>OW240915.1:5056951-5082465 GCA_933207985.1 Pelobates cultripes
CCTCAAGTGAAATTTAAATTTTTTTTATTGATTTTGGAAGCTATTCGTTAGGTCAGGTTTGATCAACTGTTTTTTTCGTTAGATCTATCACGCAAGAGGCGGTATTCACTACTTAATTTTGTGGGCGTGACTACGGGTTAGCCCCCCCTCAAGTGAAATTTGAATTTTTTTTATTGATTTTGGTAGATATTCGTTAGGTCAGGTTTGATCAACTGTTTTTTTCGTTAGATCTATCACGCAAGAGGCGGTATTCACTACTTAACTTTGTGGGCGTGACTACGGGTTAGCCCCCCCTCAAGTGAAATTTGAATTTTTTTTTATTGATTTTGGTAGCTATTCGTTAGATCAGGTTTGATCAACTGTTTTTTCATGATTCATCAATGCCAGTTATAGCGTATTCATACCTAACTTTGTGGGCGTGACTACGTGGTTAGCCCCCTCAAGTGAAATTTGAATTTTTTTATTGATTTGGTAGATATCGTTGTCAGTTTGATCAATCCGTTTTTTTCGCTAGATCTATCACTAAAGAGGCGTATTCACTACTTAACTTTGTATGGACTCCAGTTGGCTGACATCTCACTCCAATTAGCTCTTGGAGATGTCATTAGTCTAGGGGTTCACATACTTTTCCACCTGCACTGTGAATGTTTACATGGTGTGTTCAATAAAAACATGGCAACATTTCATTCTTTGTGTGTTATTAGTTTAAGCAGACTTTGATTGTCTATTGTGTGACTTAGATGATGATCAGATCACATTTTATGACCAATTTGTGCAGAAATCCATATCATTCCAAAGGGCTCACATACTTTTTCTTGCAACTGTATTCAAATATCACTAATAAGTTCAGGCTGGGCATATGCTGGACTTTATCACCTCAATACTGTGCATGTAGAGAATAAAAAAAAAAATATTGAAAATGATCTACACATTGTGTTAGCAAATCCAAGCAAATTCCTAAATTATGATGTCACCTGTGGCTTGATATGAAAATTTACTGGTATTTATGTGCAAAATTAAAATAAGATTGTGAATACCGCCTTTTGCGTGATAGATCTTACGGAAAAAAAACAGTTGATCTTACTTAATCTAACAAATAGCTACCAAAATCAATGAAAAAAAATTAAAATTTCACATGAGGGGGGGCTAAATACCGCCTCTTGCGTGATAGATCTAACGAAAAAAACAGTTGATCAAACCTGACCTAACAAATATCTACCAAAATCAATAAAACAAAATTCAAATTTCACTTGAGGGGGGGCTAACCCGTAGTCACGCCCACAAAGTTAAGTAGTGAATACCGCCTCTTGCGTGATAGATCTAACGAAAAAAACAGTTGATCAAACCTGATCTAACGAATAGCTACCAAAATCAATAAAAAAAAATTCAAATTTCACTTGAGGGGGGGCTAACCCGTAGTCACGCCCACAAAGTTAAGTAGTGAATACCGCCTCTTGCGTGATAGATCTAACGAAAAAAACAGTTGATCAAACCTGATCTAATGAATAGCTACCAAAATCAATGAAAAAAATTCAAATTTCACTTGAGGGGGGGCTAACCCGTAGTCACGCCCACAAAGTTAAGTAGTGAATACCGCCTCTTGCGTGATAGATCTAACGAAAAAAACAGTTGATCAAACCTGATCTAACGAATAGCTACCAAAATCAGTAACATTTTGTCCAAATTTCAGTTGAGGGGGGGCCAGCCCCCCCTAATTATATATGCAATATCTCAGTAATTAGACTAGATCAAACAAAAATTTTGCCTGATCAAACCTGATCTAACGTAGAGCTATCATAATCAACAACATTTTCTCCAAATTTTTGTTGAGGTGGGGCTGGCTACGGGTTAGCCCCCCCTGACAATGATTGTTAATATCGCATATTTTAGAGTAGATCTAACGAAAAAAATTGTTGATCAAACCTGATCTAACAAAGATCTAACAAATGGAATAATCTTTTGTTAAAATTCTCAATATGGGGGGGCTAACCCGGGGGTGGTAAGCTCCACATCAATAAAATGCATAAGGGTATCACAGAGCTCCACATCAATAAAACTCACAGTAATGTGCAATGTGCATAAGGGTATCACAGAGCTCCACAGCAATAAAACTCACAGTAATGTGCAGTGTGTATAAGGGTATAACAGAGCTCCACAGCAATAAACTCACAGTAATGTGTATTCTGGACCGGCTGCAGAGGCTATGAATGTGTTTTTCAGGAGCACATGGCGCTCATTGCCCTGATGAGATTATCCATACCAAATCACCTTCCCAGATAGTTTACTCAGTCACAACTCACATGTAAGAAGATCTGGCGGGGTTAATTCGTCATAAGATCTGTAGAATGTGCAGTTACAACAGGTAAAAGGACGATTCTTCCATACAGGATAGCAGAGATACAAGTCACATATGAATGTACAGCATAAAAAGGCACTAATACGGGAGAGGGAGAGGGGGTACCTGGAGCAGCATGCAAACTATGGAGTGACACAAGAGACAAACTTAAGATGAACATTAAAGAAACCGTACATTATAATAAAACAATATCATGTAACGTGTAACAATGTGCAGTGTGTATGAGGGAATCCCAGAACTCCACATCAATAAAACTCACAGTAATGCACAGTGTGTATTAATGTATCACAGAGCTCCCTTAGTAATAAAACTCACAGTAATATGCAAAGTGTATGAATGTATCACAGAGCTCCACAGCAATAAACTCACAGTAATATGCAATGTGTATGAATGTATCACAGAGCTCCACAGCAATAAACTCACAGTAATGCACAGTGTGTATGAATGTATCACAGAGCTCCCTTAGTAATAAAACTCACAGTAATATGCAAAGTGTATGAATGTATCACAGAGCTCCACAGCAATAAACTCACAGTAATATGCAATGTGTATGAATGTATCACAGAGCTCCCTTAGTAATAAAACTCACAGTAATATGCAAAGTGTATGAATGTATCACAGAGCTCCCTTAGTAATAAAACTCACAGTAATATGCAAAGTGTATGAATGTATCACAGAGCTCCCTTAGTTATAAAACTCACAGTAATATGCAAAGTGTATGAATGTATCACAGAGCTCCCTTAGTAATAAAACTCACAGTAATGTGCAATGTGTATGAATGTATCACAGAGCTCCACAGCAATAAAACACACAGTAACATGGAATGTGCCGAGTCACCTAAAATGATTCCTTTATAAAGATAAGTAGCATGGTCAGGGAACAGCCCTTAAAACCCCAGCAGGAAGATTAACAATTAAAGGCGACCTGCCACGTACAATGATTTTTAATATTATGTTTATTGAGCCTGGCTTTTTACAAATATGTGTTCGTGAGGTATGAAAGTTAATATGTAGAATCTGTAACTGGGCGCCTCCATCTTAGCTCCCTGTCAATCATTGTTATAAGCTCCGCCCATTACACCTGGCAGTCAGTATAGAGAGAGCCGCCTCCATCTTAGCTCCCTGTCAATCATTGTTATAAGCTCCGCCCTTTACACCTGGCAGTCAGTATAGAGAGAGCCGCTCCATCTTAGCTCCCTGTCAATCATTGTTATAAGCTCCGCCCTTTACACCTGGCAGTCAGTATAGAGAGAGCCGCCTCCATCTTAGCTCCCTGTCAATCATTGTTATAAGCTCCGCCCTTTACACCTGGCAGTCAGTATAGAGAGAGCAGCCTCCATCTTAGCTCCCTGTCAATCATTGTTATAAGCTCCGCCCTTTACACCTGGCAGTCAGTATAGAGAGAGCCACCTCCATCTTAGCTCCCTGTCAGTCATTGTTATAAGCTCCGCCCTTTACACCTGGCAGTCAGTATAGAGAGAGCCGCCTCCATCTTAGCTCCTGTCAATCATTGTTATAAACTCCGCCCTTTACACCTGGCAGTCAGTATAGAGAGAGCCGCCTCCATCTTAGCTCCCTGTCAGTCATTGTTATAAGCTCCGCCCTTTACACCTGGCAGTCAGTATAGAGAGAGCCTCCATCTTAGCTCCCTGTCAATCATTGTTATAAGCTCCGCCCATTACACCTGGCAGTCAGTATAGAGAGAGCAACCTCCATCTTAGCTCCCTGTCAGTCATTGTTATAATTGTTATAAGCTCCGCCCTTTACACCTGGCAGTCAGTATAGAGAGAGAGCCGCCTCCATCTTAGCTCCCTGTCAATCATTGTTATAAGCTCCGCCCTTTACACCTGACAGTCAGTATAGAGAGAGAGCCGCCTCCATCTTAGCTCCCTGTCAATCATTGTTATAAGCTCCGCCCTTTACACCTGGCAGTCAGTATATAGAGAGCCACCTCCATCTTAGCTCCCTGTCAATCATTGTTATAAGCTCTGCCCATTACACCTGGCAGTCAGTATAGAGAGAGCTGCCTCCATCTTAGCTCCCTCTCAATCATTGTTATAAGCTCCGCCCTTTATACCTGGCAGTCAGTATGGAGAGAGCCACCTCCATCTTAGCTCCCTGTCAATCATTGTTATAAGCTCCACCCTTTACCTGGCGGTCAGTATAGAGAGCCACCTCCATCTTAGCTCCCTGTCAGTCATTGTTATAAGCTCCGCATGCCCACCTGGCAGTCAGTATGGGGAACACCTGGTAGTCAGTATAGAGAGAGCCACCTCCATCTTAGCTCCCTGTCAATCATTGTTATAAGCTCCGCCCTTTACACCTGGCAGTCAGTATAGAGAGAGCCGCCTCCATCTTAGCTCCCTGTCAATCATTGTTATAAGCATCTTAGCGCCCTGTCAATCATTGTTATAAGCTCCGCCCATTACACCTGGCAGTCAGTATAGAGAGAGCCACCTCCATCTTAGCTCCCTGTCAGTCATTGTTATAAGCTCCGCCCTTTACACCTGGCAGTCAATATAGAGAGAGCCACCTCCATCTTAGCTCCCTGTCAGTCATTGTTATAAGCTCTGCTATTTAACACCTGGCAGTCAGTATAGAGAGAGCCTCCTCCATCTTAGCTCCCTGTCAATCATTGTTATAAGCTCCGCTCTTTACACCTGGCAGTCAGTATAGAGAGAGCCGCCTCCATCTTAGCTCCCTGTCAGTCATTGTTATAAGCTCCGCCCTTTACACCTGGCAGCTGCAGAGAGAGCCCATCTTAGCTCTCGTCAGTCATTGTTATGCTTTCCTGCCTCTTTTACACCTGGCAGTTGCAGCAGAGAGCCCATCTTAGCTCTCTGTCAGTCATTGTTATAAGCTCCGCCCTTTACACCTGGCAGTCAGTATAGAGAGAGCCGCCTCCATCTTAGCTCCCTGTCAATCATAGTTATAAGCTCCGCCCTTTACACCTGACAGTCAGTATAGAGAGAGAGACGCCTCCATCTTAGCTCCCTGTCAATCATTGTTATAAGCTCCGCCCTTTACACCTGGCAGTCAGTATAGAGAGAGCCGCCTCCATCTTAGCTCCCTGTCAGTCATTGTTATAAGCTCCGCCCTTTACACCTGGCAGTCAGTATAGAGAGAGCCACCTCCATCTTAGCTCCCTGTCAATCATTGTTATAAGCTCCGCCCTTTACACCTGGCAGTCAGTATAGAGCCACCTCCATCTTAGCTCCCTGTCAATCATTGTTATAAGCTCCGCCCTTTACACCTGGCAGTCAGTATAGAGAGAGCCACCTCCATCTTAGCTCCCTGTCAATCATTGTTATAAGCTCCGCCCTTTACACCTGGCAGTCAGTATAGAGAGAGCCACCTCCATCTTAGCTCCCTGTCAATCATTGTTATAAGCTCCGCCCTTTACACCTGGCAGTCAGTATAGAGAGAGCCGCCTCCATCTTAGCTCCCTGTCAATCATTGTTATAAGCTCCGCCTTTTACACCTGGCAGTCAGTATAGAGAGAGCCGCCTCCATCTTAGCTCCCTGTCAATCATTGTTATAAGCTCCGCCCTTTACACCTGGCAGTCAGTATAGAGAGCCACCTCCATCTTAGCTCCCTGTCAATCATTGTTATAAGCTCCGCCCTTTACACCTGGCAGTCAGTATAGAGAGAGCCGCCTCCATCTTAGCTCCCTGTCAATCATTGTTATAAGCTCCGCCCTTTATACCTGGCAGTCAGTATAGAGAGAGCCACCTCCATCTTAGCTCCCTGTCAATCATTGTTATAAGCTCTGCCCTTTACACCTGGCAGTCAGTATAGAGAGAGCCACCTCCATCTTAGCTCCCTGTCAATCATTGTTATAAGCTCCGCCCTTTACACCTGGCAGTCAGTATAGAGAGAGCCACCTCCATCTTAGCTCCCTGTCAATCATTGTTATAAGCTCCGCCCTTTACACCTGGCAGTCAGTATAGAGAGAGCCACCTCCATCTTAGCTCCCTGTCAATCATTGTTATAAGCTCCGCCCTTTACACCTGGCAGTCAGTATAGAGAGAGCCACCTCCATCTTAGCTCCCTGTCAATCATTGTTATAAGCTCCGCCCTTTACACCTGGCAGTCAGAATAGAGAGAGCCACCTCTATCTTAGCATAAAACAATCAGAATTTTTCAATGTTGAAATCATTACAAGCTGACTATACAACTCTCTGTCCTCAGACTATAGCGTCGGATCTAGTTTATGTAACCGTGGGGTGACATCGTGTCGCTGACACCGGATCCTGCTGAAATAGTCCTTAAAGGGACACTCCATGCACCCAGACCACTTCTGCCCATTGGAGTGGTCTGGGTGCCAACTGGCACTACCCTTAACCCTGCAATTGTAATTATTGCAGTTTTTATAAACTGCAATAATTACATTGCAGGGTTAACTCCACCCCTAGTGGCTGCCTACTAGACAGCCACTAGAGGGCACTTCCTGCTTCATAGCAAATATTCTTTTTGCTAGAGTGTCGCTGGACGTCCTGACGCTGTGTGACGACCTCCAGCGTCGCTCAATTCCCCATAGGAAAGCATTGAAAATATGCTTTTCTATGGAGAGACCTAAAGCGCGTGTGCGGCTTTGCCGCGCATGCGCATTAGGTTTCCTCAGGCGGCGGGATCAGTCTCGCCCACCGGCTGACGTAATTACTCGGAGGAGCGACACTGACCCGAAACCACCACCGAGGGACATCGGCGGGGTCTCAGGTAAGTGACCTGAAGGGGTTTTCACCCCTTCAGCTACCTGGGATGGGAGGTGGGAGGGAGAATGGATTATTTTCCTGGCACTGGAATTTCCCTTTAACACCACTCACATCTTCAATGGATTCTAACTTGGGAACACGGACGGCACTATACCATGGTTCAATACAACGCTAGGCACACTGTCATATTAATACGGGGAGTCGGGGACCAACACTTACCTTTTTAATGACGAGATTATGAAAGAAAATCAACGAGTTGTGAATTAGCAGTATATACTCCGTGGCACCATGCTCACAGATTACCTCAGCCACGTATGTAACACATCCAACTGAGGATGGATTGGGATCCGTGGTGGTGATTTGGGGATTTATTTTTGTATATAAAAATAATTTTTTTCATACACGTTGGAATACTCGTGATCTGACTGTCAGTATTCAATTTTAATGTTTGTAATCTCCTAAGTAAATGGAGGTCAGTATGCACTTAGTACAAATTAAACCATTTTAAAACATCCCTTCTAAAAAGTCTCTGGATCCTGATCTTTCTCCACATAAACGGCTGAGGGCTCTGAGACTGCCGCGTCTCCCGTGGCTTTCTACGGGAGAGATGTAATTACCCACAATCCTCTGCTCAGCGTGCACGACAGCAGAAACCTCCTATATTTATTAATTCAGATTATGCATCTCTTCAACCCTGGAAACATGGACCTTAGTGATGTGTATGGTCTTGGTCATATATATATATATATATATATATATATATACACACACACACACACACACACACACAATTTTTCAAATCACTCTTTTCAGTTAATTTTTAAACTTAACTATTTTGTTTGAAGTTTTGTACTTTTGTTCTTAATTCTTCACTTTATTAAATCCTTTTGCCTCTGCAATAAGTATCAATATTCCATATCAAATCCATTCCGGGTATGAACTCTCCCTACGCGCCCTTTACTGGTGACAATATTTCATATCAAATCCATTCCGGGTATGAACTCTCCCTACGCGCCCTTTACTGGTGACAATATTCCATATCAAATCCATTCCAGGTATGAACTCTCCCTACGTGCCCTTTACCGGTGACAATATTCCATATCAAATCCATTCCGGGTATGAACTCTCCCTACGCAACCTTTACCGGTGACAATATTCCTTCTCAAATCCATTCCAGGTATGAACTCTCCCTACGCGCCCTTTACTGGTGACAATATTCCTTCTCAAATCCATTCCAGGTATGAACTCTCCCTACGCGCCCTTTACTGGTGACAATATTCCTTCTCAAATCCATTCCAGGTATGAACTCTCCCTACGCGCCCTTTACCGGTGACAATATTCCATATCAAATCCATTCCGGGTATGAACTCTCCCTACGCAACCCTTTACCGGTGACAATATTCCTTCTCAAATCCATTCCAGGTATGAACTCTCCCTACGCGCCCTTTACTGGTGACAATATTCCTTCTCAAATCCATTCCAGGTATGAACTCTCCCTACGCGCCCTTTACTGGTGACAATATTCCTTCTCAAATCCATTCCAGGTATGAACTCTCCCTACGCGCCCTTTACTGGTGACAATATTCCATCTCAAATCCATTCCAGGTATGAACTCTCCCTACGCGCCCTTTACTGGTGACAATATTCCATATCAAATCCATTCCGGGTATGAACTCTCCCTACGCACCCTTTACTGGTGACAATATTCCTTCTCAAATACATTACAGGTATGAACTCTCCCTACGCGCCCTTTACTGGTGACAATATTCCTTCTCAAATCCATTCCAGGTATGAACTCTCCCTACGCGCCCTTTACTGGTGACAATATTCCTTCTCAAATCCATTCCAGGTATGAACTCTCCCTACGCGCCCTTTACTGTTGACAATATTCCATATCAAATCCATTCCGGGTATGAACTCTCCCTACGCGCCCTTTACTGGTGACAATATTCCTTCTCAAATCCATTCCAGGTATGAACTCTCCCTATGTGCCCTTTACTGGTGACAATATTTCATATCAAATCCATTCCAGGTATGAACTCTCCCTACGCGCCCTTTACTGGTGACAATATTCCATATCAAATCCATTCCAGGTATGAACTCTCCCTACGCACCCTTTACTGGTGACAATATTCCTTCTCAAATCCATTCCAGGTATGAACTCTCCCTACGTGCCCTTTACTGGTGACAATATTTCATATCAAATCCATTCCAGGTATGAACTCTCCCTACGCGCCCTTTACTGGTGGCAATATTCCATATCAAATTCATTTCAGGTATGAACTCTCCCTACGCGCCCTTTACTGGTGACAATATTCCTTCTCAAATACATTACAGGTATGAACTCTCCCTACGCGCCCTTTACTGGTGACAATATTCCTTCTCAAATCCATTCCGGGTATGAACTCTCCCTACGTGCCCTTTACTGTTGACAATATTCCATATCAAATCCATTCAAGGTATGAACTCTCCCTACGCGCCCTTTACTGGTGGCAATATTCCATATCAAATCCATTCCAGGTATGAACTCTCCCTACGCACCCTTTACTGGTGACAATATTCCTTCTCAAATCCATTCCAGGTATGAACTCTCCCTACGTGCCCTTTACCGGTGACAATATTCCATATCAAATCCATTCCAGGTATGAACTCTCCCTACGTGCCCTTTACCGGTGACAATATTCCATATCAAATCCATTCCAGGTATGAACTCTCCCTACGCGCCCTTTACCGGTGACAATATTCCATATCAAATCCATTCCAGGTATGAACTCTCCCTACGCGCCCTTTACCGGTGACAATATTCCATATCAAATCCATTCCAGGTATGAACTCTCCCTACGCACCCTTTACTGGTGACAATATTCCTTCTCAAATCCATTCCAGGTATGAACTCTCCCTACGTGCCCTTTACTGGTGACAATATTTCATATCAAATCCATTCCAGGTATGAACTCTCCCTACGCGCCCTTTACTGGTGGCAATATTCCATATCAAATTCATTCCAGGTATGAACTCTCCCTACGCGCCCTTTACTGGTGACAATATTCCTTCTCAAATACATTACAGGTATGAACTCTCCCTACGCGCCCTTTACTGGTGACAATATTCCTTCTCAAATCCATTCCAGGTATGAACTCTCCCTACGTGCCCTTTACTGTTGACAATATTCCATATCAAATCCATTCCAGGTATGAACTCTCCCTACGCGCCCTTTACTGGTGGCAATATTCCATATCAAATCCATTCCAGGTATGAACTCTCCCTACGCACCCTTTACTGGTGACAATATTCCTTCTCAAATCCATTCCAGGTATGAACTCTCCCTACGCGCCCTTTACTGGTGACAATATTCCATATCAAATCCATTCCAGGTATGAACTCTCCCTACGCGCCCTTTACTGGTGACAATATTTGTGATAATTGTGATAAAATCCAATTAACTAATTAAGAATGATTGATTGATCACTAATGAGCAAATTAATCTATCATAGATAGTTAAGATAGCACTTGGTTTAAACTGTGTCGCACTAAGAAATTCGACTTGTGTCGCACTAAGAAATTCAGCTATGATGACATTGCATAAAATGCTTAAACTGTGTCGCACTAAGAAATTCAACATTGCCTGGAATATTCCATAGCATGTCTGGCCAATATCCAAAAAGGCCCACGTGCTGAACAGAGGGAATTGGTGCCAACAAATGTATGGAGAGATAAGAGTAGGGACATAGAGAGAATAAGATACCGCACGTGTCTGGCATGAGCCTTGGGTGGTCACGACTGGCCTGATCAACCATACTGATTACTTAATGCGCATGACAAGATACATGCTGGGCTGTCCTGATAAGAAATCTTGAAAAAGTTACAAACTTGCTAAAAGGTATAAAAGACGGAGAAACTTGGCACTCACTTGGAGAACTACCCACCTGTAATGCGGACGAGTGTTGCTGGTCTCTGCTGTTCCCAGAGAGGGTCCCTCCATGCCGACTGCCAGAGTTCTCCCCAGTCAAGTGCAGAGGACACAAGCCCCTCTAACGGTGATGTATACTTAAGCTGATATATCCGGATGCTAAGCTGTTTTGAAGTGAATGCATGCAACTTCTTAATGAGAGTTAAGCTTACTCTGTATTGGGTCCCCTTGTGGACAATAAAGTGTGGTGTGAATTCTTATCTGCAACTTGGTCTCTGTGTGGTTTCTTTTTCCTATAGCCCAAGACACTCATCTCGAACTGGGTTGTGTGCCCGCCAATATCGTCATAAACCTTATTAGGTAATTGATTATTACTTTTTGGATATTGGTGCTTCATGAATTTAATGATTAGGCACAACAATATTCCATATGAAATCCATTCCAGGTATGAACTCTCCCTACACGCCCTTTACTGGTGACAATATTCCTTCTCAAATCCATTCCAGGTATGAACTCTCCCTACACACCCTTTACTGGTAACAATATTCCATATCAAATCCATTCCAGGTCTCCCTACACGCCCTTTACTGGTGATTGGTGATAAAATGACACACATGTCCGATTTCGGAAGCTCGTAGTGATTTATTTTTTATTATTAAGGTTCACTTTTCGACGCTATTTAAACAATGACTTTAAATGAGACACAGATATAAAATAAATCTTTTAAATATATAATCGCACCCAATATTTAATGTTTTTGTTTTCATTTTTTTATTTTTTTTTTATTTCCAGTACCAATACTTTGTAAAATAGAAATGAAATATACAATACTGAATTCGACAAAAGCCAATTCTCCCATTGTAAGCGGCAGCCATTTTGTGCAATCGTGGATTTCCTGTGCAAGTCCGCTAGAAGTTACTTTAAACCTTTCAACGCTCAAGGGTTGTGCACGAGCCTCTGACAAAAGCAAGTAAAATAGCGCAAGAGATTTGAAGGATGTGTTAAGAGTCCAGTAAGCAGTATACATGTATATACACATACGCACATAGCCCTCAACAAACCATTATAAAGGGCTCGTGGTACAGGTTCGAGAGTAACACACAGGGTTGGAATTAATGCAGCGCATGTATGTAAGGTCACAGGTTGATATGGAATTAGTAAATCTCAAGCACTTATAGAAATGAAATAAATATCTAGTGAGCTTTTTAGAGAAACAAAATCCTTATTTCTTCCTTTTGGTATTTTTAACGCTTTACAGTGTAAATACCCTGCCTCCATCTACTACCAAGTGCATGGAGAGCCATCTGAACCTTGATTGGACCTTAGGATGGAACGTTTCTTATATTTAGAATCAAATCCCTCTGTCCCTCTTTTTTAGGAGCTCCATGTTGTTGGTGTGTCTGAGTGTATAACAGAGCTCCACAGCAATAATATTCCCAGTAATGTGTCTGAGTGTATAACAGAGCTCCACAGCAATAATACTCCCAGTAATGTGTCTGAGTGTATAACAGAGCTCCACAGCAATAATACTCCCAGTAATGTGTCTTTAAAATACAATACATTTGTTTAGAAATCAGTCTGTGTAAATAAGACCCATTGTTCTTCTTCTTAGTTGTATACATTTTTATTAGTAAGTCACCTAAAATTTCTTAGAACAGTCGCCCCTGGCCACACCCCTAAAGTGAAAGGGTCCCTCATCGTCCATTAGAAATGTTGGGACGTACGACGTCGTTTGCCTCGAGAATATTTGTAGCATGGAATGCTAATCTCTGGCCGCAATAATTTGCTTTATGTCTGCCTAAATGCTAAAAGTGAATTAAATGACAGGTATAGGTTGACCTAGATGTGCATCACACGCTCAGTGTTTTTAATAAAACATTTTTTTTGTAAGGTTTTAATGTGCCTTAAATTAAATCTCAGCATTGTTTCTGAAGCGACGCTTGGAGCTTGTTTATATAGTATATATTTGATTCCGCAGTTCACAAAAAGCACCTCTGTCCTCACAATAATTAGGAATATCGATTTCAAAAGTGCTAGAATTTTTCTTAATGTATAATAATACATACAATTTTTGAAGAACTCTTTTAGGTTCGTAAAAAAAACAAAAAACATACGTGTCATAAAACACAATGGAAACCGCACGCGGCTTGACTTTTCAGACGTAATTCTTGAATTTTAGCATTTTAAAACAGAGAAAATTACAGACATCTGGAAAACCGCTAATCCATGAAGCCATTTTTACCTCATTCAGAACTTGTGATAAAATGCCAAATTGTGCCATCTGTCCAGCTAAACCAGAGACCTCAATCGCGCAGTGTTACAACACACTTCACATGCACAAAGGTTGAAATTAAAATAGAAATTGTATTCACTCAGGGCTCATTTTCATTATTGCCATTAACTACCTATGGTAAGCTGTTATAATGAACAGTTGATAAATATCTAAAGCCAGAAAATAGCAGCTGGTTTCCAACCGATGATCTGTCCCCGATGATACCGTCTGCACCTTAACACCATAGCAAACTCAACTGGATCACGTCTACTAAAGTGGGATTTTGTACTAGGCTGGGTACACGTATGTGGGATTTTGTACTAAGCTGGGTACATGTATGTGGGATTTTGTACTAAGCTGGGTACATGTATGTGGGATTTTGTACTAAGCTGGGTACATGTATGTGGGATTTTGTACTAGGCTGGGTACATGTATGTGGGATATTGTACTAGGCTGGGTACATGTATGTGGGATTTTGTACTAAGCTGGGTACATGTATGTGGGATTTTGTACTACGCTGGGTACATGTATGTGGGATATTGTACTAGGCTGGGTACACGTCTGTGGGATATTGTACTAGGCTGGGTACACGTATGTGGGATATTGTACTAGGCTGGGTACACGTATGTGGGATATTGTACTAGGCTGGGTACACGTATGTGGGATTTTGTACTAGGCTGGGTACACGTATGTGGGATTTTGTACTAAGCTGGGTACATGTATGTGGGATATTGTACTAAGCTTGGTACATGTATGTGGGATATTGTACTAGGCTGGGTACACGTCTGTGGGATATTGTACTAGGCTGGGTACACGTATGTGGGATATTGTACTAGGCTGGGTACATGTATGTGGGATATTGTACTAGGCTGGGTACATGTATGTGGGATTTTGTACTACGCTGGGTACCCGTCTGTGGGATTTTGTACTATGCTGGGTACACGTCTGTGGGATTTTGTACTAGGCTGGGTACACGGCTGTGGGATTTTGTACTATGCTGGGTACATGTATGTGGGATATTGTACTAAGCTTGATACATGTATGTGGGATATTGTACTAAGCTTGGTACATGTATGTGGGATATTGTACTAGGCTGGGTACACGTCTGTGGGATTTTGTACTAGGCTGGGTACACGTATGTGGGATATTGTACTAGGCTGGGTACACGTATGTGGGATATTGTACTAGGCTGGGTACATGTATGTGGGATATTGTACAAGGCTGGGTACATGTATGTGGGATATTGTACAAGGCTGGGTACATGTATGTGGGATATTGTACTACGCCGGGTACACGTCTGTGGGATTTTGTACTAGGCTGGGTACACGGCTGTGGGATTTTGTACTACGCTGGGGACATGCATGTGGGATATTGTACTACGCTGGGGACATGCATGTGGGATATTGTACTAGGCTGGGTACATGTATGTGTGATTTTGTGCTATGCTGGGTACATGTCTGTGTGATGGCCCTCTTTTTATATGAATTTTACGTTTGAATGGCATGCACATTACTTACATCTCACCCTCTGTAGTCTCTGGTGTCTGGCATTTTGCTTTCTGATGGCTGATGCTCTTTGACTTTAAATGTAATGCCATGTATATGAAGATTTTTCCTATATGATGTATTAAGCATCTGTAGTGGTTGTCTTGACCCTAGTGGAGTCAGGTTTTAATTTCGGTGCGATATCGCAGCTGGTGGAATCTAGCGCCTGGCCTCGAAATGAGTCACAAGTAGCAGTTTTTTCTAATTTCCGTAGCGCTGTACATTGGGATCACCTCCTATTATTCTCTACGGTAATTACAAGTCACAACTGGTAAGTCTTTGTATTATTGAAAGAGCCGCTATTTACCAACGTTACAGACAGCCTATTTATTAACGGCTTGTCGCTAAAAACTGACAACGCTGGAAATGAGCCCTACATTGGGAATAGTGGAGACATGATATGCAGATTGTATATTTTAGGTAAAACTAGGAAAACTTGCAGGAATTGGAGAAATTCTACAACTCCGCTATTCTGGTCTAAATCTGTAAATGCCTTGCCAATTCCCCACGAGTCTCAGGTTAGCTGTTAAAGCCTGATGGTATTAGCAAGACATATTGATGAAATGATGGTTTATAAACTAAAAGGTGAATTGTAAGAAACTGGAAACAAATCGCAAAATGTAGGTAAAAATAAAAATAACCAATTTGGTTATTCACCAGAAACACCAGTCCACCCACCAGCTCGGATATAGTGAAACATACATTAAACCAGAACCTGGATGGGAGAATCGAGCACAATAAGACTAGCAGACAAATCCAGTAAATAAAAAGCAGTGCTAAAAAGAAGCAGAGGCTCAACAGCTTTTCTTAAACTACAAATCTCATGCCATTGTTTAAAGGGACATTACAGTTTATTGAATTTGTTCTGGTGAGTAGAATCATTCCCTTCAGGCTTTTTGCTGTAAACACTGTCTTTTCAGAGAAAATGCAGTGTTTACATTGCAGCCTAGTGATAACTTCACTGGCCACTCCTCAGATGGCTGTTAGAGGTGCTTCCTGGGGCAGTGCTGCAAAGAGTGACTGACATTCAGTGTCTCCACCCTCTGCATGGAGACACTGAACTTTCCTCATAGAGATGCATTAATTCAATGTATCGCTATGAGAAAATGCTGATTGGCCAGGGCTGTGTTTGGCTTGTGTTGGCTCTGCCCCTGATCTGCCTTCTTGACATTCTCAGCCAATCCAATGCTTTCCTATGGAAAAGCATTGTGATTGGCCGAGATCAAAACTTCTAGTAATGTAAGCCAAGGACGCAGATTAGGGGCAGAGCCAGCAGCAGCAGACTTAAATAAAAGTAAGATTTTACTATATTTGGGGGAGAAATTAATGCATGTTTGTGTTCCTTTAAATGTTGTAACCGACTAATACCTGTAATACCAGGTAACGTAAACACCCAATCTTCATTGGCATACTGCACCCCACTCAAAGTTACTCACTCTTCATTACGACATTTGTGATCATAAATTCTACCACATTTTCCTTAACACACATCAAATGGCAAACGGAACTGGAATTCAGAGATTAAGCAGCTCCTAGATTTCATAAACAGCGAATGAAGTTATATATGATTATAGATATTAAAGGATCACTATAGGGTCAGGAACACAAACATGTATTCCTGACCCTATAGTGTTTAACCCAATGTATAGGTGGCTTGCCCCCCTCCGGTCCCCCACCCCCCTTAGCCCCCTCAGAATGGGTTAAAACTCTCCACGGCCCGCCCCCTTGGTGACATCAAAATGGCTGATTTTTGAGCCAATCCAATGCTTTCCCATGGGGAAAGCATTGGATTGGCTAAAATCGGCAAGTGGGGGGGCCAAATGTAGTTTTGGCCAATCAGCACCTCCTCATAGAGACGTATTGAATCAATGCATCTCTATGAGGAAAATTCAGCGTCTCCATGCAGAGCTGCTTACTGTGCAGCACTGAGCCAGGAGGCACCTCCAGTGGCCATCTAAGGAGTGTTCACTTGGAGGTGTCCCTAGGGGCAATGTAAACACTGCCTTTTCTCTGAAGGGAGCTATTATACTCACCAGAACAACTACATTAAGCTGTATACCATACATTAAGCTGTATATTATACATTAAGCTGTATATTATACATTAAGCTGTAGTTGTTCTGGTGTCCCTTTAAGTTAGAGTTTAGAAGAGTTAGTAAGTACAGTATAGAAAATTTAGGTTAGTTTAGTTTGGTAGACTTTCTGACATGGTAGTGCACCCAAATTATTTGTTTAGTAAGTGAGATTGAGTAGTGTCTGTTCAATATATTGTCCCACTGGAAAGAATATACTAAATTTGTGCTATTCCAAACTCTACATCAGAATACTGATACGGCCCTGCACAAATCGTATGAGGTGGTTGCCCCCTACCTCTGCATTGTTTAAAGAAGTACGCATTTACGGAGCCTCTCACTGCTCGGCAATCAGGGGTCTTAGAAGAACAGATCCCATACAATGATTACTGTATTGTCACACTTCCCTACACATGGAAGGATCAATTAATGGAAACACGATTTGTCTAAATTATGCATTTTTTTTACATTATTTATCTCTGAGTAGCAATCTATACTTTTATTGCATGTGTTATCCTGCCTTTATGTGCTAGGTATGCATCTTATGTTTAAAATAAAACACACTTCTTATACTATGAAAACCTTTAGTAAATATCAAATTTCTTCTTTTAAAAAGCAGTAATCTACCGTTTTAAATACATTTTTAGATTATGCCGTCATTAGTTCCATTGGGAAACTGCTTTCACAAACTTGTGACAATATCTTGTGCAGACACTACTTAAAAAAGGTGCACTCTAAGCAAAATAGCCATTATATTATCACAGTTCATTTGAGCAGTTACACTGCACAAAGACTGTGGGTTTGTACTATGGTTTTCAAGTAGTTTCATAAAAACTGAAACTGTTCAGGAACTTAAAGCCCAACCGCACGCACCTCTATATAAACTTGCTGATTATACAGTGTTAAATTAAAAAAAAATACATAGTTTAAAATCCCTGTTTAGCAGATATACCCCAAACAAACAAAAATTTTTTTCCCCATTGGGGTATATCTAAAAACAACTTGTAAAAGCTGCAAATCTCCTGCTGTGTGCAGCCTTTGCAAGCCCTCCCCTTCTAACCCGCCCAGACTTTCTGTTGCTGTCCAATCACAGACTCCCCAATGCAGCTCAATGAGAAGTCTTTGCAAGGCAGGTGCTCTGGGTAATTGCTACCTCTTAAATTTATCTCCACTGAGTTAAACAACCAGGACGTAACGGGACCGGCTGTCTAATTGACAACCAGGGTGTATAATAAGAAGGTTTATAAAAGAGACAATTTTTTGTAAAAGGAGGGGGAAAAAAAATTACACTTTTCACACATAAAGCACATTAACAAGCTAAAGTGCTTTAAATGTATGGAGTGTTCCTTTAAATACAATTATTATTTGTTCCAGCTCCACTGAGAATCAGACACTATTTCCCAAAAAGCAGTGAGTAGAGATTAGGAATTCCACATTTAAAATATTTTGTCTAAAAATCTAATTTTAGAACAGTGATCAAAGCCCCCAAAGGAAATTCTGAAAGAGTAAAGAGCAAATAAGAGAAGGACAGTGACTACAAATGACCACCTCTGCCATGGAGATCTCCGGCAGGACATCCTGAGTACGGTGTAAGATACACAATATGTCTGATCAACTTAATCACCAACTAAAACCTAAAATGGGGGACCAAATCAATTGTCACATATCAGATATGGTTTTCAAGATGAAAGAATAAAATATATATATGAGTGTGTGTGCGCGCGTATGTGTGTGTGTATATATGTGTGTGTGTGTGTGTGTGTGTGTGTGTGTGCGCGTATATATATATATATATATATATATATATATATATATATATATATATATATATATATATATACATACATACATACATACATACATATTTTCAAACCCCATATATTGTATTTTTGAGAAAACAAAATGCAGCTATGTATTCTTTTCTTTTTTTTGCCCAATCTATCTTCTCGTGGGGTTACAGAATTTGCTAGTGGGGCACAGTTTTATAAAGTGCTATGAGGAAGCAGCCATCGCTACCAGAGGGCTCTGTAGAAACAGATCAGGGACAGAGGGAGAAAGAGAGTAAATAATGGTTTAGAATGAATGGCAGTCCGATATTAGCCATGACGGGCACAGGAGACCGCTAGTCAGACACATAAAAGCATAATGTTTGCAAGCTGCAATGTAGATCGAGGCCGCCCTAGCTCAAACAGCTGCATTTCTATGGTACCAAAGTGAAGAGCAGTAACTATCATAACAAGCTGTGATTGTCCTCTGCATGCCTCCGTAACTGCCATAATATACTTTTGGCAGAGGCGAAGATTCAGGATTATTGCCTGCAAAATAATGACGTTCTACAGTTTGTTTAAAAAAAAAAAAAAAAGATTAAATCTTAAACAATTTGAATAAATCACTTCATAAGTGCATAGCTAATTTGTAATCAGAATGGACACTGATTCTGCAATGTGCACTACTGACTGGCGTGTTCACTGATGCCAATTCCATTTTCTGTGCCAGATTTGAGCCAGTGACCTAAGGATCAGTCCCCACATTAAGATTAGCAGTCTTGTTATTTAGGGATACTGGCAGCAGGGGATTCAGCTTAGATTAAATAAAAAGTAACATATCCAAGTGAAAGAAGATTAATACAGTTTAAAAGTTCAGTTTTTTTAAGCTTGGCACAGATCTAAAATGAAACATGTTTTTCATTTCCCCTTTAAACCTTTGTTCTGTCGACCTCCTTGGATTAGATTTTGATTTGCTCATTTGTTAAAGTACGAAAAGACCATAACACAAAATATGGTATTATTATATCACAGTACTAGAGGGATGAAAACAAGACACAAATCCATCATTATTTCACAAACTCCTCTTTTCTTGACAAGACAGACTTACTGAACAATTTTCATCAGACGACATGCCTTGTTCATCCAACAGAAAAATGAGAATACAGATCCAGGACGATCCAGGAGTAAAAAAACAAGTGCAAGAGAGTTTAGGATTGGTCTCAGCATTGGATCGAGTAACAAGCCTTTGTAGTGCTACCCTGTGACCCTCACAAGCCAATTCCGTGGGTCTTTTGATGTGTGGTCAGGTTCTGCTTGTGCCTGAATGTTTTACCACAATCATTGCATTGGTACGGTCGTTCCCCAGTGTGGGTCCGTAGATGTGCAATGAGATGGTGTTTCTGGATGAAGCTTTTCCCACACTCTGAGCATGTGAAGGGTCTCTCGCCAGTGTGCGTCTGCTGGTGGCACTTCAAGTATTCCCTCTTGCGGAAGCTCTGTCCACAATCGTTGCACTTGTAAGGTTTCTCCCCAGTGTGGGTTCGACCATGTATCTTCAAGTGTTCGCAGGTGCTGAACGTTTTCCCACACTCACTGCAAATATAAGGCCGCTCTCCTGTGTGCGTTCGCTGATGTCTCACCAAGTGCTGCTTCTGAATAAACCCCTTGCCACAATCGGCGCAGGTGAAGGGCCTCTCTCCAGTGTGGATCTGCTGATGCCGTTTCAGACAGTCTCGCTTCCTGAATGTCTTCTGACAAGATTCACACTTAAAGGGCCTCTCACCCGTGTGTGTGTGCAGGTGGAACTTCAAGTGCTTGAGAAAGCGGAACATTTTCCCACATTCTCCGCACTCAAATGGCTTCTCACCAGGGCCACCCCGCGGGCTCTCACTGTTTTCACTGTCATCGTCTCTGCAGAGCCCAGTCTCCTCATCCTGGGCCTGTTTATGGGCTTTTAGAAGCTTCTGAGACTTGAAGGTTCTCCCACAGTCTGCACACTTATTAGGTCGCTCCCCAGTATGTATACGGTTGTGGCGTTTCAAGTGCTCGTAGGTAGTAAAACTTTTGCCACATTCACTGCAGATGTGGGGACTTCCCCTGCAGGAGCCAGTTGAGGAATTTGAGTAGGGGAACTCCTCCACAATTACCACAGTGTAGGGTCTCTCTCCTGTGTGAGTTCTCTGGTGCCTCACAAGGTGATGCTTCTGAATAAAGCCTTTACCACATTCTTCACAAGAAAAGGGACGTTCACCAGTGTGGATCTGTTGATGACGTCTCAGGTGTTCTCTTTTCCTGAACCCTTTCCCACAGTCCTCACATTCGTGTGGTTTCTCCCCTCGATGGAGCTTTTGGTGGAACTTGAGATGTTTGAATGTTCGAAAACTCTCTCCACACTCACTACAATTATAGGTGGTCTCTCCGGTGTGGCTTCTCTGGTGAGCCAAAAGGGTCTGCTTGTGCCGGAAACGCTTACCACACTCTTCACACTTGTGAATCCTTTCTCCTGTGTGGGTCTGTTGGTGGACTTTTAGCACTCTGTGAGCTCTGAAGCTTTTGCCACAATCATCACACTTGTAGGGCCTTTCACCTGTGTGAATTCGCTGATGAATTTTCAGCCGCTCATTAGTGCTCAAGCTCTTTCCACACTCTTCACATTTGTACGGTCTCTCCCCGGTATGTGTCCTCAGATGGGTCACGAGATGCTGCTTCTGGATGAAGCTTTTGCCACATTCTATACAGTTGTACGGTCGTTCCCCGGTGTGGGTTTGCAGATGACGTTTTAGGCTATCCCTCTTTCGAAAGTTCTTTCCACATTGCGTGCACTGGTAAAGCTTATCCCCATCATCTTTCACTGAATCAGATGAGTTATTAAGGGGACTAAAGCCTTCTGGAATGGCAGGTCCATCATCCACTTTGCTCCCCGTTAAGTTATCCTGTGATATGCTTGGTGTGGCCTCATTTTTGCACCCATTATCCAGCTGTGGGCACTCTGGAGGAGGTTCCAGGATGGGCAAAGATGGGGTCTCCACATTTTCCAGTTTATCGTTATATTTTGTGTTCTGCCTTTCCTTATCACTCACGCTACCATCATCTGCGAGAAAGAGAAATAAATCACTAATTAGTTGAAAGTCTATAAAAAACTAAACAGATCTGTTTCCAGTTCACAGAATAAAATATAGTTGGTAAATAAGGCGCAATCACCAGTGAAACTGCCAAGCGTGTGTCGACTAGAGCAAACAGCAGCAGGTGGAATAAATTGTGAACCAGTAACGAGGATAAAAGTGGGCAATGAAATGACTATACACACAGTATGGGGGATATATATCACAGTGCTATGAAAACTCATGGTTAAATTCCAGCATTTTAATCGCATCTACTGAAGTGATGTTAAAAAAAACTTCCTTTATAAATTACAACAGTATCAGTGAGAATCGTTAGCATCAATCAGGAACTGGCTGGGTCTTGTTTTCACCAAATACAGAGCCACAAGGAGTTAATTTGGACAGGAATGGGCACTACAGATTTATAAGTGATTGGATATTCTGCTTTATAAGGAATTTAGGCCGAATCGAGGGAATCTGCAACCTCGGTCTCCACTGTAAGGTGAATCTAAGCCAAGGAGAGACCACCACTCCAAGATGCTCTAGTTCTACATTGGCTGGAGCGCCACCTGCTGGCTTCTTCTGTTCTAAACAACCCTAGAACAGTAATAACAGATTTTTTTTTAATGGGAAATATGCACACATTCTATATAGAAATATAACACGCAAACCAGGTTTACTTAGCGTATTTAAAAAATGGAATACGGTCTTTAATTTAAATTTTTGTTTACATTTCTAGACAGGGATTTTTCTATAAAGAACTCTTAGAGGATTGATCTTGTCACTGCTGGTAATGGGATTTTCCATTTATAATCCATATTTGCTTTATGACATTATCTATAGTTAGAGAGAGATTATTTAGAACACAAACATGCGGTCGCTATGTCAGGGTTACTCATTAAAGTGGGATTATCAGGAATTCAAAGTGATTTTTAAACTTGAGGCCAAAAATCACTGAATTAGTAGCTGATCTAGAGAATTGCTCTGCATACGTTATGGGTGATAAGCACCATGGGAAATGCAGTTTGTATCCATCTGGAGTGTCATGAAAAGTCATTAGTCATCTGAGGATTGCTGCTCTCAACCACTAAAGAGAAGATCTACAGTGTATTTACAGAGCGGGGAATTGAATGGAATTTTAAGAAACTATAAGTGATACACACGTTTAAAAAATCCTGATATGAATGTATCACTGAACTGAGAATGTATCAGAGGTAACACTTTTAGTACCAGATTAGGGAGTGCGAGGACAAAATAAGACTTTAGAACTAAGCAATAATCACCCCAAACAGGTTTTCTCTCAAATGAAAAATTGCAGTTACCCATAGAAATCAGAGCTTCATAATTCTCTTTCATCATATCTTTGTAGAGCTCCTTCTGACATTCTTCCAAATCTTTCCATTCGTCCTCCGAAAAATACGCAGCCACATCATCGAATGTTACTGGAACCTATAACAGGCAAAAACACGGCTTTAAGGACTGTCTCACCTGCACATATTGCATACTTTGTAAAATACACACAGTGATACAAACACATGGACATACACACACTGTTATACAAACCCATGGATACACGCAGACACAATAATATACACAATGATGCACTTACACACTATGACACAAAGGGATAGTTCATAAAAATGGGTCGGTTTAGTGTACAGTGTCCCTTTTACTAGACTGTGACGAACTGAACCTCGCCACAAGCTCCTGGATGTGCCTGCTGGCCAGCCTCTTATATATACCTTGCCCAATGCACGTTAAAAGGCTCCGTTCAGGTGATTTATGATCTTTTGTTCTCCAGAAAGAAAGACCGACTGTTAGCCCTGGTTCCCTGGAAGGTTTTGGGCATGGGACCATGTGTACGGTCGGTCAAAACTATGACTTCCAAGGAAATCCTGAACCCCTGAACTAATCTGGGTGATTTTTGGATATGTTGGTCCCCCAGATCGGGGCAATCAGGGGATGTGACTTTTGTGGGGTTTTTATGTGTTTTGGGGGTACTTTCGGGATGTTGTTAAAATGTATGTTTTCTGTGCCTGGAGATAATGGAGTTTAGTACAGTTCAGATCTCTGTGAGAGTGTCCTGGACCTGAGAGCCAATGTAATTACAGTGTGTACTTTGCCACAGTCCCCTCTCAGGTCCAGTGGGGAATGTCCCTGGAATATGTTATGGAAAACCCCTTGCAGGGGGACTTGTTCACTCTCAACATAGAGCCTCGTCTCATGTGTAGAGGGGACAGCTATATACACTCTGGGGATTGCTATACTCATTATACTCCCTTGGATTATAATCACTAGCTCTTATAAGAGCTATCCTGCTATACTCTCTGGAGTAGGAGAGGTCTACCCACTAGAAGCTGGATCCTGGTCTTGGGTTCAGGGTGGGTGGAGGACAGCGAGACTCCAACCAAGCTGTAACGCTGGCTATGGGGACTACGGTGGCTATGGTGTCTGGTGGAGTGCTTGGAAGTACTCTGTGAACACTAGGAATCGATTGGCGGAAGCACCCATTCGGGGTGCCAGGCGGTCCGCAACAGACAATAAGCGATCACTCTTCTGGACCTTCAGATGCCTCTAATAATACACTCTGCCTTCTTCCTGTACATCGTCCACTGCCTTATTCGACTGAGGGGTGGAATACAGGAATAAATTAACCCAAAACAAATGTTTACAACAGAACACAAATAAAAATCAAATCCTTTAAAACCAGAGGTGAGCCAGTTTGCTAATTAAACCTAATTAACTGAAAAACAAAGATCACACAAGATAGGACTGGCCCTTCAAGCCAGAGATTTAATAGATCTATGATGTAAGAGTTAATGGCACATTTACCAGGAATTCTCTTAGTGTGAACTTGGCATGAGGCCACATAGCAGGTTAGAGCCAGGTCAGTAAAATATTAACACAGGGTAACAACACTAGGAATTGGGATTTTCCCTTCCACAAATATTCAGAATTATCACCACAGTTTTTATCTAAAGTGAAACATTAGGTCCAAAAAAGTCCATTTATTTTTGTATAAACAGTAGAAAATAGGATAAGCGCTAAAAAGCAACAATACATAGAATTGTAAGCAGGCCGCAAACACTGGTTGTAAGGGATAACCTCAGCCCCTTACTGATTAGTATACAGCAAGATAATACAGAATATATGTACAGGTTGCGCCAAAATAAAAAGTCCACTATATTATCAGATGCTTGAAGTATTTTTTACTTGTAAATCGTCCAGGCTTCTGATGGTGGCAGGTATATGCAATAAAGAAGAAAGATAGCCGGTAATGGTGCAGAGTATCTAGTACCAAGTGCAGAACAAACAACAAAGAGGTCTATGATGTAGCACTCACATTTAGTAGAGCTATAATACCAGCTCTGAGTATAACAGTGTGCAGCGGTCAGGGCCGGACTGGCCCACCGGGATACCGGGAAAGTTCTCGGTGGGCCGCGGCACCAGGGGGCTTCGGTGCCACATAGTTGCCACCGGGTGGCCGGTCCGATGGCACACTCAGAGGGGGGCGGCCTCATTCCAGGCTGGAGCCGCCGGGCCGGGTGGCAGCTTCGCCGGTCCGGCAGCACGTCTCTGTACCATGCTCCCTCGCGGTTCCCACAATTCCCAGCACAGGAACTGCGAGGGAGCATGGTACAGAGACATGCTCCTCCTCCTTCAGCCATCAGCCACAGCAGTGTCAGGAGTGCCGCCGGACCGGCGAAGCTGCCACCCGGCCCGGCGGCTCCAGCCTGGAACGCGGCCGGCCCCCTGACTTCTATAGGTAAAGGGGGGGG
>OW240915.1:5082565-5096072 GCA_933207985.1 Pelobates cultripes
GCTACATATTCCTCTAGAGAATTTATCACAGTGTCTTCTGCTAGTTAATGAACTAAGAAAAAAAAAAAAAACAAGAAAATATATAAAACATAAAATGTGGTCAGAGCGCAGATTTTCAGAACATTACCCACAATGCTCAGGCGGTGACCCAAAAAAGCTATTTTCTTCACTGCAAATAGCTTAATGTATGAAAATCTTATGTCTGCAACCCTATAACAGAAGCAAAATGGCAGTGTTGATTTAAACGCTACCAAGATCGGCAATAAAGCAGGGAAAGTTAAGACTCACAATCCTTTTTAATAAGCTTGGCAAATATTGCTTCAAATCAGTTTTTCCTCTAAGGATTTTGAGATCAGAGTGAAGAAGAGAAATAAAAAAAAAAATATCACTGACTAAGCAAGACCAGCGCTTTAATAAAATATGTTCCTGTAGTTTGCAGCCTACAGCCACTTGGAAAAAAAATATTTTACTGTTTAAATTTGCAATAATTCAGGTTTATTCATAGCCCACATAGCCGTGTAGGCAGCATCATGATTTTTGTGTAAGCAATACGCCTGTTTTGCCAAAGTAAGATTTGCTTGCTAGACGCTTGTAGAATATTTCTAACATGTAAATATTTGAGCAGAATCTAAGTATTAACATGTCTCTAGAGCACTGGTAATATCCAATATAACATGTAGCAGTTCAGTATTTAAAATATATCATTATTTTCCCCTCAGGTTACCTGCAAATAATGGCTGTGTGTTTGTAACACAAAAATCATCCACGCCTTGACAACGAGTGTGAGAATGACTGCATTGCATCCTTACCCAATTAGAACAGTAGGGTGCTCAAGCAGAGAAGTAGAGATTTATTGTCTTGCTGCTACTCCAAGAGAAGGGATATTGCAGCCAACGCCAGAAAATTAGCATTTCAATATATCTCCTTCTCCCAGGCACAATTTGTTGCATCAACATTGTAAAGTTTCCTCTGCAGATTATCTTATACCTTGAGGGGACATATCTCAGATATGATTTAAAAGAAGCACTGTTAGGTCTGTGAATAGGAGGCTGTGCCTAATTTATTTTAACGGTCTGTGAGCCAGATGGGTATTGGTTTGGACTGTGGCTTTCGGTCATATTTCAGCTGGATTTGGAGACATTCCTTCATGAATAAATGAGGTTGCAGCTACCTTTGATTAATTGCAGCATTGCAATAGTAAAAGAGAAGCAGCTGAGCATAAAACCAACACAAAAAATGAATCATTTTTTTCCAAGATTTGTCATTTTCTCGGTGCATAGGAAAATAAAAAGGAGTAACCACAGCAGTGGGGGTTTGTAAATAGTGCTAATGATTTCATTTATTAGTTTCAGGATATAAATAAATGCACAAAGACAACATAATTATAGTGGATCATTTTTAGCTTTGAGTGAAATGATAAACCATCAGTTATAGCTAATGAACAACAGCTTAATAACACGTTAAGAATATAACACCTGGTCTAAGACATAGGCGTTAAATAAACAAAATAAAAGGATGCATGTGTTGTCATAGATCCACTCGTCCCCATTAGTAAACATAAATCAATAATACCTTCTTACACTAACATAATAAACACCTTTTGCCTCACTGTACTGTCTGTTTGTCTAACACACACACACACACACACACACACACACTCTCTCTCTCTTTCTCTCTCTCTTGAAATATCTAGATAATATAGATAGAAAGGGCTAAGTATAAATATGAAAGTTGACCTTATAAACTGCCTTTCAGAACAAAAGATTTATAGACATATGAGGAGTAGGCTAGGCCAAATGCCCCTCAAAACTTTGGAGTTAATAGAAGAGTTCTATTAATTAGTTCTATTCATTGGGTAGTTCAAAAGACATCCAGAAACAGTAAATGTGGTTAACTCTGAATACCAATTTTGTCTTGGTAACATTCTTTACTGGTTTTAAATTCACAAAGACTCACCAGTCCCCAAGAGGACCAATAAATCGATACTTGCTGCTCGCACAATAACACTTTTTTGACTTACTGTTCAGTCAGTCTGTCTAATCCTTCCTTAAACAAACACACACACACACACACACACACACACACACACACAAACACACACAAATATTGACCTGCTACAAAAAATATCAGATGAAAGCTTATTGCCAATGTGATATCTAGATAACAGATAGATAGATGATAGATAGATAGATAGATAGATCGTATACTATCAATATTATAAAAGCTGTTCTTATAAACTGCCTTGTCAAACAGAAGATAAGTATGAGTAAAATAAGATAGGTAAAACAAAACAAATTTAGAGTTAATAGAAAGTCCTAGGTCCTGAACAGGAGCTTCTGGCTCTCTGGTTGAGGTATAGTAGGCAGGGAGTGGCGCCCGATGAGCATACAACTCTAAAATGGTATGACTCATTACAATAGGGAGTCGGTTGGGCAGGGAACTCCTGGAAACATAGTCACTACAGCACACTGAATGGTAGTAGTGCTTGGAGTGTTCCTTTAATGCTCTTTACTAAACCATGCATGGTTAGTAATATAATGAAAAGGGCTATTATAACTAATTTTAGTTGATACACTTTGAAATAACAATGTTTTTATATATTGTGTTTCCTGTAACATTTAGTGCTGTGCTATTACCTTGTGTCAGTAACTGTCTCCAAAAATCACTGAAACTCTGGAACATGGATTTCAGTCAACCTTTTTTTCGGCCTCAAGCACATATCCGCTTCACTAGCTGATTCTTCGGGAGCAATTCAAAATGTTTTCCAGCTGTCACACAGAGACCTAAATAATACAGGGGGTGTGTCCTGGTGTTTTTAACCCCTTCAGGACGGGTGACGGACGAGGTCCGTCATCCTGGGGATGCCCTTAACGACGGGTGACTGACCTCGTCCGTCACGCGGTAAAATTAACCCCGCGATCGCGCAGTGCCGGCGATCGCGGGGTTAACGCTGTTGCTGGGTGCCTCCGAGTCAGGGGCAGACCAGCAACAGCAAATCGCGATGTCCCAGTCCATGTGATCGCTGTGACAGCCAGTCACAGCGGTCACAATGCTGCTGGGACATCTGATCCGCCTCCCTCCACCTCTTGTGGGTTTGTGAAGTGGAGAGAGACGGATCGGTGCTACATTGTTTCCCTGAATATTAGCTAAGTTGTAATAAAAATTTCCTTCCCCTTTCCCCTGTCTAAAAAAAAAAAATAACCCTTTCCCTGCTGCTTGATCACTGCTAGCAGTGATCAATATACAGGTCACAGTACTTTACTGTGATCTATTTTTTTTTTTACACTTAAGGGTTAAATTTTATTTTTTTTGTAACCCTAAGGGGTTCAATTTTATTATTTTATTTTATTAATTTGTGATTTAGTTAGTTGGGTGGGTGGAATTTAGTGTTAATTGGGGAATTTAGTTAAGGGTAAAAAAAAAAAAATAGTTTAGTTATTTAGTTAAAGTTTTCTTGTTTCTGTGTTAACTGTATTAACAATGTTGCGAAAGTATAGCGCAGAGGAGGCTTATGCCCTGTTAGCCGCTGACTCAGAGGCGACCGACACTGCCTCAGGGAGTGACGCAGGGAGTGACGCAGGGAGTGACGCAGGGGACAGGGACTATGTGCCAGATTCTGCAGTAACCTCAGAGGAAATCGCTGATTCCCCTAATGTTCAATATGGCACAGATGACTGGGTACCCCCTAATCATTTTTCGCCAGACATCCCAGTGTTCACTGCCAATCCTGGCATACAGGCTGACCTGTCTGGCTATAATGCGCTGGATTGTATGGAGCTGTTTTTGGGGGATGATTTTTTTGGGGAGGTAGTTACCCAGACAAATCTGTATGCGGAGCAATATATTGCACGCAGCCAAGACTCCCGAATCGGCAGGACAGAGAGATGGTACCCAACCAGTGTGCCAGAAATTAAACAATTCTGGGCACTGACAATGTTAATGGGGATAGTTAAAAAGCCCACAATTAGAATGTATTGGACTAAAAATCCTATTTTTAACCCCTTAAGGACTGGACTGTTTTTGCGATGTTGTACATTTGCGACCAGGCATATTTTTACACTTTTGTGGTGTTTGTGTTTTGGCTGGAATTTTCCGCTCTCTCATTTACTGTTCCCATACAAATTATATATTGTTTTTTTCAGGACAAAAGGGGCTTTCTTTACATACCATTATTTATATAATCTCATGTATTTTAATTTAAAAAAATAAAAATATATGATGAAAAATTGAAAAAAATACATGTTTTTTGACTTTTACTTGAAAAATCTTTTACTCATCTACAAAAGCGAATTAAAAAAACTGCTAAATAGATTCAAAATTTTGTCCTGAGTTTAAAAATACCCCCGTGTTTACATGCTTTTTTGCTTTTTTTTGCATGTTATAGGGCTATAGGTACAAGTAGAATATTGCGGTTTCAAAACATAAATTTTTTAAATTTATCAATAGTGACATTATAACACTATTATCTGTCATAAATCTCTGAATAACACCCCACATGTACATATTTTTTTTAAAGTAGACAACCCAGGGTATTCAATATGGGGTATGTCCAGTCTTTTTTAGTAGCCACTTAGTCGAAAACACTGGCCAAAGTAAGCATTCATATTTGTTTGTGTGTGAAAAAAGTAAAAAAACTAAATTGAACGCTAATTTTGGCCAGTGTTTGTAACTAAGTGGTTACTAAAAAAGACTGGACATACCCCATTTGCAATACCTTGGGTTGTCTTCTTTTACAAATGGTATGCCATCATGGGGGTAATTCTCATTCCTGGGCTACCATACGCTCTCAAAGGCAACGTAACCAACCTGGCCATTTTCAATGTAAAAATATTTGACCAATATATTTGACCTTGTAACTTTCAAAAATACTATAAAACCTGTACATGGGGGGTACTGTTTTACTCAGGAGACTTTGCTGAACACAAATATTAGTGTTTAAACACTGGGAAACGTATCACAACAATTATATCATCAGTAAAAGTGCTGTTTGTGTGTGAAAATGCAAAAAAAGTCACTTTCACTGACAATATCATCGCTGTGATATGTTTTACTGTTTTGAATCACTAATATTTGTGTTCAGCGAAGTCTCCCGAGTAAAACAGTACCCCCCATGTACAAGTTTTAGGGTGTCGTAGAACGTTACAGGGTAAAATACAGTGCTAGCAAATTCAATTCTCTGGAATTTCGGCCTGGGTTGGCAGGCAGGTCCCTTAAATTGCAATCAATAAAATTACTGAATTATGCAAAACTATTACATAAATACGCACGTAGAATTTAAATATATATGCATATTTATATATCTGAAGTCTACGTGTATATTTATATAATTATTTATGTAATTTTGTATATGGACATATGTATATTTCTTATTATTTTTATTTATTTTTTATATACATAGATATATATACAAATTCATTCTAAGTGTATTTTGATATAAATATATATATATTAATTTTAAAATACAGTTAGAATAAAATTTCATATAGCTATATAATTTTTTTTTAATTTTTTATTATTATTTAAAAAAAAAAATATTTAATTTTAATTACTTATTATTTATATTTTATAATAATATATATATACAATATATATAGTTATTATATATATATTATATATATACGTGTGTAATTTAATTATAAGTGTATTTTTATATTAATATAAGTACATATTAATATAAAAATACACTTAGTATGGCATTATATATATATGATCTATAGACATATATTATATATATTATATATATATATGATCTATAGACATATGTCTATATATCATATATACACAAATATAATTCTTTTTTTTTATTAACACTAACTTTATTTATTTATTTTTACTGATTTTACACTAGCAGGGAGACTGCCTGTCAGCACAGGCAGTCCCCCTGCAGGCAGCACTATGGACACCTATTGTGACCATGTGATCGCTGTGTTAAGCGATCACATGGCCACAGGGGTCCTAATCCAGTGTGGGGAGACTGTCTGAGCTGCAGGCAGTCTCCCCACAACCGGAGCCACGCTGATCGCCGCCGGGGGAACGACGGCGATCAGGTAAGTAACTAAGACCGTTAGGACGGTTCAGGACCGTCATCGGTCCTCAAGGCAAAAATGCCGATGACGGTCCTGAACCGTCCTCGGTCGCTAAGGGGTTAATACCCCCATTTTTTCCCAGACAATGCATAGGGAGAGATATGAGGACATACTGCTTTTTATGCACTTTAATGACAATATGAAGTGCCCCCCAAAAGGTCATCCGCAGAATGACATTCTTTATAAAATACGCCCTCTAATTTCCCACTTTAATGAAAAATTTGCCACTATTTACACCCCCAAAAAACAAATTTCAATTGATGAGTCCCTCATGAACTATAAGGGAAGACTGGGATTTAGACAATATATCCCATCCAAAAGATCCCGGTATGGGATCAAATTTTATAAACTGTGTGAAAGTGGCAGTGGCTATGTATACACCTTCCGTGTATACGAAGGAAGGGATAGCCACATTGATCCCCCAGGTTGCCCAGATATAATAGGGACAAGTGGGAAAATTGTCTGGGACTTAATAATGCCCTTACTTAACTATGGTTATCACTTATACATCGATAACTTTTATAACAGCATCCCACTCTTACAAATGCTGTACTGTTTTGAGACTGTGGCCTGTGGCACTATCAGGAAGAGTCGCACAGGTTTCCCAAAGGCTCTAGCAGAAAAAAAAATTAAAGGGGGAAACAGCAGCTCTCTGCCAGAATGAACTGCTGGCACTCAAGTACCGTGATAAAAAGGAGGTTTTCATCCTAACTACCATCCATGGGGAAAAAACTCGCAGGGTCGCAGTTCATGGCAGAGAGGAATATAAAGGGTGCCAGTCTGCATACAGCAATATAACCGGCATATGGGGGGAGTTGATCTGTCCGATCAACTAATGCAGCCGTATCTAATCATGCGCAAAACCAGGGCATGGTATAAAAAAGTGGGCATATATATAATGCAGACGGCAGTCCACAATGCCTTTATTATTTTTAAAAAGGCAAATGCTGAGCTGAAATGCACATTCCTTTCATTTCAATTTCAGCTCATTTCTGGGTTACTTGAGTGCCACAGAGGGGGACCATCAGTGGAGCCTAGCAGAAGAATGGAGGTAGGTCACTTCTGCTTCAAGATTCCATCAACCCCCAGAAAGAAAAACCCCCAGAAAAGATGCAGGGTGTGTTACAAGAGGGGCGTAAGAGTTGAGACCAGCTATTATTGCCCTGATTGCCCCTCTCAGCCCGGCCTATGTATTGGCCACTGTTTTAAAGTTTTCCACACCCAGGCCGAATAAACAGACCAGTTTTGGGGTGTGAATAAACAGACCATTTTTGAATGTGTTAAATGACACCTTTATGTCACAACTGGTACAAGCACCAACTAGACAGGATGCTTGTCTGGATCTTGTCATAACAAACAATGTTGATCTTTTAACCAACATTCAAGTAGGGGAGCATTTGGGGAATAGTGATCACAATATGGTAAATTTTGAAATAAACTCAAAAAAGCAAAAGCAGGTGGGTTATACTAAAACATATAATTTTAAAAAGCCAATTTCAATAAGATTAGGGGCAGCTCTACAACATATGCGACTGGCATAAACTCCTTAGTAGTAAAACACTGAGGATAAATGGATCATCTTCTAACAAATATTAGAAAGGTACATTTCTCAGTATGTACCATTGGGAAATAAATATAAAAGAAACAAATTAAAAACAATGTGGCTTAGTAGAGAAGTAAAACAAGAGATTAAAATAAGAAAAGGGCATTTAAAGCATTTAAATCGGACAAATCAGATGCATCTTATAAAAGATATAAGGAAGCAAATAATGCGTGCAAAAAGGCAATTAGACTTGCTAAACTTCAAAATGAAATAATGATAGCTAAAGAGAGCAAAACCAACCAAAGCATTTTTTAAAGTCCATAAATTCTAAAAACAAAAACAAAATTAAAGTGTAGGTACACTAAAAATTGAAACATGGGTGCTAGTTAATGAAGACCAGGAAAAGGCAGGAATTTTAAAGAACTATTTCTCCTCCGTATATATTAAGGAAGAACCCATGGCAATAGATGTGCAAATGATTGCTACTAAAAACTTGCAGGATAATTGTAATTCGTTAACTCAAGACAAGGTGCTGCAGCAACTAAAGAAAGTGAATATAAACAAAGCAACAGGGCCTGACGGTATCCATCCACGTGTACTTAAGGAACTAAGTGTAGAAATAAGTGAACCTCTGTTTTTAATCTTTCAAGATTCTTTTCTTTCAGGAAGTGTTCCAGGGGATTGGAGGAAGGCAGATGTGGTTTCTATATTCAAAAAGGGTTCGTGCAACCTTTGCCTGAAATTATAGACCTGTGAGCTTAACTTCTGTGGCTGGTAAAATATTTGAAAGGTTATTAAGGGATAATATTCAAGAATTCCTTGAGAAGAACATGGTTATCAGCAAAAATCAGCATGGTTTTATGAAGCACAGGTCATGTCAAACTAACTTGATTGCGTTCTACTAAGAAGTAAGTAGAAGTATAGGACTGTAAGCCGCTGTAGTGGATGCGGATCTATTTGGATTTTTGCTAAGCAGATTTGATACAGTTCCACACAATAGATTAGTGTTCAAACTCAAGGAAATCAGTCTAGATGAAAATGCTTGTTCTTGGGTAGAACATTGGCTTAAAAACAGAGTACAAAGAGTTGTCATTAATAGTACATTTTCAAGCTGGACAGAGGTGGCAAGTGGTGTCCCTCAGGGGTCTGTTCTGGGACCCCTTCTATTTAACATGTTTTATAAATGATCTTGAAGACCGCATTGAAAGTCATGTTTCAGTGTTTACAGATGACACCAAACTTTGTAAAACAATACAATGTGAGCAAGATATTACTTTGCTGCAGAGGGACTTGGATAGACTGGGGGACTGGGCACTCAAATGGCAGATGAAATTTAATGTTGAAAAATGCAAAGTTATGCACTTCGGCGTAAAGAATACACAAGCAACGTATACCCTTTTAATGCAGCGCCACTCCAGAACACCAACAACACACCTAGTGCTGACTCTGACAACAAACTATAAACAATGCAATGTCAATCAAAGGCGGCAGAGGCCGTGCGCGGCATTGTCAAGCGCATGAAAAGGGCATTCATTCTCGACAAGAATATACCTTTTTAAGCCTCCTTTATAAATCACCGTGTGCTTGGACTTCATATTGAATATAAGCAGCAATTTTGGGAAACCTGTTCTAAAGAAGGATATTATGGCACTAGAAAAAGTGCAGAGGCGGGCTACAAAATTAATAAAAGGAATGGAACATATCAGCTATGAAGAAAGGTTAACAAATGTAAACCTATTTAGTTTAGAAAAACGCCGCCTGAGAGGGGATATGATAACATTATACAAATATATTCGGGGCCAATACAAACCATTGTGTGGAAATCTATTCACAAACCAGACTTTACATAGGACACAAGGCCATGCGTTTAGACTGGAAGAAAGAAGATTTCGTCTAAGAAAAAGGAAAGGTTTTTTACTGTAAGAACAATCAGGATGTGGAATTCCTGGCCTGAAGAAGTAGTTTTATCAGAGTCCATACAGATGTTCAAACGGTTACTAGATGCATACTTGCAAGAACAGAATATTCAAGGATATAATCTTTCAATGTAGGGTAATAACTGCTTGATCCAAGGATAAATCTGACTGCCATTCTGTGGTCATGAAGGAATTTTTTTCCAGTTTGCTGTAAAATTGTGCTCAAACTGGGTTTTTTTGCCTTCTTTTGGATCAACAGCAAAAAACAAATGTGAGGTAGGCTGAACTTGATGGACGCAAGTCTCTTTTCAGCTATGTAACTATGTAATATATACACACAATGCATTTTCAAAATACTTGAGGACACTATACAAGACAATTAAACTCTCTGATGGTGCCTTACGTCAAGTAAATGTTGGTAGCTATGTACAAGAAAGAATAAAAGTAAGTTTTTTAAAGTCATGATAACAGGAATGCAAACCACCATATTAACCTTAAGACTCCTGTTTTCAGTGTCAGGACAGTTCACAAGGCCTAGTAACATAGAAACATAGAATGTGACGGTAGGTAAGAACCATTCGGCCCATCTAGTCTGCTCAATTTTCTAAATACTTTCATTAGTCCCTAGCCTATAGTTAGGATAGCCTTATGCCTATCCCACGCATGCTTAAACTCCTTTACTGTGTTAACCTCTACCACTTCAGCTGGAAGGCTATTCCATACATCCACTACCCTCTCAGTAAAGTAATACTTCCTGATATTATTTTAAACCTTTGTCCCTCTAATTTAAGACTATGTCCTCTTGTTGTGGTAGTTTTTTCTTCTTTTAAATATAGTCTCCTCCTTTACTGTGTTGATTCCCTTTATATATTTAAATGTTTCTATCATATCCCCCCTGTCTCGTCTTTCCTCCAAGCTATGCATGTTAAGATCCTTTAACCTTTCCTGGTAAGTTTTATCCCGCAATCCATGAACCAGTTTAGTAGCCCTTCTCTGAACCCTCTCTAAGGTATCAATATCCTTCTGAAGATACGGTCTCCAGTACTGTGTACAATACTCCAAGTGAGGTCTCACCAATGTTCTGTACAATGGCATGAGCACTTCCTTCTTTCTAATGCTAATACCTCTCCCTATACAACCAAGCATTCTGCTAGCATTTCCTGCTGCTCTATTACTTTGTCTGCCTACCTTTAAGTCATCAGAAATAATCACCCCTAAATCCCTTTCCTCATATGTTGAGGTTAGGACTCTATCAAATATTCTGTACTCTGCCCTTGGGTTTTTACATCCAAGATGCATTTTCTTGCATTTATCCACGTTAAATGTCAGTTGCCATAATTCTGACCATTTTTCTAGTTTACCTAAATCATTTGCCATTTGGCTTTTCCCTCCTGGAACATCAACCCTGTTACATATCTTAGTATCATCAGCAAAAAGACATACCTTACCATCAAGACCTTCTGCAATATCACTAATAAAAATATTAAAGAGAATGGGCCCAAGTACAGATCCCTGAGGTACCCCACTGGTGACAAGTCCAAGCTTCGAATATATTCCATTAACTACAACCCTCTGTTGCCTGTCACTCAGCCACTGCCTTACCCATTCAACAATATTGAATCCAAACTTAAAGATTGCAGTTTATTGATAAGCCTTCTATGTGCAACAGTGTCAAAAGCCTTACTGAAATCTAGGTAAGCAATGTCTACTGCACCACCCTGATCTATAATTTTAGTTACCCAATCAAAAAAATCAATAGGATTAGTTTGACATGATCTCCCCGAAGTAAACCAATGTTGTCTCTGATCTTGAAATCCATGTTTTTAGATGTTCATCAATCCTATCCTTTAACATGGTTCCCATTACTTTCCCCACTACTGAAGTAAGGCTTACTGGCCTATAGTTGCCCGACTCCTCCCTATTACCTTTCTTGTAAATGGGCACAACATTCGCTAACTTCCAATCTTCTGGGACTACTCCTGTTAGCAATGATTGGTTAAATAAATCTGTTAATGGTTTTGCAAGTACAACATTAGACTCTTTTAATAGCTTTGTGTGTATTCCATCAGGTCCCATTGACTTATTTGTCTTTACTTTTGACAGCTGAAATAGAACCTCTTCCTCTGTAAACTCACGTGTAATAAATGACTCATTTAGCCTTTTTCTCAAATGAGGTCCCTTTCCATCTGTAAATAAAGAACATAAATATTCATTGAGGCAGTCAGCTAGACCTTTATCCTCTTCTACATACCTTCCTTCTTTTGTTTTTAATCTAACTAATCCTTGTTTTACTTTTCTTTTCTCATTTATGTATCTAAAAAAGTTTTGGCCCCCTTTTTTACTGACTGTGCTATTTTCTCTTCTGTGTGTGATTTGGAAGCTCTTATAACTTGCTTTGCCTCTTTCTGCCTAATCTTATAGATCATTTTGTCTTCCTCACTCTGAGTTTTTTTTATAATTCCTAAATGCTAACTTTTTGTTTTTAACTATTTTGGTCCACATCTATGGAGTACCACAGTGGTTTTTCTTGAATTTTTTGCTTTTACTTACAAGCCTAATGCAATTTTCTGTTGCCTTCAATAGTGCAACTTTTAAATAATCCCATTTCTCTTGGACTCCATCTAAATTGCTCCAGTCTGATAATGACTTCTCTACCCATATTCTAATTTTAGAAAAGTCTGTTTTTCTAAAGTCTAAAACTTTAGTTCTTGTGTGGTGTGACTCAGTCACTGTTCTTATATTAAACCACACTGACTGATGATCACTGGATCCTAAACTTTCACCTACAATAATATCTGATACCAAATCTCCATTTGTTAACACTAAATCTAGTATGGCCTCTTTACAAGTTGGCTCCTCAATGACTTGTTTTAGAGACAATCCCAGTAGGGAGTTTAGAATATGTGTGCTCCTGGCACAAGCAGCTATTTTTGTTTTCCTATTCACATCAGGAAGATTAAAGTCACCTATGATGATAACTTCCCCCTTCATTGGCATTTTAGCTATTTCCTCAACTAGTATATTATCTAACTCTTCAATTTGTCCTGGGGGCCTATAAATCACACCTACACGAGTTACTGTGTGATTACCAAATTATAACGTAACCCAAAACGGGACTTGCTTTGCTCTCACTAACTTTTATTAGTTAGATTTTATGTTGTCCTTCACATACAAGGCTACCCTCCCCTTTCTTGCCTTCCCTATCTTTCCTATATAAAGAGTATCCCTGTATTGCTATGTCCTAGTCATTTTTCTCTTCTAATTATACCATGTCTCTGAAAAGTAACAGCTACTAAATCTACACTAATAAGCTGCTATTACAAGCACAAGTTCATGGATCTTATTCCCTAAACTGCGAGCATTTGTAGACATGACTCTAAGCTTATAATTTTTTAACACACTTGCTACAGGCACCTTCTGTCCTTGTTTTGGGGGACAATTGGATTGATGTTTTATCACCCTTTTGCCCCCTCCTAGTTTAAATACATCCTAGCAAAACCTCTGAACTGCTCACTGAGAACATTTGTTCCCTTTTGAGAAAGATGCAAACCATCTTTTTTGTACAGCTTATCTCCATTCCAACCAGAGCTACCATGAGAAATAAAGCCAAATCCTTGCTCCCGACACCATTCACCAAGCCACAAATTAAAGTCCCTAATACGCATCCACCTGTCGTTCTGAGTGTTATGCACAGGCAGAACTTCAGAGAATGACAGTGTGGAAGCAACCTGCCGTATATCATTGGCAAAAACACTAAAAACTTCCTTAACCTCTGAAACCTCATTGTAAGCCAAGTCATTTGTCCCTAGATGGACAAGTACATCCAATTCCCCTTCCTGCTTTGCTTGCTTAACAATATTACAGATACGTCTCCTGTCTCTGTGAGCAGTAGCTCCGGGAAGACACCTCACAAGACTACCATTGTCCATCTCCACACCTCTTATGATGGAATCCCCCAACAA
>OW240915.1:5096172-5112210 GCA_933207985.1 Pelobates cultripes
GTGCCAGATTCTGCAGTAACCTCAGAGGAAATCGCTGATTCCCCTAATGTTCAATATGGCACAGATGACTGGGTACCCCCTAATCATTTTTCGCCAGACATCCCAGTGTTCACTGCCAATCCTGGCATACAGGCTGACCTGTCTGGCTATAATGCGCTGGATTGTATGGAGCTGTTTTTGGGGGATGATTTTTTTTGGGAGGTAGTTACCCAGACAAATCTGTATGCGGAGCAATATCTTGCACGCAACCAAGACTCCCGAATCGCCAGGACAGAGATATGGTACCCAACCAGTGTGACAGAAATTAAACAATTCTGGGCACTGACAATGTTAATGGGGATAGTTAAAAAGCCCACAATTAGAATGTATTGGACTAAAAATCCTATTTTTAATACCCCCATTTTTTCCCAGACAATGCATAGGGAGCGATATGAGGACATACTGCGTTTTATGCACTTTAATGACAATATGAAGTGCCCCCCAAAAGGTCATCCACAGTATGACATTCTTTATAAAATACGCCCCCTAATTTCCCACTTTAATGAAAAATTTGCCACTATTTACACCCCCAAAAAACACATTTCAATTGATGAGTCCCTCATGAAATATAAGGGAAGACTGGGATTTAGACAATATATCCCATCCAAAAGATCCCGGTATGGGATCAAATTTTATAAAGTGGCAGTGGCTACGTATACACCTTCCGTGTATACGAAGGAAGGGATAGCCACATTGATCCCCCAGGTTGCCCAGATATAATAGGGACAAGTGGGAAAATTGTCTGGGATTTAATAATGCCCTTACTTAACTATGGTTATCACTTATATATCGATAACTTTTATAACAGCATCCCACTCTTACAAATGCTGTACTGTTTTGAGACCGTGGCCTGTGGCACTATCAGGAAGAGTCGCACAGGTTTCCAAAAGGCTCTAGCAGAAAAAAATTTAAAAGAGGGGGAAACAGCAGCTCTCTGCCAGAATGAACTGCTGGCACTCAAGTACCGCGATAAAAAGGAGGTTTTCATCCTAACTACCATCCACGGGGAAAACACTCGCAGGGTCGCAGTTCGTGGCAGAGAGGAATATAAACGAGTGCCAGTCTGCATACAGCAATATAATCGACATATGGGGGGAGTTGATCTGTCCGATCAACTAATGCAGCCGTATCTAATCATGCGCAAAACCAGGGCATGGTATAAAAAAGTGGGCATATATATAATGCAGACGGCAGTCCACAATGCCTTTATTATTTTTAAAAAAGCAAATGCTCAGCTGAAATGCACATTCCTTTCATTTCAATTTCAGCTCATTTCTGGGTTACTTGAGTGCCACAGAGGGGGACAATCAGTCGAGCCTAGCAGAAGAATGGAGGCAGGTCACTTCTGCTTCAAGATTCCATCAACCCCCAGAAAGAAAAACCCCCAGAAAAGATGCAGGGTGTGCTACAAGAGGGGCGTAAGAGTTGAGACCAGCTATTACTGTCCTGATTGCCCCTCTCAGCCCGGCCTATGTATTGGCCACTGTTTTAAAGTTTTCCACACCCGGGCCGAATAAGCAGACCAGTTTTGGGGTCTGAATTTAGTCAACTGTCTGGTTACCAAATCTTGGCTTTGTCTCCCGTTTATCCTGTCTTCTCTGATCCTTGACCTCGGCTTGTCCTATCGTTGTTCCGTTTCTCTTTACCCCTTTGACCTCGGCTTGTACCTTGACTATTCTCTGCTTGTATAGCCCGGCCATTCTAAGGACCGGTATTACAAGTGTCTCTCTCTGTGTTCTCTCTCTTTGTAGTCTGTCTGTGTTTTGGAATCCGTGACAGCGTTGCCCGTGATGCAGATTACTGGGTACTACCCCCAGATAGGATTAAGCCAACTATTCCCCCTTTTCACAGCAAATAGTATGCACTTGTTCATAATTTGAATTGATGAGCTGCTTATACTTAAAAATATATGTGGTCTTTGAGAGGTAATTTGCAGTCCTGGGCTGCTAAAATAACACTTTGGCCCAGCATCCACTTTTGAAAAATATGAAAGTGATGTGTCAAGGTGCCCCTTCAACATCCACATATCCCTGAAAAAGGTACACATGGGGGTATTGCTGCACTAAGAGGACATAGCTGAGCAACATATTAGGTGTTCTACTGCCATAGCACACATAAGGATTACAAAATATACAGTAACAACTCCAAGTGTGTGTCAAAAAAGCAGAAAAAATGCTCATTGTAACTAGACTTGGTACAAACTAACAAAAAAATGATCCAACGCTAAGGTTTAAAATATGCCTTTTGAAATGCCCTGGGGTGTCTACTTTAAAAAATGGTAGGCCTTTGTGGGGTAATTTGAACTTAAAACCTGCTAAGATGCTTGGAAATTGCACATGGGCCAAGCGTCAAAATTCAAAGTTCGGTAAAAACTGATATGGCTTGGTCTCCAATGTGCCCCTTCAACATCCACATATCCCTGAAAAGGGTACACATGGGGGTATTGCAGCATTAAGAGGACATAGCTGAGCAACATATTAGGGGTTCTACTGCCATAGCACACATAAGGATTACAAAATATACAGTAACAACTCCAAGTGTGTGTCAAAAAGGCAGAAAAAATGCTCATTGTAACTAGACTTGGTACAAACTAACAAAAAAATGATCCAACGCTAAGGTTTAAAATATGCCTTTTGAAATACCCTGGGGTGTTTACTTTAGGAAATGGTAGGCCTTTGTGGGTTTTTTTGAACTTTCCAACTGCAATAATGTCCCAAATTGAAGCATAGGCCAATTAAATCCATCTCTCAAAATTGTACTGTAAATACTGAAATGGATAGGTCTCCGATATGGCACTGTAACTTCACGAAATAGTGCCAAAGACATACAATGGGGGTGTCATTTTACTCAGAAGACTTAGCTGAGCATAATTTGGGGGGTTTGAACTTAGTGGCACATGTGAAATACACAAAATGCCTAGCAAAAATGCAATCCATATGTAAAAAACGCACAAAATTATTTTTTACCACATAATTTGGCATATATTGGTGAAAAAATGGGAGCACGTTAAGGCACAATATGCACCTTATGAGATACCCTGGAGTGTCTACTTTTACAAATGGTAGGCCTTTGTGGGTTTTTTTTGAACAGTCAAACTGTTATAATAACCCAAATGGACGCATAGGCTCATTAAATCCGTCTCTCAAAATTCTACTTTGAATACTGAAAAGGATAGGTCTCCTATATGGCACTGTAACTTCACGAAATAGTGCCAAAGACATACGATGGGGGTGTCATTTTACTCAGAAGACTTAGCTGAGCATAATTTGGGGGGTTTGAATTTAGTGGCACATGTGAAATATACAAAATGCCCAGCAAAAATGCAATCCATATGTAAAAAACGCACAAAATTATTTTTTACCACATACTTTGGCATATATTGGTGAAAAAATGGGGGCATGTTAAGGCACAATATGCACCTTATGAGATACCCTGGAGTGTCTACTTTTACAAATGGTAGGCCTTTGTGGGGTTTTTTTGAACAGTCAAACTGTTATAATACCCCAAATGGATGCATAGGCTCATTAAATCCGTCTCTCAAAAATCTACTGTGAATACTGAAAAGGACAGGCCTCCTAAATGGCACTGTAACTTCACGAAATAGTGCCAAAGACATACAATGGGGGTGTCATTTTAATCAGCAGATGTAACTGAACACAAGATAAATCTTTGTACAGGAATAGCACACACCAACTTTACAAAATAAACATGAGAATTTCTTTGTTATAAGTTTGTGTGCCAAAAACCCCAAAAAATTAAATTTTACTCCAATATTTAGCAGAGGTTGGCGGTGAAATGGCTACGTAGAAAGTGTCAAAACAACCTTAGGTAAATAGCCCGTGATGTCTACTTTATATAAATATATACTTTTGTGTGGCAATTTTGTTTTCTTTTATGGCTATTAAGCTTACAAGACAAACATACCAAATTCTAAAATCGCTCCACATTAAAAGTTTATTTTACTCCTTGTGCTTTGTGACCTGTAACTACCAAAAAAAACTTAAAATCCCAGACACATTATATATTCTGTAAATCAGAACAAATAAATAAATTTATTTTTAATTACTTTCCTTAACCTGCACTAATTATGCACACATTATTATTGCAAAAACTGTAAAAAAAAAAAAACAATATTTTTCATTTTTTTTGCATTTTTCTGTATTTTTTTTTATAATAAGCATTTATATATATATATATGTTATATCAAATTAAAGCCCTTTCTGTCCTTTAAAAAACAGTATATAATATGTGTCGGTGCAATAAATGAGAGAGATGCAAATTGCAGTTGAACGCAAACAGCAAGAAAATGCAAAAATTGCTTGTGTCATTAAGCGTAAGTCAAGCTTCTGAAGCTGTGTCCTTAAGGGGTTAAAATAAATCTGCGTTTTTATTTATTTTGAAGCCTGAGTGCGCTTTTTACGTTGAAGTACTTTTTAATTTTAAGTTATCTGTTCTAACTCTGTATCTGCACACTATGCTGGCGCGACGCATTATGGGGCTGGGAAATATTTTTTTTCCAGGGCTGCTTTTAATTCCCAGTCCGACCCTGGCAGCGGTACAATCCCCACTGACCCACGACCGGGTACCTCTGTCAATTGCTGCTTCCTAGTACTGGCGAGTACCATAAGCACTGCACTGGAGTACCATAACCACCGTAAACCCCACGAACTGCCGCAGTTTGGTTGGGGTCTAGACGTCCTCCACCCACCCTGGACCCAAGACCAGGATCCAGCTTCCAGTGAGTAGGCCTCTCTTAGTCCCGAGAGCGTAGCAGGAACAGCTCTTACAAGAGCTAGTGATTATACTCAGGGGAGTATAGTGATTATAACAATCCCCAGAGTGTAGTTTTCCAATCCCCCAAACATGAGCCAAGACTACATGAGGGTGCAAGATGATCTGCCAGTTTAATGGTACAGGTTGGATTTTTATACAACTTTTTCAGACCAGAGGAACACCCACTGGACCTGATGGGGCACAGGACACAAATTGTACAGACTAATAGAATCAATGTAACAATGCCTGACACTCCCACATACAGCACACAATCCCTCCCCTCAGCCTGTGATACAATTAAGGTAGATAATATAATAATGTAATTATCCCCAAGCATAAAAAAAAATATATATATATATTTTACAAGGTCTTATAAGTACACCAAAATACAACAACCCCCGATAGCCCTGATCGGGGTGAACAACATATCCAAAAATCACCCAGATCAGAGCAGGAGTTCAAAAGTTTTATGGAAGTCTCTTTTTGACCGGCCGCAAGTATGGCTTCATGCCCAAAATAGTTCCAGAGAATTAGGCCGGTCTATTTCCAATGATTAAAGTGCACTTCAAATAGTCGAACGGGACCGTTCGTGCATAAAGTCAGTGTTGAAGTGTGTTCGGTAGATTATTTCTACCGAACGGCGCTCTGTTCGTGCATATTCAACCGAACATAAATGGAGGTGGAAGCCCCAGCGGTGTTCATGCCTCTGAGTGTACGATTTCAGTTCCATGAACTCGACAGCAAAACACCGCTGATCGCGTTCGATTAAACAAGATGGCCGCTGCCACGTGTTCGACTATACGAATGACGACCACCCAGCCGTTCGTCAATTAAGCTGCGGTTAACTACAGCTTCTGGGAGGTTAACAGGCTGCACACTCCACTTGTGGGTGGTCCGGCTGTTCGACAGTTTGTTCGGTAAACAAACACCATAAGCCTAATCAATTCGGTAAGTCCCATATACTGCACCATAGAAGGGAAAAATGCACGAACATTGTTTTTAGTCCAAAAGTTCACCACAGGGCCATAGTCACAGGGCAAGTGGCTGGCAAGCAGGCCTCTCCAAATCCCAGTGAGGAAGATGCTTTCGTCACAGCATTAAACGTTTTTTTAATGCTTTAATGATAAATGATACCCCCCTGCAGCCCTTCCCCCTCTGCTAATTGGGTAATGCAGAAGCTTTAACCAGAGCAGTAATGGGCAGCTGTGATAGGCTGGAAGTGGTCAGCTGACACTCTTAGCCAATCACAGCTCCCATTGCTGGTATGAATTCTTATGGCTATAAAGGAAGTGTGCAATCTCTGCCTCAGCCACACCTCCAGTGTGGGTGGGGCTATGGGAAGCCAGAGACCCTCATTCAGTGTTACACGGCTCAAAAATGGTTTAACACTAAATGGAGGGATAGCGTTTGGGGACTCCAGACACTATAACTGTAACAAACTATGATTGTGCCTATGCGTTTGCCTGAATTTAAATAACAACGCTGCTGGATGTGTCAAAGAAAAACCGAATGGCTAGTTTTCGTGGAAATATTCCTACTATAAAATACAGCCCAAAATACCGAACATCGGACCACCCAGGGGAACGGTTAATTGATATTTTACCTCCCAGTGCTTGTGGAGCCGTTCGCATGGTTCATACGAATTCCTTTGTGCTCAGGTTAGATGGCCGCCAAATTCAGGACTTTACACGTGTTCGCGGCCATCTTACGCACGAACGGCGGTGTTTGCCTGTGAACGCATGGAACTAAAAACGGATACGCAAACAGACGAACACCGCTGAGACCTCCAGGAGCTCGTAAGTTCGTGCTGGAACTACCGAACGACCGGCCGTTCGGTAGTTTTGTTTAAGCTTTCATAGGGATTCCAGCGAACACCAGGATGACTGTGGATGGCAAGGGGTTCGTGGGGTTTTAATGCACGAACGGAGACCGACCGCAAGGCCAAAACTTATGGAACTCTTTTCGGCTAGAAAACCTGTGCGGTCGGTCAAAACTTCAAAGACCCATAACTCCCGAACCCCTCAACCTTAAAGGTGTACCCCCTGTTTTTGGGGTACATCCAGAATGTGGTTAAAATTGTGTCTGTTTTAATTATGTTATATGTTATCTGAGGGGAGGAGACGTGGGGGTTGAACCATGTATCTAATTGGCTGTTGTGATAATTATGTGGGTGAAGCCTTTCAGAGGGTACCATTGCATAAAAGGAGACCCCTGTCAATAAACATCAGTTCTACTTGACCCTTCAAAACGTAGCCTCGTCTCGTTCTTGAAGGGGATTTATGGTACCGTTACTCTACCTCATTTTACAGCACTGCCGGATTATACACTTGGATATCGTGGATGGGAATAAGAACTCCATTACTTCACAGCAGCTTGCCTAGAAAAGGACGTCTCCAACGGCAGATACCCCTCTACAGCAGGGTAGCCGTTACAATAACCACTTCGATGAGATGGAACACTCTTCAGGAGGTAGGCATATCATTATCCAAAAAACTTCAAGGTGACAGCGCACCTATACAGTTTAGGAATGTATAAAATAATATGTACATCCCGGGTATATAAACACAATAGTGTAATATTTACAACCGCTAAAATAAACAGTGGTGTACATGGGAAAACTCACTATTTACAGAGTCTATTAAGAGTTGGCACCTGCAATTGCATATCAACTATCAAGAGACGCAGGATGGATTTTCTATAGGAACTCTCAGATGTTGATGGTGTCCCGGATATTCAGAAGTTACAAACCAAAATAGGTTTTAGAAAGACTTTTATTCAAACAAATAACAAAATACATTTTGGACAAAAAAATATTGGACAACTTGTTTCAACCCTGTCAGGGTCTTCCTCAGGTGCAATCACCTGATCGAGCATGCATTTTACTTCCTTAAGACAAAACGTAAGGCAGAAAGACCCAGAAACAAACAACAACTGAAGACAGCTGCAGTAAAATCCTGACAAATATGAACCACCAGACCGGGGAAGTCCTTGCATGTCCCTTATTTTCCCATGTGTCACTCACCTATCTGAGCAGAGACCCTTATATGATCCTTCTTCTGATTCCAGTATGTGGAGCAGTACAAATTTCTCACATGCTTCATATCACCAAAAGATCCCCATAGAACCAGGAATTGAACGAACGCTTGGTTTGGTTTTCAGAAAGAAAGGTTACCTGTCCAGATAAATGGACCCCTCCACAAGGAATAGTGATTGCTACGATATCTCAGACACAGCCTGGGTAGGTTCAACTTCCAAAACAGTGACACAATCTGCTAACTGGACACGTGTGGCTGGTACATGTATGTGGTAAGTGAACATGTACACCTGTGAGATGTGAATCACTAGTATACCTTGTTCATTGATAAATTAAAAAGGCACTGACGGGTGTCAGCCACACGCATCGACACACAACAACACAAACAGATACCCAGCAACACAAAAACACTAACAAAAGGATACACACAGATCAAAACAGTCACTCAAACCATACAGACATGTTATTCTTCACAAACGCATATCGACACATTCTAGTCTGCAGGTTTAGCGAAAACTAATTACACAAATATGCTCGCCTATACAGGGAGTGCAGAATTATTAGGCAAGTTGTATTTTTGAGGATTAATTATTGAACAACAACCATGTTCTCAATGAACCCAAAAAACTCATTAATATCAAAGCTGAATATTTTTGGAAGTAGTTTTTAGTTTGTTTTTAGTTATAGCTATGTTAGGGGATATCTGTGTGTGCAGGTGACTATTACTGTGCATAATTATTAGGCAACTTAACAAAAAACAAATATATACCCATTCCAATTATTTATTATTACCAGTGAAACCAATATAACATCTCAACATTCACAAATATACATTTCTGACATTCAAAAACAAAACAAAAACAAATCAGTGACCAATATAGCTACCTTTCTTTGCAAGGACACTCAAAAGCCTGCCATCCATGGATTCTGTCAGTGTTTTGATCTGTTCACCATCAACATTGCGTGCAGCAGCAACCACAGCCTCCCAGACACTGTTCAGAGAGGTGTACTGTTTTCCCTCCTTGTAAATCTCACATTTGATGATGGACCACAGGTTCTCAATGGGTTCAGATCAGGTGAACAAGGAGGCTATGTCATTAGATTTTCTTCTTTTATACCCTTTCTTGCCAGCCACGCTGTGGAGTACTTGGACGCGTGTGATGGAGCATTGTCCTGCATGAAAATCATGTTTATCTTGAAGGATGCAGACTTCTTCCTGTACCACTGCTTGAAGAAGGTGTCTTCCAGGAACTGGCAGTAGGACTGGGAGCTGAGCTTGACTCCATCCTCAACCCGAAAAGGCCCCACAAGCTCATCTTTGATGATACCAGCCCAAACCAGTACTCCACCTCCACCTTGCTGGCGTCTGAGTTGGACTGGAGCTCTCTGCCCTTTACCAATCCAGCCACGGGCCCAACCATCTGGCCCATCAAGACTCACTCTCATTTCATCAGTCCATAAAACCTTAGAAAAATCAGTCTTGAGATATTTCTTGCCCAGTCTTGACGTTTCAGCTTGTGTGTCTTGTTCAGTGGTGGTCGTCTTTCAGCCTTTCTTACCTTGGCCATGTCTCTGAGTATTGCACACCTTGTGCTTTTGGGCACTCCAGTGATGTTGCAGCTCTGAAATATGGCTAAACTGGTGGCAAGTGGCATCGTGGCAGCTGCACGCTTGACTTTTCTCAGTTCATGGGCAGTTATTTTGTGCCTTGGTTTTTCCACACGCTTCTTGCGACCCTGTTGACTATTTTTAATGAAACGCTTGATTGTTCAATGATCACGCTTCAGAAGCTTTGCAATTTTAAGAGTGCTGCATCCCTCTGCAAGATATCTCACTATTTTGACTTTTCTGAGCCTGTCAAGTCCTTCTTTTGACCCATTTTGCCAAAGGAAAGGAAGTTGCCTAATAATTATGCACACCTGATATAGGGTGTTGATGCCATTAGACCACACCCCTTCTCATTACAGAGATGCACATCACCTAATATGCTTAATTGGTAGTAGGCTTTCGATCCTATACAGCTTGGAGTAAGACAACATGCATAAAGAGGATGATGTGGTCAAAATACTCATTTGCCTAATAATTCTGCACTCCCTGTAGACTTATATAGACTGACACCTAACTTACACAAACATAGTCTCCACAAATACGACACAGCTTCACACTGTCCTTAACATACACAATATATAAAAACAAGCGCTTTCCTTAATACCATTACGCACCACCTGGCGCCAAGGCGCAAGCGCGCACTACCTGGCGCCCAGATACACAAAGTCATGGTAACAGGTTGCCCCTGTCACACAGATAACAGGTTTGCTCTGTAGGTTGCCCCTGGCAAACAACAACTGGATACTGGTTAACATGGTAAAGGAGTTTAAGCATGCGTGGGATAGGCATAAGGCTATCCTAACTATAAGATAAGGCCAGGGACTAATGAAAGTATTTAGAAAATTGGGCAGACTAGATGGGCCGAATGGTTCTTATCTGTCGTCACATTCTATGTTTCTATGTTACTTGCAAAACACTTAATATTCAAAAATAACATTTTTAATTAGTGGGGTAATAGCTTCTTGATCCAAACTTCCAACTGGGATTTTCCTCCAGCAGCAAAAACACAGATGTGAGGAAGGCTGACCTGATGGACACATGTCTCTTTTCAGCTATGTAACTATGAAAGAAAACAGGTGATCAGGCTGCCTTGTAGGTTGTCCCTGGCACACAAATAATTAGTAGCCTATTAGGTTGCCCGGTGGCTAGCCCTGTATTCTGTCAGGTCGCCCGGTAGGTAGCCCTGTATTCTGTCAGGTCGCCCGGTTGGTAGCCCTGTATTCTGTCAGGTCGCCCGGTTGGTAGCCCTGTATTCTGTCAGGTCGCCCGGTTGGTAGCCCTGTATTCTGTCAGGTCGCCCGGTTGGAAGCCCTGTATTCTGTCAGGTCGCCCGGTTGGAAGCCCTGTGTTCTGTCAGGTCGCCCGGTTGGAAGCCCTGTATTCTGTCAGGTCGCCCTGTTGGTAGCCCTGTATTCTGTCAGGTCGCCCTGTATTCTGTCAGGTTGCCCTGTATTCTGTCAGGTCGCCCTGTATTCTGTCAGGTCGCCCTGTATTCTGTCAGGTCGCCCTGTATTCTGTCAGGTAGCCCCCTATCCCGCTAGGTAGCCCCCAAGCCCTTATCCCGGTAGGTAGCCCCGTTTCCCGGTAGGTAGCCCCGTATCCCGCTAGGTAGCCCCCATATCCCGCTAGGTAGCCCCCCCTACCCCGCTAGGTAGCCCCGTTTCCCGGTAGGTAGCCCTATATCCCAGTAGGTAGCCCCCTATCCTGGTTGGTAGCCCCTCTATCCCGGTAGGTAGCCCCCCTATCCCGGTTGGAAGCCCCCTATCGGTAAGCCCCGTTTCGGTTGTGGCCCCTATCCGGTTGGTAGCCCCCTATCGGTAGGTAGCCCTATCCGGTTGGCCCTATGCTCCGGCTGGTAGCCCCTATCGGTAGTGGCCCCCTATCCCGGCTGGTGGCTCCACTATATCGGCTGAGTAGCCCCTATCGGCTGGTAGCCCCTATCCTGACTGGTGACCAGCCCCCTATCGAGTAGGTAGCCCTATCGGTTGGTAGCCCCTATCGGTTGGCCCCCTATCGGTGGGTAGCCCCTATCGGTTGGTAGCCCCCCTATCGGTTGGTAGCCCCTATCGCGGTTGGTAGCCCCTATCGGTTGGCCCTATCCGGTTGAGTAGCCCCCTATCGGTTGGTAGCCCCTAATATCGGTTTATTGCCCCTATATCGGTTGGTAGCCCTATCCCGGTTGGTAGCCCCACCTATCCGGTTGGCCCCCTATCGGTTGGTAGCCCCTATCGGTAGGTAGCCCCTATCGGCTGGCCCCATAGGTAGCCCCTATCGGTTAGTAGCCCCCCCCTATCGGTAGGTAGCCCCCCCTATCGATTTGGTAGCCCCCTATCCCGGTTAGTAGCCCCCTATCCGGTTGGTAGCCCCCTATCGGTTGGTAGCCCACATATCGGTTGGTAGCCCCCCTATCCTGGTGGTAACCCCCTATCGTTGGTAGCCCTATCGGTTGGTAGCCCCCACCTATCCGGTGGTAGCCCCCTATCCGGTTGGTAGCCCCCTATCCCGGTAGGTAGCCCCTATCCATTGTTGGCCCCCTATCGATTGAGTAGCCCTGCTCCGGTTAGCTATCGGTAGGTAGCCCCTATCGGTTGGTAGCCCCTATCCCGGTTGGTAGCCCCTATCCCAGTTGGTAGCCCCCTATCAGTTGCGGCCCCCTATCCCGTTTGGTAGCCCCTATCGGTTGGTAACCCCCCTATCCCGGTGGTAGCCCCTATATCCCGTTGGTAGCCCCTATCCGGTTAGGTAGCCCCCACGCCATTGGTAGCCCCCCTATCCCGGTAGGTAGCCCCCCATTACCTGCGCTGTCTCTCCCTCCGGTCTGTCCGGGTCTCTCCGGGCGGCCGCGAGGCTCAGCCTGTCCCCGGCGGTCACGGAGCAGATCATGTGCGGGCCGGGCGGGGGCCAGCGGCGGGCTCAGCGGAAACGGACCGAAACCCCGGGACTCCCGGTACCGGCCGGCGGCCATTCACCGGAACCGGGCCGGGGGGAGGGGGGGGGAGACCGGGGTTACCGGGTTACACCGAGAGCGGGCCGGGCCGGGAGCTAGGCCGAACATCGACCATCCGGTACTGAGAGCAGGAAGGAACCGCCTCCCCCCCCGTGACATCATCATCATCATCATATAATAATAACAATATAATAATATATAATATAATAACTATAATAATACTATTACTAACCGCCCCCCCCCCGTGACATCATCATCATATAATAATAACAATATAATAATATATAATATAATAACTATAATAATACTATTACTAACCGCCCCCCCCCGTGACATCACCGGACACAGAGATAAATATAATAATAATAATATAATAATATACAATATAATAACTATAATAATACTATTACTAACCGCCTCCCCCCCCGTGACATCATCATCATATAATAATAACAATATAATAATATATAATATAATAACTATAATAATACTATTACTAACCGCCCCCCCCCGTGACATCACCGGACACAGAGATAAATAATAATAATAATAATATACCTCCCCCCATATAATATATAATATAATAACTATAATAATAATATTACTAACCGCCTCCCCCCCCCGTGACATCATCATCATCATCATCATATAATAATAATAATATACCTCCCCCCATAATAATAATAATATAATAACTATAATAATAATAATATATAACTAACAGCCTCCCATTGATAATATAATAACTATAATAATACTATTACTAACCGCCTCCCCCGTGACATCACCGCACACAGATTATAATATATAATAATATATAATAATAATAATAATATATAATAATAATAATATTACTAACTACCTCACTGTGACATCACCGGCTCTGATGTTCAGTATATAATAATAATATAAATAATAATACTAACTACCTTCCCGTGATATCAACGGCTCTAAAATATAATAATGTAATAATAATAATGTGAAGAAATCCCCCTTTTGTTGTACCATGTATACCCATTGCGTTCCCTTTTGTTACACTATTTTTGCCCATTGCATTCGGTACATGTAACTACCGAACAAAGACCACCCCTCTGGCTCGTTAAACATCAAAGTCTGGTTCAATTGCTACCTCTGTCTGTGTGGCCAGCGAACAAAGGCAGCGGGACTTGGTCGTTGAGTGTAGGGAACTGAAAACGGACATTCGACTTCCCGAACACCGATCTCAAACAGACGAACGCTGGAGCTCTATTTACCGAATAGCTAGAAGAGCGCTATTCAGTACTTTGGTATATTCGACAGAGGGGCACTAACACTGCTAGGAGCCAGAGGTATCCATTCGGTACTTTGTTCGTTTTTCAGCTATTTCTAAAGTGACCGTCAAAACCCACCAAATACATGGAACTATTTTGGGCATACAGCCCAGGGTGAGCCGGTCACAGAAGACATCCATAGTTTTTGCGAACCCCTGAACCAATCTGGGTGAAATTTGAATATGTTGGTCACCCAGATCAGGGCTATCAGGGGACATATTATTTGTGGGGATACCCCAAGTATAAAGGGGTGTTCATGTTATTGGGGAAAAAAGTGATTTTTCCGCCCGGAGATAATTAAGTTATTATCTTATCAGACTTAATTATCTCCAGAGCTAGGGGAGGGAACTGTGAGTGTGTGTTAAAGTTTTACTGTCTATGATTGGTGAATATTTGTCCCTCCCTGAGGGTTGTCCCCTTGCATGGGGACTTGCATAAAAGCTGTGTGCACCCATTAAAAGTTAGTTCACCTTGTACCCTTCTTCTTGTCTTCGGCTGATGTTTGGGGATTGGTGTGTTTCACTAAGGGAATCATCTTGTGAAGCTATTGGGATTACTATATGGTTCGTCTACCCTATATACCGAACGGAGGGCTATAATCACTAAGGCTCTGGCGGTTCGGGGGGAAACTACCGAATGAGGTTTAAATATACTTGGTTTCCTTACAAATAATAACACTAACTACCTCAGCGTGACATCACCCTGATTCCCTGGAGGGCCGGCAGGGGGAGCTCTCAGTATTCCTGGCTGTGATTCCCCGGAGGGCCGGCAGGGTGAGCTGCTCTCAGTATTCCTGGCTGTGATTCCCCGGAGGGCCGGCAGGGGGAGCTGCTCTCAGTATTCCTGGCTGTGATTCCCCGGAGGGCCGGCAGGGGGAGCTCTCATAATTCCAGGCTGTGATTCCCCGGAGGGCCGGCAGGGGGAGCTCTCAGTATTCCTGGCTGTGATTCCCCGGAGGGCCGGCAGGGGGAGCTCTCAGTATTCCTGGCTGTGATTCCCCGGAGGGCCGGCAGGGGGAGCTCTCAGTATTCCTGGCTGTGATTCCCCGGAGGGCCGGCAGGGGGAGCTCTCAGTATTCCTGGCTGTGATTCCGCGGGGGGCCGGCAGGGGGAGCTCTCAGTATTCCAGGCTGTGATTCCCCGGAGTGCCGGCAGGGGGAGCTCTCAGTATTCCTGACTGTGATTCCCCGGACGGCCGGCAGAGGGAGCTGCTCTCAGTATTCCTGGCTGTGATTCCCCGGAGGGCCGGCAGGGGGAGCTGCTCTCAGTATTCCTGGCTGTGATTCCCCGGAGGGCCGGCAGGGGGAGCTCTCAGTATTCCTGGCTGTGATTCCCCGGAGGGCCGGCAGGGGGAGCTCTCAGTATTCCAGGCTGTGATTCCCCGGAGGGCCGGCAGGGGGAGCTCTCAGTATTCCTGGCTGTGATTCCCCGGAGGGCCGGCAGGGGGAGCTCTCAGTATTCCTGGCTGTGATTCCCCGGAGGGCCGGCAGGGTGAGCTGCTCTCAGTATTCCTGGCTGTGATTCCCCGGAGGGCCGGCAGGGGGAGCTCTCAGTATTCCTGGCTGTGATTCCCCGGACGGCCGGCAGAGGGAGCTGCTCTCAGTATTCCTGGCTGTGATTCCCCGGAGGGCCGGCAGGGGGAGCTCTCAGTATTCCTGGCTGTGATTCCCCGGAGGGCCGGCAGGGGGAGCTCTCAGTATTCCTGGCTGTGATTCCCCGGAGGGCCGGCAGGGGGAGCTCTCAGTATTCCAGGCTGTGATTCCCCGGAGGGCCGGCAGGGGGTGCTCTCAGTATTCCTGGCTGTGATTCCCCGGAGGGCCGGCAGGGGGAGCTGCTCTCAGTATTCCTGGCTGTGATTCCCCGGAGGGCCGGCAGGGGGAGCTCTCATAATTCCAGGCTGTGATTCCCCGGAGGGCCGGCAGGGGGAGCTCTCTGTATTCCTGGCTGTGATTCCCCGGAGGGCCGGCAGGGGGAGCTCTCAGTATTCCAGGCTGTGATTCCCCGGAGGGCCGGCAGGGGGAGCTCTCAGTATTCCTGGCTGTGATTCCCCGGAGGGCCGGCAGGGGGAGCTCTCAGTATTCCAGGCTGTGATTCCCCGGAGGGCCGGCAGGGGGAGCTCTCAGTATTCCAGGCTGTGATTCCCCGGAGGGCCGGCAGGGGGAGCTCTCAGTATTCCAGGCTGTGATTCCCCGGAGGGCCGGCAGGGGGAGCTCTCAGTATTCCAGGCTGTGATTCCCCGGAGGGCCGGCAGGGGGAGCTCTCAGTATTCCAGGCTGTGATTCCCCGGAGGGCCGGCATGGGGAGCTGCTCTGTATTCCTGGCTGTGAT
>OW240915.1:5120472-5154977 GCA_933207985.1 Pelobates cultripes
AGAAGGTAGGGACTTTGTGGGATTGGCTGACACGGTCATGGAGGACTATTGATACCGACCGGGCTCCATCCCCTTGGTCGAGCGGAGCCTATGGTCGATGTATCAATAGGGGGAAAAAGGAGTGCGTTCATGATCGACACTGGTGCTGAACATTCGGTGGTGACTAATCTAGTTGCTCCTCCATCTGGAAGAATTATTACTGTAATAGGAGCAACTGGAAGAAGTGCTGAAAAACCGGTTCTTAAAAGTCGACTCTGTACATTGGGAGGCCACGTAGTAAAACATCAATTCCTTTATATGCCTGAGTGTCCAGTCCAATTGCTGGGACGTGATATGCTATCCAAATTACAAGCGCAGATTACGTTCCTACCAAATGGAACAACATCCTTAAAGTTTAATGGACCCTCAGGTATTATGACATTGTCTGTACCAAAGGAAGAAGAGTGGCGACTTTATACAGTGTTGACTAGTCAAAACCCGAGGAGTGATGAATCCTTATTTAATATACCAGGAGTTTGGGCAGAGAACAACCCACCAGGACTGGCCCGCAATATTCCACCTATTAAAATCGAACTAAAACTTGGGGTTTATCCAGTAAGCCTGAGACAATATCATATTCCGCAGAAGGCTAAGAAGAACATCCAATCTTATCTGGATAAGTTCATACGGTATGGTATCCTAAAATTCTGTACTTCCCCCTGGAACACCCCATTGCTGCCTGTTCAAAAGCCCGGTACAGATGAGTATCGACCTGTGCAGGACTTGAGAGCAGTCAATGATGCGGTTGTTAGTATACATCCAGTCGTGCCCAATCCATATAACCTGCTTGCTTTAATTCCGGGCGGGGCTACTTACTTTACAGTCTTAGATCTCAAAGATGCCTTCTTTTGCCTCCGAATTGCCGCAGAAAGCCAATGTATCTTCGCTTTCCAATGGGAAAATGCTGTAACGGGCTCGAAACGCCAAATGACCTGGACAAGATTGCCCCAGGGGTTTAAAAATTCACCTACCCTATTTGGTTCAGCTCTAAGTCAAGATCTACTAGATTTCGAGTCTATCCCAGGAGAGTGTGTATTATTACAATATGTAGATGACTTGTTGATAGCAGCAGTTACAAAGGAAGTATGTCAGCAAGCAACGCACGATCTACTACACATTCTCTGGAAGGCAGGATACAAGGTGTCAAGAAGGAAGGCTCAGTTGTGTTTGCCAACTGTCAAATATCTGGGATTCCATATCTCTGAAGGTCAAAGAATTATGGGGCCAGAGAGAAAAGAAGCTGTGTGCCAAATACCGATACCCAGGAATAGAAGACAAGTGCGAGAATTCTTGGGGGCAGCAGGCTTCTGTAGGATATGGATTCCCAGCTACGCGATACTGGCAAAACCACTGTATGCAGCTATCAAAGGTACAGAGCACGACCCCTTCTTATGGACTCAAGAACAGCAAACGGCATTCGAAGATGTGAAGAGGGCTTTGATGAGTGCCCCAGCATTAGGTCTACCTGACCACACACGGCCATTCTATCTGTATGTACATGAGCAAAGAAGAATGGCTGTGGGAGTATTGACACAGTACTTGGGATCATGGCAAAGACCTGTTGCCTACATGTCTAAGCAACTGGATGCAGTGGCCAGCGGACTTCCACCTTGTCTAAGAGCTGTAGCTGCAGCCGCCCTGCTAGTAGCTGAAGCCGATAAACTCACTCTGGGTCAAGAACTTTATGTACGAGTTCCACATGCAGTACAGACGTTGTTGGATTACAAAGGAAATCATTGGTTTAGTAACAGCCGTATGACCAAGTATCAAGCAATGTTGTGTGAAAACCCAAGAGTGCATTTAGAGACTGTAAATACCTTAAATCCAGCTACCCTTTTGCCACAACCTACTGAAAGTCAACATGATTGTTTGGAAGTAATGGATGAAGTATTTTCAAGTAGACCAGATCTTCGTGATTTTCCCATCCAGAACCCTGATGTTCAATATTACACCGACGGCAGTAGTTATGTAAAAGAAGGGATCCGCTATGCAGGATATGCAGTAACAACGATAGACAAGGTGATAGAAGCTCGGTCACTGGCAAAAGGAACATCAGCACAAAAGGCAGAATTGATAGCACTGACACGAGCGTTACAATTGGCTGAAGGTTTAAGAGTGAACATTTACACGGACTCCAAGTATGCGTTTTTAACCACTCATGCCCACGGAGCTTTGTATAAAGAAAGAGGACTATTGAATTCAGAAGGCAAAGAAATCAAATACGCAGCTGAGATCCTACAACTATTGGAAGCAGTGTGGGAGCCGAAAGAAGTCGGTATTATACATTGTCGGGCGCATCTGAGAGGAGATGGTGATGTAACCAAAGGGAATCGGATGGCAGATAGTGCAGCTAAGCGTGCTGCTGAATCAGGAAGACAGGAATATGTGGGGCATATAGCTGCTCTTATACCAACTCCACTGTCTCAATGGACTCCAATTTATACAGCTCAAGAAGAGGAGTGGTTAAGGACTGAACCTGGAAAGTATTTGGAGAACAAATGGTATCAGTTAGAAGATGGAAGAATAGTTATTCCAGCATCACTAGCGGTAGAAATTGTCCAAAACTATCATAACGGGACACATTCTGGGAGAGACAGTACAGAAGAATCTCTCAGAAAACATTTCTACATACCAAGATTGTCCAACTTGACTCAGGCCATTGTACGTAGATGTGTAACGTGTGCTAAAAATAATGCAAGACAAGGACCAGTAAAGCCACCAGGAGTCCAGTTTATGGGGGGACTTCCCATGTCCGATTTACAAATTGACTATACAGTGATGCCTAAATCGGGTGGACATCGCTACCTGCTGGTAGTGGTGTGCACCTATTCAGGCTGGGTAGAAGCATGTCCTACTCGTACAGAGAAAGCAGGAGAAGTCGTGAGATTCCTGCTACGAGAAATAATACCCGATATGGACTACCCTGCTCTATAGGATCGGACAATGGTCCAGCTTTTGTTCATCAGTGCTTACAACAACTGACTCATATGCTTGGTATAAAGTGGAGGCTTCATACGGCATATAGACCCCAGAGTTCTGGTAAGGTAGAGAGAATGAATAGAACTATTAAGAATCAGTTGGCTAAAATGTGTCAGGAAACCCAACTTAAGTGGAACGTTCTCTTGCCCATAGCTCTATTGCGAATCCGTAGTACACCTACCAGAAGGATGGGCCTCTCTCCTTTTGAAATCATGTACGGGCGACCACCTCCCGTGCTTGGTAACTTAAGGGGGGATTTGAGTCAGTTGGGAGAAGGAATTACCCGGCAGCAGGTTGTAGAGTTGGGTAAGACTATGGAGGAGGTACAGAAATGGGTACAAGATAGATTACCTGTGAATATTTATCCCCCAATTCATAGTTACCACCCAGGCGACCAAGTGTGGATTAAAGAGTGGAATAATGTGCCGTTAGGGCCCAAGTGGAGAGGTCCTTATGTTGTTCTTCTGTCTACCCTACAGCGATAAAAGTAGCCGAAGTGGCTCCGTGGATACATCACTCCAGGGTTAAACCAGCAGCAGCCGATTCCTGGCAAGTTACAGCAAATCCAGAGAATCCCTGCAAGATCCGGTTAAAACGCACGACTCAGTCGGAGTGACGAGGAATCTTGTAGATTACAAATTTTATTGTTTCAGAGACTTGGTAAGTGAGTGAGAAGGCCATAATAAAGCCTGTCCACTCACCAACGAGTGTATAAGTCAGGGAAAGTCTTGAGGGACCCCTGTGAAGACGAGCAGAACTCCATTCCCTGCAGCCCTTACATCCTGGAAGCTGAGGTGCCTTCGCACGGACGAAGACTGAGGATGACGACGAAAGATGTATTTTTAATAATGTTTATTTATGTGTATTTTTATATTCAGGAAGGTAGAGGTACCAACACTCCTAGCTGTGAGGTATGCATTAAGACTACAAGAACAGGTAACCATATATCCCAGACCCTAATTTGGCATTCGCAATATGAGTGTAAAGGAGATGTATCAAGATGTAGATACTTAAATATAGAATATAGTGTGTGTCATTTAGGAGTAGGAGAACCTAAGTGCTTCAGTCCTGAGTATCAACCCCGTACAATTTGGTTGACTCTCAGAAATGGAGATCCTCAGGGGACCCTAATTAATAAGACGGTATTAGAATCCGTATATTCTTCAGGTGCTCTGCTATTTGATGCGTGTAAAGCAATATCAAGTGGTAGAAAGCCGTGGAATGTATGTGGGGATCTTAGATGGGAGAGGACGTATGGGTCTAACGATAAATATATTTGTCCCAGTAGTAAAAATAAATATGTAAGTCCAAGATGCCCAAATAGAGATTATAACTTCTGCCCATATTGGTCTTGTGTGGGGTGGGCGACTTGGGGACAGACAGCAGACAAGGACATGATTGTGACTAAGTTGCCTACTAATCCATATTGTAAGTCTATGGAATGCAATCCAATCCATATACTTATAAATAACCCTGACAAGTTCTTAGATAAATATGGTAATTTATTTGGGTTTCAAATATATGGGACGGGTTTAGACCCTGGGACAATATTGTTTATAGGGATAGAGACTGATACGGTAACCTCCCAAACTCATCAAGTATACCATTCCTTTTATGAAGAGATGAGCATAGATAATAAGATCCCCCATAATGCTAAAAACTTGTTTATTGATTTAGCCGAGAGTATTGCCGGTAGTCTTAATGTTACCAACTGCTATGTGTGTGGAGGTACTAACATGGGAGACCAATGGCCTTGGGAAGCAAAGGAGGTAATGTCCGGTTCTGAGGCAGTTGACCAATTAATATCTACACAAGCCGACTATCATATGAGTGTTAGAGGTAAATCTGAGTGGAGATTGAAGACCTCCATCATAGGTTATGTTTGCATAGCGAGGAAAGGAATGATGTATAATACTTCTGTAGGAGAATTAACTTGTCTAGGGCAAAAAGCTTATGATGATGATACAAAGAATACAACTTGGTGGTCGGCTTCAAATGTCTCAGAACCATCTAACCCGTTTGCAAGATATGCCAATTTAAAGGACGTATGGTTTGATCTATCCATCACATCTAACTGGAGAGCCCCAGCGAATTTGTACTGGATCTGTGGTAAGAAGGCCTATTCGGAGTTACCACAGGACTGGGAAGGGGCATGTGTGTTGGGTATGTTGAAACCATCCTTCTTCTTGTTGCCTATTGAAACAGGTGAGACTTTAGGTGTTAAAGTGTATGATGTGAATCATAGGAAGAAAAGGGGACCCATAGAGATAGGTGCCTGGGAAGATAATGAATGGCCTCCCCAGCGTATTATAGATTATTATGGGCCAGCCACGTGGGCAGAGGATGGTACCTTTGGTTATAGAACCCCTATTTATATGCTCAACCGCATTATAAGGTTACAGGCGGTGGTTGAGATCATTACTAACGAGACATCACAAGCGCTCAATCTTCTAGCGAAGCATAATACCAGGATGAGAACAGCAGTTTACCAAAATAGATTAGCCTTGGATTATCTTTTGGCAGTAGAGGGAGGTGTATGTGGGAAGTTTAACCTGAGCAATTGCTGTCTTCAAATAGATGACGAAGGGCAAGCAATAGCTGAGCTTACTAGCCATATGGTTAAACTAGCGCATGTGCCTACTCAGGTATGGAAAGGGTACAATCCAAGTAGTTGGTTTGGTAGCTGGTATGAGTGGTTTGGAGGGCTTAAGGCAGTGGTAGGTGGAGTCCTACTGATTTTAATGTTGTGTCTACTCCTGCCGTGTCTTATACCCTTAGTAGTTAGGTCTGTGCAAAGCCTGATAGAAAATATAGCAGAGAGGAAGGCTGCTGCACAGATAATGGCAATTTATAAATATAAGGCTCTAGATCAGGGAGAACCAATGCAGGAAGACGAGTGTTGAAGATTCACATCATAGGATAAGTCTGGTCTGGTTCAAAGGTAACTTGTGGTGTATGCAAACCAAGGTTAAGTGATGCCTCAAGTAATTGTAAAATATCAAGAGGCATCAAAGGGGGGAATGTGGTGGAATCTCGGTAAAAATAAATTTAGTAGGCCGAGATTACCACGTGGCATGTGTACGTGCATATGCTGACGTATCGATCAGTTGGTTGCACGAGGCAAGATACGATCAGTAGTGTACGGAGCATGTGCAAGAATACAGGATGTAGTATTCCCCTCCTCCATTGTGCTGGACAAGCCATGCGGTCAAGCAGGAAGTTAATTCTTATTTGTAATGATTGGTCAAGAGAATGTGCGGGTGGAGCTTAATATGGGAGGAGTTATGTGCCTATATAGGGAGCCTGCACTATTGTTCAGGGCTCAGAACTTGCTGTATTTTTGGTGACATTAGTCCCTCTGAGTCCCGATCGGTGATCCAATAAAGAATCTCTTCCTTCCTGAAGAAACCTGTGTCCATCCCTCTGTGCTTTGCTTCCGTCAGTTTCTCCGGTATCAAAACCTGTGTCCATCCCTCTGTGCTTTGCTTCCGTCAGTTTCTCCGGTATCATTTTAACCCCTTGTGTGCTGAAACGGTCCATTACAATTGTGATTACTCTTCACTTCCTCCCAGTTTACAGAGCAGCACATGGGAGAGAGAGAGGAGGAGGCATGATTTAATCTTACAACAAATCCACTAAGCAAATCTTTGGGGGGATCAGCTCTGTTTGCACAGTTTATTGGTGTTTCCTCTGATGTCTGTATTAATATTGAGGGATTTCTAAGTAGTAACATCAGTGTGTGTAATCCTCCTCCCTAGTTGGTATTGCCCTAATCACCCCTCCCTAGTTGGTATTGTCCTAACCCCCCTCCCTAGTTGGTATTGCCCCCCTCCCTAGTTGGTATTGTCCTATCCCCCCCCCTCCCTAGTTGGTATTGCCCTATTCCCCCCCTCCCTAGTTGGTATTGCCCCCCCTCCCTAGTTGGTATTGCCCCCCTCCCTAGTTGGTATTGTCCTATTCCCCTCCTAGTTGGTGTGCCCTATTCCCCTAGTTGGTGTTGTCCTATTCCCCTCCCTCCTAGTTGGTGTGCCCTATTCCCCCTCCCTAGTTGTGTGCCCCCTCCTAGTTGGTGTGTCCTATTCCCCCCTCCTAGTTGGTGTTGCCCTATTCCCCTCCTGGATTGGTGTGCCCCCTCTCCCTAGTTGGTGTCCTATTCCCCTCCTAGTTGGTATTTGTTCCCCCCTCCTAGTTGGTGCCCCCTCCTAGTTGTTGCATTGTCCTATTTCCCCCTCCTAGTTGGTGTGCCCCTATTCCCCCTCCTAGTTGGTGTGCCTAATCCCCCTCCTAGTTGGTGTGCCCTGTTCCCCCCTCCTAGTTGGTGTGCCCTATTCCCCCCTCCCTAGTTGGTGTTGCCTATTCCCCCCTCCTAGTTGGGTGTGCCCTATTCCCCCTCTAGTTAATTTGTGCCCTATTCCCCCTCCTAGTTGGTGTTGATCCTATTCCCCTCCTAGTTGTGGTGTGCCCTATTCCCCTCCCTAGTTGGTGTGCCCCCCCTCCTAGTTGGTGCATTACTGTTCCCCTCCCTAGTTGGTGTGCCCTCTTCCCCTCCTAGTTGGTGTGCCCCTAATCCCTCCCTGATTTTGGTGTGCCCTATTCCCCCCCTCCCTAGTTGGTATTGCCCTATTCCCCCCCTCCCTAGTTGGTATTGCCCTATTCCCCCCTCCCTAGTTGGTATTGCCCTATTCCCCCCCTCCCTAGTTGGTATGGTCCAGTGATGTCATCCATGACACTCCCCCTGCTCCATCCTATTGGTTCCTTTAATCTCCCACTCCGCCCCGCCCCCTTTGTTTCAGTCCAGTAATTCTCAGGACTCCTCCTTTCCCGCCATCCCTCACAGAGGCCCCGCCCCTCCCGTCACCCCCTCCCCAGGCCCCGCCCCTCCCCAGGCCCCGCCCCTGCCCGCTCAGTGCCGTTCCCCTGGTAGCAGAGTCGGCGAGGATTGTGTGAGGGATCGGAGCAGGCCCGCGGGCCGGACCAACATGGCGGACACTCAGGTAGGAGAGCCGGGGGGAGCTGGGCTTTGTTATTGTTATAGCCGGGGGGGTCAGTCTGTGTGCGGGGGGCCCCTGGGGGAGGTCGGTCTGTGTGCGGGGGCTGGAGGATCGGTCTATGTGCGGGGACTGGGGATCGGTGATCTGTTGCTGAGGGGGCTGGGGAGGATCGTCTGTGCTGGGGGATCGGTCTGTGTGCTGGGGGCCAGGGGGATCGGTCTGTGTGCTGGGGGACCTGGGGGTCGGTCTGTGCTGGGGATCGGTCTGTGTGGGGGGCTGGGGATCGGTCTGTGCGGGGGCCTGGGGATCGTCTGTGGGGGCTGGGGGATCGGTCTGTGTTGGGGATGCTGGGGATCGGTCTGTGCGGGGGCTGGAGGAGGGGGATCAGTCTGTGTGGGGCTGGGGATCGGTCTGTGCGGGGCCTGGGGAGGTTCGGTCTGTGCTGGGATCGGTCTGTGGCAGGGATCGGTCTGTGTGCTGGGGATCCGGTCTGTGTGTGCTGGGTCGGTCTGTGTGTGCTGGGGGCTGGAGTCGGTCGTGCTGGGGGCCTGGGATCGGTCTGTGTGCTGGGATCGGTCTGTGTGCTGGAGACCTGGGGATCGGTCTGTGTGCTGGGATCGGTCTGTGGGATCGGTCTGTGTGCTGGGATCGGTCTGTGTTGTGGGACCCTGGGTGGATCGGTCTGTGTGCTGGAGTCGGTCTGTGTGCTGGGATCGGTCTGTGCTGGGGATCGGTCTGTGCTGGGGGCCTGGGGGATCAGTCTGTGTGCTGGGATCGGTCTGTGTGCTGGGATCGGTCTGTGTGCTTGGTCGGTCTGTGTGCTGCGGGACTGGGGATCGGTCGTGTGCTGGGGATCGGTCTGTGTGGAGACTGGGGATCGGTCTGTGTGGGGCCTGGGATCGGTCTGTGTGCTGGGGGCCTGGGGGATCTCGGTCTGTGTGGGGATCAGTCTGTGTTGTGGGGATCGGTCTGTGTGTGCTGAGGCCTGGGGAGTCTGTGTCTTGGGGCCTGAGTGGGAGATCACCTAGCTGGAGGAATATCTCAAGTCTGATTTGTTGTTTATCAGTGTATATAGAAACGCAGGTTTATGAAATATTATCCCGTTCTATTTACTTTTATTTAAAAAAAAAAATAATTATAAACTCTTGTATTTATTAATATTTGTTTAAATGCCGTCAGCTGTAATGTTTAATTTTTGTGTTTTATGTATACTTGGTGCCATCATTATTTAATGTATCCGGAACTACCCAATGCTTGAGGCGTCTTTATTGCACTTATTATATTATATATCTTATTACATAGTGTATGTGTCCTGTTCCGGTAACCTATAATATCTTCATTTCTAAATCACATGCTAATATATTTTGTATCCCATTGCTGTAGTTTTATTCATCTGTATCTCTCTTCAATTATATATATATATATATATGTATATATATATATATATAGTCAGAAATTACACACGGCACACTATTTTAAATGGCCCTGAATGTATCTCTCTTCCGGTTATTTTAATATCTCTATATGTATCTCCCGTGACTCGGTTATTTTAATATCTCTATATGTATCTCCCGTGACTCGGTTATTTAATATCTCTATATGTATCTCCCGTGACTCGGTTATTTAATATCTCTATATGTATCTCCCGTGACTCTGTTATTTAATATCTCGATATGGATCTCCCGTGACTCTGTTATTTAATATCTCGATATGGATCTCCCGTGACTCTGTTATTTAATATCTCGATATGGATCTCCCGTGACTCTGTTATTTAATATCTCGATATGGATCTCCCGTGACTCTGTTATTTAATATCTCGATATGGATCTCCCGTGACTCTGTTATTTAATATCTCGATATGGATCTCCCGTGACTCTGTTATTTAATATCTCGATATGGATCTCCCGTGACTCTGTTATTTAATATCTCGATATGGATCTCCCGTGACTCTGTTATTTAATATCTCGATATGGATCTCCCGTGACTCTGTTATTTAATATCTCGATATGGATCTCCCGTGACTCTGTTATTTAATATCTCGATATGGATCTCCCGTGACTGTTATTTAATATCTCGATATGGATCTCCCGTGACTCTTATTTAATATCTCGATATGGATCTCCCGTGACTCGGTTATTTAATATCTCGATATGGATCTCCCGTGACTCGGTTATTTAATATCTCTATATGGATCGCCCGTGACTCGGTTATTTTAATATCTCTATATGGATCGCCCGTGACTCGGTTATTTTAATATCTCTATATGGATCGCCCGTGACTCGGTTATTTTAATATCTCTATATGTATTTCCCGTGACTCGGTTATTTTAATATCTCTATATGTATTTCCTGTGACTCGGTTATTTAATATCTCTTTATGTGTGTATATCAAAGAGTGATGTGAGGGATATAATGCTGACATTGAGAAGTTAAGAATCTGTGTATCAGATATTTGTTGTTGTGGTGCCACTGGTTAAAAAAAAAAAAAAAAAGACTTCCTAACGTGTAGACTTTCCAAACACAAAGAATTATACTTGGTCTATGCATTGGGTGCATTTTGGCTCCCGAGTTTCGGAATTCATACATTCTGTCCATTTGCACTTTGGCCCAAAATAAATCTCCAAATCTAGTAAAGGTTTCAGAAATGAACATTGATACATTAGCAGTTGCGTTAATTAAACCGGATTATTAAAAATAAAAAAAAAAGTTGATGGTTCATGTGGAAAAGGATTTTGTATTTAAAGCAGAATACAGATATAAGACTAATCCAGCTCCTGATGTTTCGAAGGCAGGAGTCTGTGAAAAAACCGAACGTTATGGAAAGTAGATGGCAAAATGAAACCAGGAGATAGAAGGAAATCCCCTCTTCAGCTTTGAAGATTTGTACAAAACATAATCGACCTCTTCTATATCTGTAGCTAAATATCCACAAAAATTGCTCATGAGGGACCTGTATTAATAGACCAGGACAGAGCTTGGGATTTCTCCTAACCCAACAGTTACACAGAGGATGTTGGGTATATTTTCCACCTAATGTTTGCTCAACAACAAGATCTCCGTACAGGACAGACATCTACACCCGAATATATCCGATCATATCTCAGACTGCAAGTAAGCTTGCTGGAAGTAACTCGCGTCCTGTGTTTCCCTTTTGTTATTAGATTCGAAATTCACCTTGGAATTAGCCACAACGATGTAGGATGCATTTGCAAAGATAAAGGAAAGATCCTGATTAGTTTCCTTTTTGGTGTATTTAGAGGACAGTTACTGCAGGTTAATCCACGCAATATTTACTAATTCCAGGGAAACTTCACCATGAACTCATTGTGCCAATTCTGAGTTCACCATACACTCATTGTGCCAATTCTGAGTTCACCATACACTCATTGTGCCAATTCTGAGTTCACCATACACTCATTGTGCCAATTCGGAGTTCACCATACACTCATTGTGCCAATTCGGAGTTCACCATACACTCATTGTGCCAATTCGGAGTTCACCATACACTCATTGTGCCAATTCGGAGTTCACCATGAACTCATTGTGTGTATTGGGTTTGTTTTAGGCTTCTCATTTTGTGTGTGTGTGTCGGTCAGGGATTTCTAGTTTTTTACAATTCCTTTAAGCAGGAACCCAGACTATCTGTTATTGTGTGGGTGATATCAACTACTCCCAGGACTATCAAAGTAAAACTGAGATACATTTGGAATGAAGTGTTTGAGGTTTGGTAAGGTTCACCTGATTTATGTTTTTGGAAGCCATTTTCTTTCTATATTATTATTATTATTATTATTATTTTCTATATTATCTATGTGATTGACATACGATGTTTTGGACCTGGGTACACTTAACTCAAAATCACCTATTCAATATATATTGTATATATTCCACCAGACTTGGAAAGCGTTTGTGGTCCTCTTAAAAGTACTCTGCCTCGGTTGGGTACCTAGCCTCTTGACATGATCTAAAACTGTAATATCTAATGCAGCCTACAAAGGTATTAATTCATACTAAGGCGTCCTTCCTTGAAATATGTAATGTGACAATTGGATATTCTAACCTGATAGTGTAAGTGTGATCGGTAACTTTCTCCAACACGTGACATAGAACCATCTATTCGAGGTCACATCACCAAAATCCACACCCCGATTCTATTTAATTTAAAAAAGATGTTCTGACAATCTCATAAGAATTCCAGCTTCTTGCTTGACTCCAAGTGATTCCAGTGAGTCCATCGGTATTTTAGTCCACGCTGCCTGAGAGTAAGGTTCACCCAGGATAAACTAAAAATACAGGTCCACAGGCATCACAACGTAGGGTGAAGGCAAACAAATATATTTATTGGTGATCTAATAAAAACAAGATACGTTTCGGCCAAGAGTCCTTAGTCATGTGACAAAATCATCTAGGCCAAAACGTATTTATTTTTCTCGTCATTTTTGATCTTGTTGTGTAATCTAAGGTTTTATATGTATGGTATATAGATATAATAATACCTGGTGATATTCACAAACAGCCTTCAGGGACCCTATAGTTCTTTGTGTTTAAGCGATGATATAAACCCTTATTAACAGCAGATGTTTAAAATCTATTTAAGTTTAATAATGCACACTAAACCCAAAGCAACTAAAATAAATATAATTGATTATAATCAATTTGCCACACCGTATAACATTTCAAATCAACCAGTCGATTAATTTAATTGGCAAGCCTAATGGTTACTATTACGTACATCTCTTTTCATCTCCAAGCTGCTCAGTAAAGGACAATAAAACCTATACGAATTTCCCGCAGAGCCCAGTACACAGAATTAATAATATGGCGCCCCTTTCATTAAGGAAACAACTGTTGGTTTATTAATCAGTTTAAATATAAACCAACTGCGGAATTTGTTGGCACTATATAAATGCCAATAATAATGAATAATAGCTCTACGCCAATATCATCTGATATATAACTTTATACAATGATAGTCCACAACTACGTTAACCCTAGTGTGATATAAGCCAGAAACTTAGAATTTATGGTTTCTTCTAGCTTTGGTATAATTTATCTCTGGGTGGATAGATAGATGTAAAAAACATAAAATTTGTATCTTGTAATACCTTTTTGTTGGACTAACAAGTGTATAAGTGTGTGTATCTACATATCTATATGGCTATGTATGTGTAGGTACATGTATTGGTGCTTGTGTGTGTGGCGGGTCTACTTACTATCTGTGAATTGATGTGTGACACCCCCATGTTTTCCCATATAACTGTGTATTTGTGTATTTTGCCTGCTCTCAGTTCAGGAGTACCCAGACGAACGAGCTCTGTTCGCCTCCCGAACGGGGACCACTTCCATACCCCATTTAGAATGTTTGTTTAGATCGTCCACACCTAGTTAAAGGACCACTATAGTGCCAGGAAAACATACTCGTTTTCCTGGCACTATAGTGCCCTGAGGGTGCCCCCACCCTCAGGGACCCCCTCCCGCCCGGCTCTGGAAGGGGAAAGGGGTAAAAACTTACCTTTTTCCAGCGCTGGGCGGAGAGCTCTCCTCCTTCTCTCCTCCTCCATTCCTCCTCCTGGGCTGAATGCGCACGCGCGGCAAGAGCTGCGCGCGCATTCAGCCCGTCGCATAGGAAAGCATTTACAATGCTTTCCTATGGACGCTTACGTGCTCTCACTGTGAAAATCACAGTGAGAAGCACGCAAGCGCCTCTAGTGGCTGTCAATGAGACAGCTACTAGAGGATTAGGGGGAAGGCTTAACCCATTCATAATTATAGCAGTTTCTCTGAAACTGCTATAATTATGAAAAAATGGGTTAACCCTAGCTGGACCTGGCACCCAGACCACTTCATTAAGCTGAAGTGGTCTGGGTGCCTAGAGTGGTCCTTTAATGAGCAATAGAACCGCAAGAGAAGCCTCGGTGCGTGCTGACCCTGGGTGGTGGCCCGTTCATTAGACAAAAGCCATCCGGGGGAGCGTTTGCGGATTGCTTCACACCCCATTCGGTTCCCGAACGGAGACCTCCCCAGTGCCCCTTGGAGTGTTCACACCAATCAATTAGAACGTTGGCAGTTTGCAACATAAGTGTGAAACCGCAAGGGAAGTAATTAATGAGTGCTTCCCTGGGTGGCTGCCGTTCGTATAGATGGGTGGCGGCCAGGGGGAGCATTCATGTTCCAAACGAAGACGATTCCGTTGCCTGGTTTCACCCAGGAATCCCACGAACGGAGATAGTTCGGGGGGGGAGGGGAACCCTGAGAGTGGTGGGGACACTCTCTTGGGAACAATGGCGGTTTGGCGGCTTTCTGTGCCTGGCAGTCCCAAAGGCAGGAAACCTTCCCGCGCTGGGCCTCCCCAGTACAGAGGCTCATGGGATAAAGACCCCTGGCCAGCGGAGGTGTGTAACCCTGAGGATAGGTGGTGGGAACAGGGGACAAAGGGATGGGAGTTCCGTTTCCGATAGAGGGCCCTTGGGAGGCACCACTGAGTGGCGGGAATAGAAGACAAAGAGTCTGGGGTCCCGGATCTGTTATACGACCTCTGAGAGGGGGAGAACCCTGGGAGGGGACATTGTCTTTGTGTATAATATATATATATATCATTATATAGTATGTACATATCATCCTCCCCTTGCATGGGGAAAAGTATAAATCAGAGTGTGGCCACTCTGTTGTTGTACCCCTGGAACTGTGTGTCGTCTGGACACTGCGGAAGATGGGTCGCTTAATCCTTCTATAGCAGAGGTAACCAGTCAGGTTACCAGGTGTCCCGCTACAGTGTGCATGTACATATATTTGGGCATTTGGTTGTATTTATATGTATATTGTTGTATGTACTTGTGTATACTTGTACATATACACTACTTTTGTGTGTGTCTGTGTATGCTGAATATAGGCCTTCATGCATATCCTATAACTCTTGGATGGGACTTCATGCATTTTCATATTAATATAAGTAATTATTTTGTTCTTACTCCCCCCCCCTTGTAGTACCATCTTCTGCACTGTTTGCTTGTTGTTGTTTTTTTTTTTCCTCTCTCTCCCTTTCACTCACTCTGTGATCTTCACACAAGATATTTACGACCCTCTGCAAGAATGGTGTCTATTGTCTAACAAACCTGTGTCTTATCTGCACTCCTGTCGCTTTAACCCCTGTATCACAACTCAACTTTGAATTCTATGTGTCATCTTGCTCAGAAATGCTTTAGACATGAGAAAGGGAGGTTCTCCCGAAAGCTTGTCATTAAAAAATTCTGTTAGTCCAATAAAAAAAGGTATTACAACATACGAATTTTATCTTTATTTTTTTTTACATCACTGGACTAATACAGCTAATATCTACTTGAACATTAGCTAAGTTTTAAATTCAATTTGGGATTCTCCTGGTCTGTAACTCAATGTATCCAAATTCAGTCAGTCTCCTGATTACTTAGCCCTCTGATCTTCCTAGGTATTTGATGATCTGAAGATTCCTAAACCTGCTTTCTCTAATTTTTCACCATATTTAACCTTTATTTACTACTTTCAGTTCCTGCCCCTTTTTTTTTTTAACTGTGTCATACCTGGGATTATGATTTTGGTTTTGATTGATAATGGACGTTTCTTAATATATAATGATTAATTTTGCCCCTGAGGACTCAGACCAGAGATGGTACTTTTTCCCCAGGTATGACAACCTTAATTGAATAAATGAATTGACCTTTAAAGGACCACTCTAGGCACCCAGACCACTTCAGCTTAATGAAGTGGTCTGGGTGCCAGGTCCAGCTAGGGTTAACCCATTTTTTAATAAACATAGCAGTTTCAGAGAAACTGCTATGTTTATTAATGGGTTAAGCCTTCCCCCTAATCCTCTAGTGACTGTCTCATTGACAGCCACTAGAGGCGCTTGATTTTCACAGTGAGAGCACGCCAGCGTCCATAGGAAAGCATTGTAAATGCTTTCCTATGCGACCGGCTGAATGCGCGCGCAGCTCAGCCGGCGGGGAGGAACGGAGGAGGAGAGAAGGAGAGCTCTCCGCCCAGCGCTGGAAAAAGGTAAGTTTTAACCCCTTTCCAGAGCCGGGCGGGAGGGGGACCCTGAGGGTGGGGGCACCCTCAGGGCACTATAGTGCCAGGAAAACGAGTGTGTTTTCTTGGCACTATAGCGGTCCTTTAATTCACTTATACTGGTCGCTGTTTAAATTACTTTATGTATCCGGTTATGTACATATCATTTATTCAGCTAATCTGTATGAATATTATCAAATGACATAAGTGGATATATCAAGGATACAGTTTACACTTTGTTATATCAATCACAAAGTTTAGGGAACATCTGTAGATCATGCCTGGTTTCTGTATATTTAATCAAGTTCTATTCCTTTATGATTTTAATATGGAAGTGAGCCTCCTGTGAGAACTTGGCTCCTCTTGCCAAACACTCTGGATTTAACTTGAATGTTTACATACGAACAAATGCATTGTTCCTTCCCTTTTGAAGTTCTATGTCTTTGAGAATCTTAGATTGTAAAGTCCAACTGGAGATTTATTTAGTCATCACCCATGCTCTAAGTCTCCGGGATGAAACTGTAGATCGGGGTTTCTCCTGTTAACTTCTCAGGGTCACTAAACAAAAGGTTATTTTGACCCTTGTTTAATGATGTTAAAGTAGTGTTACGTAATGTGCGACTACAGAGAGAGGAGACCGAAGCGACAAGAGGACATACTGCATGGGAATGTGCCCCACTGCAGAGCACCCAGCAGGCGTCGTGGCACATTAGGTGTAAGGAAGCCTCTGTATCTCTCGAAGTTGTGCATCGCACTCCTGGTGTTTTTGGCCTGCAAAGAGTCCACCTGTTGGGTGAGTTTGTCTACCCATTTCCCGGGGCAGCCACCCGTGAGCTTTCTTTTCCACTCCAGTTGTGTTTCCAAATTTTGTGTAAATTGTGAAGCAGAGCGTGAATGTCCCTGTTAGTTGCTGGGGATAAATGTGAAACTGAGTCTAAAGAGGAGTTACATTTGTAGGTGCACAGCGTGTCAAGACATGGAATGTTCCGAGATTGACCCCTCTGAAATCATAGCATTGTTGTAGTACAGTATGTGGATGAACAGAGCTCCACTAAAACATGTCTGCTCCCTCTCACAGCTAAACTCACCCCCTCGATATATTGATCTCAATGTTATATACAAGATGTTGAACTACACAAGAAGATTTTCTCTAATTCTTTATTAAAGATCACTGAGGTTGGCCTATGTCTTCCTCATCTTGTTTATAGGACATCGCCCGCCAACTGTTGATTGTCACACAGTAAGACCCAGGAGAGGCGATGACTTCCATGTTGGTTAATATTAACTTTGCTGAGGCTTTATTAGCAATGCAGTGACTGACTGCTCCTTCAGAGCCGGCTCGTAACGGGGCCGATCTGTAGAATAACCAGCCACGCAATCCCTGATTTTAATGGAAATACTTTCAGCAATACGAGCTCATTTCGTGATAGAACATTTAGCGCACACGTCATGTGAGTATTTTCCCTGTCCATCTAACAGGAGACCGCTGATTGCAGCCACTTCCATGTGATGTATCCTGGAGACAATGCAAAGCAAATCGCTGGGTCTTTAAATTATGTTGCTGTTTTTTTACATTCACTTTACCCATGGAACTATTGGCCATTTCCAACCCGTCTGTAAAGTGACACCGTGCCTTTAATTCATGCTGTGTTTGGAGGTTTTCCATGTGCCATGTCCGCTTACAAGGCCTCTTAGCCATTAGCTGCTGGGTGCGGCACCATTTATAGATCACGGGGTAGGTGGATACTCTTGTAATAGGCTTGGGTGTGTCTATTATAGTCACATAACACAATGGATTACAGGTAATTCCACAACCCCACCCAGGGTAATAATATGTCATGTGACACTTGGCTTCTATCCAGACAGTGTATGTGTAACTTGTAATTACTCCAGCATGTGACAACCATTCATGCACCATTGCATCATCAAAATCCCACACTATCACTATTTATTTATCACAGGGCTTGGCAAATTTGCTTTGAATCCAGGAACCAACTAAAATAATATTAAACTAGCAAAGCTTTATTTTCAACAACAAAAAAAAACAGATCTTTTAGGGACAATATAGTCACCAGAACCACTACAACTCGTTCCTGAAGGGTTTTCAATGTTTACATTGGTGTCTACTAATACCTCTAGGTGCAGTCACTCAGGCGGCCGCTAGAGGTGCTTCCTGTGTCAGTGCTGCACATGGAGGCTCTGAACGTTCTCCATAGAGATGAAGTGATGCAATGCATCTCTGTAAGGATATGCTGATTGGCGCAGCACTGCGTTTTGCCACACATGCGCAATAGCCTTTCTATCCTTTCCTATGGGAAAGCAATGGATTGTCTGGGATCTTCATGATTAATGGTCTCAGCCATGGAGACAGGGCCAGCCACGGCGAGACCAGCATGGCGTTCAGATGGGGCAGATCACCTTACTACTTTAACACTAGTGTCAGGAACACATGTTTGTATTCCCGACAACTATAGTGCTCTTTTAAATCTACACCTAAAGAAGACTAGAACCAAACCTTGAAGGCATTAAACGTGCCTTGTATTTTAGGATTAAGGTACCAATAAGCACACATACTTACTGACAGACACACACTCACAAATTATTTATTTTATTTTAATTAATGTCTATCCAGACTCCCTACCTTTTAGGAGTGCTTGAGTGGGTCCTTTCCCTGGGAACCAGTGGGACCGGTATGTAATTCTCAAGCTCTACTCCCTTGCGCGCTGTGTAGTGATGCCGGGGCTGAAGTCCTATCTGGAGAGGAGAAACAGGAGAAGTGACAGGAGAAACAGAGAGGGCCCAGTCGCACACGCTACCTCAGCAACCATGTAGTTCCACCACGGCTCCGGCAGGCATTGCTGCAGTGATAAATGGGACAATAAACACCCAAGTGCTAGTCACCATGGGATTAGCCGAGCCCCAGTTTAACCTAAAGGAGAAGTTGTGATAAGCTGTTTACCTCATTGGAGACCCATCCATTTCCTGGCGTTATGTAAAACGCAGTATCTGCTTCTGTAAGGGGGCGTTTTTAGTTATTATGGGAGGGTGTGGAAAACCTTCCCAAAGCAGGCCGCCCGGTGTATGCCATCCAGTACACCTAATGATATTGGGATTTCCGCGTTCGTTTCCATTGGTGGTATCATTAAACCATTCAGGGTGTGCATGCCGATTGATTTGGGTGACGATATAGAAGGCATGTAAGATGGAGGTTGCTGCATATTGTGTAATTAAGCCAGCATTGAACCCTTCCTCCTGTAGCGTTGATTCATACCCAGAGGCTGTCCCACACTATAACCAGCTCTGGCACACAGAGGAACAGCGCCAGCTGAAAGCACAAAGTCTTGGATCATCACAATTTATTAAAAATGTATTGAAATAAATCAAATGATCTAAATTACATACAATTTTATAAACTTATCTTTTCTGGAAATTGTTACTTTCAACTTTTTTTTTTTTTTTTTTTTGTGTGTCAATTTTGAAAAGGAATCGCAACTAAAGTAAAATGTGTTTTTTCTCTGCCTGACTGTTCAGCACGACGAGACGCTTCAGGAAGATAATTTTCCTTTTTATTATTCCAGAAAAGGGAACTTCTATAAATTTGATTCCAGGTTTTCATTTTTCTCTTTGTGGCTGGCGAGGCGTTCGGAAGGATTTCTTTAATCGGAGACTCCTAAACCTCTACGTTTAATCACAATTTGAGGGGTTTTCCTGACCCTATAGTACCCTCAGGGTCACCCTCCCGTGGCGCTGAACGGGTTAAAACCGCTTTAGCAGCTTACCTTATTCCAGCGCTGGGCTCCCTCTGCGCTGGTGACCTCTCCTCCCCTACCGACGTCAGCTCCCCCGTCTGACGTCAGTGGAGCGGAATGCGCATGCGCAGCAAGTGCCGCGGCTCTTTCAAAGTGTCCATAGGAAAGCATTTCTCAATGCTTTCCTATGGACGCTCTGCACGATGGAGGTGAAATTTGCATCCAGCATCGCAGATGCGCCTCTAGTGGCTGTCAGGAAGACATCCACTAGAGGCTGGATTAACCCCAAATGTAAACATTGCATCTGAAGGGTTAAAACCTGTGGTACCTGGCACCCAGACCACTTCATTGCGCTGAAGTGGTCTGGGTGACTATAGTGCCTTTAAATCTCTGCTAGTCTTGTACTTTGAATTATATCACCCTGTTACTGTATAGCATAGCAGGATCGTTCTATAGATCATGTGAGAGGGTCTGGTTTTTGCTCCCGGTTCCTGTTGCTGTATAGCCGGGCAGGATAGTTCTATAGATCATGTGAGAGGGTCTGGTTTTTGCTCCCGGTTCCTGTTGCTGTATAGCCGGGCAGGATAGTTCAATAGATCATGTGAGAGGGCCTGGTTTTATCTCCCGGTTCCTGTTGCTGTATAGCCGGGCAGGATGGTTCTATAGATCATGTGAGGGGGTCTGGTTTTATCTCCCGGTTCCTGTTGCTGTATAGCATAGCCAGATAGTTCTATAGATCATGTGAGAGGGCCTGGTTTTATCTCCCGGTTCCTGTTCCTGTATAGCCGGGCAGGATAGTTCTATAGATCATGTGAGAGGGTCTGGTTTTATCTCCCGGTTCCTGTTCCTGTATAGCCGGGCAGGATAGTTCTATAGATCATGTGAGAGGGTCTGGTTTTATCTCCCGGTTCCTGTTGCTGTATAGCATAGTTCTATAGATCATGTGAGAGGGTCTGGTTTTATCTCCCGGTTCCTGTTGCTGTATAGCATAGCAGGATAGTTCTATAGATCATGTGAGAGGGTCTGGTTTTATCTCCCGGTTCCTGTTGCTGTATAGCATAGCAGGATAGTTCTATAGATCATGTGAGAGGGTCTGGTTTTATCTCCCGGATCCTGTTGCTGTATAGCCGGGCAGGATAGTTCTATAGATCATGTGAGAGGGTCTGGTTTTATCACTCGGTTCCCGTTGCTGTATAGCCGGGCAGGATAGTTCTATAGATCATGTGAGAGGGTCTGGTTTTATCTCCCGGTTCCTGTTCCTGTATAGCCGGGCAGGATAGTTCTATAGATCATGTGAGAGGGTCTGGTTTTATCTCCCGGTTCCTGTTGTTGTATAGCCGGGCAGGATAGTTCTATAGATCATGTGAGAGGGTCTGGTTTTATCTCCCGGTTCCTGTTGCTGTATAGCATAGCAGGATCGTTCTATAGATCATGTGAGAGGGTCTGGTTTTTGCTCCCGGTTCCTGTTGCTGTATAGCCGGGCAGGATAGTTCTATAGATCATGTGAGAGGGTCTGGTTTTTGCTCCCGGTTCCTGTTGCTGTATAGCCGGGCAGGATAGTTCTATAGATCATGTGAGAGGGTCTGGTTTTAGCTCCCGGTTCCTGTTGCTGTATAGCCGGGCAGGATAGTTCTATAGATCATGTGAGAGGGTCTGGTTTTAGCTCCCGGTTCCTGTTGCTGTATAGCATAGCAGGATAGTTCTATAGATCATGCGAGAGGGTCTGGTAATACCCCCTCCCAGCCCGGTTTGGCGTGCATTAATAAAGGGGACATAGTCTGATAGAGGGAATGTTCCATGAAGGGACGCCTTCTCTGTGTTTTGAATACAATGGGCTGAATAGTGCAAACTGTTATGTTTGCTATTGTTACAGGGTTCACATTGTAGAGACTCTTCCTGCTGGGCTGAGAGCTTTATGGCTTTCCCAGTACTCCCTCCACGGCCCCCAGGAAGGCGTGAACTAGGAAGCCTATTGTTTGCTGTAAGATAAGGAGACGGAGATTGGGGGATGGGTTTTATAATACAGAAGCCAAAAACTGTTCGTTTCTTAAAGGGAAATGTTGGGGTCTAAATTCGTATTATTCGCTATATGGAAAGCAGAGTGTAACATGACTGTCTCTCAGCTCTCATTGAGCAGGACTAGAGAGAGCAGTCCAGGTTATACATTGTACAGCACTACAGAATTTGTTGGCGCTATATAAATCTAATAATAATATATGCACTGTGGCCAAGGTGATCAGAGGGAGAGTGGCTGATTGACTGGTGGGGGACAGGCCATCTTATAACGGTGTGATCTTTATAGGTTAGATTCCCTCATCTCTGGTAAGATATGGCCGCAGATCACTGTAACAGACTGCACATGTGACTGCCGCAATTGCCTGAAAGATGTTACTGAAAAGCACTAAAACCGATTGATCCAGTACGTTAACCCTCCGCTCTCTACCAATATATCCTTAGTCATTCGTCTTCCACGGGCCGTTGGTGGAACGGGAACATATCTGGCCTAACTTAACCATCAACACTTTCATATAAATCCATCATGTATGAGAATCTGTAATTCCAGGTTAATTGATTATTATGAAAAAAGAGCAAACATATGATTAATGATCAATATAGACAAATTAGTTTCTACTTAAGCTGATTAATATTATTAGCGTTTATATAGCGCCAACCTATTCCGCAGCGCTTTACATTTCTAGAAAAGAGATATTTGCAACATAAGGAATATTACAGAGGGAAGAGTTGAGGAAAGCCCTTTGTTAAATGAGCTTACAGTCTATGACTGATGTGGCCATTCACAATAATGGATCTTCGAGACCTTCGTAAAATGAGCTTACCATTCACAATAACGGATCTTCACAATAACCATTCACAATAACGGATCTTCACAAAAGTGAGCTTACAGTCTGACTGAGGTGACCATTCACAATAACGGATCTTCACAATAACGGATCTTCGAGACCTTCGTAAAATGAGCTTACCATTCACAATAACGGATCTTCGAGACTTTCGTAACGTGAGCTTACAGTCTGACTGATGTGACCATTCACAATAACGGATCTTCGAGACCTTCGTAAAATGAGCTTACCATTCACAATAACGGATTTTCACAATAACCATTCACAATAACGGATCTTCGAGACCTTCGTAAAATGAGCTGACAGTCTATGACTGATGTGACCATTCACAATGGCGGTTTTTCGAGACCTTGTTGCTTGGTGATTGGCTGACTACTTACTTCAGTAAAGTAGATTGAGTGTTATTGTAACATATGATCTGCTGTGATTCCAGCTGTAAAAACTATACGAGGGGCTGGCTGTGCGTTTAGTTTCCATGTCCCCAAATGGCTTCCAGTTGGACAGCATGATCCTGTGGCCCAAACAGGTTTGGGATTCTTGGATTATCCCTGCCAGGGGGATTGTATGATAGATGTTTAGATTTTAATTTGTAACCTTGTGTTATCAGGGTTTTTGTCCCATTCGTGCCGTGCTATAAATGTTATAATGTGGTGATGTTGCTGTGGCACGGAGTATGTACTCGTACTCGTGGCTTACTTCCGTAGTCCATATAGTTTTGAAGCCTTATTATTGAAGCTATTGGCTAAGTAACAATAACATCAAATTAGAGTTAAATCTTCGTTTCGCCAGTGACTAGTGATGGGTAGATAATGGTAGTGATTTTATTGACCTCGGAATTTAATCTGTGAATCTGTGTCTTTGTTACCTGCAGAGCGATTTCTATTCATTTTACCCCATCCCCTCCTCTGTCCTTTTAAATATTTAGTCTTACTCGTTAATTGTTTTATTTTAATTGTTTCTTTAATAAGGTTAATGTGACTGTGCGTACCCGCTGCGATTGCTAATTGCCATCTAATTATTCACGCTGGATGTATTTAGGCATCTGACAGTTTTTAGGTATTGCACCCAGGGGATTTAAAAGGAAACACTAAACCTCATTTTAATTCATCAGATGGCTGCGTTTTACTACAGATTTTACTACAGATTCACACCAGATGCACATTCCAGGGATCCTGCTGCACTGTCTGCAGTTACCTTCAACAACAGTTAGTCATTGGTTAAATCTGTAACCCTCCTAATACCAGGGACATAAACGACGTGGTAAACCACTGGCACTAAGAGGTTTAAATGCACCGATGAAGGAAATCATTCAAATTTTTCTGCTATTCTTTGTATTTTGGAGCAGTATATACTGACTATAGCCATTGCTGCCGGCCAGGAATAGTGGGAATTTGAGGGCAGGGTTAATTTCAGTGGTTTTACCAGGTTTTGTATTACAAAACAGCGCTTTAATGAGATATTTTGCCTTTTACCTGAAAGCAGTGTGAATTATTTGTTTGCCTTGATGATGGTAGGTGAGCTTACACTTACAGCGGCCATTGTAGTGACATGGTTTAAAATATATGGTCATACACTACATTTGTCCTGCATTCCTAGGGATAGGGCACTGATTGGTTAGATCAGTGTCCCCCGCTGGAGTGGGTGTGGAAAACATGAGATTGAAGAAGCTTGATGATAATTGTGAAAAAAAGGCATATTTCCTTCTTTTTCAGTCTGCAGAGTGAGGCAGCTTGAATGAGACAAACACTTGGGGATTCATTTGTGGCACAGAAAGGCTATTTAGGTTCAAGGTGGTATTGCATTTAGAGCTAGATATTTGGGGTTTGGGCTACATGAATCCCTAATTCCAGCTCTGTTTTCCATCTCCCAGTTCTGTGGTATTTATTGGGAACCTGGCTGATTTGGAGGCTGATGTTGCTGAGAATTCACAGTTTACTGAATTGCCGTGTTGGTGTGCGTGCCGGTTTCTGGGAGTTTAGGTAATCCCATGCCGTTACATCTGGTGGAAATTTGATGATTTCAGTCACTTTATTTATTTTTTTAAATTGTAAATCTAACGTTTTATTGAACATTACAAAAAGAAATAAGTAGCCAAAAAGACATAATAATATTACTAAATTGTGCAATATAAGTGGAGTTACATCTCCGTTTCTGTGCGTACCGATATCTTGTAAAATTATGTAACTGGAGCAAAGGAATGCTGAGAAACTCATTTTCATAACGTTTATTTCAGGTCACCTTCGATGACGCAGCAATCTACTTCTCTGCAGAACAATGGCAAAATCTGGAGGAATTTCAGAAGAAAATCTACAAGGAGCTGATAAAGGAAATCTACGAAACGATGATTTCATTGGGTAAATAATCTCTGTTTACTAAGAAAGATGGTGCCCTGGTTGGACCATCTCTGTATCTAACACAGTTTGGGTGGGTGTGGCAGAGTGCGCACGTTATCCGCTGATTGGCCAATCACTTTCGCATTGTGCGTAGATACTTACCAGTTTGTCATCAATATTTGTCAGAACCAGCTTAAGGGTTTTTGTATTTGCACACACACATTGCATTGTTGCTGTGTGTATTCTAAGTTTCCCAGATTTATAAGAAATGACATATGTTGCTTTTTCATCCAGAGCCCCAGTATATTTAATGCTGGATCCAGGATCCAGAGCCCCAAGTAAAAGGTCTGAGGGTCTTACCGTCCTAGTGGTTTGGAGAGTTTCCTTTAGTTTAATCTCAAGAGGTGAGATGCCGCTAAATTCATCATAGATGTTTTCTCCCCAAATAATTTAATTCAAAGAATTCTGCAATACTGAACAGCTGGGGTTCCACTCTTCACAGTTAACCCAATACCTGAGTCAGGAATCTGCAGAGTTTTATTAAGAGGCATTAAGCAAGGTTGTAGCGGAGATGCAATATTACCCAGGTTATCTCCGCTTATAATCCAAGTGAGGCTCAGGAACAAGTAAATAGTAAAGCCACAGGCAAGGCTTCCAGCAGGTAAAATACAGCAATATCCCAACAGCAATCCCAATAACTGGACGACACACAGTTTCACAGTCTCCTTATAAAGCATGCTCCCATGCAAGGGAGGGATTTACAGTAATTATTACAGTAGCCAATCCTGTCCTGGTAGCCTCCCACACATCTCCTCCCCTCAGCCAGCATCATAATCCCCTTATCCAGCACACCAATTCCCCCCGTTTCTGGATGTACCCCTAAACGTAGGGGTACCTCTTTAAATCCTACATCCCCGGATACCCCTGATCTGGGTGAACAACATATCCAAAAATCACCCAGATCAGACCAGGGGTTCGGGAAATGTATGGAGGGAATAAAATGACCGACCGCACTAACTGAGATAGCCGAATACGGTTCCATGTGAATGGGCCCTGCGGTCGGTCCTGGCATAAGGGAACAAAATACACGAAAGCCTCTAGCTATAGAGGCTAGGGAGGGTTCGCCTGAATCCCCTCGTTCGGTATTTTCTATCTACCGAACGAGGGGCCGTTCGGTAGTTTGGAACCGAACGGACCAGGTTTGTGGAGGTCTCAGCGGTGTTCGCCTACTCGAGTGTCCGATTTTAGTTCCAGACACTCGACGGCAAAACACCGCTGTTCGGGAGTTTTAAAATGGCCGCCGCCACGCGTTCGTTTGTCGAATGGCGGCCACCCCCGAGAACAAAGGACGGCTACTTACTATTCAATTACCCGTTCGCAACAATGTTGCAACGGGTAATTGAGGACACACTTCACACAGGGGAGGTCTGGTTGTTCGGTATTTTCATTCGAATAAACTAAGGGAATGAAACTACCGAACAATCAGAGGAATACAATTCTTTTTAACACACATAAAACACAGCAGATACACGAATGCAGTTATGTACAGTATATTTGTAGGATCGCCTGGTGCCATCCGCTACACTGCTCCCCCTTGCCCACAAGCCGGCATACACAGTCTGATCCAACACGGATCGGCTTGGGGATGTCCGGGGAAGCTCACGGATCATTTCTCTAGGTCAGTTTGTCGTGACAACCCGTCAGCGTTTCCATTCTGTTTACCCGGGCGGTACTGGATATTAAAGTCAAAGGGCTGCAGCGCCAGACTCCAACGCAGCAGCCGGGCATTGTCCCCAGCCACCCGGTTTAGCCATACTAACGGGTTGTGATCCGTGAGCAGGGAAAAAGCTTGTCCGTACAAATATGGCTGTAATTTCTTCAGGGCCCACACCACAGCCAGGCATTCCTTCTCGATGGCGGCGTAGCTTACTTCTCGAGGTAACAGTTTCCGGCTGATGTAAGCCACAGGTTGTTCTCCGCCATCGGCCCCGACTTGGCTCAATACTGCTCCCAATCCAAACATAGAAGCGTCTGTGTGGACAAGAAAACGTTTAGTTGGATTGGGAGCTGCCAAGACAGGGGCATTGGTCAATGCATCTTTCAACAACTGAAATGCCTGTTCACACTCCGGGGTCCAGGTTACTTGGCGGGGTAGATTTTTACGGGTTAAGTCGGTGAGAGGTTTGGCCAGGGCAGTATAATTCGGGACAAATTTCCGGTAGTACCCGGCCGTTCCTAGGAACGCTAATACCTGCGTCTTAGTCCTTGGGGTAGGCCATTGAGCTACAGCCTCTACTTTGGCTGGTTTCGGCTTCTGCTTGCCGCATCCTACCCGATGACCTAGGTATTGTACTTCAGCCATGCCTATGCTGCATTTGGCTGGTTTCAGCGTTAAACCAGCGGCCCTAATCCTGTCTAGGACCGCTCCTATATGGGTCAAGTGTTCCTGCCAGGTATTGCTGAAAATGGCAATATCATCGAGGTAGGCGCAGGTATAATCTTGGAACCCATCCAGGAGGCGGTCCACCATCCGCTGAAAAGTAGCCGGGGCGTTTTTCATCCCAAACGGCATGACCTTAAATTGGTACAAGCCGAATGGGGTGACAAAGGCCGACTTAGGGATGGCGTCTTGCGCCAAGGGTATTTGCCAATACCCTTTACACAAGTCAATCGTGGTGAGATAGTGCCCCCTCGCCATCCGATCCAGGAGTTCGTCTATCCTGGGCATGGGGTAGGCGTCAGATACCGTCTTCTCATTCAATCTCCGGTAGTCTACACAAAACCGGGTCGTGCCGTCCCGCTTTGGTACTAGTACTACCGGAGATGCCCAGGGGCTGTCGGAGGGCTCAATCACCCCCAGCTGGAGCATCTCATCGATCTCCTTGCGCATGTTCGCCCGTACCGCTTCTGGGATGCGGTACGGGGTCTGACGCATGGGAAGTTGCCCTGGGGTGTCTACTCTGTGAGTGGCCAGAGGAGTGTAACCAGGTACATTAGAGAAGATATCCTGCTTCTCCCTCAACAGCTGTTGTACCTCGCTCTGCTCCTGTGGGCTCAACCGGTCCCCCAGGGTGACTTCCCCTAAGTCCCCGGATAACTGACCCTCTCCCAGCAGATCCGGGAGAGGCAAACTGTCAAACTCCTCAGAGTTAGGCGCACATATAGCAGTCACTTCCTCAGAGCGCTCCTGGTAGGGCTTCATCATGTTCACATGGAGCATGCGTCGCCCCCCAGTACCAACGCACGAGCCGATTATATAAGTGGTGTCACACCGTTGTTCTACCACCCTATAAGGGCCCTGCCAGGCGGCCTGCAGCTTATCGTGTCGGACAGGTTTTAAAATCAACACCTTCTGCCCGACCTGAAAGCTACGGTCCCTGGCGCCCCGATCATACCATGTGCGTTGGCGTGTCTGAGCCGCCTGCAAATTCTCGCGTACCGTCTGAGTTAAGGCCTCAAGGCGGTCTCGGAATGCCAACACGTATGGTATGATGGGGGTACCGTCAGTGCTCCGTTCTCCCTCCCAATGCTCTCTGATTAAATCTAAAGGCCCTCGTACCCTGCGGCCAAACAATAGTTCAAATGGGGAAAACCCAGTGGATTCCTGCGGCACCTCCCTATAAGCAAAGAGGAGGTGGGGCAGGAACTTCTCCCAGTCCTTGTGGGTCTCTGCGAAGGTTCGGAGCATTTGTTTCAATGTACCGTTGAAACGTTCGCAGAGCCCATTCGTCTGGGGGTGGTAAGGGGAACTAATGACCGGCTTAATGTCACAAAACTTCCAGAGGCGCTGCGTGACTTCGGCGGTGAATTGGGTGCCCTGATCGGAGACAATCTCCCTGGGGAGTCCCACCCGGGAGAATATCTTCATCAGGGCTTCTGCTACTGTCTCAGCCTGTATATTCGTCAGGGCCACCGCCTCTGGATATCTAGTGGCATAGTCTACTACTGTCAGGATAAATCTTTTACCTGACGGGCTCGCTTTGTTGAGAGGTCCTATTAGGTCAACTGCTACCCTGCTAAAGGGTTCCTCAATTATGGGAAGGGGATGTAACTTAGCCTTGCGCCGGTCCCCCCTTTTCCCCACCCTTTGACAGGTATCGCACGTGTTGCAATACCTGCGCACCTCCTGGCTAATTCCCGGCCAAAAGAAGCTTTGGGTTAACCTGTATCGGGTCCTGCTGACCCCTAAATGTCCAGATAGCGGAATGTCATGTGCTATCCGTAGTAACTCCGCCCGGTACCGCTGAGGTACCACTAACTGCCTCATCACAATCGGGTCTGACCCGGATACCTTCTTATCCGTCTCCCGATATAACAGCTGTTTGTCCCAAATAAACCTTTCACCCTCCCCCCCCAGGCGTGTCTGCTGTCACCTTGTCCTTATACACCTGCAAGGTGGGGTCAATCACTACCTCAGCTGCAAATTCGTTAGGAGGGGCCCAGGGAACACAGTCAAGGGAAGGGGAAGGATCTCTTACCTGAACCTCCGGGAGTGTGTTGTAGTCCTGGGTGCGGGCCTGTTGTCGAGTAACCACAGGGTGAGCTTCTCCTGTGGTGGGTGTCTGGGGCTCAAAAGCAGATGTGAGCCTCCCCAGATCGTTCCCCAATAAAACCTCCGCCGGTAACTGCGGCATCAACCCCACCTCCACATGCCCTGCCCCCGCTCCCCAATGCAAATGTACCCTTGCTGTAGGTAGCCGGTATACTGCTCCCCCGGCTACCCTGACGGCCACAGTCTTATTTAGTTTAGCCTGGTCTGAGACCAGGTGACTTTTTACCAGGGTGATGGTGGCTCCTGAGTCACGTAGCCCCTGAACCGCTTTACCCTCCAGATACACGGTCTGTCTGTGATGCTGGCAGTTGTCAGCATTAGCCTGGACTGGATCCGCCTCGTGCAGTACCTTCCACTGTTCTACCGTTGTAATGGGAACCGCTGAGCCATACGGTGTGGCCACAATGTCCTGGTAGTGATGGGCTGCGGCTGTTCTCGGTGGTGGTGGTGGACCGGGTCGGATCCAGGTGGAACGGTCCCGCAGCTGGGGGCATTCCCTTTTATAATGTCCCCATTTCTGGCAGTGATGGCAAGGGCCCAACGTGGGCTGGCAGAAACGTGGCTGTGCAGCGGGTGGTGGTGGTGGTGGTGGTGGTGGCAGTGGTCTTGGTAGAGCTGGCGTGTAGTTGTTTCCCCCAAAGGTTTTAAAAGGTACTTTTGGAGCTGCAGGTTTTTGCTTCCTGCGTGCATCCAGGTACTCGTCTGCCTTCCTGGCTGCTTCGGTAAGGGAGGTAGGGTTTCTGTCTCTTACCCACTCCTGTACCTCGCTGGTTACTCCTTCACAAAATTGCTCCATCAGTACCATTTGCAATACATCCTCCATAGACCGTGCCTTGCTCGCTTGCACCCACCCCAAGACTGCTCGTTGTAGTCTGCATGCCCACTCAGCATGTGAGTCTTTCTCCACCTTCTTTAAATCCCTGAATCTCCGCCGGTATGCTTCTGGTGTTATAGCATACCTGGCCAATATAATTTCTTTCACTTTATTGTAATTCCGTATTTCTTCATTAGGTACAGTACGGTATGCCTCAACTGCCCTCCCAGTTAACCTCCCTGCCAAAATGGGTACCCAGTCCTCTGCGCTGATTCTATGCAGTGCACACAGTCTCTCAAAATCTTGCAGGAAAGCGTCTATATCTTCCTCTGCCTCCACATATGTTTTAAAAGCCTGGTATGGTATTTTAGGCTTACCTTCTTGTGGCATATTTACTGCAGAGCTGCGTTCTGGGGCCGCTGTTTGATTCCTCAGTATAAATTCCTGGACCTCCGTCATCGTTTTTGAAACAATCTCTGTTGGAGGGTGTTCCCCATAGAAAGATAGCCGAAATTGTACCTGCCTCTGGAACTCCCTTTGTTCCGGTGTTTCTCCCGAATTCCCCTGTTCGGGAACCGATTCGCCGTCCATTCGGTACTCCGCCATCAGTTCAGTAACGAGTACCGCTTTTGTCTTATTGCTGGCTTGTATACCCCTTGCCTCCAGAAGGTCTTTTAGCGTGGAGCGTTTTAGTGTGGCAAAATCAATCTCCATCCGTACTCCATTTAGGCATGTTCCTCTGTGAGTCTGGATCCCAGCGCTGCCAACCAATGTAGCGGAGATGCAATATTACCCATGTCATCTCCACTTATAATCCAAGTGAGGCTCAGGAACAAGTAAATAGTAAATCCACAGGCAAGGCTTCCAGCCAGTGGCGGATCCAGGGGGGGGGCAACGGGGCAATTGCCCCCCCCGAGAAAATAGTGCAGCTGCCATCAGTTGAGGGACCTCATTAGGGGCTCGGTCGGGTGCTGGAGCCCTTTGGCAGACCGGGCCCCTTTAAAGTTGCAGGGAGTGCTGGGAGGAAGTGACTGTTACTTCCTCCCAGCATACAGACCGCGCGGGCTGAGAACACCCAGGATGCAGCTGGGAGAGAAGACACAGGCAGCTGGGAGAGAAGGAGGAGGGAGGAGAGAGAGAGCTCTGCAGCTTCAGACTCCCATCAGGCTCAGCCAGCCTCAGGAAGTCACCTCCCTGCAAAGAAAAAGGTATTTAAGCAGAGGGGAGAGGGGAGGGTGCTTAACATTATGGAAGCTGCAATTTGTGTATGTTTAGGTATGTGTACATCTGTGTGTGTCAGTGTGTATGTTTAGGTATGTGGACATCTGTGTGTGTCAGTGTGTATGTTTAGTATGTGGACATCTGTGTGTGTATGTTTAGATATGTGTACATCTGTGTACATCTGTGTGTGTCAGTGTGTATGTTTAGGTATGTGTGTATGTGTGCATCTGTGTGCCAGTGCGTATGTTTAGGTATGTGGACATCTGTGTGTGTCAGTGTGTATGTGTGCATCTGTGTGCCAGTGCGTATGTTTAGGTATGTGGACATCTGTGTGTGTCAGTGTGTATGTTTAGGTATGTGGACATCTGTGTGTATCGGAGTGTCAGTGTGTGAATCTGTGAGTATGTATCTGTGTGTGTGTACCACAGACAACGTCGTCCACTGCACTCAGGTTCCGCTTTTCACTCTGGTCCACAGCCTCAAAGGTGCTCTGGAATAGATAGACACTGCTAATCCGTCCAACAATACAAGGTAATAGAATATACAGGCAACACACCAGGTACCGAAGGTGTATTTATTCGAGGGTAGAACACCACATAAAAGTGCAACTTTTCAGCCCTAGAGGGACTTAAACATGATTAAGGCCCCCAAGGGCTGAAACGTGTTCTACCCTCCAATAAATACACCTTCAGTACCTGGAGTTATGCCTGTATATTCTATTACCTTGTATCTGTGTATGTGAAGGTATGTGTGTCATTCTGTGTATGTGTAGGGATGTGTGTGTGCTGTTTCGCCAGTGTGCATGTGTAGGTATGTGTGTATCTATGTGCCAGTGTGTGTGTGCCTGTGTAGGTATAGGTTTGTATCTGTGGGTGTGCCAGTGTATGTGTCTGTATCTGTTATTGTGTTTCCATATCACTGTGTGTGGCCGCATATGTGTACAGCCTCTATCCCCTAAACAAGAGTCCCCTATTCCTCCGCTGCAGCCTGTTTCGCCCCGCTCTAGCCCACTTAAGTGCCCCTCCCGAGATTTGGTTCTGGATCCGCCCCTGCTTCCAGCAGGTAAAATACAGCAATATCCCAACAGCAATCCCAATAACTGGACGACACACAGTTTCAGGAGCAGAACTGAAAGTTTTTAATCCACAGTCTCCTTATAAAGCATGCTCCCATGCAAGGGAGGGATTTACAGTAATTATTACAGTAGCCAATCCTGTCCTGGTAACCTCCCACACATCTCCTCCCCTCAGCCAGCATCATAATCCCCTTATCCAGCACACCAATTCCCCCCCGTTTCAGGATGTACCCCTAAACGTAGGGGTACCTCTTTAAATCCTACATCCCCGGATACCCCTGATCTGGGGGAATAACATATCCAAAAATCAACCAGATCAGACCAGGGTTTCGGGAAATGTATGGAGGGAATAAAATGACCGACCGCACTAACTGAGATAGCCGAATAGGGTTCCATACGAATGGGCCCTGCGGTCGGTCCTGGCATAAGGGAACAAAATACACGAAAGCCTCTAGCTATAGAGGCTAGGGAGGGTTCGCCTGAATCCCCTCGTTTGGTATTTTCTATCTACCGAACGAGGGGCCGTTCGGTAGTTTGGAACCGAACGGACCAGGTTTGTGGAGGTCTCAGCGGTGTTCGCCTACTCGAGTGTCTGATTTTAGTTCCAGACACTCGACGGCAAAACACCGCTGTTCGGGAGTTTTAAAATGGCCGCCGCCACGCGTTCGTTTGTCGAATGGCGGCCACCCCCGAGAACAAAGGACGGCTACTTACTATTCAATTACCCGTTCGCAACAATGTTGCAACGTGTAATTGAGGACACACTTCACACAGGGGAGATCTGGTTGTTCGGTATTTTCATTCGAATAACTAAGGGAATGAAACTACCGAACAATCAGAGGAATACAATTCTTTTTAACACACATAAAACACAGCAGATGCACGAATGCAGTTATGTACAGTATATTTGTAGGATCGCCTGGTGCCATCCGCTACAAAGGTCGTCCGCCATATTGTTTGTGCCCTCCCGGAGTATGTTTGCGGTGTTTGTATTGCACACGTGTTTCACACTTGCTGTTCTGTTTCTTCTTAATAGGATATCGAATCCCAAAGCCTGAAATCGTTTCTCGGATTGAGCGAGGGGAAGAGCCTTGTTCTGAATACTGCAAGAAAACGAAGCTCCCAGAATCACAGCCCGAGGGTGGAACTGTTGGTAGCAAAGGTACCTGGTCTCTTGCCACTTTTTAAACCTCTGTATCCCATTGGGAAGGTTACTGGGTATAGTGTGGGCTGTACCCAACTTTCAGGACATTTCACATGGTCAGGGCTCAAAGATCAGAGTATTGGAGTAAATATTAGGACTGGGCCTGATATTAGGTGTGAACCTGCTTTACAAGGTGTGATTAGGAGTGGGCCTGGTATTAGGGGTGTGATTAGGAGTGGGCCTGGTATTAGGGCTGTGATTAGGAATGGGCCTGGTATTAGGGGTGTGATTAGGAATGGGCCTGGTATTAGGGGTGTGATTAGGAATGGGCCTGGTATTAGGGGTGTATTTAGGAGTGGGCCTGGTATTAGGGGTGTGTTTAGGAATGGGCCTGGTATTAGGGGTGTGATTAGGAATGGGCCTGGTATTAGGGGTGTGATTAGGATTGGGCCTGGTATGTGATAAGGAGTGGGCCTGGTATTAGGGGTGTGATTAGGAATGGGCCTGGTATTAGGGGTGTGATTAGGAATGGGCCTGGTATTAGGGGTGTGATTAGGAGTGGGCCTGGTATTAGGGGTGTGATTAGGAATGGGCCTGGTATTAGGGGTGTGTTTAGGAGTGGGCCTGGTATTAGGGGTGTGATTAGGAATGGGCCTGGTATTAGGGGTGTGTTTAGGAGTGGGCCTGGTATTAGGGGTGTGATTAGGA
>OW240915.1:5161921-5191510 GCA_933207985.1 Pelobates cultripes
CCCCCTCCCTCAAATTTCCTCCCCCCACCTCCCTTCCTTAAATTTCTTTCCTCTCCCCCCGACAGCCGGCCGTCGCGTGAGGGAGCACTCTCCCTGCCTGAGTGCTTCTTCTTCAGCTCCCTCACGTGCCGCGTACTAATGCTGGCGCAGGAAGATGACGTCATCTTCCGGCTCTGGCATCAGTACGGTGCGCGAGGGAGCTGAAGAGGAAGCACTCAGAGGAGAGTGCTCCCTTGCGCGCCCGTCGCTGGGTGTCAGCAGGGCCATCCTCTGCTGGGTCCCCCAGGAGAAGAGGCTGGTCCAGTGGGTACATAGCGGGGTCGCAGGGCCCCCTGCGACCCGGTATGTACCCACTGAATGTGGGGCCCGGACGACCTGAGCAGTCCGGGCCCCCCAGGCCCATGACAACCGTTACGGTTGTCATGCCCTGATGGCGGCCCTGACTTCTGCCTGCTAGTAAGAAGGTAAGGAGACAAGTGGACATGTGAGTGCTAGGGGACAGTCCTTAGAATGCGTTGAGTGAGCGCATCGTTAGACGCATTTATGCCAAGCTCAGGGTGTTGTCTGCATAGTATGCCCTTAGTTGGCCAGCTGCATGATTGGCAGGCAGCCTGACATGCATTCATGCCAGGTTGACCTTCTAATTCTTTGGGCAGACATTCCCTCTTTTTGGGCATGTTCGCCCCTTTTGGCAGGTTACGTGATTTGTGTCAATGGCACACCCTTTTACCTTCCTGCTTGACTGGACAGTGCTGTTAGGGGTTATGGATTTACTTGAAAGATGAAAACATAAATTAGAGAGAGATTAGCCTAGGGTATGTGTTTTCTTATAGCTGCTGTTTTCTATCTCTCCAGCACTATCTCCATCAGATACATGACGCTTGGGAATGTTTTAGTGTTTTTGGTCGATATGATTCTGTAATTAGGCCCGGCACCAGGCCCACTGGGCTCTTAATCTGGCCCTGCCGGTACCACCTGGCGGACATTGCTGGGCGGAGAGACACTAAACCCTCCCGCGCGCACAGCGCCAGGAAACTCACTGATAGAATCCATCCCCCCCCACGGTTATATCTGTCACCATAACTACAGTCCCCGCCCCTCCATGACGTCACGGCCAGTCCCCTCCTCTCTGACACTGTGCCGTTAGTCCCCGCCCCTCCGTGACGTCACGGACAGTCCCCTCCTCTCTGACACAGTGCCGTTAGTCCCCGCCCCTCCGTGACGTCACGGCCAGTCCCCTCCTCTCTGATACAGTGCCGTCAGTCCCCGCCCCTCCGTGACGTCACGGACAGTCCCCTCCTCTCTGATACATTGCCGTCAGTCCCCGCCCCTCCGTGACGTAAGGCCAACCCCTCCTCATCACTTCCTCTCGGCGGCCATTTTGTGTTTGTTCCCGTCACGCTGTGTGAGGGTCTCTCTCCCGCCAGGCGGGTCCCCCCAACCTGAGCCGCACCCCAAGTCTGTCACACGGGGTGTCCGTGATGGCTGCCACTCCGAGCCCCGAGGTATGTGAAATGGGGGTCCTGGGCTGCGGAGCTAGCAATCTAACCTGCACTGGGCTGCAGAGCTGGCAATCTAACCTGCACTGGGCTGCAGAGCTGGCAATCTAACCGGCCCTGGGCTGCAGAGCTGGCAGTCTAACCGGCCCTGGGCTGCAGAGCTGGCAATCTAACCTGCACTGGGCTGCAGAGCTGGCAATCTAACCAGCCTGGGCTGCAGAGCCGGCAATCTAACCGGCCTGGGCTGCAGAGCCAACAATCTAACCGGCCCTGGGCTGCAGAGCTGGCAATCTAACCGGCCCTGGGCTGCAGAGCTGGCAATCTAACCGGCCCTGGGCTGCGGAGCTGGCAGTCTAACCAGCCTGGGCTGCAGAGCCGGCAATCTAACCGGCCCTGGGCTGCAGAGCTGGCAGTCTAACCGGCCCTGGGCTGCAGAGCTGGCAGTCTAACCGGCCCTGGGCTGCAGAGCTGGCAGTCTAACCGGCCCTGGGCTGCAGAGCTGGCAATCTAACCGGCCCTGGGCTGCAGAGCTGGCAGTCTAACCGGCCCTGGGCTGCAGAGCTGGCAGTCTAACCGGCCCTGGGCTGCAGAGCTGGCAGTCTAACCGGCCCTGGGCTGCAGAGCTGGCAGTCTAACCGGCCCTGGGCTGCCGTGCTTGGCAGTCTTGCCTTCCCCAGACGAGGAGGCACTCTGTACTGGCAGTAAGTCCCAGCAGATGGAGTACATTAAAGGGATGCTATAGTCTTAGGAATACAGGTCCCCCCCCCCCTCCCTCGTGCCCCCCTTGAGTGATGAAAAGCCCTTGATTTTTTTTTTATACCCCATTTCCACACATTCTTGTCATCCGGTGTGCGCACTAGTCCCTCCCCCTAAGAAAGCATTGCCCCAGTGCTTCCCTATGGTGAGTCAGTTAGAATATAATGGGACAGGTCACTGCACCCAGACCACTTCAATAAGATGAAGCGGTCTCTCTGCCTGTAGTTAACTCAGACATTCTTCTTCACCTCTTGTCTGTTAACCATTTGTATGCCCACTCCTTACCAGTTATCCCCATGCTATGATTATAAATGTTAGTGCTATATTGTACTGACAGTGCAGACGGGATATTCCATACCGCCAGTCAGCCCAGCTTGAAAGCGATTGTCACTTCTGGGATCTTACATGGTGACATGGCCTCCTGTGTTATGGTGATTACTTACCTTAAGGAGCCCTGCCATCTTCTTGCTACCATACTTTTTCAACATTGTGTATGAAATGCATGAATTTGCTGCAAAACCCCAGGCTGTGCAGCGTTTCCAGTGAGCTCTCACTAAACCAGGAACTAACTGATTACTGTACTTTCTGTAAGAATTTCTAGGAGTTGCAGTTTAATTGTCCGCTGTTGTAAAAAGCTGAACTGATTTGGGGGCAAAAAAGAAAACACTGGCAGGAGGCTCAGATGGCCTGCTTTACTATAACAGAAAATAACACCCAGGAAAACTATAATTTAGGCTATAGATTGTATCAAATGTGTTGATACGTGGCATCTCCCTTTATCTAACAGACACCTTGGTGATACCCATAGCTGGATTGATTGCCCAGTATCCCTTCCTAGAGCCCTGGCCTGTGATTGTGTGCGTGTCTGTGGTGACTGAGTGTTTCGTATGTAAGAGTGGGTGTAGTGTGGGGGTTGCTGAGAGCTGCTGGTTGTGTGTGTGTAACTGAATTTTGTGTGTGGAGGAGTCTTGGTGTTGTATTTGGGAGCGGGTTAACTTGTTCCCTCCTGCTTACGTTTTGCTGGAGGGGATCAACCCCTGGTTGTCTAGTGTAGGCGATTACTTGCGGGATCTCTGGAGACCAATGTACCCTGGGGGTGCATTGTCATGGTCTTTACGCTCCCTTCAAGGTGCACTAAAACAAAATTAGATAATGAAACTGTTTTGGTGTATAGATCGTGCCCCTGCAGTGTCACTACTCAATTCTCACCATTTAGGAGTTAAATCACTGTTTATGTACCCCTAGTCACACCTCCCTGCATATGACCAAAACAGTTCCACTACACACTTTCTGTAGATGTTTAAAAGGGTTCTATAGTGCCAGGAAAACAAGTCTTCCTGGCACTGTAGAATCCTACAGTGCTCCCGCTGGGCTGAAACCCCTTCAGTCATTTACCTGAATCCAGCACCAGTGTCAGCTGGCGGGGGATACCTAATGCGCATTAGGTATTCCCCCTAGGAAAGCTTTATTCAATACTCTCCTATGGGGACAAATCTGACGCTGGAAGTCCTCATGCCGTCATATACCGGACCAAAGGTCCGTTTCAAACCAGGAAGTCCCTCTAGTGGCAGTCTGGTAGACAGCCACTGGAGGTGGAGTTAACCCTGGATAGTAATTATTGCCGTTTCTCAAAAACCGCAATAATTACTATTGCAGAGTTAAGGGACATGGGATATTGCAACCATATCACTTCAATGAGCTGAAGTGGTCTGAGTGCCTACAACGTCCCTTTAAACTTCCTTTTTTTACGCAGTGTTTTTAATTTAGAATTTCTTATCTCTTTCTGGAACCTGAAGCAACCTCCTGTTACTCTTTGTAGAATGTTTATTAGCACTCCATAAATCGCAATTTGCACTTTTTATTATTTTGTTGTAATCTTGATAAGAATGTCACTGCTACAATGACAATCAGTAGCAGAAAGTCAGGTGTCATCCCTCGATTATCCATGCCTTTTGTATATAGGTAATTTGAGATGTAGTATATGGACACATGCTATCATCATGTACACTCACAAATATATCATATTCTGTTCTAAACAAACCTGTTGCTGCATTAATCTGCACTCTGCATCTATGAAATGGCCAGTGCTTGTCAGCCATTGCTGTCTGGAAGTTAATTGAATGCTTTTTGTCTTGCAGGGGCCTGTGACCTTCGATGACGTAGCTGTGTTTTTCTCGGAGGATGAGTGGAATATGTTGAATGACTATCAGCGAGCACTCTACATGGAGGTGATGAAAGACAACTACGAGCACTTCATTTTCTTAGGCAAGCCATTTTTTTTCCCCCACTAACTTTTAGCCAAGATATGGAGCAGACTATGGGATACCTCGTTCAGTTGACCGGTACCCACCATAAGCACTTCTCTCCTTACTGTTTCTTGCAGATTTACGATGGGTTATACAAAGGGGCTTTGTGGGTCGCATCTCTTGCTATTCCAGACTGCATGTGTCTCAGCAATTATACAGAAAGCAGTTATTGGACTTGCACTTAAATAGATTCCTCTGGCACAGAACTTTTATTGATTTGTTTTTAAACTGGTCGATCAGTTTATCACATCAATCAGGACACGACTAGTTGCTATACGGGCACGTTAGATATATCCCCCTATAGTTTCTGTGTAGCATCCCTTAACCATGGCGCTGTCAGTACCAGTAAAGGGACACTATAGTCACCAAAACAACTTTAGCTTAATAAAGCCGTTTTTGTGTATAGCGTCCCTGCATGTGACTTACACAGCTTTAGTAAACACGTCCTGTAAATAGTCATCTAATGTTTACACTTCATTTATTGCAAATTCTGTTCAATTAAGAATGTATCTCCTCTGTTAAAAGCTTGCTAGACCCCGTGGGAACTCCCTATACGTGATTAAAGTTCAATTTACACAGCAGGAGATTTAAAAAATCGTATAAAATTTGTTCAATCTGTTTGAAAGTATTTTGTTTTCATGCTGACTATGTCAGTCACTGCCAGGGGAGGTGTGGCTAGGGCTGCATAAACAGAAACAAGTGATTTAACTTCTAAATGACAGTGAATTGAGCAGTGAGACGGCAGTAGTATGATTTATACACCAAAACTGCTTCATTAAGATAAAGTAGTTTTTGTTTTTATTACTATAGTGTCCCTTTAATGTGCAGTTTTTGGTAACTTAGATCCAGCCCATGTCACAGCTCACCCTAATTATATAATGTGTAATCCTACCAATACATGAAACACATGGTGTGCGTGCAGGGACAGACCTATGGAAAGCACCTTTTACTTATATTCGAAACAAAAAGGAGTATCATGCATTATCCCTACTACAACGGCCAATTCGCAGTAACCACGCTTTGTTCCTCTGCCCTTTTCTCTTGATATGAAGGAATGATTAAAGGTTTTGTGAGGGTAGACTAACTGAATATGAGAAATGTGTATCTTTAACTAAAACAAGTGTACTTTCAGGATAAACTTTGTATATATGTCATGTCTTCTCTATTGGGAGCCTGAAAAGTTGTTGCATGATTCTCTAATTATTGTGTTTCACGTTGCTAGGTTGTGAGGTGCCCGTCATATTATCATTGCTGCAGGATAGAGGCAACGGTGGTGCGGACTCACAGCCCTCCTCACTGAACACTCCAGGTATGTGTGCAATGACGGGGAGCACTCTCGTAAATGTCAGAGTGGCTCCTGATATCGTCTAGTGTTCCCCATCTATGTCGAATTTAAAAGAAATCTGTATTAAACGGACCTGCTTCACTTTACAATTATTATTTAAATCCGAAAGCAAACACTTTTAAATAAATATACAAACCAAAATAAAACCAGAGAAATCAATCCCACTCATCTCAGTTTCAGGCCAGCCTGTTAGTGACAGAAACAGGGCATTATTGTGCAGCAGCATGGAGCCAGCTAACTCTCTGGTCTGAGTGTCCCGTCCCGTCCCCCTCTGGTCTGGTGTCCCCCCTCTCTGGTCTGAGTGTCCTCTCTGGTCTGAGTCCCTCCCTCTCTGGTCTGAGTCCCCTCCCCGTCCCCTCTCTCTGGTCTCCCCTCTCTCTGGTCTGAGTCCCCCCCCCTCTCTGGTCTGAGTCTCCCGCCCCCTCTCTCTGGTCTGAGTCGTCCGCCTCCCCCTCTCTGGTCTGAGTCTCTTCCCCTCCCTCTCTCTGGTCTGAGTCCGTGTCCCCTCTCTCTCTCTCTCTCTCTCTCTGGTCTGAGTCCCCGCCCCTCTCTGGTCTGAGTCCCTCTCTCTCTCTCTCTGGTCTGGGTCCCCTCTCTCTCTCTCTCTGGTCTGAGTCCCTCTCTCTCTCTCTGGTCTGAGTGTCCCTCTCTCTCTCTCTGGTCTGAGTCCCTCTCTCTCTCTGGTCAGAGTCCTCCCCCCCCCCTCTCTCTGGCTCTGCTCCTCTTTTGCCTTCTTGACGGAGAACATTAGAATTTGCTATCTCAGTCAATTCAATGCTTTCCATAGGCTGTTGCACACGCGCGGCAAAACGCTGAGCCAGTCCGCATCTCCTCATAGAAATTGAATTAATGCATCTCTCTGGAAAATGTTCGTGTCCGTGCTGAGGGTGGAGATTGTGAACGTCGTGCAGCACTGACCCAGGAAGCACCTCTAGTGGCTGTCTGAGTGAGTGCCACTGTAGTTATCCCTAGGCTGTAATGTAAACACTGCCTTTTCTCTGAAAAATTAGTGTTTACAATGAAAGGCTGCTGGGACTGACTGTACTCACCAGAACAAATACATTAATCTGTGTACCGCCTGTTAATCTGTGTTTGTTCTGGTGACTATAGTGTCCCTTTTAAGCTTTTCGAATGAGACAGTTTTCTCAGTGATGCATTTCCCTTTAACACTGTTAGAGTAAGTTAGTTAATCTAGGGGATTGGGTCCTCGTTCGTATTACATTTAGGATTATGGTTAGAACGAGATTTGGGGTTTGGTTTAAATGAAACCTTCTATTTAAGTTTAACGGTTTCCCAACTCCCAGTGACATGTCTCAATGATGTGTATCCCTTTAAGACTTCTCTGTTTTGAAGCGGAATGACAGTTTGCTTGGCTCTGAGGTAGGAAAGGGTTAACATACGCATCCTGTAAGTCTACTACGATATCAAAAAAGAGTCCTGGGCAAAATACCTCTGATATGCGATTATTTATGCCATGTTTTAGTATGATCAAGAACTATCTTACTGTACGTAGTCCTTATATCTATATTTCAGTACAGTCCAGGATGGTATCAGCGGAAACTGCTGTTTGTAATATTTGTAGTTTGCAGATAAGCCCTCGGTTCTAGTTCTTGTCTTTTTGAATACAACTCCTGGGGTGAGACAGTAATGTGGTTTAATGTTTAAATTGTTGAGTGTATAAATTGTGTATAATGCTTAAATTAAGTGAGTGTATATATTTAAAAAGTAAAGGGACTCTGTTAAGTTAATGCAGTCTGTTTGATTTAATTTATTTCTTTTCACTATCTTATCTTGCCTCCATTTATATGAATTTAGATGGAACGGAGGTGGTCGCTCCAAAGAAAGGCCCATATAAAACGGCAAAACAACTTATATTAAACCAGTACATACAGCAGAATGGGGATGAAAGCAGCCATGATGAGAACAATATGGATGAGTCTCCTCCTGCCCATGGTCGAAACCTGAGAAAGCGCAGACAGTATTTCTGCTCAGAGTGTGAAAGCTGTTTCCGGCACAGTTCGGCATTGGAAGCTCACCGCCGAGTACACAATGGTGATAAACCACACCAGTGTGATATATGCAATGCTAACTTCTCATACAAGTCTGCACTAATTGTTCACCGCAGACAGCATTACCATCCTTCAACCAGCAGCTTTCAAAACGTGGAAAACATAACTCCAGTAGAATTCATTAAACCTAACAGATCTCCAGTGCCAACACCCAACGGATCCCCTGTCCTAGCTACAAACATACCACCAGCATCCACTGGCCTTGTGACAGTTACTCCCAGACCTGTCCAGACTAACAGAATTCTCAGTGAAAGTTCTGGTGAACGTGGCAGTCCCTCACTAGGGGAAAAGCCTCTTAAATGTGCTTACTGTGATAAGAGGTTTAATGACCAGTCCATCCTTGAAGCTCACCACAGGATACACACAGGTAAACAGGCCTACCCCTGCACCATGTGTGATGAGAGCTTCTCCAAACCATCCTTGCTTGCTGCCCACAACAACACCCACAAAGAAGGCAAGCCCTTTCAATGTGACCAGTGTGACAAAAACTTTAATGACCAGTCGCTTCTGATTGCCCACAAGAGAACTCACACAGGGGAGAAACCTCACAAATGCAGCCACTGCAACAAATGGTTCCCTAACCGCACCACTCTGGTTGTCCACGAAGAGAGCCACTTAAAGCCAAAGCCCTACAAATGCAAGCACTGTGAAAAAAGCTTCAATGACAAGTCACTGCTCACTACCCACGAAGGCGTGCACACAGACACAAAGCCCTTCAAGTGCACACAGTGCAGTGAGAGCTTCTTCCTGAAGACACAGCTGGTGTCACACCAGGCTATCCATGCTCCCGACAAGCCCTTCCCGTGCAGCCAGTGCGAACGAAGTTTCAACAAGAAAGAGACTCTGCTGGCTCACATTCGTGTCCACAACATTCAGAACATTCAGACACAGAAGCCACGGAGGCAGTGAGTTTACATCAGGAGTAATGTACGAATGGTTAGACTCTGCAGTCCACCTTTAAACAGTCTGCTTCCATCATGACTTGACGTTCACTAGCACTGTGGCTGCAGCAAATATTATAGAGTTAAGCCTAAAACACCCTGCTGGCAATGTTTGTCACTTTTTCCAGGGTCTGTATATAGCTCTCTGTAGATTTCCTTTTAATTTTTCACATTAGTCTCTTGTCCTGTCTGGTTTTTGAGTTATACATGTAATATACTGGCAGGTAAGTTGCTTTTGGCCTTTAGGTTTCCTCTAAAACATCCCTGTTAAATAAGACTCTGAGTTCACTACGTGTTTGTTACCCTGTGTGACATGCGCTTCAGAGATTAGTTTGTGTAGATACCATTTTGAAAGCTCTGATTTGACGCACTGTACATTGGCACGACTTGTTGGGTCTCCTGTCCTTGGTCCGTGTTCCCCCCCTGAAGCGGTACGGTGAGTTTACATCAGTTGGAGCCAGTTTGAGGGGAGTTTGTGGTCACCTACCCCTCTTTTTATAAGCTGGCGGTTTTTGTCTTTCAAGGGAAGGTGGCTAAATTCTCAGCTTTGGCAAGAAGATAAAGTTGTGTTAGTTACAGGGATTTGGTGAACAGTCTGCGCAGCACTCACTCCAGCAAACTGCATTTTCTGTTTACTTTAAAAAAAAAAAAAACCCTCCTAATAGTATTGCAGAGCAGAACCCAATGTATATTTTTGTCTCCTGGAAGACCGCAAGTTCTGTTTATGCCATGATTTGATATTGGCCCATAGAAGGTGGCTACTATGCTGATTAGATTGGCTGTAAAATTCTCAATGTATATCCAGGAATCCGTAAATACAATGAAACGTTCGTTAAAATTAACTATTACAGAATTCATTAAAAACTGAAACTTCCTATAAAAATGTTACCTTCTTTTTTTGGAGACTGTTCGTTAAAGCTGACATTTGGCAGACTTGACCAGGGATTACACATTTTGTCCTAAAATTGGAAACACTCCTTTTTAGTTGTCCATATTGAGCGGTTTATTGAATAACTCTGTGATTATCCCTTTCAAAGGTAAATGTTGCATAGCTCCATAGCACTTAAAAGCATAAAGATAGGGCATTTCTAGTGAGGGGTCTGAAAATAAAATCCTGCATGATAAAAAGTTAGTAAAGCTTCTGGAGAAAGGGAAAACCAGGACACTTATCCCTAAAATCCCCACTTAGTTCTCCTCTTATTACAGGAACATGGTGGGCACTGTAACCATTTAATTGAAGTGGTTACAGTGCCTGGTGCTGTTCCTCCGTTCTGTGTTGAACCCGTTTTAAGCAATGAACGTCTCTGGCTTCCCATAGCTCCTCCTCCACTGGAGGTGTGATTAAGGAGATCACACACTTCCTTGTAGCCATAGCAGTTCATACAAGCAATAGTTCTGTAATAGGCTGAAAGCAGTCAGATGACACTCAACCAATCACAGCTGCTCAACCCCTTAAGGACCAAACTTCTGGAATAAAAGGGAATCATGACATGTCACACATGTCATGTGTCCTTAAGGGGTTAAGCTAATGCTTCCTTGTTAGTTCAGGCAGCACAGAGGAATGCGTTGCTGGGGCCTTTAGTTTAGCATTTCAAACTGACGCTGAATGGAAGGATGCTATGGGACTCGACACTATAGCCACTTTAATGAGATGAAGACGTTGCCTACACTCTAATTTCTCTGTAGGCTGGTGAAATCACATGAAAAAAGAGGTTTACATTTTTTGAAAACTTTCAAATACATCCTTACATCCAGGAAATGTGTATCCCCTCCCCGGCAGATCCACCATGGGCATTTGTCATAAATTCATGTGTAATCTGGCACAGTTTTGTCGGATGGTGACTTGGTTTGTGTGGTCTAAGTATATTCTATCTTTTTTAAAGTTTACTATTGTCATTTCTCAGTACGTTTAATAAATCTAATCTTCCCCTAGCAAATTTGAAAATATTGTATATTCAAAGGATACAAAGCCCAGTCTTGGGTCTTTAATTGGTTGCACTTTGTAGCAGTTGACTCAATGATGTTCTCCTGCCTTGTAATGGACTCCGCTAAAGCAGTCTCTCTCATTTCTCTGTAATGCCATCTATTCTTTGCTATGGGAGAGCTTTCTAAGTTTGATCAATTTCTTGGTTCGGTATACATTATGCAAAACTACACCTTAATGTACAGCAAGTCAAGAACCAACCAATAGGACTGCGTTACTGAACTACATTTATTAAATTGTAAATCTTGTGACGGTTTGAAACGAAGGCGCCAACACTTTTACAATGATTTATTTTATTCTGCATCATTGTGCGGGAGTTCCTTCTAAAATAGTTTGATCATTCATTAATGTGTAGAGTGGATAGCAAGGGCTTGTTTATGTAAGGAAACGAACTTCTAGATACACTAGCAGAGTCCAGAACAAAGGCAAAGTGTGTGGTGTTTTTGGCAATTAAGCATAATCCATGTGCATTGCATTCTGGGAGAGCACAATGTCTCACCAAATAGATACGCCACTAATTAGGAAAACTAGCTGAACTATTACACACCACTAGTCTGCCAATGGTGTGCTTATAACTGCTATAACATCCCCCCTCTCAGGCATGGTTAGATAGCCGTTATTTCAGCTAGAAGGCTTTATATACGAAGTACAATCAAGCTATAGCTTTGCCAGGAGTTTAAACATTGTACTATCTGGAGAATGGCTTGAAATAGGAATTAGAATCTGGGTTTATCAGAAGAAAAACCATGTTTTCTGGAATGTGATTTTTAGGATTTTGTTTTTGTTTTAATCCTGTTCTCTGCATTTAATAGATTTCTAGCGCAGCCTGGTGGAGAGCTGTAACATATACTGGGATTGACAGGAAATGGCTATAATTTCTGTGTAATATTTATTGAAGAACCTGTAGGTATGTCCAGACAATGCATGTCCATGGAAATACTCGGGGAGAATAATTCATTATTTGAGTGTTTACGGTACATGGAATGATCTGACTGCGTGGACTGGAGGCTGTGGATTAAGCACTCATCCTGCTGTTTGAACCCTCTGTCAATAAACTTATTATAAACTGATGGTACACAGCTAATGAAACTCTTCATCCGATAGACCTATGAGTTTAAATGAAGCCCTTATTTACAACTACTCCAGCCCTAGATTAACCGTGCATGCCATATATTGCTTGGTTTGGGTGTATATACACATGTCACAGTATTTTTCTCTTAGGTAAACTCCAACTTAATCTTACATTTTAAGACCTGTAAAATGTTGAATTCTGTGTTTTTATATAAAAGTATAATTAGTGAATGGGAGTATTTTTTTTCTTTAGTGTGTTACTGATTGTTCTAAAATGAACAGTAAGCACTTCACTTGCAGGGTTATCACTAGAAGTGAATTTGAAATGTAAAACCAATTTAAAATGTCTAATCTGCTTCAACATGTTCGCTGCTCCGTGTGTCTGAATAGAGCTGTTAAAATAAAAGCTGACAATGGGTGGACTTTAAGGGAAGGTTGCTTTTCGAACCCACAATCCATCAGTAAGATTAAAGAGATTCTATAGTTCCAGGAAAACAAAGCTGTTTTCCTGACACTATAGTTTCCTACAGTGCCCTTCTCCCTCGGCACTAAAGGGGTTAAAACCCATTCAGTCACTTACCAGGACCTAGCGCCCATGCCGGCAGGGGGGGGCCTAATGCACGTTAGGATTTTCCCGTATGAAAGCATTAATCAATGCTTTCCTATGGTGGAAAATCTGACGCTGAAGGTCCTCATGTAGAGCGCGAGGACGTCCAGTGTCAGATACTGGACCAAAGGTCCGTTTCAATACAGGAAGCCCTCTAGTGTCTGTATGGTAAACATTGCAGTTTATCTGTGTAAATGGACACAGCACCCAGAATACTACAATTCGCTGAACGTCTGGGTGCTTATGGTGTCCCTTTAATCCCACATAAGGGTAAACCGAGCAGACATGGGTAGAGGAGAACAAAATGGTTGCACCTAGATATTGAGATCTGCCACATGGGAGAAAAGATACTACATGTGAAATAAAGCCAAGTGGCTATAGAGGGAGTATAATTAAAGGAACACAAACATGAATTCCTGACTCTATAGTGTTAATACAGCCATTTAGGTGGCTTTCCCCTAAAAGGTAATAAAACGTACCTTATTCAAGGCTGTGCGGGACCACCGGTGCTGGCCCGGCCCTGATCCGCCTCCTTGCCGACATCAGAATTTACCATTTTTAGCCAATTCAATGCGATTGGCTGAAACAGGCATGGGGTGGGTCTAAACACCGGCTTGACCAATCCGCACCTCCTTTTTAGAGATACGTCGATTCAATGAATGAATTCCTTTGAGGAATATCTCTTTGAGGAATATTCAGCACCTACATGCAAAGCATGGAGACGTTGATTACAGCACTGTCCCAGGAAGCATCTCCAGGGGTCATTTGAGGAGTGGCCACTGGAGGTGTCCCTAGGTATACATTGAGCTGTATACCGTATATTAAGCTGTAGTTCTGATGACTATTGTGTCCCTTTAAGATACATATGTTATAAAGAAAGGAAAACCGAAAGAAAAGAATTGACTGCTCCTTTAAGCCTAAAATGGAGAAAAAAAATATCCATTTCAGCTTTGCTTCCAGTTCCGCAATTTTGGCCTTGAATTTAAAGTTCACGGAATTCTTTACAATTCTCCCTTTTTTCATTATTTTGTTCATTTATATATGCCAACATTTTCTACAGCTCTTTACAATTTTAAAATGGAGCTATTTGACAAGTGATTAACAAACAGAATAAAACGTAGTTGAGCGGTGAAGAATGTCCTACTTAATTGAGCTTTACCCTGTTTGTGACGTAACTACCATGGTCCCAGCTGCAACTGTGGGCCACCATCACTTCAGGGCCAGTTTGTGGCTGCACTTACCACGGATCGCCCTCACTTGTTGACCAGCAGGAGGTAAGCACTCTGCCTCTTACCTCCTGCTGGTCACAAAAAGAAGAAAGGCTGAATGGACCGCTGTTTCCCTCCGCCTGGTCTGATAGGAAGTGCTTACTAACTGAGTACTTCCTGTCAGACTGGGTGCCACGATCAGCTTGGCCACGCGACATGAACGAGAGTATGTACAGCAAGGGAGAGACACATGGAAGGGGGGGGTTAGCGGACTCTGGGTAATGCGACCGATTACCTCCGCTAATTCCCTTTCTTCAGCCATTCAGGAACCATTTCAGAACATCAAGAGACTCATTCCCCCCCTGTAACTCGATGACACACAGTTCTGGAGGTACAACACAAACAATACTTTCTTGGTACAGCTTTTATGCACAGACGATCCCAGGCTGGAGGGGGATGGTTACTTTGATGTGAGTTAAAGGGATCCTATAGTGCCAGGAAAACAAACCCGTGTTCCTGGCACTAAAGGCTCCTGGAGTGCTCCATCCCATGGGGCTGAAGGGGTTAAAACCTTTTCGCCCACTTACTTGAATCCAGCGCCAATGTCCCTGGTTCAGGCTCAGCCAACACTGGAACTGCAATGTTTGACATTGCAGCACTAAGTGCACAAGGTTTACAGCACCCAGACTACTTCAATTAGCTGAAGTGGTCTGGGTGCCTACAGTGTCCTTTAACAAGAAATATATACAGAGAATACAAACAAAAACAGTAATATAAAATCAGACTTGAAACACTCCGAATCCAGAATGGGAGATTGATCCACTGAACTGACCATCTAAGGTGAATCAAACTGAAACGAAACAAAAATATGTGAAAGATCTGGAAATGGCCAGTTGTAAACATACATCTAAGTATGCCAATTACTTAATATTACTAATCAATATATCAATACAGTTAAACATTTTATAATAGTACCGAAATAAACACAATAAACCACGCCCCCCTCCAATCTTTATTGAATTAACACCATCCAAATACAACAGAGAGGGGAGAAAAGAAGAGTGGAAAAATATTCGCCTCTTGTCATTAAAAAAATAAAGATTGTAGGTTCACTGTATTAGCATAACCCCAATTTTGTAACATGACAGGAGGCTTGATATTTTGCATTTTTAATGCTGTGGAAGAAAAGCAAAAGAAGCACGAGACACCTGACAGAGATAAAAGACACGGAATGTACTTTCTCTAGTCCAGTCTGCAGACCATAGGATGTCGGTAAGTGAAGCACCCACCGGAAAAAATGCTGCGGGCGCCAACACAAGTATCTGCATCCGCCACAGACAACAGCCAGTGAACCCATCTTGCCAGAGGGGTGGACATGACTTGATGGTGTGGTTTAGAATGCAGAGGACAACTTGCTGAGGTCCGTTTGGTTGAGGTTAGCATTGTATGGGCCAAACCCTCCTGCGGACATAATGACAGGTGATGGCTGCCGCTGATGCTGAGATCCGGGAGAAGCGATATTATCAGCTATGCTTGGCGGAGATACAGCGATCAGAAAGCCCAGCCGTGGAAAAAAGCCACACAATCCCAATGGAGCGGAAAAAGGTACCGTTCGCAGCCTTTAAGAGTTTCCAAGAGACGGAGGAGGAAATAGATGGCTACCTCGCTGACTTCGAGAGACAATGTGTGTCACACAAGGTACCCACCGACCAATGGGTCACCAGTTTAGCTGGAAAGTTGTCGGGTAGAGCTGCCGAAGCATTTAGAGCTATACCCGACGATGAGATTCACCACTATCCTACGGTTAAGGAAGCCTTGCTCGCCTGGTACGCAGTCACCCCTGAGGCGTACCACAGACGATTCCGGGAATCCAAGAAGCAAGGCAATACAAACAAAATCAGTAATATAAAATCAGACTTGAAACACTCCGAATCCAGAATGGGAGATCGATCGAAACACTCCGAATCCAGAAGTGGGCCTGCCGCCTCCACAGAACGGCATCCCACTGAATCAACAGGTGCCAAGCTGTGTCGGGGGAGGATGTGTTACAATTGTTTCTCTTAGAACATTTTTTAAATTCACTCCAACCTGAACTACGGGAATGGATTTGTGATTGGAGACCTCTCATCTTACCTGAAGCTGCTCGTCTAACCGACGAATACACTGACTCTAGAAAAATTGAGCAAACCCCAATAAGACCTACTCCTCGCCCTGAATTTTGGGCTCCGGTGCCCCCTGGCCCAGCACCTCACTGGGGACCACCTAGACATCAAACCGCCTGCCAAGATCCGGGCTTCGGTGTCACAGATGTCAGCAGTGGAGGCATGTTCGAAACAATTGTCCCTTAGAACCCTCCAGATCCTTGTGGGTCCGCCCCAACACTGCACCACCCGCGTGCCCCAACCCTGGCCACTCACTGCTTGGAAACCAAGGCCAACCCAGAGAAGTATTGGGAAGTATTTCATGAGGCTGACACTGTGCGTGCAGGACAACTGGCAGCACCACTGCCAAATTGTGCTGGTAAAAGGCCAGTCGGCTTGTGGATTACGAGATACTGGGGCTACCCTGACCTTAGTACAGTGCCACTTGGTACAGGACAAAGAGCACACCGGACAAACCGTGGCTATCCGGGTGGCTGTGGGAGCTATTCTTCTTCTACTACTGCCCACGTTCACCTCAATTGGGGAGCCAGATCCGGCACAGTAAACGTGAAAATCATGAAAAACTTGCAAGCCGAGGTTTTACTGGGGAATGACTTGGGTCCCTTAACGTCTGTCTATGTCCCCAGGGAACCTGCCGAAACCCATCCTGTAACAACCCGTCTACAAGCTAGGTCTGCGGAAGACAGCTCCCCTGCCAAGGAAACCCAGGTAAGAGACCAACCACCGACTGAGACTCTAGACTCGTCCATGTTAGCTTGGGATACCCCAGAGGAGTTTGGGAGGGAGACCTGGGAAGACCACATGTTACATATTAGAGATTAGAGGGTGAAAGGTTTACCTGGGAGCAGGATGGACTCTATATACTCACTGAAACCCACGGTAAAGGGACATCCCCTTCCCAGAAGCGCCAATTGGTAGTTCCTAGGAAATACCGGGTGGAACTCCTCCGGATTGGGCATCTGGGAGTACGCTGCACGTCCCATAAGGTGACCCACAGTTCTCTTGTGGGATTGAGAACAAGGGGATTGGTCATTTTCTCTTTTAGATAGTTGGTGATCCACACAATCAATAATAAGGGCAGCATCTGACTTGCAGGAGTATTTCAATATAACAGTGTTTTATTATGTTATAATAGACGACTAATAGTAGATAAATGTATGGATGAACAGTCATAGTAGGAGAAAAAAAAACAACGCAGTCCCATTTCAGACCATGTGAATCACAATCTGAATACACTAACATGGCTGCCGAGGATCTTGCGAAGTTTTGTGAGATCCAAGATGACCATTGTTCTTTCCAAAGGGACCTTGCAGTTATGGCCCCGCTAGAGAAAACAGACAGTGTGCTCTGTGCCCCCTCCACCCACAGCACCCTACCCAAGTTTCCCTGGATAGGATACATACCAGCATCAAATAGCGCGATTGCAACATAAAACCAGGTCATCAGAGTCCCAGACCTGTGTATTTTTTATAGAAATAAGAGACACAGGTAGGAATGTCACAGAAAGGGCACTAAAAGGTGGCTAGACAGGTGATATATAGAAGTCAGAAAGATATAGTAAGAAATCACAAGGACAAAATACCCTGTGCAGCAGGAGCAGCAAAGAAAGAGGAGGAGTTAGAGTGGTGAGGGCCATTTATACCCGCTTACATTTTTTTTTTCTTTTTTTAAATTTGGTTAAACTTTATTGTTAAAATCTGTGCTGCTGGAGTTCAGTAAAGAGAGCAAATAGCAAAATATGAAGCCTCCTGTCATGTAATAAAATGCTCTCCCTGGCTCCTCTGCCAATTCATCACTGTCATGCAAATGCTACGTGCACACCAGTTTCAGGCAGACAGTGCTAAAGGGTCTGTCTCAGCTTTAAAACCACTTTGGCTGGTTGTTCCAGGAGTTTCCTGGTGCTGTCCCAGGTAAGTAACCAAACCACTTATGGCCTCCTCTTTATATATAGCTAAAGGTAAGGTTTGGCAAACACTTTGTTTGTCTCAAGTCGCTGAGATAAATTCTGTCCACACAGTTGGAGTTTATATCAATAATACGGTTGTTGGGAATAATACACTTTGCCTATATTGACCCAAGGCTCAAGCTACAGATAACCGGATGTGCAGTCTGTTTAAAATTGGCTAACTTGGAGCGTGTCAGCTATTTGAAATAATATACTTTATCTATATACAATACTTAGTGAATATACCCCTAGACAAGAGCTATGGAACATTGTGTAACAGATTTTATATCCTGTATGTTTGTGCCATTGGCCTTGTTTCCTGTGTTTCTCCCTATGATCATAACTGCATAGTTATGTGTGATTTAGAACTGGGTAGTTAATATAATTAATTCTAAGTGTTAAAGGAGCACTATAGGGTCAGGAACACAAACTTGTATTCCTGACCCTATAGGGTTAAAACCACCATCTAGCCACCCTGGTCCCCTCATGCCTCCCTAAATATAGTAAATTCTTACATGTATTCAAGTCTGGAGCTTCTTATTTTGTCACTGTTTCCTTTAGACCTGCCCACTGTGTAGCGGAGCTCCCTGTACCCCGACTGGGTACCTCCGCCAAAGGACCGCTTCCTAGCTGGAACAGGGGACAAACCGCAGCACTTCTGCCCACAGTCACTGTGGCTGGACTGGGTCCCTGGAACCGCTCCTTCCCTGGAGCCAAATGGGGAATTAGCTCTAGTCCTTACAAGGACTTTCCCCGTTGAATTTCCTGCAAGCTGGAACAGCAGACACAGGAACAAATCTTCTTTCCCTCCAATAACAAGACGACACACAGTTTTGGAGTGTAAGCAGTAACAGAATGCACTGAGGCTCTATTGCTTCTTATATACAGTTTTTCCCACAAGGTTACCACCCATGTGGACCTTGTGGTACACAGGACATAAAGTTACAACAGCCAATAGAAACAATAATTAACACCGAAACACTCCCACATACAGTCAGCAAGCCCTCCCCTCTGCCTGTGATATAATTACTAAACACAATGGGCCAACCTAATTATCACAATGTATGGGGTTGCCCTTGAGATCTTATTGTGTATCAGCCATGTAATGCTTTGCTACATGTTGCTACAATGTTGTATTTCTATCTGGCTTTATTTTGCTCCGGGTTAGGTAAATCGTAAGTTCGTACTGACGCGCATGCGCACACTGGCGACTTGGCGCGCATGCGTCGAGTGCCGGTTTGGTGAGCATGCGTTGATGGCTTTGCCCCTTTGACGCTCGCGCATCTCTGCACATGCGCACTATGTGGGGCGGCTTACGTCGGCATATAACATTTGATGGTGAGCCGACATTTTTTGAATAGATAATAAAGAATTACGAATATATGACTATTATATAGTCATTAGCCTTTGATTATTATGTGTTTTTTGGCTTATTATTATTATTATTAGCCTATGGAGCAATCTTATGAGCATGTGATTAATATACTACAATTGGCTAGTTGGTGTCACATGGTTATTATCATGTGATTTCACCCGGAAATGTAGCTGTTTAAAATCTCTTGCTGTATTACAAGGTAAAAAGACATTAGTGAACACAGTTGTTATATCACTAAATTGATTAAAGTCTAATGGTGATTTTGTGATATGATTGGTTGATACCTTATGATCTCTTTGACACCCCCTGATACTATGACTACTATTGGAGAGCGAATTAATTGTTTAATTAATGTTATTATTATCACCTGTTTATAACATATGTTTGATAATATATCACATGTTTTTTCACTTATTTAAATATTGTATACACCCTATATATTGTGTTTTTGTATGTGCTACATTAGCTTGAAAAAAGCCCTGTTGGGGCTGAAACGTTGCTTTGTAGTTCCTGGTCCAAATAAATTGCCTTAAGAATTGGAAACTATTGGAGTGCCTTGATCATTTTATACAAATTTATCTACTTTGGTCCTTTTGGGTACTGGGACTTCTCAAGAGCACCCTGGATTTCTCTGTGAGGGGCTGAGTGCACTTCCAGCTCTGATTATACAACCTAATTATCACAGGCAGAAAATATAAAATTTTACAAATTTTTCATAACTTCAAAATTATACATCACATTCGCATAAAACTACATTTTCAGAAACAGCATAATGAGGAAACAAACATACTCAAAAATCATGCGAATCCGTCTAGCCGTTCGGGAGTTAGCTGGAAGTCTTATTTGACCGTCCGCAGCATGGCTTTCCTGCCCAAAACAGTTCCATAGATTTTGGCTGGGCGGTAGGTCCATTCACTACAGTTCAACTACCGTTTGAATGCACGAACGGGGTCGTTCGTGTAGATCTGCAATGTAAATGTGGCGTTCGAATTGTCGAACGCCATTCAAAGTGTGAGAGTTCCAAAAGAAGGTAAAACTTCAGCGGTGTTCGTGCCGTTGAGTATCCGATTTAGTTCCATGAACTCGATGACAAAACACCGCTGACCGCATTCGCTAAATTAAAATGGCCGCCACCACGTGTTCGTTTGTCGAATGGCGGCCACTTCGACTACTTCGGCTGCATCCGAAGTGCCATAGCAAAAGTGAAGATCCTTTCCCCAGAGTATTTAAAGGGGCAGAACGAGGGTATTAAAATCCCATAAGCCCAAATAGGGTTTTTAAGTGGCAATACCCCCAGAGGCCATAGTCAAATGGCAAGAGGCTGGCAAACAGGCCCCTCCAAAAACTGGTGACGAAGTCACGTTCGCCACACACTGCCTGCTGACATCAGCAGAAGTGGTGGTCTGATCCAATCACAGTGCTTCCCCATAGGATTGGCTGAGACTGACAAGGAGGCAGATCAGGGGCAGAGCCAGCACAATTCAAACACAGCCCTGGCCAATCAGCATCTCCTCATAGAGATGAATTGAATCAATGTATCTCTATGAGGAAAGTTCAGTGTCTGCATGCAGAGGGGGGAGACACTGAATGTTTGGATGCATTTTAGGCAGCCATGACCCAGGAAGGATCTCTAACAGCCATCTAAGGAGTGGCCAGTGAAGTTATCACTAGGCTGTAATGTAAAGACTGCATTTTCTCTGAAAAGTCAGTGCTTACAGCAAAAAGCCTGAACAGAATGATTCTACTCACCAGAACAAATACAATAAGCTGTAGTTGTTCTGGTGACCATAGTGTCCCTTTAATTCTAAGTCCGTAGTTGTAGTGAAACTTAGCTTTGTTCAAGGCCCGAACATCAAAAATAGACTTGTAAGCTAGCTATAGGTCAGTGATGGCGAACCTATGGCACGCGTGCCAAAGGTGGCACGCCGGGCCCTCTCTGTGGGCACATGGCCATAGGCTGGCTGTCTGCATCAATGCATTACCATGGCAACGCTCCACACAGCATAGCGCGGGAGGACAAGAGAGCTGCTTCCCTGTCCACCAGGGATGGCTGTGTCCCCCTTTTCCCCCCTTCACCAAAGGCAAGAAGAAGGGAGGGAGGGAGGGATACAGATTTAATATACTTTTTTTTTTTTTATTGATTTTTTTTTAATGTATTTTCCCTACCCCTCCACATACACACAGCACTCCTACACCCCCACACACGCCACCCCTGCCCCCCCATACACAGCACCCCTCCCACACACACCACCCCTAGCCCCCCACACACAGCACCCCAAACCCCCCACACACAGCACCCCTATACCCCCACCACCCTATCACACATCTCCCTACCCTCCACACAGCACCCCAACACCCCACACACAGCACCCAACCCCCCACACACAGCACCCCTATACCCCCACACAGCTACCCCACACACACAGCTCCCCTACCCCCCCACACAGCACCCCTCACACACACACACAGCACCCCTCACACACACACAGCACCCCTCACACACACACAGCACAGCACCTTACACACAGCACTCCACACACATTCCACTCTCCACACCCTTACACACAAACACATACACTGCACCCCTCAATGCAGTATGTGTGTGTGTGTATTCAGCAGTCTTTATGTATTCAGCAGACTGTGTGTATGTATTCAGCAGTCTGTGTGTGTGTGTACTCAGCAGTCTGTCTATGTATTCAGCAGTGTATGTATCCAGCAGTGTGTGTGTGTGTGTGTGTATTCAGCAGTGTATGTGTATTCAGCAGACTGTGTGTGTGTATTCAGCGGACTGTGTGTATGTTTGTGTGTGTGTGTGTATTTAGCGGACTATGTTAATTAGTTTGGACAACTGTACAAGTAGTTTTTTCTAAACTTAAACCTCAGTATTCAGGTTTAATTGCCGTGTTGGCACTTTGAGGGAAAAAAAGTTGGCATGTATTGCGGTTTGGGCACTTGGACCCAAAAAGTTTTGCCATCACTGCTATTGTGATGGAATTCCAGTAAAATAAAAGTTTAGCAGGCCAAGATTGCCACAAGGCCTATGTAGGTACATGTGTTTGTAGTATCAGTTAGTTAGTGTGGCGAAACCAACCTCGCCACTATGCACTGGAGAAGCCTGGTTGCCAGCCTCCTGCCATCTGACTATGGCCCCTTGTGAATTCGTACTTTTGTATGCAATATTTGGGCATGTGACATTCTTATATTGCTGCTACTGGCCCTTTAAGGGCCATCCGTGAACATATTCTGCCTGTTAGGAATAATGCCTTTTTAAGACTGTGTAGCAAATTGCATTCAGGCTGTATTTAATATTATGTGTTCGGTATAAAGTGTTATGTGAATGCAGCATTCCCCTGATTGTTCGGTAGAATCACTTCATTCATTATATTGGGTGAAACTACCGAACAACCAGACCACCCGGGAGTAAGTGTGCCTCCAATTACCGTTTGCAACAATGTTGCAAACGGGTAATTGGCAATATGTGTAATGTGTGTTGTGTCCTCTGGGTGGCCGCCATTCGGGAAACGAACACGTGGCGGCGGCCATCTTAAACTCCCGAACAGCGGTGTTTTGCCGTCGAGTGTCTGGAACTAAAATCGGACACTCGGCTAAGCAAACACCGCTGAGACCTCCAGACTTCCAGCAATTCGTGCAGGAACTACCGAACGGCCCGGCGTTCGGTAGAAAGGATCCCACAAACAGGGGGATTCATACGAATCCTCCCCAAGCTCTATAACCCAGGCAATTCGTGTGATTCATTCCCTTTTCTGTGACCGACTGCAGGGCCAAAGTACATGAAACTATTTTCGGATACTTTTGCCATGCAGTCGGTCAAAACTTTAACCCTTTATAATTCCTGAACCCCTGGTCCGATCTGGGTGATTTTTGGATATGTGTCTCACCCAGATCAGGGTTACCAGGGGATGTAACATTTAAAGGGGTATTCCTATGTTTAGGGGTACATCCAGTATCCCAGGGAATTTGTGTCTGTACTAATGGGATTATGTGTCACACTAAGGGGAGGAGATGTGTGGGAGGTAACTGGTACATTATTGGCTGGGGTACTAATTGTTGTGGATCCCTCCCTTGCATGGGAGAATGTCTTAAAAGGAGGCTGTGTGAATAAATCTGTAGATTCTGCTTAACCCTCAAAACGAAGTGTCGTCTTGTTATTGGGGGAATTGGATTGTGAGCTGACTGCCAGGAGTGTAAGCTGTTCGTATTGCTTTTCCTGTTCGGCTGCTTCCAGAGTTCGTGTATTTCTTGTTCGTGAGTTGGGTATTCGTACAGTTTGGAGTTCGGGAGGTTTGTGATTGCAGTAGCTGCTGGTCTATGGAAAGGGGATTATCGCCTAAACGGATTTTATCCCCTTTTGAGTGAAAGGGTCCGTTACAGTTAGTTACACGTAGCTAAGATACTGTCATCACTGTACTGAGCATGTGCAGGAATGCAGGAACTGGAATTAAGCGTCCCTCTCCTTTGTTTCAGATGAGCCACGTGGTTAGACCGGATGGATGAGTTTAGACTCTATTCATTGATTAGGTTAAGGGTATGTGTGGGCGTAGCTAATTATGGGAGGAGCTACAGTGCTATATAAGGAATGTACTCTATGTATTCAGTGCTCAGATCTTTGCTGTTTTTGGTGACATAAGTCCCTCTGAGTCCCGGTCGGTGAATCGAATAAAGATCTCTTCCTTCCTGAAGAAACCTGTGTCCATCTCTCTGTGCTTGGCCTCCGTCAGTTTCCCGGTAACATCTTTGGTGCATTGGCCGGGAAGCTCGTCGTTAACAGTGGCTAGGAAGCAGAGGTGTGAGACGGTCTATCTTTGCCCACGTTCTCTACGGCTGCACCCCTGAACTTCTGCGTGGCCCTCCCTTCGTCTCGGCGCCACTGGTCTGTTGTCCAGGAGATCATCGGCCTCTACGTAGTAAGTGCTGTGGTGTCCCCGTCGATGAGTGTGAACTCAGGTTCAGGAACGAGGAGGTAAGACTACTGTTTTAGACGGTGGACCCACTAGGGGTATTGGATACCGATTGCGCGGTAGGCCCATAAGGAGTTTGAATTGGAATTGTGTATGGAATTGGCCCCCTCCAGTGGATGGAAGGAGCGAAGGCGCACCGCTCTAATTAGACGCCCTGTAGTCAGCCCGTCTAATCTCGGTATGGAGTCAGGCTGGGTCTTGGTTGAATGTATATAGCCCAAGTCGGACACCGGTGTCTTGTCTAGACTTGCGTATCTAGGGTGTACATTTCGTTCGCTAGGTCGGAGGGACCGGGAGACTAAGCAGACTCTGGTGTACATTATCGTTTGCTAGTTCTCAACCTATCTTGGCTAAGTGGGAAGGCGTGTAAATTTGGAACCCACTAGACTATTGATAGAGTAGATAGACTAAAAGGGTATTGTTGTAAATTCTGCCCTCTAGTTCGCTATATGTGGTGCTTGGGCAGCGACGGCTAACCAAAACGGATGTAAATAGTTTTAGGTAGTCCCTCGAGGTACTGTCCAATAGATTAGTTGGGAAACTGTAAATGTGTTAAAATTTATTATAGTAGAGTGTATATCTTGCTGGGTAGCGTGAGCTCTGCCGTCTAGCGAGAGTGTGAATAGTGTGTAACTGTATCATAGCGCACGGTACCATAACCATGTATTATAATCACTGATACTGTAAATAATCACTAATAACTGTCGTTTATGTTGTATGTTTAACACCATAACTACTATTAACTGACCTGTGACTTTAAAATTGTATTCTAACCAATGCTAACCGTACTATAACTACTGTTTGTAAAGACGATGTTACTAGGGTGTGTTATAGACGGGTAATTTAAATACTGAGAATTATAGTGTGGGTAATTGTATAATTTCGCCAAAAAGGGTACAGTAATAGTTATTTAGTGTGTGGTGTAACAGCTGTGTGTGTATGAGAATTCTCCTCGTGTTTTTGGTGTGTGTTTGGCCTAGTAACTGTGCCACGTGGTGCTGTTGCTAAGGTAACTGGTGTGACTGTTGAAACTGTTTGTATATTTGTACTGCTTTGAATCAGATGCTCTGTTGAAATCATGGATGCTTCTGATTCACAAACAGTCCTTTGTCTTGTATGTGTCAAAAAAAACCAAAAACCCTTTCTAAGGAATATGCTGTTTGTGATTATGGTGTAACACTGTCCCCCAAAAGATTAAAATACTCTGTGTAGCAGAGGACGGCCTCTTCTGGTAACCAGTGTTCCTGTGGATCCTTGATCCAGATTTAATACAGCAGCAGGTTTACATTGTTATAAATAATATGTTGGGGCTATACGAGTAGTTTCTGTAAACAGATTGTTGAAACACTGCTAAATGGAACAAACTGTACTAAGAGGAACAATGGAGTCCATGGTAGCCAGAACCTGTTTGTCCTCTAAAACCTTAATTACAACTGCTTTGGACACCTCCCCCCCCTCTTGCATCTGATTACCAACCCCTAATTCATCCTCCAGAGCCAGAGTAGCCCAAAACTGGTATAGCTGGTATTTGCACTCCCCTGCTCTATTGTCCCCAGCCTACCCACATACCTATCTGTTCTTTTCTTTCAAACTCTTGTATTTCTGTACAAACTGTTTTTTTGTAATTTAAATTGACTTCCTTTTTGGTAGGAGTGTATTTTAGCATTGAATTTTATTAACAGTTAAATTGTGAGGAGAATTCTTAATAACAGTAACTGAGTCTATTGGATCTGATAATTCTCAGCAATGACATTGTACCATAATCATTGAAATAGCACTAAAACTATTGAATACTGTGTGTCTTCAGTGACAGTCTAAAATACAACTGGGAGAAATGATTAATGGTATAGGATGCTGGAGTACACTTTTATCCCTTTTTTAGTTACTGGATGGGTCCCTCCCAGCTTTGTTCAAAATATCCCTTTTACTAAAATACAAACTGAGATGTTTAATTTACCTTAGAACTAAAGATTTACTCAAGCCTAGCTAGCAGGGTGAGCAGTGATTAAAATAAGTAATAATAAAATAAGCACATCATTAAAGTTTATCTGCTTCATTAGATTTTAGGGAGGTACTCTAGGGCCACCTACTGGCCATCTTTGGGAGTTACATTGATATTACATTGCATAATTCCCAGATTTTACTACCGTGTTTCTCTGAAAATAAGACCGGGTCTTATATTAATTTTAGTCACAAAAAACACACTAGGGCTTATTTTCAGGGTAGGGCTTATTTATTTATGGTACCGGTATGTACATTGAACCCCCCCTTTAATTAATCCACCCCCCCTTTAATAAATCCACCCCCCTCTAATTAATCCACCCCCTCTAATTAATCCATTCCACCCTTTAATTAATTCACCCCCCTTTAATTAATTCACCCCCTTTAATTAATTCACCCCCCTCTAATTAATCCAGCCCACCCTTTAATTAATTCACCACCCCTTTAATTCACCCCCTTCTAATTAATCCAGCCCACCCTTTAATTAATTCACCCCCTTTAATTAATTCACCCCCTCTAATTAATCTAGCCCACCCTTTAATTAATTCACCACCCCTTTAATTAATTCACCCCCTCTAATTAATCCAGCCCACCCTTTAATTAATTCACCACCCCTTTAATTAATTCACCCCCCTCTAATTAATCCAGCCCACCCTTTAATTAATTCACCACCCCTTTAATTAATTCACCCCCTCTAATTAATCCAGCCCACCCTTTAATTAATTCACCCCCCTTTAATTAATTCACCCCCCTCTAATTAATCCAGTCCACCCTTTAATTAATTCACCCCTCTTTAATTAATTCACCCCTCTTTAATTAATTCACCCCCCTCTAATTAATCCAGCCCACCCTTTAATTCACCCCCCTTTAATTAATTCACCCCCCACCCCCTTTAATTAATTCAGTCCCAGACATAAAATATCTACCGGTACTCACATTTCAAAGTTTCCTTGCCGAGTCCGACCACTGGGAGCCTCACCGCCCGGAAATGGATCCTTCCGCTGAAGATCCGTGAAGGCAGACTGACGGCGCTGCGAAATGTCGTCATCACGTTGCGCGATGACGCGGCTCACAACGCTCCTCCTACAGTAGAAGAAGGAAGTCTTGCCGCAAAGGTACAATGCCTAGGTCTTATTTTCGGGGTAGGGCTTATATTGCAGCCCACCCTGAAAATCCGACTAGGGCTTATTTTCGGGGTAGGGTTTATTTTCGGGGAAACACGGTAGTAACATGACGTAAAGTCATGATTTTATTAAAGACACGGAGGCGAGTATTATGCATAACTCTTTCTTTATTTCCTCAGCAGCAAAGAAAGAGAAATATAAATATTATCAAAACTGAAGAAAAAACTGTATAGGCACAACAGGTAGCCAATCACAGGATATAGGAAGTAGCTATATAAGTCTTGTGTCTCCCACAATGCCCCTCTTTCTTGCGAACCGAAGACCAGGTAAGATGAACAATGTCCCACTTGGTCGAAACAGGGTAACGGGAAACGATGCGACAATTTCAAGCTAAAAAAGATAGAGAAATATGGTCATTTCTTAATTCATAACTGCAAACTTACCAAACATAGTCTTGGGGAGACACAGGTAAAACAGAGTTCTGAAATATAAAACATCAGAATTAGAACACAACATAAAGGTACAACAACCCGTACAAAAGATGCAAATCAAACTGATAGAATACAGACCAAACTGGAAAAACATACCTGTAGAGCCACCAAGCATATCTTATCCCAACTCCACTCCGGGAGGGTGGGAGGGAATAATACTCGCCTCCGTGTCTTTAATAAAATCATGACTTTACGTCATGTTACTAGTAAAATCTGGGAATTTTATTAAAGACACGGAGGCTCATATTATGCAAGTTCAAAGCTGCGCCACCACACGAGATGCGATGTGCTCAATTGGTCTGAAGTAGAAGGCTCGGAAGGTCGATTCCCGAGACCAATCCGCCGCTCGCATAATGTCCTCTAGGCGACATCCGACTGAAGAGGCTTTCAAGGCCATCGCCATTACAGAATGAGGCGTAAATACTGAGGTGTCTATACCCGCGGAGGATAGCAGCCAGCGCACCCAACGTGCTAGAGTAGGAGTCGAAACCGGCCGGTGAGGTGATTTAAAGGATATGAACAGATCGTGCAGGTCTGTTATGCGAAGGGGACGTGTAACATCCAGATAGTCCTTGATGTAATCCACCGGGCAGAGCGCTGGACAGTCTGAAAACCTAGTGTATGTAAGTGACTTAGACGCAGACTTGGTCCTCCTGGAAATGTCAAAGGTGACGCCTTCTGGGGTGAATGCAACGGCGTCCCAGTCCAGGGCCCGAACGTCAGAGACTCTTCTGCAAGAAATCAGGCACAGTAACATAACCAATTTGGCAGACAATTGTTTGAGAGTCAGCTCCAGATTGGGGTACCATGACGATAGGAACTGTAGCATCACGTTAACGTCCCAAAAGGCAGCAAAACGAGGTCGAGGAGGACGAGCAAGGCGAATACCTTTGAGAAGTCGACAGACAAAAGGATGCTTGCCAACCGGAGAACCGTCCAGACCTTCGTGACCGGCTGAGATAGCTGAGCGGAAAAGGTTGATCGTGCGGTATGCCTTGCCCGAATCAAATAGGAACTCCAGAATGAAAGGTAGAGGGGCAGATACGGGATCCATTGCCCGTTCCATGCACCAACCAGACCATGATCTCCATGAATGTCGGTAAGCTGTCCGTGTACCCGGGGCCCAGGCGTTATCGAGGAGTCGGAGAGTTGACTGCGAAACGTCTGGGATAACCCAAGGTCCCCTGAAAGGAACCACGCTATAAGGGGCAGGTGATGTTGCAACACCAGGTCGTGAGAGTTCCCATCCGGATCCAGAAGGAGGTCTTGGAATACCGGAAGCAAATGAGGGTAGTCTATGGACAGTTCCATCAGCCGAGGGAACCATGGGCGAGACCTCCATAGAGGGGTGATCAAAGCCATCCGACAATCGTGGCGGACCAGTTTCGAGATCGTGCGTGCGATCATGTTGAATGGGGGAAAGGCGTACATCAGACCCGGTGGCCATTCTTGGAGAAAGGCATCTGTTGCTATTGCAGCCGGGTCCGGCCTCCAACTGTAGAACCTCGGTAACTGAGTGTTCAGGCGTGACGCGAATAGATCCAACTGGAACCGGCCCCACAACCTGTTCAGGCACTGGAACACTGAAGCGTGTAGATGCCAGTCCCCGGAGTCCCGTAAGTGTCTGGAATTCCAATCCGCTCCCGAATTGTCCAGACCTGGGATGTGTTCCGCCGTCACCGAAACGTTGTTGTAGAGGCAGAACTGCCAAAAATCCTTTGCCAGA
>OW240915.1:5191827-5292311 GCA_933207985.1 Pelobates cultripes
AGGAGCATGGCACAGGTAGGGCACAGCCAGCTGCTGGGAGTAGTACTTACAGAGCACGGACACCCGGGGGGGGAAGCTATAGCCCTGTCTGTCTCCCATACTGTCTGTCTGTCTGTCTCCCATACTGTCTGTCTGTCTGTCTCCCATACTGTCTGTCTGTCTGTCTCCCATACTGTCTGTCTGTCTGTCTCCCATACTGTCTGTCTGTCTGTGTCTGTCTCCCATACTGTCTGTCTCCCATACTGTCTGTCTGTCTGTCTCCCATACTGTCTGTCTGTCTGTCTCCCTTACTGTCTGTCTGTCTGTCTGCTTCCCATACTGTCTGTCTGTCTGTCTGCTTCCCATACTGTCTGTCTGTCTCCCATACTGTCTGTCTGTCTGTCTGCTTCCCATACTGTCTGTCTGTCTGTCTGCTTCCCATACTGTCTGTCTGTCTGTCTGTCTCCCATACTGTCTGTCTCCCATACTGTCTGTCTGTCTGTCTGCTTCCCATACTGTCTGTCTGTCTGTCTGCTTCTCATACTGTCTGTGTGTCTGTCTCCCATACTGTCTGTGTGTCTGCTTCCCATACTGTCTGTCTGTCAGCTTCCGATACTGTCTGTCTGCTTCTCATACTATGTGTCTGTCTGCTTCCCATACTGTCTGTCTGTCTGTCTCCCATACTGTCTGTCTGTCTGCTTCCCATACTGTCTGTCTGCTTCTCATACTGTCTATCTGTCTGCTTCCCATACTGTCTGTCTGTCTGCTTCCCATACTGTCTGTCTGTCTGCTTCCGATACTGTCTGTCTGTTTCTCATACTGTCTGTGTGTCTGTCTCCCATACTGTCTGTCTGCTTCCCATACTGTCTGTCTGTCTGCTTCCGATACTGTCTGTCTGCTTCTCATACTGTGTGTCTGTCTGTCTCCCATACTGTCTGTTTCCCATACTGTCTGTCTGTTTCCCATACTGTCTGTCTGCTTCCCATACTGTCTGTCTGCTTCCGATACTGTCTGTCTGCTTCTCATACTGTCTGTGTGTCTGTCTCCCATACTGTCTGTCTGCTTCCCATACTGTCTGTCTGTCTGCTTCCCATACTGTCTGTCTGTCTGCTTCCCATACTGTCTGTCTGTCTGCTTCTCATACTGTCTGTCTGCTTCCCATACTGTGTGTCTGTCTGTCTGCTTCTCATACTGTCTGTTTGTCTGTCTGTCTGCTTCCCATACTGTGTGTCTGTCTGCTTCTCATACTGTCTGTCTGTCTCCCATACTGTTTGTCTGCTTCCCATACTGTCCGTCTGTCTGCTTCCCATACTGTCTGCGTGTCTGTCTGGTTCTCATACTGTCTGTCTGTCTGCCTCCCATACTGTCTGTGTGTCTGTCTGGTTCTCATACTGTCTGTCTGTCTGCCTCCCATACTGTCTGCGTGTCTGCCTGGTTCTCATACTGTCTGCCTGGTTCTCATACTGTCTGTCTGGTTCTCATACTATCTGTACGTCTGTCTGCCTCCCATACTGTCTGTCTGTCTGCTTCCCATACTGTCTGTATGTCTGTCTGCCTCCCATACTGTCTGCGTGTCTGTCTGGTTCTCATACTGTCTGTGTGTCTACTTCTCATGGTGTTTTTGTGCTCCCCATACTGTCTGTCTGTCTGCTTCTCATACTGTCTGTGTGTCTGTCTGCTTCTCATACTGTCTGTGTCTGTCTGCTTCCTATACTGTCTGTTTGCTTCTCAAGTTTGTGTCTCTGTGTCCTGCATTCTGTGTGTCTATCCTGCAGTGTGTGTCTCTATGTGTACTGAACTCTGTGTGCATCTTGTGGACTTCAATAAAAGAGATGGAAGTGGAATATGGGGCGACCGTTACAGCCCATGGAATGCAGTGGAAGGACCGGGATTGGCTAATAGGTCTCACACAATTCTTTGAAGGAGCTGATTCAGCTATTCATGGGGAGACAGAGATTGCAGGAGAGCTTACAATCTAACAGAAACCTTTTTAATTATTTAGACATCTTTCTATAAAGTCTCATTCTCTAGATAAAGAGCTGTGATGCTTACTTTGCCTATAGTATGTATTACAAGGATGGACCCCTCTTACCATTTAACTCTCTCTCCACATGCTCCAGGTTCCCCCGACGTTCGATGATGTGGCCGTTTATTTCTCCCAAAGTGAGTGGAAGAGTCTGAGCACCACTCAAAGAGAGCTCTACAAGTGTGTGATGAAGGAGAACTATGAGTGTATGCTGTCTCTGGGTAAAGATCTTTTCAATAATCATTTGCTCTTAAAGAATCACAGAAAATAAAACTGCCCTCACTGTTCTTGCTTTCCGTTGATCTGGAGTTAAAGCTGTTCCTGGAGGTGGAACTTTCATTTTAAGAGACAAACCTATAAACATGAATTAATATACTTGTATTTGAGTGATGTCCTGATGTTATTATAGATTATTCCTGCTTTGCATTCATCCCTCCTTTGCCTTTTGCAGGATATTCCATAGTGAAACCTGATGTTGTGGCCCGGATTGAAGGAGGAGAGGAGCCGTGGTGTGATGCCGGGTCTCTATGTGAAGGGGACGGACCGGTCGGTGTGCCAGGTGAGGATAGAGGTAATTACATATTTTCTCTGTTTCTACTTAATTTGAAGCATGCTTGCAAAAAAAGCTATTCAATAAAATGGTTTTGAGATATATCATTTTTCATGGAGGTCACTGGAGACCTGACTATTATACTGGTTTGGGATTATCTAGAGATATATTTACTTTACATGTAATGGAGGATGGGAATTGTACTCCAATATTTTGTAATATTATATTTCACCTCTTGCTTGGTAGATGAGAATCCAAATATGGGACCAGAAGCACTTATTTCAACAGAAAACTGCTGGACGGATATTGCGTTACCAGAGGGTTCATCTTGGGAGTTGGATATGAATTCCTTAGCAGTGGTGAAAATTGAAAACCTGGAGATGGTGTTGGACTCGGAACCAGCGAAGATGCAGATCTCTGCTGAAAAGCCTCATATCTGCAGCCATTGTGGGAAGAGCTTCAACTGCTATGCCTCAGTCATAAGGCATCAAAGAATGTACATGGGCCAGAAGACTCACCATTGTACACACTGTGAGAAAGGCTTCGTGCAGAGGTCAGACCTGATGAAACACCAAAGGATTCACACTGGTGATAGGCCATATCAGTGTAGAGACTGTGATAAGAACTTCACAGAGCGATCTGCCCTTATCAACCACCAGAGAACACACACGGGAGAAAGACCTTACAAATGCCTGGATTGTCCAAAAACCTTTAATCAGAGGTCAGCATTAACAAAGCATCGAAGGACACACACGGGTGAGAGACCGTATTGCTGTTCTATATGCTTAAAGAGCTTCATCCAGAACTCTGATCTGGTGAAACATCTGCGGACACACACTGGGGAAAAACCATATCAATGTCACACATGCGATAAAAGATTTACAGAAAGTTCCGCATTGATTAAACACAAGAGAACACACAATTCTGACCGGACCCACAAATGCTTGGTGTGCAGTAGAAGCTTCTCCCAGAGTTCAGACCTTATTAAACACATGAAGACACACAACAATATTAATATTACTGTGCCTGATGCCGATGAAGTGTTAGGCATCCAGTCTGAAACTTTAAGCTCGTGTAAGGACATGATCAAAGCTACTGTTGCTCCTTATGTTTGTGCTGAGTGTGGGAAAACATTTAAACAGTGGGTTTCTTTCATCAGACATCAACAATCTCACTCCAAGGACAGACCGTACAGATGTCCTGAGTGTTGCAAAACCTTCATTCAGAATTCTGATTTAGTGAAACATTTAAGAACACACACAGGGGAGAGGCCCTATCAATGCGAAGAATGTGACAAGGGCTTCATCCAGAAATCTGACCTTGTTAAACATTTAAGGACACACACTGGTGAGCGACCGTTCCATTGCTTACACTGCCAAAAACGCTTTAGTGAAAGGTCTGCCTTGACTAAACATCAGAGGATCCATACTGGGGAAAAACCCCACAGGTGTGCAATATGTGAAAAAGGGTTTACTCAGAGGTCAAATCTAATCTTACACCAGAGGATACATACTGGTGAACGCCCCTATAAGTGCGCCCACTGTGCCAGAGGGTTCATCCAAAACTCAGACATGGTAAAGCACCAGAGAATTCACAGAAAACTGCAGTATGTGGTCTCCAAACAACATGGTGATGTTTCATTGCCTGGTTCTCATCCGCAGACTTTCCACAGCCAAGATAAAATTACCCTGTATACAAAGTTTGATAAAAATATGGTTCTAAGATCCAATCCAGTGGAGCAGTTAGAGAATAAAGTAGGAGAGAACCTATACCAGTGTATTTTATGTGAAACCAGCTTCCTTCAGAAATCTGCTCTCCACAAACATTGGAGAACTCATACTGGAGACAGGCCATACGCATGCCAACATTGTGAAAAAAACTTCACTGAAATATCAGCACTTATTAAACACCATAGAACTCACACTGGGGAAAGGCCTTATAAATGCACCGTCTGTGAAAAGGATTTTATTCAGAGGTCTGCTCTGACCAAGCACATGAGAAGCCATACTGGAGAAAAGCCTTATTCCTGTCTTCAGTGTGGGAAGAGCTTCATCCAGAACTCCGACCTGGTCAAGCACCAAAGAATCCACACTGGAGAGAAACCGTATCACTGTACGGAATGTAACAAAAACTTTACGGAAGTCTCATCTCTGGTGAAACATCGGAGGACACACACTGGGGAGAGACCATATCCATGTCAGCAGTGCAAGAAGAGCTTCACACGGAGCTCTGACCTTGCTAAACATATAATGATACATTCTGTAGAAAGCCCACCAATTGCTACTGCCTTCCATGAAATAGTTATTGAAGAACCTGAAAAAATGAGACCGACTTCAGGAGAGCAGACATCTCCATATCAATGTCCAGAATGTGACAAGATGTTCTTGTTTAGACCTGCTCTTATGAAACATCTGAGGACTCATCTGACAGAGAAACGATATCCGTGCAATGAGTGTGATAAGAGCTTCTTTCAAACCTCAGACTTGGTTAAACACCTTCGAACTCACACAGGAGAACGCCCCTATCATTGTGCACAATGTGACAAGGGCTTTATTCAGAACTCTGACCTTGTCAAGCATCACAGAACGCACACTGGTGAGCGACCTTTCACATGCAACGAGTGCGACCGTGGCTTTGTTCAGAGATCAGCCTTGACCAAGCACATGAGAACTCACACTGGAGAAAAGCCGTACAGTTGTGAGCAATGTGGGAAATGCTTCATTCAAAACTCCGACTTGGTGAAACATCAGAGGATCCATACAGGAGAAAAGCCTTATCACTGTCCAGAGTGTAACAAGAGCTTCACTGAGGGATCATCTCTGATAAAGCACCGGAGAATTCACAGTCAGGATAGACCCTATCCTTGTGCACAGTGTGGAAAGCGCTTCAGTCAGAGCTCCAATCTCCTGAAACACTTGAAGAGCCACGTAGAAGAAAAGCCACAGATTAATTTGGAAGAGGCCCATAGTGCTTCTTTTCTTGAATCCGTTATAAACAGGCCCAGCAGTGGTGGGGATTCTTCAAGTCCTGATAAAGGAAGTAATGTTACTCCCATTACAGTAATTGGTGCTGGAGAAAAGGTGTTTAAATGCACTGAATGTGAGAAGAGCTTTGCACATAGATCTGTACTCAATAAACACATGCGAATCCACACCGGAGAGAGACCGTACAAGTGCTCCCAGTGTGTACGGAGCTTTATCCAGAAGTCTGATCTTGTCAAACATTACCGTATTCACACTGGCGAGAGACCCTATCATTGTAACGATTGCGGGAGGCGCTTTGTGGAAAAGTCTGCTCTCTGTAAGCACCAGCGAACCCATATGAGACAGAGCCAAAGTCCCAAAACTGAGAACAACATTCAAGAGCCGGACCAGTTACAGCACCATATTACATACTGGGGCGAATCAGAAGATGACCCGCAGAGTTTGATTCCAAAGCTACATGTTGTTAAAGAAGGCAATAACCCTCCAATTATCAGACCATATTATCTGGGCAGCAGCTTCAAAAGTTTTTATCCTTTGTTGAAAAATAAAAGAATGTCACCCAGAAGTCCATCATACAGCTGCCAGCATTGTAGTAAGAGTTTCATGCACAAATCTGTTTTCATGAAGCACCAGAAAATGCATGCCGAGGGAGGGAAGTCTCATAATTGTAGTGAGTGCGGCAAAAACTTTTGCCAAAAATCAGCTTTGGTAAAGCACATTCGAAGACACACTGGAGAGAAACCATACAAGTGCACAACGTGTGGGAAGTGCTTCGTTCAGAACTCCGATCTTGCCAAGCACATGTGGGTTCACACTAGCGAGAAGCCGTACAAGTGTAGTATATGTGAAAAGTGTTTTGTTCAGCGCTCAGCTGTGGTCAAGCACTTGAGGATCCATACTGGTGAAAGACCGTATAGGTGTACAGAATGTAACCGGGGATTTGTTCAGCGATCTGACCTTACAAACCACCAGCGGATCCACACTGGAGAAAAGCCTTATTCCTGCAGTTGGTGTGGCCGTGGCTTCAGTACTCGCTCTGCTTCTCTACGACACCAGCGAGTGTGCTGTTCTGTGAGACCGAACCAATATGCAGAGAACGATGGCAATCTGCAATCCAGTTCTTGGACGAAACCTTCTACAGACTCTGCCATAGCTCCTACCTTAATTGGAGAATCCCCAATCGTGATGGTGAAGATGTAACGAGATTATTTATAAGTAAACTGCCCTATGGAATTATGTTTTAATGAAATATGGACTATATGGAAAATATTTTTGGTCAGAAAAAAAAAAATACACCGAGACAAAATAACAGTATTGAAACTTATGTTCTGGATACACAGAGAAGGAATATTATTGTGAGCGTTGGTGAAAACCATGGAGAATATTTATTAGTTTTAAATTCTTTTCAGTGAGCTTTCCCTTGCTGTGTGATAGTTAATTATTTGCCTTTATTTACAGGGCACTTAAAGTGTTAACAGATTAAACCCAATACAATTTTTTTTGTTTAGGTTGCTGGGCAATCCCATTTGTTTTGTAAAAGAGGGGTTTAAAAACCATTTGTCAAAAGGATACAAGCTAAAACAGATAAAATATATAATCTCATTAATCCAATGTTTCTGTGGAGAGGGCACGACCGTATGTTCCAAAAAATACAGTATTTAGCAGGTAAGCTCCATTTACCAAATAGAAATATGGATTATTTTTGGCTTAACATGTCAGGATCACATCTACCCTACAGGCCAGAATTTCAAATACAACTAAACAAACCGTCCCTTAGTCCCCGTCTTTTTTTTTTTTTTTTTTGTATTCCTTCACTTACTGGGTTTGGGGGGATATTTGTATTTCATGGCTCACCTGTCATTGATTTAATATTGAAATAATTACACAATGTATAATTATATGCTCACTGTTTGACCCCTACATAGCCTTCTGTAATTTAGTGACCAGTATTATCGATATATATATATATAAGCAGATGAATGCAGATACATTTGGGCAACGTAACCAGCTTACTTAAACTTCTGAATACTGAACTAATTCATGATGATCCAATTGGTACCACAAGAATTCTCTTTACCTGCTCCGAGGGCGGTAACTCATTTACACATGTCAGTGCGTAAATATACATGAAACGGACAGGCTAGCTGAGTTTGTGGCCACTAATATGTGTTTGTGGCTACTTAGGCATGCCAGCTAATGTGTGTGAGAATGGATCGTTTGGTACTTTGTGAAGAAGAGTGGTGACATTTTGTCTGGATCCAAATGTTTGTACTTGATTGCCAGTTTTTGGGGAGGTTGTTAGGAATTTTGTAGGCCTGAGATGGAAGACCTTTCATTAATAGCTATCAGGGCTCTAGGGCAATGTCACAATCCTAGCCTGAAATTACAATTAATTTGCAGCAGTTTAACGACGTCTCTGAGCTGTTTGTAAAGTGTCATCGTGTCCGTATGAATGTCAGGTCCATGTTACTCATATGTATCTATGGCTCTAGCGCCACTGTTCAACGATAATGAGTCTTTTTACAATGTGTGCACCAAAGATTATCTACAGTGGCACGTGGAATTCACGCAGTGTCTTAAATAAATTGATTGGCCAGATTAAACTTTTATTGAAAGTGGGATGTTAAAACACTGTAATATAAAAATAATCTCCTGTAGCAAACGGAGTAAAGTGCTGATTGCTACAAAAATCTGGTGCCCTAAAGCCAGACTCGGGACATGCGTTCTCTGTATGACGTTCCTGCTGATCAGAGAGACTCCAAACCCAATAGTTTAGTGTTAATGTGATAGAACGTAGGTGTGGAGTACCGCTGGTTTCTGCAGTTGCTTCCAGTCGCCCAGTACTCAGACACTCACTGAAGGCCGTGTACACAAAGTGCAGGTATATGGATGGGTAATGAGAACAAATGTTGTTGTTGCAAGGTGGAGTCTTGGGCTTTGGATGGTTTGACAAAAGCCAGAGGACCTTCATCATAACCACTATACGAAGCTAAAGTGCTTGAAATCTTTCTCTAAACTGCTTTGATATTCTTTTAGTAAAGATGTGATTATACTACATACAGTGTACGTAGGAAGAGGTTTGATGAATGAGTATAATGGATTTCTTTAGAACAGAGTTGCCCAATAGGTAGATCTGGGGAGCTACCTTTTTTACCTCTTGGGCACCCCTGCTTTAGAGTATTATTGCTACTTGCTCAAACCAGTGTGTAATTCTCCACCAGCCACATCAAATCCGTCATTGTCCAGGAGTATAGGGATTGCTGCACACAAAGGATTGTGGGGAAATGTTATATTCTCCAAAAATGTGTGTGTTGCCGCTTCTTGTGGGACGCCGGGACCCTCTAGTGGACAGTTGGCGGTGAGTCCCTGGGGTCTGATGTATATGATGTTTGCTTGGGTGGGGATTCATTAAAATACCTGATCCACTATAGTTTTATTCGCGGTATTTTAGTAATAATAATGTTGCCCAGCAGTTACTCTCCATCTAAATAAATGAATAGTCGCCATATTAAGGTGTCACTTTGACTTGGCCCCATTGAAGAGAGTTTCACTTTCATTCTCTGACTGTAGAATCTTCTATCCATGTGTTCACAGCGACCATGCTATCCATGCGTTCACAGCGACCGTGCTATCCATGCGTTCACAGCGACCATGCTATCCATGCGTTCACAGCGACCGTGCTATCCATACGTTCACGGTAACGGTGCTATCCATGCATTCACGGCAACCGTGCTATCCATACATTCACGGTAACGGTGCTATCGATGCGTTCACGGTGACCGTGCTATCCATACGTTCACGGTAACGGTGCTATCCATGCGTTCACGGCGACCGTGCTAGCCATACGTTCACGATAACTGTGCTATCGATGCGTTCACGGTGACCGTGCTATCCATGCATTCACAGGAACTGTGAAGAGTGTATAGGGAGAAAGTCGTAAACCACAAGGTCAAATCTTCAAGATCTCGCAATGACATTATTTCCCCAATTCACACTTCAGCATTACAAACCTTTATTTAATTAACTTTGTATCAATTGTGGGTTTCATTCCGTCTACTATGAAATCGAACGCACATCTACATATAGAGAATATTACTCGTTACTCTGTGTTTTTAAAGGCTTGTTCTGTTTTTCTTTTCTATCAGTTTCCATATGTTGTGTGAATACAGTTTAGCCTTCTATAGTATCAGCATAGTCTTACAGAATGAATCCATCCAGCAGCACGGACTGTAATGACACAGTCAGTGGAAGTATCCGTGTGGGTGGGCAATGCAAGTTTTTTATCTACTCGTCAACATTCCGTTACATGGGTTCAAGTATCTGAAAATAGAAATTCATGATATTTATTATAAAGAATGGGAAATGCATTGTTTTATCCTGCAATATGTGGAAATGGCTTTATTTTGCATTGTGTGTAATTATATTTACACAATAAAACATTGGATTTTTTTTTCAAATTAACATCTTTGTTAAGATGTTTGTGGGTCTACATTTTGTTCCATTAACCCCCTTGTTCTTCACATGCCAGCCACTAATTTACAAGAAGGAAGGTGATTTAACCCTTTAAGGACACATGACATGTCATGATTCCCTTTTATTCCAGAAGTCTGGTCCTTAAGGGGTTAAGGAGATTAAAATAAAATGTTCTTAATAAAACTTCAAATAATGTCAATTCATAGGAGGCCTTGCAACAGTTCATGGGTCATTCCTACAGGACCATGTGCTGTGATCAGGCTATAAATACAATGGAACAGAGACATGTGGTTTAATTTAGTGACGGCCAACGGTGTCTGAACGTCATTTCCTCTCAATGCTTGGTCAGCCTTATTGTTCAATGGCTGTAATCGCTTGCCATCAAATAATCAGGTCATTATTTTCTCAGGTTGAGGTGGAAAGCTGTGACTTCCTTCTACTGTCCCACCAACATTATGCCATTGTTTGCTATCCGTGGGTGATGCAGGGCTTATAATACAGAATAAGGGTGTGGGGGGGTCTAATATGTAACTGCGTCTCTTATAGGGGATAGCAACATTTAGCAGAAGATCAAGGTTCACAGAACAAACAGTAACAAGAGACAGATTCTGGACAATGAGGTAGACATAGTTTATTTCTGACAAACAGTACACAAAATATCTGCAGGATAAGACTCACGTAACACCTCCAGCTCTAACTACCCAAGTCCTCGAGGCACGCTACAGCACTGTGGCCGTAAACTAATCGAGATCTATTCAGCATTTGAGGCCAAAATGAAAGGGCTGGAATAAATCTTTCCAGAAATTTTTTTAAAATGGAATAGAGCAAACCACTAAAAAAGGGGAACAAATCAAATATTAAATGATCAAAACCAGTAAGAATAAAAAAAAACGTGAATCTGGTACATATGTTTAATATTAAAATAGCTTTCCGTATTAATCTCCTTTCTTTATAAACGATAGAATGGTACAAGGTTTGTTGATATTCTGTTCTCTGTATTTGGTGTTCTGGAGAGGCGGTTGGTTGGCAAATTAACCAGTTTACCACATCCTGCCAAACCTGGAACGATTTTACACAACATGCATGGCCCTGCATGGCAAGAACGAAGTCTGTATACACAGGTTTCACTCTCAGTTTGTCGGTAAAGTCTTTAAAATTGTCAGCACCTTCTATTAATGTATACATATTTACAGTTTCATGTTCATAAATTAAAATTATAAAAATATAGATATGGGGATCAGTTCATTATAGGCATCTCCACCGAGGGCCAACTGTTGAATACGTAAAATAACTACCTTCTGATTAATTAATTTGGATTTCTCTAGCACTCTGTCGGTTGACATTGACGGAGCAGGAGTAGACACGCAACTTTCATTCATACTCGGGATAAACAAGCCCCTCTGGGTCCGGAAGGGTTCTGATTGCTAGACATACCACTAGGACAATTGCTTTTTTTATCTGCACCAATGGAGACGCTTCTGTGTTCTGCTGGAGTCACGCCTTTACTGTCCAGATGCACTGTAGCTGGTGAGTCCTTGTGGGCTGAACTGGTGGGAATTTACCACATTTTTATTTAATCTTATCCTTTTTAGAACGCATATATCTGAGACTGTGGTCAGGCTGGAGTGGAACTGGTGGGTCATTTGAGAAGTCTAGGGTGTGTCAGAGATACCTGCACAGAAAAGGACATGGTTATGAGGTGTGATTGGTAGCAGTTGACTGATCGAAAGCCTTTAATCAAAGTTCAATCATTAAATTCTGAGAAAACGTCAACAAATAAGGATTATTTCAAGAAGCAGGTGAAATCCTGTCTATGATCTGTTAAACTCTTAAAACAGGTTTATAATACATTGCTTCCTCTTGTGATTAATCACGAGAATAAACATTAAATGGAAACATCCAATAACATTTTTAATATTATAAAACAATTATTCTTTGTTACTTTTCTTTCTATCTTTATTAGTGGGTATCTGACGCAGGATTCAAATGAGTAAATCACAACAACTTATACAGCTTTTTCTGTACACAATGTTTTATCCAGCAACTGGGCGCCTCCATCTTGGCTCCCTGTCAATCATTGTTATAAGCTCCGCCCTTTATACCTGGCAGTCAGTATAGAGAGAGCCGCCTCCATCTTAGCTCCCTGTCAGTCATTGTTATAAGCTCCGCCCATTACACCTGGCAGTCAGTATAGAGCCACCTCCATCTTTGGCTCCCTGGCAAATCATTGTTATAAGCTCGCCCTTTACACCTGGCAGTCAGTAGTATAGGAGAGCCACCTCCATCTTAGCTCCCTGTCGGTCATTGTTATAAGCTCCAGCCCATTACACCTGGCAGTCAGGTATAGAGAACGCCTCCATCTTGGCTCCTGTCAATCATTGTTGTTATAAACTCCACCACTTTACACCTGACAGTCAGTATAAGAAGGCCTCCATCTTTAGCTCCCTGTCAATCAGTACGTACGTAAAATAAGCGCACACTGGCTGTCAGTGAGAGTAAGCCTCCATCTTGCGCTCCCTGTCAGGAGTCATTGTTATAAATTTTCGCCCTTTACACCTGGCAGTCAGTATAGAGAGGCCACCTCCATCTTAGCTCACATAATCCAATCATTGTTGGCTCAAAGCCCTTTACACCTGGCAGTCAGTATAGAGAGAGCAGCCTCCATCTTAGCTCCCTGTCAATCATTGTTATAAGCTCCGCCCTTTACACCTGGCAGTCAGTATAGAGAGAGCCGCCCTCCATCTTAGCTCCCTGTCAATCATTGTTATAAGCTCCGCCCTTTACACCTGGCAGTCAGTATAGAGAGAGCCACCTCCATCTTAGCTCCCTGTCAATCATTGTTATAAGCTCCGCCCTTTACACCTGGCAGTCAGTATAGAGAGACCCGCCTCCATCTTGGCTCCCTGTCAATCATTGTTATACGCTCCGCCCTTTACACCTGGCAGTCAGTATAGAGAGAGCCGCCTCCATCTTAGCTCCCTGTCAATCATTGTTATAAGCTCCGCCCTTTACACCTGGCAGTCAGTATAGAGAGAGCCGCCTCCATCTTAGCTCCTGTCAATCATTGTTATAAGCTCCGCCCTTTACACCTGGCAGTCAGTATAGAGAGAGCAGCCTCCATCTTAGCTCCCTGTCAATCATTGTTATAAGCTCCGCCTTTTACACATGGCAGTCAGCATAGAGAGAGCCACCTCCATCTTAGCTCCCTGTCAATCATTGTTATAAGCTCCGCCCTTTACACCTGGCAGTCAGGATAGAGAGAGCCGCCTCCATCTTAGCTCCCTGTCAATCGGTAATTTATAGCTCTGCCCATTCTCCCTGCTTGATCGGTATAAGAGAGAGCCACCCCCTCCATCGCCAGGCTCCTGTCAGTCGACTATTTATAAGCTCCGCCCATTACACCTGGCAGTCAGTATAGAGAGAGCCGCCTCCATCTTAGCTCTCTGTCAATCATTGTTATAAGATCCGCCCTTTACACCTGGCAGTCAGTATAGAGAGAGCCACCTCCATCTTAGCTCCCTGTCAATCATTGTTATAAGCTCCGCCCTTTACACCTGGCAGTCAGTATAGAGAGAGCCGCCTCCATCTTAGCTCCCTGTCAGTCATTGTTATAAGCTCCGCCCTTTACACCTGGCAGTCAGTATAGAGAGAGCCACCTCCATCTTAGCTCCCTGTCAATCATTGTTATAAGCTCCGCCCTTTACACCTGGCAGTCAGTATAGAGAGAGCCGCCTCCATCTTAGCTCCCTGTCAGTCATTGTTATAAGCTCCGCCCTTTACACCTGGCAGTCAGTATAGAGAGAGCCACCCCTCCATCTTAGCTCCCTGTCAATCATTGTTATAAGCTCCGCCCTTTACACCTGGCAGTCAGTATAGAGAGAGCCGCCTCCATCTTAGCTCCCTGTCAATCATTGTTATAAGCTCCGCCCTTTACACCTGGCAGTCGGTATAGAGAGAGCCGCCTCCATCTTAGCTCCCTGTCAATCATTGTTATAAGCTCCGCCCTTTACACCTGGCAGTCAGTATAGAGAGAGCCGCCTCCATCTTAGCTCCCTGTCAATCATTGTTATAAGCTCCGCCCTTTACACCTGGCAGTCAGTATAGAGAGAGCCGCCTCCATCTTAGCTCCCTGTCAATCATTGTTATAAGCTCCACCCTTTACACCTGGCAGTCAGTATAGAGAGAGTCACCTCCATTTTAGCTCCCAGTCAATCATTGTTATAAGCTCCGCCCATTACACCTGGCAGTCGGTATAGAGAGAGCCACCTCCATCTTAGCTCCCTGTCAATCATTGTTATAAGCTCCGCCCTTTACACCTGGCAGTCAGTATAGAGAGAGCCACCTCCATCTTAGCTCCCTGTCAATCATTGTTATAAGCTCCGCCCATTACACCTGGCAGTCAGTATAGAGAGAGCCGCCTCCATCTTAGCTCCCTGTCAATCATTGTTATAAGCTCCGCCCTTTACACCTGGCAGTCAGTATAGAGAGAGCCGCCTCCATCTTAGCTCCCTGTCAATCATTGTTATAAGCTCCGCCCTTTACACCTGGCAGTCAGTATAGAGAGAGCCACCTCCATCTTAGCTCCCTGTCAATCATTGTTATAAGCTCCGCCCTTTACACCTGGCAGTCAGTATAGAGAGAGCCACCTCCATCTTAGCTCCCTGTCAATCATTGTTATAAGCTCCGCCCTTTACACCTGGCAGTCAGTATAGAGAGAGCCGCCTCCATCTTAGCTCCCTGTCAATCATTGTTATAAGCTCCGCCCTTTACACCTGGCAGTCAGTATAGAGAGAGCCACCTCCATCTTAGCTCCCTGTCAATCATTGTTATAAGCTCCGCCCTTTACACCTGGCAGTCAGTATAGAGAGAGCCACCTCCATCTTAGCTCCCTGTCAATCATTGTTATAAGCTCCGCCCTTTACACCTGGCAGTCAGTATAGAGAGATCCACCTCCATCTTAGCTCCCTGTCAATCATTGTTATAAGCTCCGCCCTTTACACCTGGCAGTCAGTATAGAGAGAGCCACCTCCATCTTAGCTCCCTGTCATCATTGTTATAAGCTCCGCCCTTTACACCTGGCAGTCAGTATAGAGAGAGCCACCTCCATCTTAGCTCCCTGTCAATCATTGTTATAAGCTCCGCCCTTTACACCTGGCAGTCAGTATAGAGAGCCACCTCCATCTTAGCTCCATGTCAATCATTGTTATAAGCTCCGCCCTTTACACCTGGCAGTCAGTATAGAGAGAGCCACCTCCATCTTAGCTCCCTGTCAATCATTGTTATAAGCTCCGCTCTTTACACCTGGCAGTCAGTATAGAGAGAGCCACCTCCATCTTAGCTCCCTGTCAGTCATTGTTATAAGCTCCACCCTTTACATCTGGCAGTCAGTATAGAGAGAGTCGCCTCCATCTTAGCTCCCTGTCAGTCATTGTTATAAGCTCCGCCCTTTACACCTGGTATTCAGTATAGAGAGAGTCGCCTCCATCTTAGCTCCCTGTCAATCATTGTTATAAGCTCCGCCCTTTACACCTGGTATTCAGTATAGAGAGAGTCGCCTCCATCTTAGCTCCCTGTCAATCATTGTTATAAGCTCCGCCCCTTACACCTGCCATAGAGAGAGCACACACAGAGGAGATTGGGGATATTTATCACAGTGTTCTGAGCACACCGTTAAATTCCATCATTATTTGGACATATACAGGTTTATTAATGTGATCTAAAAAGTGATGGTTTTTGTTCACAGTAAATGCAGCAGGTTTTCACAGAAATTTTAATCTCAGAAGATTGTCAAATTTAGAATTATGGGAAAAAGATTTGAAACAAAATCTGTTTCTTTTAGGAAAAGTGAAGAGAAGAATGACAAATCTGTAGCATAACTGAAAAACAGCCATTATCATAAATGATAATTGGGAAGCAAACGAAGGTACTGCTGAAAATGCTAGATTTATTGAATTGCATCAAATATTTGCTGTTTTTAATTAAATGTAAATGTGTCAGTGACACTTTGATAAATCCCCCCCAATGTTTCTCTATCTCCCCTTCATTTGCATTGTGTGCCTTGGCTGAACCGGGTTATGCTGTAATTTGGAAAATCTGTTATATAAACTTTAAATAAAAAGGTTAAAACAAGTTATAATAACAAAGTATTTAACCAGGAAAGGCACATTCAGATTACTCTGGTTTTCAAGTACGTACTGGGGATGTTACCTTAGCCCAACATCCAGGGGTTGTTACAGATGATTTTCAATATTTATTTTAGTGTAAATTCCAGAGAATTGATAGTTTCTATTTAATTTTCTATCACCAGGGGATATGATGTGTTTTTCCCCCCATTCTTGTTTACCAATTCACAAGATTTCCAGATAAATGTACTAAAGTTAAAATAATCTCTCTCCTTGAGCTATTCCTCAAGGCAAGCAGCACTTAAAGCAGCCACAAATTATTGTTTGGATAACACATGAAAATACCTTAAATGTATAACTACGCCATCAGCTGAGCTCCAGAAAACAATTAACCTATAAAGAAATATTCTGTATAGACATACACACTATATATGGGGGAATTATAAACAGGACACTGGGACCCTCAAATCTAAATAAATTATAGTAGTATCTATTAGAACAAATTACCAGATCAGCACCTTATAATTCATTTACTGAGCTCTCTGCTCCTTCAAGTCCTCTCAACCCACGAATCTGGTGAGCTCTGCATGTCCAGCTGTCAACAGCCGATCTTGTTAATCCCATCAGTACTCTTCCAATCTTGTCTCTCTGTCCTGAGTTTATCTTTTTTTCCCACTCCTGCCAGTCTTTCGTCTTGAGCTTTTCTTCCACCCATCACTCCTTCGAAGCTTGTCATCCGTCTTTCCTTCTGAGCTGGTCTTCCACTCCTGCCCATTTCTCCTCCTGAGCTGGTTTTCAATCCTACCTGTCTCTCCTCCTGAGCTTGTATTCCACTCCTACATGTCTCTCCTCCTAAACTAGTCTTTCACTTTCACCCATCTCATCACCTTGTCTTCTACCCATCTACCATATTGAGTTTGGCTTCCATCTCTCGTCCTGTGCTGGTCTTCCACTCCTGCCATCTCTTGTCCTGAGCTGGTCTTCTCTACTTCCACCCATCTCTCCTGAACTAATCTTCCACTCTTGCCCATCTGTCCTAGTTAGCTAGTCCATAGCTTGCCTCCACCCCTGCCTGTGTCTCGTAAGTTGGTAATTTTCCTACTCCTTCTGGTCTCTCCTTGTCCTGAGCTGGTCTGCTGGAATATAATGCTTCTCCATCTCAATTCACGCTTCAGTTCTTGTTTTTCTTGCTTTTTTTTAATCCTGCTCTAGTTTCACAGTTTAATGAATCCACTTTTGGTTCAGGCAGGATGCAAGCGAACAAGCCTTGTATCTCTGTAGAGGACAATCCTTTCTCTCAGCTCATCGTAAAACAAAAACGTTTATAGTAGATGAGAAACCAAACAGCATTTCCTCTTCCTTCCATTCCATCAAGGCATCTTCACGTTTCTGTAAAAAAAGAAAAGAACCACAACATAGTAATTACCAAGGGAATTCAACTTGATTAGTCTGTTGCTATTGAAAAGGATTCGTGCACAAGTCTAATGGCAACAAGCCCTTAAATTGCCAGGACACTAAAATAGCACAGATTGAGGTTACATGGACTGGGTAGTTTTATAACAGATGTTTACTGCTCTACAGTCACTGAGTGGTAATCTTTACCTCCTGTGGGGCAAAACTAGGCTAGTACGTAAGCAACAACCTCTCTTTCCTCAAAAGCAGTCAGGAATTGTCTGCATGTATCAGCCATCTGTCAAAATATTGAGCAGTGAGAAGACAGTCCTGCAGGCTTGGAGGTCAGGAAGGGACATAGTTTGCTAAAGCTGTTAAATGACACCTTGACATGTCTCAATTCGTAGATACAAGAAGTGAAGCACTTGGAAAATAGGGACCATACTGCGGTATCATTTGTAATCAGCTTAAAATAATAATAATAAAAAATTAATATGTGGGCTGCCCCCAGCCACCCCTCTGATTTTGTGGCACAAATGGAAAATGTTTCAAATTGTTTAATTTCTTTTGCTTAACTTTTTTTGGTTCAATCAATATCAGAAGCAGAGATGTGAGATAGGCTGGAAGAGAGGGACCTAGGTAAACAGATTGTAAATGGTCAACCAGCCTTTACTGTGCATGAGGAAGGAAGGAACAGAAAGCTTGATTCAGTCTTTGTAACCATTCTGTGTCTTATGTAACACCAAACAAGACACCAAAGATTTATTTTAAACAGTTTTAACGCAGTATATTTCTTGATACAAAGCCAATCACCATATTAGAGATATCACAGGTAATTTCTACATACTGTTTGTCTATGCATACACATAACATAGAGACACATTTATGTGAAGACATTACCAGGAGGGGTTGTGCTTTTAAACCACCAGGTGGCGCTCTGGCTGTATTCACTGGGGTGGTTAGTGGATGCTAATGAAGACATGTCTTTCAAGAGCTTCTCCAAGCCACTGAGATGTTCATTAACAGTAGTGACACCTAGAACAAACAACACAGAACAAATCTCAAAGACAATGGGAAATACAGGAGGCATGACATCATACTTCAGTGATCCGTTTTTGTGGAACTAGGTACTAGGTTTTATTTTAGTGGGGTTTTTTTTTTTTTTTTTAACCTCCTTTTCGAAGATTTGTCTCCTGGCCAGATGGACCAGGATGGAGGTGTTTATCCAGATTTCTCCTGCTGTCCCTTGTCAGGTCAATGTATAGCCGCTGCCTCTTCTCCACATCAGAGGGTTTCCTGTGACTGGCTGGTAGGGAAAGGTGGTGATTAAATAAGGAAAGATCCCAAACTAAACAAGAGTGAGAAAGAGACAAAGCTGGGAAATCAGAGAGAGATAAGGAGTAAAGAACAATGACACAATGTGTAGGAGACATTACACGGATAGAAACGGCAGAAAGTGGAAAAGATAAATGAAGGATATAGACAGCACTAAATGGAGAGAGGGATGAGAGGGCAGCACGAGATAATAGATTGCAAGCATTATTGGGACAACAAAATAATAAAGGAACGATAAATAAAAGAAGAATATACCATACCCTAACCTGCCAGCTAACGTTGCTTGATATCAATTTAGGATTAAATAACAAACTGGTGCCTCAATATATAACCAATCCCACTAGCTCCCGAAGGCTGAAATATAGAAACTCACCCCAAGGATACAGTAAGAACCCTTACAAAGGGTAATTATGACCGAGGCTGCCATCTCATTGGAGGGTCCAACATATAGACCAGCGATGACCAAAAGGTAGATCCTCAAATGTTTTAAAAGTACAGATTCCATGACGCTTTGTCATTCTAAAGGAATTTTAAAGACATGCAAAATATCATGGGAGTTGTAGCTTTACAACATCTGGTGATCTACTTTTTGGGCACCCCTGATCTATATGTTGAACCCTCCCAATGAGGTGGTGAAATATTGGAAATTTACTGGATTCTGAAAAAAAAGGCTCATTCCAATCATTTAAACATCTCTTACCATCATTGGAAGCCACTCCTCGTCCAAGCTCTGGGGTCAGATCTTTGGATTTAGCCAGGTGTTCCTCTGTGGTCAGGTCAATACATTGGCTGCTGGTGACCTGGAACGTAGACGGGCCGGTGGCTGCGTGGGAAGAGAACAGACAGCGTCAGACTGTCCAAATTGTCAGTGCTCATTAATGGGCTGCTAATACCAGCCATGCCAGACACACCTGACCTCAATCCCAACTTTTATCAATGATTGTTAAACAATACAGGTATAAATGACAGCAAACACATGGCCACATGTTTAAACAGAATGCACATTATTAAAAGGGACATGGTAAAACACTTTACTGTTAACAGATTTAGCCACTCACACCCCATGCAGGTGAGAATGAAGAAAATACCTTCTTTGGAGATGGGTCTCTGCTGTCTGGCTGGTGTACAAGACATGGCACCACCTTCCCTAGAGATGGGTCTCTGCTGTCTGTCCATTGTGGAGGACGTGGCACTACCTTCACTGGAGATTGGTCTCTGCTGTCTGTCCATTGTGGAGGATGTGGCACTATCTCCCCTGGAGATGGGTCTCTGCTGTCTGTCCATTGTGGAGGATGTGGCTCTACCATCCCTGGAGATGGGTCTCTGCTGTCTGTCCGCTGTATAAGACGTGGCACTACCTTCCCTGGAGATGGGTCTCTGCTGTCTGTCCATTGTGGAGGACGTGGCACTACCTTCCCTGGAGATGGGTCTCTGCTGTCTGTCCATTGTGGAGGATGTGGCACTACCTTCCCTGGAGATGGGTCTCTGCTGTCTGTCCATTGTGGAGGATGTGGCTCTACCATCCCTGGAGATGGGTCTCTGCTGTCTGTCCAGTGTGGAGGATGTGGCAGTACCTTCCCTGGAGATGTGTCTCTGGTGTTTGTCCAATGTAGCGGATGTGGCACTAGCTTCCCTGGAGATTGGTCTCTGCTGTCTGTCCAGTGTATAAGACAATGTACCACCTTCCCTGGAGATGGGTCTCTGCTGTCTGTACAGTGTGGAGGATGTGGCACTACCTTCCCTGGAGATTGGTTTCTCTTGTCCGTCCTGTGTATAAGATGTGGTACTACTTTCCCTGGAGATGGGTCTCTGCTGTCTTTCTGGTGCAGAAGAGGAAGCACTACCTTCCCTAGAGATGGGTCTCTGCTGTCTGTCAGGTGTGGAAAATGTGGCATTACCTTCCCTGGAGATGGGTTTCTGCTGTATATCTGGTGTAAAGGATGTCACACTAACGTCCCTGGAAATGGGTTTTTGCTGCCTTTCTGGTGTGAAAGAGGTGGAGCAAGTAACCCTGGGGATGGGTCTCTGTTGACATTCTAGGACAGAAGTGGTGGTGGTTGTACCCCTTGAGATGGGTTTCTGGTACTTGTCTATTGAGGGAAGCATGGTGTGCCTCCAGGTGTTTTTTTGTGGCCTCTCAGAGGCGGAAAGAGTAGAGTTCGTGCCCCATGAGAGGGGTTTTTGAGGCCTATTTAGAGTAGGAGGGGTGGTATTGGTGCAGATTGACTCTTCTTCTTCCGTTAGATCGATGCACTGACTGCGGGCTGAAGGGGTTCTCCTGGGACTGTTTGACCCATAGCCTAGTCCAGCATCAGCTTTAGCTGTAAAACCAATATAAAAGTGAGAAACAGCCTAAAGCAGTGAACTACATTTGGAGTTATTTACATATATAACTAGTCAGAAATAGCACTATGTAACTGTATAACTAGTCAGAAATAGCACTATGTAACTGTATAACTAGTCAGAAATAGCACTGTATAACTAGTCAGAAATAGCACTATGTAACTGTATAACTAGTCAGAAATAGCACTGTATAACTAGTCAGAAATAGCACTATGTAACTGTATAACTAGTCAGAAATAGCACTATGTAACTATACAACTAGTCAGAAATAGCACTATGTAACTGTATAACTAGTCAGAAATAGCACTATGTAACTATATAACTAGTCAGAAATAGCACTATGTAACTATACAACTAGTCAGAAATAGCACTATGTAACTATACAACTAGTCAGAAATAGCACTATGTAACTATACAACTAGTCAGAAATAGCACTATGTAACTATACAACTAGTCAGAAATAGCACTATGTAACTATATAACTAGTCAGAAATAGCACTATGTAACTGTATAACTAGTCAGAAATAGCACTATGTAACTATATAACTAGTCAGAAATAGCACTATGTAACTATATAACTAGTCAGAAATAGCACTATGTAACTGTATAACTAGTCAGAAATAGCACTATGTAACTGTATAACTAGTCAGAAATAGCACTATGTAACTATATAACTAGTCAGAAATAGCACTATGTAACTGTATAACTAGTCAGAAATAGCACTATGTAACTATATAACTAGTCAGAAATAGCACTATGTAACTGTATAACTAGTCAGAAATAGCACTATGTAACTGTATAACTAGTCAGAAATAGCACTATGTAACTATATAACTAGTCAGAAATAGCACTATGTAACTATACAACTAGTCAGAAATAGCACTATGTAACTATACAACTAGTCAGAAATAGCACTATGTAACTATACAACTAGTCAGAAATAGCACTATGTAACTATACAACTAGTCAGAAATAGCACTATGTAACTATATAACTAGTCAGAAATAGCACTATGTAACTATATAACTAGTCAGAAATAGCACTATGTAACTATACAACTAGTCAGAAATAGCACTATGTAACTGTATAACTAGTCAGAAATAGCACTATGTAACTGTATAACTAGTCAGAAATAGCACTATGTAACTGTATAACTAGTCAGAAATAGCACTATGTAACTATACAACTAGTCAGAAATAGCACTATGTAACTATATAACTAGTCAGAAATAGCACTATGTAACTGTATAACTAGTCAGAAATAGCACTATGTAACTGTATAACTAGTCAGAAATAGCACTATGTAACTGTATAACTAGTCAGAAATAGCACTATGTAACTATACAACTAGTCAGAAATAGCACTATGTAACTGTATAACTAGTCAGAAATAGCACTATGTAACTGTATAACTAGTCAGAAATAGCACTATGTAACTGTATAACTAGTCAGAAATAGCACTATGTAACTGTATAACTAGTCAGAAATAGCACTATGTAACTGTATAACTAGTCAGAAACAGCACTATGTAACTGTATAACTAGTCAGAAATAGCACTATGTAACTATATAACTAGTCAGAAATAGCACTATGTAACTATATAACTAGTCAGAAATAGCACTATGTAACTGTATAACTAGTCAGAAATAGCACTATGTAACTGTATAACTAGTCAGAAACAGCACTATGTAACTGTATAACTAGTCAGAAATAGCACTATGTAACTGTATAACTAGTCAGAAATAGCACTATGTAACTATATAACTAGTCAGAAATAGCACTATGTAACTGTATAACTAGTCAGAAATAGCACTATGTAACTATATAACTAGTCAGAAATAGCACTATGTAACTATATAACTAGTCAGAAACTAGCACTATGTAACTGTATAACTAGTCAGAAATAGCACTATGTAACTGTATAACTAGTCAGAAATAGCACTATGTAACTGTATAACTAGTCAGAAATAGCACTATGTAACTGTATAACTAGTCAGAAATAGCACTATGTAACTATACAACTAGTCAGAAATAGCACTATGTAACTGTATAACTAGTCAGAAATAGCACTATGTAACTGTATAACTAGTCAGAAATAGCACTATGTAACTGTATAACTAGTCAGAAATAGCACTATGTAACTATACAACTAGTCAGAAATAGCACTATGTAACTGTATAACTAGTCAGAAATAGCACTATGTAACTATATAACTAGTCAGAAATAGCACTATGTAACTATACAACTAGTCAGAAATAGCACTATGTAACGATATAACTAGTCAGAAATAGCACTATGTAATTATATAACTAGTCAGAAATAGCACTATGTAACTGTATAACTAGTCAGAAATAAATATATGTACACAAAAGACCTATTACTCCCTATTATTGTTTAGACAGCCTAAGCCACACCTGGGCAATAATCATGCTGTTTAATCAGCATCTTGATATGCCACACCTGTGAGGTGGATGGATTATCTCGGCAAAGGAGAAGTGCTCACTAACACAGATTGAGACAGATTTGTGAACAATAATAGGGAGTAATAGGCCTTTTGTGTACATAGAAAAAGTTTTAGATCTTGAGTTCAGCTCCTAAAAAATGGGGCCAAAAACAAAAGTGTTGCGTTTATAATTTTGTTCAGTGTATATAACTAGACGGATATAACACTATGTAACTATATAACTATGTTTCTCCCAGAAAAAAATGACAGGGTGGAAAATAAGCGACACATAATAAACATGTTTAATGAATTCCACCAGAAAGGATGCAGAGCTTCCTCATTGTCTCCTATAATCCACATTCTGCTGATCTGAGCATGTTAGAATGTAACGTTTATATTAGGAACGTGGCTATAATTGGGCCGGGAGGGAAGTCAGCATGGCAGCGGAGCTATCTGTAACTACCTCACACATTAATTCCAGAATGTGGAAATTTCAGGGAATAAAAGGTAAGATATGCACAAATTGCAGCCAGTATCCGTATCATAAACGGCTCCCAGAGAATTACACGTCAGTCAACGTGCGCACATTTCCATCAATAAAACCTCGGTTTGGGGGTCTGGGAGAACAGCTAGCAGTGTTGTGTATTAGGGTGGCTGGCTCCATATTACCTCCTGCAGTAAGACAGGGCTGACTCTGCTTCTCAGTTAACGGCTGGGGTGACATCTGCCAAACATCTAAAGGAAGGAACAGAACGACTAAACAGTAAATTGCTTTAAATACCATGAGGTTACATCACCAGCTAACCACAAACTCACTACCGGTTTGTGAAGAATCTACACTTTCTGCTTAGTTAACTTTGATTTTCCTCATTCGGTAGATAAACTACCTAACACCAACCCCCCCCCAAGCCAAGGCTCATTAAGTACAAAGAAAACTGCAGATTTAGTGCTCTCTCTGTGAGGCCACAGTTCGTATTGCCAAACGCCATGTTATATGGAGACACGCTCTTCTTAATATTATATGTGTAAGTGCGACCAATAAATGTGATTTTGTATTTTTATAACAAACTTCACTATATCTGATTTCCTTTATTTACATATATTCCATCGGATGATATTTCAAGTTCATATTCATCATACATCATATTACCCCTGAGAGGGTGAGAAGCCTGATTTCACGTTTGTTTGTGAGTGTACTCATTACCACATTTATCACACACTCCATTTAATACTGTATTGCGCTATGTCAGCCTTTTGATTCTTTATACAGATTATATCCACGGATATTTACCTGATTTCAGGTTGTTTAACTTGTTCATATATATTTTTACGTATTCTGGGTGTTTTCCACTTTATGTTTTGGTTGTATATTGTTTAGGTGTTTGTGAGGTACACCTGGGATCACTTCCAGTTACACGTTTTCCACTATATACATTTCTAGTGTGTGTACTTTTCTCTGTTTGTAACTTCTAACTCACTACCTGCTCATCACCAGCCAACTACCAACTCACTACTTCACAATGCCAAAAACTTACTATAAACAAACCGCCTCCTCGCTGCTAACACAATGACAAGTAATCACCAATTCCGTACCAACCCATCATTAACCACCAACTAGCTGCTAACTAACCACTAACATACTGCCAAACAAATCATAACCAACAGCTCCTCACCTTCATTGTTCCGTTCACATCTTCTCTTCACACTGGGCTCCTGGTCACCCTCACTGGATGGGATACTGACCACCGTCAGAGGACTCAGGCATCCAATGTCAGGGACACCATTTACCACCTTCTGTAAGCCAGTGAGGGCAGAGTACGAAGAATCAGCTGCAAGAGAAAAGGAAACATCATGATAACCAAGCTGAGGAAGAAGAGAGGAAGTGACACCACTCATGAAGTGTGATTGGTTAGTATGACAGGATACAGAATATAAAGTGTATATGCGCACCATCCTATGCAAGCCTCACGTAGAAACATCAGATATGTAGATTGTTTTTCATTTGTAATTATATCATAATCTGCCATCATTATACTGTGTACACACTTTAATTACCTTCATTATATCATAATCAGCCATGTTTAACTGTAAACTTGCTTAATTATCCTTCATTATGTTATATTTCCCATTAATCCCCCTTCGTTATGTTATATTTCCCATTAATCCCCCTTCGTTATGTTATATTTGCCATTAATCCCCCTTCGTTATATTTCCCATTAATCCCCCTTCATTATATTTCCCATTAATCCCCCTTCGTTATGTTATATTTGCCATTAATCCCCCTTCGTTATGTTATATTTGCCATTAATCCCCCTTCGTTATGTTATATTTGCCATTAATCCCCCTTCATTATATTTCCCATTAATCCCCCTTCATTATGTTATATTTCCCATTAATCCCCCTTCGTTATGTTATATTTCCCATTAATCCTCCTTCATTATGTTATATTTGCCATTAATCCCCCTTCATTATGTTATATTTCCCATTAATCCCCCTTCATTATATTTTCCATTAATCCCCCTTCGTTATGTTATATTTCCCATTAATAATCCTCCATTATGTTATATTTGCCATTAATCCCCCTTCGTTATGTTATATTTCCCATTAATCCCCCTTCATTATATTTCCCATTAATCCCCCTTCGTTATGTTATATTTATTAATCCCCCTTCGTTATGTTATATTTGTCATAAATCCCCCTTCGTTATGTTATATTTCCCATTAATCCCCCTTCGTTATGTTATATTTCCCATTAATCCCCCTTCATTATATTTCCCATTAATCCCCCTTCATTATGTTATATTTCCCATTAATCCCCCTTCGTTATGTTATATTTGCCATTAATCCCCCTTCGTTATGTTATATTTCCCATTAATCCCCCTTCGTTATGTTATATTTCCCATTAATCCCCCTTCATTATGTTATATTTCCCATTAATCCCCCTTCATTATGTTATATTTGCCATTAATCCCCCTTCATTATGTTATATTTCCCATGAATCCCCCTTCATTATATTTGCCATTAATCCCCCTTCATTATGTTATATTTGCCATAAATCCACCTTCGTTATGTTATATTTGCCATTAATCCACCTTCGTTATGTTATATTTGCCATTAATCCCCCTTCGTTATGTTATATTTCCCATTAATCCCCCTTCATTATATTTGCCATTAATCCCCCTTCGTTATGTTATATTTCCCATTAATCCTCCTTCATTATGTTATATTTCCCATTAATCCTCCTTCATTATGTTATATTTCCCATTAATCCTCCTTCATTATGTTATATTTCCCATTAATCCCCCTTCATTATGTTATATTTCCCATTAATCCCCCTTCATTATATTCCCCATTAATCCCCCTTCATTATGTTATATTTGTCATAAATCCACCTTCGTTATGTTATATTTGCCATTAATCCCCCTTCGTTATGTTATATTTGCCATTAATCCCCCTTCGTTATATTTGCCATTAATCCCCTTTCGTTATGTTATATTTCCCATTAATCCTCCTTTATTATGTTATATTTGCCATTTATCCCCCTTCGTTATTTTATTTACTATAGATACTGATTACATTAATACCCACCTCCACTCACAGGCCAGTCCTCGTCGGTCAGGAAGGACAAAGATGATTTGTGAAAATTTTCAACTGCATTATGTCCACTAGAAGTGTCTGCTGGCGGCTCAGTCTTTTTCCTGACTGAGGTCTCCATTGCTGGTTCGCTGGCAGTGGTACTAACAGCAGAGAACGGACTTACACAACCAACCTCGGAAAATCCATTCACCACCTTCTGTAGCCCACTGAGTGCAGAGTATGAGGAATCTGGTGGGACAGGGACACTCTTTACAACCAAGAGAGGACATGCAGGCACTTTGTAAGACATTATATTGGTATTGTGTGTGAGGATTGGTATGTTTTATTATATTGGTACTGTGTGTGAGGTTTGGTATGTTTTATTATATTGGTACTGTGTGTGAGGTTTGGTATGTTTTATTATATTGGTACTGTGCGTGAGGTTTGGTATGTTTTATTATATTGGTACTGTGTACGTGAGGTTTGTTATGTTTTATTATATTGGTACTGTGTGTGAGGTTTGGTATGTTTTATTATATTGGTACTGTGTGTGAGGTTTGGTATGTTTTATTATATTGGTACTGTGTGTGAGGTTTGGTATGTTTTATTATATTGGTACTGTGTGTGAGGTTTGGTATGTTTTATTATATTGGTATTGTGTGTGAGGTTTGGTATGTTTTATTATATTGGTACTGTGTGTGAGGTTTGGTATGTTTTATTATATTGGTACTGTGTGTGAGGTTTGGTATGTTTTATTATATTGGTACTGTGTGTGAGGTTTGGTATGTTTTATTATATTGGTATTGTGTGTGAGGTTTGGTATGTTTTATTATATTGGTACTGTGTGTGAGGTTTGGTATGTTTTATTATATTGGTACTGTGTGTGATGTTTGCTATGTTTTATCATAATGGTATTTTAGGTGAGGTGTATGTTAATATGTTGGGATTGTATGTGAGATTGTTTGCAAATTACCTGTGTCTTCGTGATCTGAATGCTTATTTGCAGTTATTTCTGTGAGGTTGGAGCTGGATTGTATCCTAATTGCAGCAAACGGACTCACACATTCCTGCTCAGAAAACCCATGGACCACCTTCTCCAGACCACAGAGAGCTGCATATGAGGCTTTCCCTGCACAGAACACACCGGAGCAGGTTCCATCATACATACAAAGAGACAGAGATCCCTACCCGCAGTAATCATTACACCCAGACACAGATCCGACACCCAGACAAAGATCAACATTTGCAGCCTTCCACTGCTATCCGGGATGGATGGCTTTTTTTGGATAATGTGGAAACAAAATATGACACTACCTCCAGTCAGCTGGTTGCCAGGCTGTGTGTGCTGGCAGCACCCTGGATTTTACCAAGCTTCTTGAAAATAGTTTAATGAAAACCAGAGGAACTGCACACACAAAGCACTACCTCAACAACTATATTAAGTGTTAACAATAACAGTGCTTAGAGCGTCCCTTAAAGAAACTATCAGAAGATTCAGTGATTTTATTACATGGTTAACGGAAGACGAAATGGTACGGTAAAAACGCCATCTAATATGTCATCTTACCGTCCTCAGCAGAACAGCGGCTGCCAGCGTTCACTAGAGTGCTTCTGAGAGGTTCCCGTCCTTTCTCGTTTAATCGAGTAGAACAGGGAGGTCCTAGGGAACAAATCGTTCGTGTATAAAGTGCCGGGATGTTAATGTGAAGGAAAGGAGGAGAAAGGGCAACTGGTAAAAATGATATTATCATTACATGCATGTTAAATGGTGAATCAACTGGGCTTATAATTAGAGAATACGAATAGAAATGGGGAAATATTCAGTATAACCAAAAGCAGGGAGTAAAGAGATATTTGCTGATAATATTACATTAATAGAATCACAAACAAAGCGATTAATAAAAAGAATTACACTTTGTTGACTCCTTTCTTATTCTCCTATCACAGATTACTTTTAATATATTATTATTTCTGTTTTCTGTGGGGTATATCCCAATGTTTCGAACGCTCGTGTATCTCTCACCGTCACACACTCTGTACTTACCGGGAGCAGATTCCTTACTCTTCCTGAGCCCGCTCTCCTCTGCAACGTCGACAGAGACCGGGGGAGTAGCCACTGCTACCAGGGGACTGACTGACCCAAGTTCAGCAAACTCGCTGACTACCTTCTGCAATCCGTCAATCGCAGAGTACGAAGGATCCACTAAGGGGAAAACACAGACATGAACCCATCCTTCTGGGCCAAGCTTCAAATTGTGAGACAACTCTTACACAAAGTGTTCCTTCTAAGGTGAACGAGCCACCCATAACACAGAAATATGAAATTAGCGCAGTTCTGTAAAGTAAGTTCATCTAAATCTGTATTGCTAATAATCCAGCACTGGGCTCCTTACACAGTTACCAACCTGTTAATTAAACAAATACAGCATAGTACAGCACTATAATATAGTACGTAATTCTGGGTAGACTGGAAAATTGAGTTTTAAATCATTCACTAATGAATTCACACATTTACACAATTCCCTGCATATGAAAAATGGATGGGAACAGTCCCTACACAGTGACTGAGTCACAGACCGGGCGTTATAGGCTAAAAGACATCCAAGACAGGGCATTATAGACTGAAAGACATCCAAGACAGGGCATTATAGACTGAAATACTGGCAAGACAGACAGACATCCAAGACAGGGCGTGAGACAGACAGAGTGGCAAGACATGGCATAAGACAGAGTGGCAAGATGGGGCTTGATACACATAGGGACAGACAAAGCAGAGTGTTAGAGACAGCCAGGTAACCCAGGGCATAGTAGACAGACCGGCAAATTGGGGCATTATAGATAGAGATAAAGACAAGACAGGGCGTTCTAGACAGAAATGCAGAAGAGGGCATGATAGACAAAGAGACAGGTCGTTACAGAGAAGCAAGAGAAGTCAAGGAGTTACCATTCTCTGAGGACAAGCTGATGTCATCACTGAAAACGGAGTCCACGGATGCAATGGTATCATTAGACTCTGGCTGGAAAATAGTGTCATCTAGAAGAAATGGGATTAAGTTACAGGGTCAGCATGCACAATAGATGAGATGGTATGGTGATCTCAGAATGAGCTGTGCCATGATTAACCTGAGATGGTATGGTGATCTCAGAACAATGGTGATCTCAGAACGAGCTGTGCCATGATTAACCTGAGATGGTATGGTGATCTCAGAACAAGCTGTGCCGTGATTAACCTGAGATGGTATGGTGATCTCAGAACAAGCTGTGCCGTGATTAACCTGAGATGGTATGGTGATCTCAGAACGAGCTGTGCCGTGATTAACCTGAGATGGTATGGTGATCTCAGAATGAACTGTGCCGTGAATAACCTGAGATGGTATGGTGATCTCAGAACGAGTTGTGTCATGATTAACCTGAGATGGTATGGGGATCGCAGAACGAACTGTGCCGTGAATAACCTGAGAAAACACAGCTCGTCTGTGTGGATATCTGTCTGATTCTATTCGCACACAGCATGGCCATTTTATTACAATCTAAACTCTTACAGAGATCCGTGCCATCAACAACCATGCCATGTGGTGTAAGCCGCAGGGGTCACTGTATACTGGTATCCTGAGTAACAATGATAGCATCACATGCAATGCATTGCTAGTACACAGGACATGGTTTTAGTGCTGGCATGGGACAACACACAGTCACACAAAGGGACAAACTACTGATAAGAATAGTGGAGATTAAATTTGGAGATCACAAGGGAAAAAAAAATTCTAAAATGCAAACCAAGATTCTGCAATCCTCCACGTGCAGCAGAAATGGCAAAGTTAAAAACTTTCTGACAATGCAGCCTCAGATTGGTTCAAAGTGAGTATACTGTGACATATTGGAGAGACATGCAATGCCACCGGTGGAAACAATGTGACCGATTCCCTTCTTACCGGCAGGTAGAGGGAAGTGACTAGTTCGTTCTGCTCTCCTAATCTCAGTGCGTCCCACAGCGATACTGAACATAGCCCTGGACGAGCTGCCCGAATCAGGACGTGGGATATCCTCCATTAGTTTCATCAGACCAATCAGGTGCATGTTTGGAAAAGATGGTCCTAGATAAAGAATAAAGTGTTATATCCATTCACACACACACAGACATAGCCACACACACACACACACACACACACACACCCCGTTAGCCACACACACACACCCCGTTAGCCACACACACACACCCCGTTAGCCCCCACACACACCCCGTTAGCCCCCACACACCCCGTTAGCCCCCACACACCCAGATAGTTATAGCCATTAAAACACACACATTTATAACCACATAGTAAGCCACATACACACACACACACACACACAGATAGTTATAGCCATTAAAACACACACAGATATAACCACATAGTTAGCCACACACACACACACACACCCCGTTAGCCACACACACAATGTTAGCCCCACACACACACCGTTAGGCCACTCACACACACACACACACCGTTAGCCACACACACACCGTTAGCCACACACACACACACACACCGTTAGCCACACACACACACCCCGTTAGCCACACACACACACAGATAGTTATAGCCATTAAAACACACACAGATATAACCACTCAGACACACTCAGTAAGTGATATTCACACTCACATAAATATATACACAAACATATTATTAATGATTAAATACAATCTCACCAATACACCACTATAATAATTTCTACAGGTCATTACAAAAACCTGAGAGATTGCATTCCTAGCATTCCCTATAATGTCATGCAGAATGTTTACATCACAGCATGGTATCCAGCACAGAATATTCTTCTCACCTTGTCCCTCCGTGTCCCTGGGGCTGCTGGGCGGCTGCACCCACTGACCAGGTACTGCCAGTGCTGGGCTCGGACACTTCTCTTCTTTCACGTGGACTTTAGTCTTATCGTCCATAATGATTCCTGGAGAGGAGACCAGAAATATCACCTGGGATATAACACACCTGACCTGGGATATAACACACCCTCCCTGCCACTGACCTGGGATATAACACACCCTCCCTGCCACTGGCCTGGGATATAACACACCCTCTCTGCCACTGGCCTGGGATATAACACACCCTGCCTGCCACTAGCCTGGGATATGACACAGATTCTCCATGTCACTTGCCTGGGATATAACACACCCTCCCTGTCACTCGACTGAGATATAACACACCCTCCCTGTCACTCGACTGGGATATCACACCTTCCCTGTCACTCACCTGGGATATAACACACCCACCCTGTCACCCACCTGGGATATAACACACTCACCCTGTCACTCACCTGGGATATAACACACTCTCCCTGTCACTCACCTGGGATATAACACACCCTCCCTGTCACTCACCTAGCATATAACACACCCTCCCTGTCACTCGACTGGGATATAACACACCCTCCCTGTCACTCGACTGGGATATCACACCTTCCCTGTCACTCACCTGGGATATAACACACCCACCCTGTCACCCACCTGGGATATAACACACTCACCCTGTCACTCACCTGGGATATAACACACTCTCCCTGTCACTCACCTGGGATATAACACACCCTCCCTGTCACTCACCTAGGATATAACACACCCTCCCTGTCACTCACCTAGGATATAACACACCCTCCCTGTCACTCACCTAGGATATAACACACCCTCCCTGTCACTCACCTAGGATATAACACACCCTCCCTGTCACTCACCTAGGATATAACACACCCTCCCTGTCACTCACCTAGCATATAACACACCCTCCCTGTCACTCACCTGGGATATAATACACCCTCCCTGTCACTCACCTGGGATATGATAAACGCTCTCTGTCACTCATTAAATATAATAAATGAACTCACTTGGAATGTTAGAACCTAACCTGACTGGGTTCCCGTATTACTTACCTTGGCTGTGGGTTTGGCTGAGATCACATTCAGTGGTTGTTAGACCTTGGGCAGACCGTGGACCCTTGGCAGGTGGGCTGGGTCTACAGTGAGGGATCTTCTTTACACAGTTCACCACATTCACCAAATGGGACTTTCCAGTTGGGTTAGCTATGAAAATAATGTAAATGATAAAGAGGTGAAAGAAAGGTGTGAAATGTGGGAACAGGAGGCCAGCCGACTATCTGACTGCACAATACTAATAGCCAGCATTACAATTACTCTAGAAAACGCTGACCGAGGTGATGAGCTAGCACTATCATACAAGCACTAGCTGGGTTACAAGGAGTGTGAGTGACTGCTATAGGGTAAGAATACCTTCACTCTGCCCTCTCAAATCCTCTGGGGGGCGCCACAAGTCATACTGCCCAGGGAAGCTGTTAGAGATAGGATGAGAAGGGCTGGAGGGCTCCAGAACTGGTCTCTTGCTGTCCATTGTCCCTGATGGGGGCGCCATGTCTGCAGGAATACATATTACTCCATTAATAGGGCATTAGAGTGATACAGGAAGTGATAGTCAATGTGGAAAATGGGGGCAGAAAACAGCTCAGAGGACAGGAAACTCAGAACAAACAGGGCAAACTTTGCGTGTTTCACCGTATGCATGGCATACGTGGTGCTGAGTATTGTTATGCTTATCATGCTGGCCTCAGAATAAGATGTTTAACACTTTCAGGTCCTGTGACTTCAGATATCATTTAGCATGCCCGCCCTCTCTCGCTCTGTTTGCTGACTGCATGATTTAATGCATGTATTTGGCAGGAAAGAATCAGCGCTGGTTCATGATCGCCAGTGAGATCCCGGATGACGTACTTCTGGAAGTTAGACTGACGGCTTGGATTTAAAAGGGACACTATAGTCACCAAAACGTTATCTTAATCAAGCAGTTTTGGTGTATAGATAATGTACCTGCAGTCTCTCTGCTCAATTCCAAGCCGTTTAGGAGTTAAATTGCTTTGTTAATGCAGTCCTAGCCAGACCTCCCCTGGCTGTCAATCCCACACTGTTTATTTAATAACATTAGGTGGTTTTACATGTATATGCTCAATATGTCTGTAACCACCATTAATTGGACACTGTCCAGCATTAATATGGGAGTTAGTGTTAGACAAACAAAGGGTGGGTCAGCTTAGCTGTAGAACAAGCACGTCAAACTCAAAGGCCAAGACGGGCCAAATAAACAAGGTTTACGTTTATGTGGGCCGCAAAAAAAACCCAAAACGTCAGTTTCCGTAGAAACGTAGGTTTATTTCGAAAAGTACAGTATAAAAAAAGTTGCCTGACACTGGACATCCTCGCGCTTGTAGGGCTTCAAAGTAAACAAAATAGCAAATTTATTTTAACGCCTTAAGGACTGAGCCAAATGTACAAGTTGTGATCAAAATATAACGTAAACAAAACCTGGAATTTGCGCTACATGTCTGTTCAGGCGTAATTCGCCTCCTTTCATATTATGTGCACCCACCCTTATTATATATCATTTTATTCAGGAGAAATAGGGCTTTCATTTAACATCAAATATTTAGCTATCAAACAATTTAATATGAATACAATATAAATAAATGAGAGAACTTAAGAAATTTTAACTGTGAATGTCATGATACGTTTTGCTTTTACTGCAATAAAATACATATTTGTATTCAACGTGTAAAACAGTACCCCCTATGTACAGGTTTTATGGTGTTTTGGGAAGTTACAGGGTCAAATATAGCACGTTACATTTTTCAGTTTTTTCACATTTAAATTTGCCAGATTGCTTAGATTTGCCTTTGAGAGCGTATGGTAGCCCAGGAAAGAAAATTACCCCCATGATGGCATACCAGTTGCAAAAGTAGACAGCCCAAGGTATTGCAAATGGGGTATGTCCAGTCTTTTTAAGTAGCCACTTAGTCGCAAACACTGGCCAAAATTAGCTTTAATATTTGTTTGTGTGTGAAAAATGCAAAAAACTAATTTGAACGCCAATTTAGTGTTTGTGACTAAGTGGCTACTAGAAAAGACTGGACATACCCTATTTGCAACACCTTGGGTTGTCTACTTTTGCAAATGGTATGCATCATGGGGGTAATTCTCATCTCTGGACTACCATAGGGTCTCAAAGGCAACGTAACCAATCTGGCGAATTTCAACGTGAAAAAACTGAAACGCAAGCCTTATATTTGACTAACTTTTGAAACCACCATAAAACCTGTACATGAGGGGTACTGTTATACTCGGTAGACTTCACTGAACACAAATATTAGTGTTTCAAAACTGTAAAACGTATCACAACAATTATATCGTCCTTGTAAGTGCCATTTGTGTGTGAAAAATGCGAAAAACTTCACTTTCACTGACGATATCATTGTTATAATATATATTATATACAACTGGGCGTTTAGAGCCGGGTCCCCAAGGACGGCATAGCATGCCCACCGTCCTTAAGGGGTTAAGGAGACGTGTATTTGCATATAATCAACGTTTTAGTCCAACTACCTTGACATATTAAGAAATGTTTGGTAATGGGACTGAAATGGTGAATGTATGCTGTTGCACAGCTGTAAACAAACAAATTACGTTGTGTTGTTTATTTTGAAGTCCTATGAGTTTGTTCTTCACTTTGGCTGAGATCAAACTTGATGATCTCAGCCAATCCAATGCTTTCCAATAGGAAAGCATTGGGAGGCTATGGTACATGTGTGGCAAAAAGCTGCACGGCCAATCTGCATCTCCATGGGGAGTATTCAGCACCTCCATGCAGACCCAATCTAACACACTGCCCCGTCCCCCCTTTAATACACGGCTCTCCCCCCAATTTAATACACTGTCCCTTCCCTCTCTTAAATGAATACACTGCTCCCCTCCCCCCCCCCAATTTAACACAGTAGCCTCCTCCCTCCCTCCCTCCCATTAATATACTGGCCCCCTCCCTCTCCCAAATTAATACAGTGCCCCCTCCCTCCCTCAAATTAATACAGTGCCCCCCTCCTTCCCCCAAGCCCCTCTTCTCCTACCTTACAATTTGCTGTCTGTCCTTCAGTTTCAGCTACAGCCCTGCTCAAGCAAGCCAGATGCTCCCCTGGCACTGCGAGCAGGAGGGAAAGGGGAGGGTCTGGCACTGCGAGCAGGAGGGAAGGGGGAGTGGCTGGCACTGCGAGCAGGAGGGAAACGGGAATGGCTGGCACTGCGAGCAGAGGGGAAGGGGGAGTGGCTGGCTCTGCGAGCAGAGGGGAAGGGGGAGTGGCTGGCACTATGAGCAGGAGGGAAGGGGGAGGGTCTGGCACTGCGTGCAGGAGGGAAGGGGGAGTGTCTGGCACTGCGAGCAGGAGGGAAGGGGGAGTGGCTCATTATCCCCTCCCAGCCCCTCCATGTGTCTCATTTCACATCCCAGTGTCTCATTACCCCCTCCCAGCCCCTCCATGTGTCTCATTACCCCCCCAGTGTCTCATTAGCCCCTCCATGTGTCTCATTACCCCCCCAGTGTCTCATTACCCCCTCCCAGCCCCTGTCATGTCTGGGAGGGGGTAATGAGACACTGGGGGGATAATGAGACACATGGAGGGGCTAATGAGACACTGGGGGGGTAATGAGACACATGGAGGGGCTGGGAGAGGGTAATGAGACACTGGGGGGATAATGAGACACATGGAGGGGCTAATGAGACACTGGGTAATGAGACACATGGAGGGGCTGGGAGGGGGTAATGAGACACTGGGGGGATAATGAGACACTAGGAGGGAGGAATGAGACACATGGAGGGGCTGGGAGGTAATGAGACACTGGGGGTAATGAGACACATGGGGGGCTGGGAGGGGGTAATGAGATACCGGGGTAATGAGACACTAGGGAGGGCTGGGAGGATAATGAGACACCAGGAGGTGGAATGAGACACATGGAGGGGGCTGGGGGGTAATGAGACACCTGAGGGGGCTGGGAGGGGGGAATGAGACACCTGAGGGGGTAATGAGACACTAGGAGGTGGAATGAGACACATGGAGGGGCTGGGGGGTAATGAGACACTGGGAGGGAGGAACGGGACACATGGAGGGGCTGGTAGGGGTAATGAGACACTAAGAGGTGGAATGAGACACATGGAGGGGCTGAGGGGTAATGAGACACTGGGGAATGAGACACATGGGGACTGGGAGGGAGGAATGAGACACATGAAGGGGCTGGGAGAGGGTAATGAGACACTGGGAGGTGGAATGAGACACATGGGGGCTGGAGAGGGTAATGAGACACTAGGAGGTGGAATGAGACACATGGGGGCTGAGGATTATGAGACCCTGGGAATGAGACACATGGAGGGACTGGGAGGGGGTAATGAGACCCTGGGGGGGGTAATGAGACACATGGGGGGGCTGGGAGGGTATAATGAGACACTGGGATGTGAAATGAGACACATGGAGGGACTGGGAGGGGGTAATGAGACACTGGGGGGGGGGAGGGGGCTAATGAGACACACGGAGCGTCTCAAACTAACCAGAAACAAGTGCAGTGCTACATTCAACAAGTGCAACATGTCGTTGTCGAGTTAGATGACAGATGATTTGATGAAGATTTTAATATAGTATGTCTTCCTTTATTGTTCACACAACATGTATGTATTTGCTATGCTTTCATCTTGTATTTGTACTTCATAATTCAGGTTTTCAATGGCAAAATGTGTTGGTCAGGAATGGAACCCGTGTTTATTACATTGTGTCTATGGGAAATTAGTTCTCACTTTATGAGCGAGGCTTTAGAACTGATTCGATCGTAAAGTCGGGAACTACCTGTACTTTTATTTCATACTTTTCTGTAATGTGACACAATAATCGGACTTTGACACATATTATTCCTGTTTAACATTGTTTGCTCTGTTTTTTTCCTGATGACCACTGGTTACATTCACTAAATAAGACAAATGAATAGTATTACAAGGGGAAAAATCCCATTTATATTTTATAGGATTTTTATTCCTTAAAGGGACACTCCACACACTTAAAGCAGTTTAGCGTGTTGTAATGCTTTATTATGAGTAGAGTGCGTCCTTTTTTCAGTTTACAAAATGTGTAGGTTTAATTAGAAATTGGCACTTTTATAAATGGACCTTGTTACACCCCCCATGGCTGTCAATCAGATACCTGATTGTAGCGGATGTCCATGAGCTGCCCTGGGACTTACATTATGTTTAAACTGTATTCGTCTATTTGCTAAATGTCTTTGCAGTAAGGGAATGTATTCGTGTAAAATAGCTAAGTTCTATGTGTAAAATGTATTGGATTCGTCTGAATGTAAGGTAGTTTCATTCCCTTAGTTTGTTCGAATGAAACAACCGAACAGTCAGACCTCCCCTGTGTGAAGTGTGTCCTCAATTACCCGTTGCAACATTGTTGCGAACGGGTAATTGACAAGTGAAGTAGCCGTCCTTTGTTCTCTACCGAACGGCCCCTCGTTCGGTAGATAGAAAGAGCCGAACGAGGGGATTCAGGCGAAACCTCCCTAGCCTCTATAGCTAGAGGCTTTCGTGCAGTTTGTTCCCTTACTCCAGGACCGACCGCAGGGCCCATTCACATGGAACCGCATTCGGCGGTTTCACTCAGTGCGGTCGGTCATTTTATTCCCTCCATAAATTTCCCGAACACCTGGTCTGATCTGGGTGATTTTTGGATATGTTGTTCACCCAGATCAGGGCTATCGGGGGGGGTGTAGGATTTAAAGGGGTACCCCTACGTTTAGAGGTACATCCAGAAATGGGGGGAATTACTGTACTGGATAAGGGGATTATGATGCTGGCTGAGGGGAGGAGATGTGTGGGAGGTTACCAGGGCAGGATTGGCTACTGTATTAATGAGTGTAATCCCTCCCTTGCATGGGAGCATGCTTTAAAAGGCCAGTGTGGAATAAAGATTTCAGTTCTGCTCCTGAAACTGTGTGTCGTCCAGTTTTGCTGTGGGATATTGCTGTGTTATTTTGCCTGCTGGAGACCTTGCCTGTGGATTTACAATTTACTTGTTCCTGAGCCTCACTTGGATTATAAGCGGAGATACCTGGGGAATATTGCATCTCCGCTACACTGATCTTGTTACTTCCTGGTTTGTTTAGCTCACTGGAGATAAACTCAAGAGGCAGCAATTGCCCAGAGTACTTTGTAATGACTTGTCATTGAGGGGTCTTCGATTGGACTGCCACAGAAAGACTGGGTGGTCTTGCAAAGGCTGCAGAGGAGAGATCTGCATCTTTTGCAAGCTGTTTTTAGATATACCCCTATGATATAAAATAGAATGTTCCTTTAAAGTAAAAATAATGACCGTGAAAGATCCTTACATGTTTCAGAAAATCCACCACTCAGACAGTGACAAAAAAAATAAAAAGTGAATTCTTCCACCCATTTGGAAGTAACAGATTTGTAAACCAAAAACAAGAAACAAAGTGAGCAGGAAAATAAAATGACACAAGAGGCACAGTATGGATAATCTGAGTAAACTGATGCCAAAGGAAAAGGGTAACGCAACACTTTCACACACAACCCCCAATAAATACAGATTCTTCCTCTAGATCAACACACCCTCTGAATGCGTTCTTTTCACGCCCAGGACTGGTCTTCGCATCTCCTCAACCATCTCGGGCCCAGACCTTCCCAATCCATGCAAACCAGGGACACGCATAGCAACTTTATCCAGAAACTTCCCTAGAAGAGAGCGGAAACACAGCAGTAAGTCTGTCTTCTCCCACTATGATACACACCGGCAAGAGATAATAAAATGGACCCTGTGGCAATGTCTGCGTCTGAGTAAATATACAAAAAACTATTTCCCGCTAAAATAAAAAACTAAAAGCACTTAGTAGGTATAGACGCTAAATGCGTGTTCATTGATCTATTAAACGTGAAAAGTGCTCTATGCATAAAAATAGGCGCTCGAAAGATAAATGTCCGAAATGCCAATCTAAAAAGCTGCTACAACACTGATGTGGAGATCTCTCCTGCCCACCAAAATCTTAAATTTTGTGCGAATAACGGGGTTAAAAGGTGGTGTTCACCATTAATCCCTCAAGTGGAGCGCTGTATAAATACACTCACCCTTGAAACAGAGATATAGGTCTGGATCTTTAACTCGGCAGCTGCCCAGAAATTCTAACACTGACAGCAGGCACGCTATTTTCTTTCAATCAGCTATGGAAGATGGTGGAATATTCCGCAGTAATTGATGAAAAATACATTTCACATACTCTATACATACCGTCTCGGCCAGGCTGTGGGCTCCAAGTCTCTGGCGTACGCTGCTGTGAATAATGCATCCTGGAAACTCCATTTGTGACGGCCACCGTGAAAGGGTTGGGTGGAACCGGTGAGATTTCGGATGTACGGGTGACTACAGACCCACCGGATCGGATGGTAGTCTCTAAAGACAAAACATTAATATTATCCAAAGCAGACAACAGAAAACAGAGGTATCAAGAATGTCTACTACCCATCTCTATATGTGGACAGCAAGCTAAAGGGATCACCAACCCAAACAAATCAGACACGGGTACAAAGAGCATCTATTCACAGGCTGGCAGGGAATTATGGGAAATTTACTCAAACATTAACTATAGGTTCATGAATGGACATCGATGAAGCCATCAGCACTGTATCAAGGAAAAGTGGATTTACTGTATCAAGGAAAAGTGGATTGACACACTATTTTCCAATATGAGAATTGCACACATCATTATTTCAATGCTAAGTAAAAGGTTATTCGGTAAACTGGAATTGTATATGGAAAATAAAATTGTACATTTCTAGAATAAAAATGTGAGCTGGAGAAGTCTTTATCTACAACTTAAAATTAATTTAACAATTCTCCACATTTCACAGTTCAGTAAACAAACGGACTGTTTTAAACTACAACAAGGGATCCCATCAATCCTCAAAATCCATGCAGGTCAGCGAATGTTACTCCGTCAGTAAATACAGATATGTTACCTCACGGTGATTGAAAAATACAAGGGATCTTTCCCTGACCAAGAATAGTTTTCAATTATCAATCTTATGGAAAACAGGGTTAATTGCAGAGCAAGTGCAACTGTTACTTAGAGTCATAAAATACAGAGCTTGTGCAAACCATTGCATTCTCAAAACCTGCACCAATTACCATTGCAGGGTTATTGGACCTGGGAAATTGCTCCCAGACAACTTCAATGAATACCTATAGTGTCCCTTTAAACTGCTCAGCGATGCTGCTAATATCTGCCCTCGTAACACACAACAGTCTCACCTGCACATATTCCGCCCAGCTCCAAGCCCCACCGCGCAGACGTGACGGTGTTGCTGAAAGGACGGGGCTGGCATGCAGATATCTCCTTCAAACAGTTCATCAAGCCATGCAGATGGGAATTACCTGGAGGTATGCCTGAGAAAAGGAACAACAACCAATGGATCGGGTCCAGAAACTCGATAACAAGTTTCCAAACAAAGGGGGAGAAAAGCACATACGTATATTAAAAGGGGCAACGAAGGCACCATTACCATTTTGACTCAATGAAGTGGCTACGGTGATTGGAGTCGCCATGAGGGTGGGCAGTGACAGCCTGAGAGTTTCAGCTCCATGCTCTGTTCTTAGCATTTCATGAAGCGCGATGTGAAAACGTGAACTCTGCCTTCTGGCAGCTTTTCCACCAGCATTACTCATAAATACCTCGAAAAAACGGGCTGCTGGGCATGTCATGGCCATTCAGCTTTACTGATCTGTAACCTGCTGTTACTGTGCATTATTGAGGTTCTACCGCTGGAGCACCATATTGTCTGATATATTCCCAGAATTCCCTACACACTGACAAGCCATAAGCACTTAGTTATTCGAGATTTGCCCTGAATTCCACGCTATGTTATAGCTGCTAGATAACCCTTTGTTACCCAAGACAAGCCATTCAGAGTAGAGCAAACACTATTTATATTAAAATTAACCTTTTTGATATGTAATATTTGTTTAGCTATGGGTTCTGCAATTTATCCTTTTAAACCAGCTTAATTCAGAATTTGTGTGGCACACCTAGAGCATACCACGTAAATTAACCTATGCAGTGTAAGGCACTACTGAAGGAAAACCTTGTACCATGTTTTCACATTGATGCCGTGGCGCGTGAATACGAAATTGCTCCAGACAGTGTGCTTTTACTACCTCTGCTGTATACCCACTAAAATCACTTCAATGGCGTTTACAGGAGGGAGGGAAGCAGGGACTGTCCAGAGACACACGTTCTGATTTAATCCCAGGCTGTAAATTAAAGATTTTGCAGTCGGGTACTGCTGGGGTGATCTCATTCCATGATACTTAGCGGGATATTCTCCAGTATTTGTTTTTAGATCATTTAAAAGGTTTAGGTTTCTTTTTCTATTTTAATAAACTATGACCATATAAATATTTATGGCCAGGGGGCTAAACCCATGCATGCCGCCATGGGCTGAAACCTCATATGTGGTTAAGTGTTTCACACATCCCAGACCCGATCTTAATACAGGAAGAATAGAGGGGTACGTGATATTGCGTGAGGGGCGAGAATCCAGTCTCTATCAACCTCCTAACAGAACACCCCACGGTGCAGTGACAGTGGGGGTAAATCCGGAGAGTAGAATATATGCTTACTGTCTGCTAGAGACCTTCTAGGGGCTTCCTGCCTTCGATGCCCTCTGTTCTGTTGCAGGGGATCAGCAGGTGGGGCTGACAGCTTCCTAACATCAGATAGGCACAAAGGCAAATTGTCTTCACTCCCAGAATCCTCTGCAAAGACAGAAACAACCTGACATGGGATCAAATAACAATATGACAAACATTTCTGTGAGGTTAAAATGTTGGTTAGCCTCTGCCGGCAGGACTGTGAATTACTGTGTTATCTGTAAACCGAATCCAGTGAGAAAAGACATGAAAAGGGAGAAAACACAATTAGATTTACTAACCAGTTAAATCCCTCAAACACTAAGCTTAACCATGGCAAATCTAACCTCTCATCTATAAACCCTCTGGGTACGAGTTCATCATTGCCAATATTCTGATAAATAAACAGCACAATAACTAGACATCATTTTCTATTAAAGGGACACTATAGTCACCCAGACCACTTCAGCTCAATGAAGTGGTCTGGGTGCCAGGTCCTTCAGATGTAAACATTGGAGTTTCAGAGAAACTGGTATGTTTACATAGCAGGGTTAATCCAACCTCTAGTGGCTGTCTTCCTGACAGCTGCTAGAGTTTGCTTCTGCAACGCTGGATGCGAAAATAGCATCCAGCGTGCAGAACGTCCATAGGAAAGCATTGAGAAATGCTTTCCTATGGACTGTTTGAATGCGCGCACGGCACTTGCCGCGCATGTGCATTCCGCTCCACTCGGGAGCGGACATCGGCAGGGGAGGAGAGGTCACCAGCGCCAAGGGAGCCTGGCGCTGGATTAAGGTAACTGAAGGGGTTTCAGCGCCAAGGGAGGGGGCCCTGAGGATGGAGGGGTCCTAAGGATGATATAGTGTGAGGAAAACAAGTTTGTATTCCTGACATAAGGCACCACCTTGCCGGGGTCACTGACCTTGTTTAATGCTAAGGATCCCTCCCCACGCTGGGGAAATGCTCTGGTTTCCAGGCGATGTTCTGAGAGCGTGATCTGATGGCGCCCGAAGCCATGTGCTCGGACTCCCTGCAAGGTAATGAAAAAAAAGTAAAGCGCAGAAAGCAGAAGTCGCTCGGAGAAGATTAACTCTCTCTAGAGTAGGTTTTGAAGTTCTACAAAGCAAGAACTGAGTGCTGAATGCTGTGTCAGTATAATTCATATTAGACTATACATTTCTAGTATACGAATCAGATTAATATGAATTGACTAATCTCCTCTGACATTACGCAGTCAAATCTTCCTTCCATTAACCCTTATAATTAGAACCTCGGATCTCAGGCCTATGCTCGATACACAAGACCCACCTTTGCAATGAATTGTTCGGATTACAGCCTCCGGTGTATGGTCTCCCTGGGAACACAGGCCGTGCGATGGGTTTTTTAATGTGTGAGGGGCCCGGTGTGTCAGATCAGGAATTGTTTTCGGTCCCAAAAAGCCATGTACAGGGGTGCAGGTTGGAGACCGCTCTGTGAAGCAAATTTTCAGATTTAAGTAGGTGGTAAGAGGAGCAGACGACTGATGACAGAAAAATTCTTACTATTCTGGAGGACTCTTTATTACTGAGAAAGGAGTGGACCAGGAGTGGGGCAGATTGCCCGAGGACTATATTAACCAACACCTTTACAGGCACAGCCTGCTAATTGTGGCTCGGGATATTGTGAGTGATCCATTACCTTTGATTCTAATCTGATTTTTAAAACAATATTATGCTATGTTAGCTTTTATGTTCTTACAGCTTAACCAACAGACAATATGTAATGTATGAAAATTGGTTTTAACTCACAGTTTTTTGCTTGTAATTTGCACCCCCTTTTTATATATCTTGTTTTCGGTTTTAATTAAGTGTCTTATTTGTGGTTAAGGACACAAGATTAGCGCCAATCCCATTTCTGTTTGGGTTTGTTATTACTGAAATGATCAGATTTCTTCTTCCGTGCTTCACCCAGATGTAAATGATCACATTAACAGATCTGAGAATTTATCTTACTGAAAGCAGTCTTCTATAAATGATAAAAACTAAAGAATTAAGTGCAAGTGCATACACCCCTCACTAAATGAGCAATATTACCCTCCTGGGTAAAGAAAGATATATAGGAACCGAAAACAAAAATGCAAGCATATTGCTCTACATAACGCAAATACATGCTGTAAATATCGCACTCACATACTGCGGAGTCAGACTTAGAAGCTTGTATAAAAACTCCTTCAGTAGGCTGTATAACCCTTCTCCAAAGATTTCCTGGTTGGGGTAAATGCTGGTTCCAATCTAAAGTATGGCACAGGAAACTTGTATGTAACTTTATTCCTACGGAATCTGTTGGCACTATATAAATGGCAATAATAATAATAATAATAATAATAATTCCAAATAGAAGAAAACGTCAGTGCTTGAATTTTAGCTGTTTCTATGCAAGCTTCGAAGTCTGACTCCGCAGTATGTGAGCGCGACATTTACAGCATGTATTTGCGTTATGTAGAGCAATATGCTTGCATTTTTGTTTTAGGTTCCTATATATCTTTTTTTACCCAGGAGGGTAATATTGATCATTTGTAGTGAGGGGATATGCACTTACATTGAATTCTTTAGTTTTTTTTTACTACGGACTATTTGTTGTGGGCAGTGACACCATTTCCTACACTATAACTCGCCTGGCATACTTTACCTCTGCACACTAGTTTGAATCTTTAATAAATATTCTCGTATTTGATATTCTATTGTGTGGGTGTGTACATAGTAATAAACTGTCTGGGTTTTAGAGGACCTTGTTTAATGCTGCATTCTTCTTCGTCAAATTCGCGTTTAGCAATCAGGTCACAGGAAGATGGATGAGATAGACTGAAGGACTTCTCATGTTTGGCAGCTGCTTCTATAGCAACCTCTGCTGGTAGAACAGTGAAACATCACATTAAAGACAACATTTACAGGAGTATTAACTGCGGCACTGCCACTTTTTTTAAATCAATGCTTCTGACCCTCCATTTTCCCTTATTTTTTTGTATGTTAAATTCACTTTTTTTTTTTTTTATAAATGAGACAAAGCAAGAGTAATTTTTGTTATGCAGAGTGTGTGTCTTTGGAAATGGACAGATCTGACACAAGTTCAGTTTTTTTGCCAAGTTAACGGACCTACAGTCCATCTGTCAATAGTATAACAGAATATAATAGTATAACAGAATATAATAGTATAACAGAATATAATAGTATATCAGATTAGAATATGATAGTATAACAGAATATTTATTTATAAATAAAATATTTTACCAGGAAGGATACATTGAGATTTAACAAATTTTCAAGTATGTCCTGGGTGAGCGTAATAGAATACTGTAATAGTATATAACAGAATATAATATAATATGATATGATAATATAACTGAATATAATATAATAGTATAACAGAATATAATAGTATAACAGATAATATAATATAATAGTATAACAGAATATTTATTTGTTAATAAAATATTTTACCAGTAAGGATATATTGAGATTTAACTCATTTTCAAGTATGTCCTGGGTGAGTAATATAATAGTGTAATAGTATATAACAGAATATAATAGTATAATATAATAGTATAACAGAATATAATAGTATAATATAATAGTATAACAGAATATAATAAAGGAAAATTTATTCCTACTTACCGTAATTTTCTTTTCCTGGTCATAGGCCATGGCAGCACAACAATGGGTATCTCCTCCCTACCCCTAACCAGACAGGAACCTAATTAAAACAGAAGGTATAAGTAACCCCTCCTAGCCCTCCCACCCTCAGTCTTGTTTCCAGCAATACCCCAGGGCGGGATCTTTGTGCTGCCATGGCCTATGACCAGGAAAAGAAAATTACGGTAAGTAGGAATACATTTTCCTTTTTCCTGGCCTTATCCATGGCAGCACAACAATGGGTAATACCCAAGAAATAACCAAGGAAGTGAAAGAAATACACAAGACTTCCTAAATATGAATGCAAATTGACAACACACACACACACCTCATAAGGACATGAAAAACTGATTGCCCACTAATGGCACATTATCAAACTGACCAACTCAAATGTACCACAAAAAAAATAAAATGTCTGAAAATTGATTGAGGACCAAGCAGCCATTTACCTACAAGTTCCAGGGAAACTTGGCCACCAATGCTCAAGAGGGAGAAATGGCTCTAGAGCAAACATACCTTTAAGTACTGTAACCCCCAGGGCTTAGTAGCCTAAAAAAAGCCAAGACTATCCATCTTCTTATGGCTTATATAGAGGCTTGAAGACCTTTATGGTCTATTAGTAAAGATAAACAGAAGAAATCCAGAAAGCGGATCTATAAAAATCTAGGACAGGAGGAGAAAGTTTTATTACTGGCTCTACATTCTAATCAATAGGCTTTAGATATATTGTGGAAGGCAGTAAAGGGTTCTATGCAAAATAGTGCTTGAAGATCTGATATCCTTCAGTCCATGCGAATGTCACCGATAGAGCTAACTTAATATTAAGCAGTTGTGGAGAGATATACCCTCATGGTTGAAAGGGGTGAAAATTTCAGAGCCCTAAAAAAAGAAATTAAAAAAAAACTGAAGAATTCCACTGGGAGCAATGGTGAACCGCGGGACTATAAATACAGCCATCAGAAATTGAGATACCTCCATATCAAAGCCTTTTCATGAAAAGAGAGATCAGAGTGCTGAGACACTCAACTCTGTAAAGGTAGCCAAGGATATACGTCTTCCATGGCCTTCAGAAGGGTAATAATTACAGTAGTTCAAAACCCCTTATATTTAAGCCCTTCTTTACATTATCAAAACCTTCAGAATAAGGAAAGTGGCACTGGATCTGAAGGAAGAGGGAAGAACTATTTTGGGGGATCCCATGGAGGTACTGAAGAAGATAAATAGAAGTGGAAACGATGGACTGGGTACCAATATGGAACTGTCAGGATGATTGATATTGGCTCTTGCAACCTATGCAGAAGATGTTAAGGGTGTCCCTTTCCTGAACATATTCCATTTTGGAGAAAAAGTTCCTTAACCCCAGTTGATGGTATTCATAGTTATCACTGGCCAAGGAAATTCCATAGGAAAGTTAACCTCCTCCCTTGTGCCATCTTATCAGATCTGTGGTGGAGGACCTGGATCACAACACTCTCTGCTGAGGTAATATGCTAGTCTGAAGAGAGCTGTACCTTGGACCATGTCAAACTGTGTTCCCAGATATACCCTGAACTGAGAGGGAGCAAGAGGTGACTACAGCAGACATTCATCTTTCACCATGAAGATGTAAAACTGAAAATGTCAATCCACTGCAATCTGAGGCACATCTGGTGATGTGAGGAAATGGCTACATGGCAATAAGCATCCTGCAAATCTATAGACATCATCCAATCTACTAGGAATTTATAAAGAAGAATGTTCAAGAATCCTGTAAACTAGAGTGGATTTCCATCCACCTGTTAGAAACAAAATCTTTGTGTTCTAGCTGCTTTTAACATTTCTCAAAAAAGCTCCCTCTAACTGAAGGGAGGCCATGAAATTTACAAAGCATCTCTTTTTACCTTTTCTCTTCCTCTGATAGAAAAATGACCACTTACATCAAGGTTGAGATCTACCATACTCTCTTCCTGGTGTGAAATACCTTGGTCTGAGAAGAAAGTTAATGAGAGTGCTTAAATCAAAAGGGTCTCCTGAACCTTAGGTCTTGAAGTAGACAAGCTTTGCTGTGGCAAACTCCAACTTTTCGCCCAAGTTTGCCACAAGCTCCTGGAGGAGCCTGCCCACCAGCCTCCTGACCACAGACTATGGGCCCTGCAGGAAAACCTGTAAAAGACTACCGAACTTGACCGACTGTTAGCGGTGATTTCCCTGGAACTGTCTTGGGCACGGGGCCATGCTTGTGGTCGGTCAAAACTATGACTTCAAGGAAATTCCTGAACCCCTGAACCGATCTGGGTGATTTTTGGATATGTTGTTCAACCAGAACGGGGCTATCAGGGGTTTTGTGTGTTTTTAAGGTACTTTTTGGGGTTTCATAAAATTGTATGTTTTTTCTATCCTTGAAGATAATTGGTTTAGATTAGTAAAGTTCCTGATTCAATTATCTACCAAGCACAGAAGAGGGATTCTTTTGTTTGTGTATGGGAGTGTCTCACTGTATGACTTTTTTTTATTGGTTTGTTCACTTTGTGTCCCTGTGCCCAACAAGGTCCACCTGGGTGTCGCCCTTGCTGGGAAATTTGCATAAAAGGCCAGTGTGCCTCCATTAAAATGCTATTCCAGCTTACACTCCAAAACTGTGTGTCGTCCTGTTATTGGAGGGATAGAAGATTTACTCCTGTGTCTGCTGTTCCAGCTTGCAGTGGATTCAACGTGGAAAGACCTTGTATTTCCCCATTCGGCTCCAGGAAGAAGTGGTTCCAGGGCCCCAGTCAAGCCACAGTGACTGTGGGCAGAAGTGCTGCGGTTTGTCTTCTGTTCCAGCTAGGAAGCGGCACTTGGCGAACTTACCCAGTCGGGGTACAGGGAGCTCTGTTACACTTCCCTCTGCCGTTCTCTTGATCCATTCATTTAGGAGGATGCATCTGTGGACCAGGTACTAAGCCAAAGAGTAGATATAGATAAAGTCATATTTCTGGCCAGAATATAATGCAACCTACGTAGGCTTCTTAGCTGAAGACTATTTCTGGCTTAATGACTTGTAAATTGTCAACAGACAAAAGGAAATTTATCTCTGATATGCTCCTCCAAATCAAATTATCCATACCAATCTTAGATCCTTAAAGATTGAGGTAAGACCTTACAGCATGATAAAAACCTGTGCCAGCTGCCACATAGGCTTTAGAGAGGAGCAGGACCATGTATACTCCATGGAGTCTCAGAGAGATCCCACATTGTTTACAGGCAGAGAGGAACATTTAGCCAGTCTAAGTACTGCCTCATCTACTTAGGAGCAAAGTCACAGGCACTAGTGTCTGAAATCCCAATGGATGAAGACGAAGAGACACCCTTGTGTTGAAAACTTCCATATCTCTGAATGTATACATCTCCAAAGATTCCTCAGGGTATTCATTCTGGGAATTGCCCAGAGGATCCGAGCTTTAACAGCTTCTATGACGTCTTGAGATACCTCCTGTTTGATATTGCATAACATACGGCATAGTGGTAGATGGGCCTGAAGCTGCTTTCAGACAGTCTGTGCAGAGACTTTACTTTTACAAGGCTCTCTTATCATTTGCCTCACAAACTATCCTTTAGGGGGACTTCCTTTGTATGATCCGGATTATTTTCTTCCCGTAGAGCTATCATCATAGGGAATTCAAATTATTGATAGGCACTCTTTGGTTTAGTAACAACAGAAAAAATAGAATGGCTTACCTATGTCTCTTACAGTGTGACCTTTTTCCGGGAACAGAGGGATCTGAATCCATAACTACATAAGATTCCTTTTTATCCTTAACAAAGCAAATCTCTGCTAAACAAGTAGAGATTGATATATACAGAAAAATATGTAATATACCTTCAATAAAGAAAAACTTACCAAAACCAAAAAGGAGAATTCAAATAGGATGAAAACTGCACACAAATCTCCTTACTTAATATAGAAAACTATAAGAAACATTGTGCTGAAAAGGGGAAGCCAATACGACCCTGCAACCACCGCAACTGAACTTACATTTCAGAATACACACGAGCGAATCAGATATCCGCGCATGTACAGAAATGGCATGGCGCGACCATTAGGCTAGCGCCTGCGTATTCGCGGAGATTAAATGCAGAGGAAAAAACCTGAATGGGCACCCAAGTAAGTATAAAAACCTAGGGACCAATAATAAAACACGTCAAAAGGTTGAGATAGAGGAACAGAACAGCAAATAACCTATTACCAAGTACAGAGACATAGAAATAGAATAATAAAGTTAGTGAATGCCTAAAAACAAACATAGAAGCACATAATAATGCAATAAAAGTGGCAGATAGCTGTGACTGCACAAGAGAAATCACAAGGTATAAAAATCGCAGAGGCCTAGAAATAGTGAATAAAGTGGCAAATGCATATTAGAATACTAATATTTAGAATCAGTGAGCCCAGCGGCTCAGTACTCAAAGGCACTAGGAAAAATTATAACAAAATGCCAAAGGCACACCCCGTGACTGATGGTTCGCACTCTGTAACTCCACTATATATCGTTCTGTCGGGGGATCCAATGTACTCTTTAAGGAACGGTCATTGTTTGTAAGGCCATTGTTGCGCCAGAATGCTAGTGTATGTTATTTTACAAAAAAAAACCAAAAAAAAAACCTTGACTGACTGTGAACAAACCACCCAGTATTGAATGACATGCTGCATTTATTAACCACTGCATGTATTAACCACTCCATTTTCCTTTCTGTACCATGTATACAATGTTATCTTTACTGCAACAAGGCATTTGCACAAGCCATACAGTGTTACATTGACAGTCTATGTCATTGACAAAAATAAAGAATTAAAAATAAAATAAAAAAAATTACAACCTGCGACCCCCAAGGGTTGAACAAATCATTCTGATAAAGTATTAACCCACTGAGCTATCTCACCACACTTAACTGAACCAGCTGCAAGATTAAAAGGCTTAACAGAGGTTTAGGAATAAGTGAATCCAGGGGCTACAACCCAACAGAGGCCTAGGAATCAGTTAATCCAGCTGCTATATTAAAAGACATAACAGAAGGTGAAGAAAAAGTCACTCCAGTGGCAAATTAAAATACACAAAGGCCAAGGAATACATTTGATTGAAATTCAAATTAGCAGGAAACTCTTACCGTTTAGATGAAACCAATGAAGGATAGAAGGGGTTATAGCCATATATATGCTCTGTATATGCCTGCCCTGCCTGCTACTCCTTGGGTCACTGCAGGAATTATGGTGATTGCATGGTCTTGCTACCTCTAGGGTCACAGCAAGTAAAAACCCTGGTCACTAACGGGGTTTCTCCAGGGGGTCACCTTTGAACATGTACCGAAGACTTCCCAAGTAAGAGAGAGGCTAAGCTCCCTTGAGGCAGAAGGTAACACTCATGTAAGCCAAAAAGAAAAAAAATTCTAGTCTTAGAATGACTAAGTCTGTCCTAGGGATAGGACAGGAACAAAACGATTGAGGGTGGGAAGGGTAGGAGGGGTTACTTATACATTCTGTTTTTTGTTTTTTTAGGTTCCTGTCTAATTAGGGATAGGGAGGAGCTACCCATTGCTGTGGTGCCATGGATCTGACCAGTAAAGTACAATATACTATTATATTCTGTTATACTATAATATTCTGTGCTATTACTCTCCCCGCAGGGTAACCTGCACACAGGATCCTGAGCTATTACTCTCTCCCCGGTGTAACTGGCAGACAGGATCCTGAGCTATTACTCTCTCCCAGGAGTAACCTGCACACACAATCTTGAACTATTACTCTCCCCCGGGGGTGACCAGCACACACGATCCTGAGCTATTACTCTCTCCGCGGGATAACCTGCACACAGGATCCGAGCTATTACTCTCTCCAAGAGTAACCTGCACACACAATCCTGAGTTGGTACTCTCCCACCAGTGTAACCTGCACACAGGATCCTGAGCTATTACTCTCTCCCAGGAGTAACCTGCACACACAATCCTGAACTATTACTCTCCCCCGGGGGTGACCAGCACCAGCTATTACTCTCCACCCGGGCTAACCTGCGCACAGGATCCTGAGCCATTACTCTCCCCCCGGGGTAACCTGCACACAGAGTCCTGAGCTATTACTCTCCCCCCGGGGTAACCTGCACACAGGATCCTGAGCCATTACTCTCCCCCCGGGCTAACCTGCGCACAGGATCCTGAGCCATTACTCTCCCCCCGGGGTAACCTGCACACAGAGTCCTGAGCTATTACTCTCCCCCCGGGGTAACCTGCACACAGGATCCTGAGCCATTACTCTCCCCCCGGGGTAACCTGCACACAGGATCCTGAGCTATTACGCTTCCCCAGGAGTAACCTGCACACAGGATCCTGAGCCATTACTCTCCCCCCGGGGTAACCTGCACACAGGATCCTGAGCCATTACTCTCCCCCAGGGGTAACCTGCACACAGGATCCTGAGCTATTACGCTTCCCCAGGAGTAACCTGCACACAGGATCCTGAGCTATTACTCTCCCCCAGGGGTAACCTGCACACAGGATCCTGAGCTATTACTCTCCCCCAGGGGTAACCTGCACACAGGATCCTGAGCAATTACTCCCCCCACGGGGTAATCGGCACACAGGATCCTGAGCTATTACTCTCCCCCTTGGGGAACCTGCAAACAGAATCCTGAGCCATTACTCTCCCCCCCGGTGTAACCTGCACAGAGGATCCTGAGCTATTACTCTCTGCAGGAGTAACCTGCACACACAATCCTGAGTTAGTACTCTCCCACCGGTGTAACCTGCACACAGGATCCTGTGCTATTACTCTCTCCCAGGAGTAACCTGCACGCACAATCCTGAACTATTAATCTCCCCCAGGGATGACAAGCACACACGATCCTGAGCTATTAATCTCCCCCCCGGGCTAACCTGCACACAGAATCCTGAGCTATTACTCTCTCCCAGGAGTAACCTGCACATAGGATCCTGAGCTTTTACTCTCCCCCCAGGATAACCTGCACACACGATCCTGAGCTATTACGCTCCCCCCGGGATAACCTGCACACAGGATCCTGAGCCATTACTCCCCCCCCCCCGGGGTAACCTGCACAGAGGATCATGAGCTATTACTCTCTCCAGGAGTAACCTGCACACACAATCCTGAGTTAGTACTCTCTCCCAGGAGTAGCCTGCACACACAATGCTGAACTATTACTCTCCCCCCGGGGTAACCTGCACACAGGATCCTGAGCCATTATTCTCCCCCCGGTGTAACCTGCACACAGGATCCTGAGCTATTACTTTCCCCCAGGGGTAACCTGCACACCTGATCCTGAGCTATTATTCTCCCCTCTCCCACCTGCAGACGGAATGGATCCTGAGCTAAAATCCACTTGAGGGTAAATTACAGACAGTCTGTAGGCTGAGCGAATGCCATCTTGGGGGTAACTTGCCTGTTTTAGATTCCTCTGTTTTGGTCACAGACGTAATTAGAACAGGCTCAATATTCTTCACCATCCTCCGGTTGACAGAGTATATATCTGGTGTGTCTCTCAGGTGGGGGACATGGAGAGAAACTGGAATGCAGGCTGGGGAGCTTTCTTCAGTTTTAACTAAATGAAAATAATACACAGTGAGTAATGATATACTAGGAGATACAAATTATATGGAGTGGGTCTCAGTAATACACATTGAGTGATCCTATACGGGGGATCCAGATTATAAGGAGCGGGTGTCAGTAACACACATTGAGTGTTTCTATACGGGGAGATACAGATTATACGGAGCAGGTCTCAGTAATACACAGCGAGATATTCTATACGGGGAGATACAGATTATACGGAGCGGGTGTCAGTAATACACATTGAGTGATTCTATACGGGGAGATACAGATTATACGGAGCAGGTCTCAGTAATACACAGCGAGAGATTCTATACGTAGAGATACAGATTATATGGAGATGGGCTCAGTAATACACAGCAAGAGATTCTATACATAGAGATACAGATTATACGGAGCAGGTCTCAGTAATACACATTGAGTGATTCTATACGGAGAGATACAGATTATACGGAGCAGGTCTCAGTAATACACATTGAGTGATTCTATACGGAGAGATACAGATTATACGGAGCAGGTCTCAGTAATACACATTGAGTGATTCTATACGGAGAGATACAGATTATATGGAGTGGGGCTCAGTAATACACATTGAGTGATTCTATACGGGGAGATACAGATTATACAGAGCAGGTCTTAGTAATACACAGCGAGAGATTCTATACGGAGAGACACAGATTATACGGAGCAGGTCTCCCTAATACACAGCGAGAGATTCTATACAGGGAGACACAGATTATACGGAGCAGGTCTCCCTAATACACAGCGAGAGATTCTATACGGGGAGATACAGATTATACGGAGCAGGTCTCAGTAATACACAGCGAGAGATTCTATCAAAGAGACACAGATTATACGGAGTGGGTCTCAGTAATACACAGCGAGAGATTCTATCAAAGAGACACAGATTATACGGAGTGGGTCTCAGTAATACACAGCGAGAGATTCTATCAAAGAGACACAGATTATACGGAGTGGGTCTCAGTAATACACAGCGAGAGATTCTATACTGGGAGGTGACTTACTCTCTGAAATTGGTCCGAGGTTTTCGTGCTCTTCCAGGCTCTCAGCAGGAGACATGCTGCCATCAGTAACGGAGCTGCCAAGCAGGAATCCAGGAATTTCATTCACCAACCTCATCAGGGCACCAATGTGACTGCTGCCCTCTGCAGATGCTGCCCAATGAAAGCAATAGATCATTATGCAGTGCCTTAACAGGGGGTCCTATCACTATTGAAACTTCTTTTAGAATGTAATAAAGAATAACCATCAGCCCACTGTTAGTATAATGCCAAAAACTGAAATAATTTGTGATGTTGAGAAGAATTATCCAAACCCACCACATGCCTTTTACAGGATATGAGAATCAATACCTGATTTATTAACCTTCTGTTCATTACAGAAAACATATCTACAGTAACGTAGTCACCAGAATATAATCCCATATTCTAAATTACACCTCCACAGCGCCCTTCATTCCCAGGAACAAACGAGAACCCTAATCTCATGAATGCCATTAGTTCATTCTTTTACAATGTAATGTAAACACAGCCATGATTTCCAATGCTATTTGACTTCCTCAATCTATAAACTCAATCAAATTGTGTCTACATTTGGGAGTACATAATGAATTAAATAAACGTATATCACATAATCCCCTCCTTTTAGTCATATTTTCATATTCCAGCTGTCTACAATTACTTACCTCTGTCAGCGGTGCGTTGCGGCTTCTGTGTGTCTTTTCTATCCAGACAGTGGGTCACCTCTACATCCATGTCTAGGGGGCACCAATGATCCTCCTCTGTGCCCATAGAAAACCAGGAGAAGACATTAGTACACAGTGTGTGCAGCAGTACACAAACACACAGTAAAAAAGCTCTACATTGGAACACTGACAATATAGTACCCTGTCCAGTCTATCCATTAAATAATATCAGCGCTAAATATCAAACCAAGACTTTGTTAAAAACTACACCAAACTCCTCTCACCCCACTCAGCTTGGCGGTCCTTGCAATCACGGCCACTGTTCTTCCACAGGTCGAGCTGCTCATTTTCAATGCACACGATGAGGTCTGGCTTTTCTTTCGAATACCCTGTAAGAGGAGTGTTAGCAGAATAAGGAACGTATCGCTTATAGCTGATCTCCACATACAAAGCCTATAACTGGGATTACCAACATGTACCAGACAGGAGCATTTCAATCCCATGAGACACCACGTGGGACTCACTGTGCCCAATCACCACACCCACTTTATGTGAACTGGATCAGAGAGCCAGTAACTGCCCCAGCTATACATCTAACAGCCATTACCCAGAGAGCCAATAACTGCCCCAGCTATACATCTAACAGCCATTACCCAGAGAGCCAATAACTGCCCCAGCTATACATCTAACAGCCATTACCCAGAGAGCCAATAACTGCCCCAGCTATACATCTAACAGCCATTACCCAGAGAGCCAATAACTGCCCCAGCTATACATCTAACAGCCATTACCCAGAGAGCCAATAACTGCCCCAGCTATACATCTAACAGCCATTACCCAGAGAGCCAATAACTGCCCCAGCTATACATCTAACAGCCATTACCCAGAGAGCCAATAACTGCCCCAGCTATACATCTAACAGCCATTACCCAGAGAGCCAATAACTGCCCCAGCTATACATCTAACAGCCATTACCCAGAGAGCCAATAACTGCCCCAGCTATACATCTAACAGCCATTACCCAGAGAGCCAGTAACTGCCCCAGCTATACATCTAACAGCCATTACCCAGAGCCAGTAACTGCCCCAGCTATACATCTAACAGCGCCCAGAGAGCCAATAACTGCCCCAGCTATACATCTAACAGCCATTACCCAGAGCCAATAACTGCCCCAGCTATACATCTAACAGCATTACCCAGAGAGCCAGTAACTGCCCCAGCTATACATCTAACAGCCATTACCCAGAGAGCCAATAACTGCCCCAGCTATACATCTAACAGCCATTACCCAGAGAGCCAATAACTGCCCCAGCTATACATCTAACAGCCATTACCCAGAGAGCCAGTAACTGCCCCAGCTATACATCTAACATACGTACCCAGAGAACATAAGTTGTGGTAATTTTCCATCATTACTTCTTTGTACAGTTCCTTTTCTTCATCCCCTAACAGCTTCCATTCGTCCTTTGAGAAATACACAGCAATGTCCTCAAATGTCACCAAATCCTAAGGAAAAAATGACGAGACAATCACCTCATGATTTCTCCATGTCTTCAGCACTGGGACACGAACATAGGCCCCAACTAACTGGGTAAAGAGAGCAAATAATAGCCCTGGCGAGCAGAACCTCACCTCTGGTGGGTGTGCCATTAACCCTCCAGGCTTGCAGTGGCTTGTAAATTTAATGCCTGGCTAATCGCGTAGAACTTGAAATTCTGAGACACAGACACACACACACACACAAACACACCATAACACATCAAATGCTGATTTTCCTCTAAGAGATCATGTTACACAGAACACATTACCCTGTGGAGTTCATAGTTGCACTGAGACTCAAATTCAGAGGGACATTCATGGATCTTCAGGGAGAGGGGCTCCATCCCATCCTCCTACAATAAAGACGCAGAATTCATTCGGTTATGCTGGAAACTAAACCAGCAGTGACCAATCTGCCCTCATCCATAGTCACTGGATCTAGGGCACAGGATCTGGCTCTTGGAGAAGGTGTATAGGTCAGGCATGCCATTGGAGCGCCAGTAGCGAATTATGGGGAATGTAGGACAGAAAAGGTTGGCCACCTATAGTCTATAGAGCGCTAGTTTTCAAACAATATCTAGTAACAGAAAGACAAGCTAGCATGCGACAGGGAACAGAACAATCTCTCACTGGTTTTATCCTATTTTAATGTGCTATACCATACAAACATAATGTAACGATACAGGATAACGTGTGGTACCGCTTTTAAAGATCCTGTCAGAAAGGTGGTTGCTGAAGGTGGTGAGGGAGGATACTCTGTGGGGGCTTCTGAATCGGAAGGCAGGTGTTCTGATAGATCTCTGGGATTCCTGAGATTTATTTGTAAATGTTCTTCATGTGTCTGTAAAAAGAAACCCCACAAATGTTGCTGTGGATTAAGGGACCATTGTGACTGCAATACCAGACTAAGAATCATTACGGAAAGCACGTCACGTTGCCTGATGGGCAAAACTCTGTCACTCAAGGGGTTAAAAAAAAACAAAGAAGTCTTGATGTAAAGTCCTCTGCATTAATAATATCAGCTAGCTGTACAGTAGCCCCCACTATCACGGTCCCCTGTCCCACCCGAGTTTCCCTAGTCCTCTGCATTAACAATATCAGCTAGCTGTACAGTAGCCCCCACTATCACGGTCCCCGGTCCCACCTGAGTTTCCATGGTCCTCTGCATTAACAATATCAGCTAGCTGTACAGTAGCCCCCACTATCACGGTCCCCCGTCCCACCTGAGTTTCCATGGTCCTCTGCATTAACAATATCAGCTAGCTGTACAGTAGCCCCCACTATCACGGTCCCCCGTCACACCTGAGTTTCCCTGGTCCTCTGCATTAACAATATCAGCTAGCTGTTCAGTAGCCCCCACTATCACGGTCCCCCGTCCCACCTGAGTTTCCATAGTCCTCTGCATTAACAATATCAGCTAGCTGTACAGTAGCCCCCACTATCACGGTCCCCCGTCCCACCTGAGTTTCCATAGTCCTCTGCATTAACAATATCATCTATCTGTACAGTAGCCCCCACTATCACGGTCCCCCGTCCCACCTGAGTTTCCATGTGCTGTTGTCTGGAGTCTGCAGGGGGCGACTGGTCCCTAGAGGTCTGTTGAGTGGGCACGTCCAGCTTCACAGGGTTATTGCCCTGCTCCAGGAAATTAATGATTATCTGCAAATTAACAGAAAACAGTAAACAAAATGTGCATGTTGTCCTTTAAACATTTTATACTTAACAGAAATGCAATAATACAAAAACACGGTATGCTGGGCTCATTTGTTGCTTTTTCTCAGAATTTAAAAATATAAGGTAGAGTTATGGGGGACTGAAACTTCTCTGGCATTTACAGCACAGAGTAAAAAGAGGAAAATCACCCGGAACGCATTTTAACATTATTTCATGAGATGCTAGGTTTACTTCAAACCAGGCACACATTGTGCTGGGAAGGAGAAATAGTACCATCGTTTCATTTCTCCTCCCCTCTGTATGCTCTCTCTATGCTGACTGCCAGGGGCAGAGCTTATAACAATCATAGACAGGGAGCTAAGATGGAGGCGGCTCTCTCTATACTGACTGACAGGTGTAAAGGGCGGAGCTTATAACAATGATTGACAGGGAGCTAAGATGGAGGTGGCTCTCTCTATACTGACTGCCAGGTGTAAAGGGCGGAGCTTATAACAATGATTGACAGGGAGCTAAGATGGAGGTGGCTCTCTCTATACTGACTGCCAGGTGTAAAGGGCGGAGCTTATAACAATGATTGACAGGGAGCCAAGATGGAGGCGGCTCTCTCTATACTGACTGCCAGGTGTAAAGGGCGGAGCTTATAACAATGACTGACAGGGAGCTAAGATGGAGGCGGCTCTCTCTATACTGACTGCCAGGTGTAAAGGGCGGAGCTTATAACAATGACTGACAGGGAGCTAAGATGGAGGTGGCTCTCTCTATGCTGACTGCCAGGTGTAATGGGCGGAGCTTATAACAATGATTGACAGTGAGCTAAGATGGAGGCGGCTCTCTCAATACTGACTGTGAGGTGTAATGGGCGGAGCTTATAACAATGATTGACAGGGAGCTAAGATGGAGGCGGCTCTCTCTATACTGACTGCCAGGTGTAATGGGCGGAGCTTATAACAATGATTGACAGGGAGCTAAGATGGAGGCGGCTCTCTCTATACTGACTGCCAGGTGTAAAGGGCTGAGCTTATAACAATGATTGACAGGGAGCTAAGATGGAGGTGGCTCTCTCTATACTGACTGAGAGGTGTAAAGGGCGGAGCTTATAACAATGATTGACAGGGAGCTAAGATGGAGGTGGCTCTCTATACTGACCGCCAGGTGTAAAGGGCGGAGCTTATAACAATGATTGACAGGGAGCTAAGATGGAGGTGGCTCTCTCTATACTGACTGCCAGGTGTAAAGGGTGGAGCTTATAACAATGACTGACAGGAGCTAAGATGGAGGTGGCTCTCTCTATACTGACTGCCAGGTGTAAAGGGCGGAGCTTATAACAATGATTGACAGGGAGCTAAGATGGAGGTGGATCTCTCTATACTGACTGCCAGGTGTAAAGGGCGGAGCTTATAACAATGATTGACAGGGAGCTAAGATGGAGGCGGCTCTCTCTATACTGACTGCCAGGTGTAAAGGGCGGAGCTTATAACAATGATTGACAGGGAGCTAAGATGGAGGCGCCCAGTTACAGGATAAACGTGTGTGTGGTGTGAAAAATGTAATCATAACGTAGAAATCCAAATACATGTTTGTTAAACATGGAGATTAGTAAAAATAATATTAACCCCTTAAGGAAATGCTGGGAATATCACGTGCATGGGAACACTCCATTGAAAATATATTTAGACTTGATCGACAAGCATGGGATATGCATTGCACACCATGTAAGTGCATTGAGGGGTTGAGTGTTCTATGAGCAAAGCAGAAGGTGGACAGTATAGTATGCAGTGATATTAACAATAAAGCTGAACTGGTGCAGTATAACTGCACCAATTTAGCTGGGGCAAATCAGAATAATATGTATATATAAACAAATATTAACTGCTTACAGCACATAACATGGAAAACAATGTGAAGCATAAGCAAACCCTAGTGTCATGGCTAACGCTGTGTAGCCCAGCACATGCAGGATGCCTGGAATATGGTTAACTGATTCCCTCCAAAGGTAGAACACAGACCCGCACAAAAGCATAAACCCAGAGGACCTTAGGCCCCGATGTAGACAGCCAGGAATGCTGGGAGAGGCTCACATGTCCCTGTCACCAGGTAAGTATTGTGTCCAATATGGCATCAACCCGAGAACTCTGCTCCCATTTGAGACAGTGCTAACTATTTTCAGGGCCTCCAGGGTCGTGACAGAGTCTTTGCCCTCCTGTGGATAAACCTCCCCATCCCATTCACTTAGCACCAGATTCTCAGGTAGGCATCAGCTGCTTTGGTACGAGGGGATGACGTCGGCGAGGAAGCATGACCCAAAAAATCAACTGGTTTTGGACAGAATTTGAGACGAGAGGCCTCTGAAATCAAGTGAGCTCACGGCGTCCGCCATTTGAAAGGAGACAACACTCTTGCTGCTTGGGCACAACAATAACAGTAAGTTCCCAGATAACCCACACCGGCATGCGTTGCGGGGGGTAGACACAAGTGGACTTTGCTAAGTCTAAAGACAGAGAGATGGGCTGCCTCCCTCTCACCCATGTTGAGTAGGCCGCAGACCTGCCGTGTTCAGGATCCTCTAAATGTGATCGGAGCTGCTTCAAAATGATATGAGCTGGGGAATCCCAGAGGGCACTTTATCTGATTATTTTAGATGCTGTAAATACATTGATAAAGGCATGAATTATGAGCGTTTCTCTCGGAGCACTCTCGAGATCTGTCTGATCAGCTCGACAGTTTGGGTGAGCCCTATATTTACTTTTTTAGCACTTTGTACAAAGCAATATCCTCAAATGCCACTTATAGATATATCCCCAAAGGAAACATGCATGGATTTTTTTCTGCATGTTTTCTTTAGCAATAGGTGTGGACCTGCTGTCTGCAGCCTTCATAAGCCCTCGTCTTTATTCCCAGCACGACCGGTAACAGGCTTCCCATTGAGAAGCTGATTGTGTGCATCTGCGACTGCGCGGGCAACGCGGCTTTCCAATGCTTCTCAGTGAGCTATAATACAAGTCATTAAGAAAGGGGAAAGCAGGAGCACACTAGCCCAGCACACTAGCCGCTCCCATTAGCTCTGTGGATCGAACAGAAGCAAACAAGAACCCCTAAAAATATTCTACTGAAATCCTCTCTTTTATAAAGTGCCACAAATATGACTGTGCTTTATGTGTGTGTGTGGAGTGCTCCTTTAATTAACAGCATGCTTGCTTTAAATGACAGGGTCAGTGTATAAAGGGGCTGAGAGATACATAAACAAAGCAGAACTGAAGGGGCAAAGGGGCGGACAGACCTGTTTTACGAATGGAGTGGACTGATGGCAGGAACACTGGGAGGTAGAGGCTGAAATGCAACAGCTGTGTGAGGACTCTTGGAGAGGTACTTTGTGCTGTGCCAGTAAACTGTCAACATACTACAAGAAAATAAACAGGAGATTCAGTCAGTGACAGACAGGGGGATGGTTCACAGTCAGTGACAGACAGGGGATGTTCACAGTCAGTGACAGACAGGGGAGATGCACAGTCAGTGACAGACAGGGGGAGGTTCACAGTCAGTGACAGACAGGGGGAGGTTCACAGTCAGTGACAGACAGGGGGATGGTTCACAGTCAGTGACAGACAGGGGGATGGTTCACAGTCAGTGACAGACAGGGGGATGGTTCACAGTCAGTGACAGACAGGGGGATGATGCACAGTCAGTGACAGACAGGGGGATGGTTCACAGTCAGTGACAGACAGGGGAGGTTCACAGTCAGTGACAGACAGGGGAGGTTCACAGTCAGTGACAGACAGGGGGATGATGCACAGTCAGTGACAGACAGGGGAGGTTCACAGTCAGTGACAGAGAGGGGAGGTTCACAGTCAGTGACAGACAGGGGAGGTTCACAGTCAGTGACAGACAGGGGAGGTTCACAGTAAGTGACAGACAGGGGAGGTTCACAGTCAGTGACAGACAGGGGAGGTTCACCGTCAGTGACAGACAGGATTAACACGGTAAGTTAAGTACGGTGACTTCATGTTTACAAATCTTTTTCTGTGTCAAAAGAGTTTGTAATTTTCATATTAATTGACCCACAGACAATTGACAGGCGGATGTAGAATCCCCATGGGAGCGACTCACCTGGTTTATGGAAGGCGTCAGAAAGCAGGGGTCACACTGTGCATGTTTCTGGCAGAAGTGGGGTCTTTGTGGGAAGTACGAGCTGCTTGCGGCTTCTTCCTTAGGATTCCTGAGGTGTTTCTGCAGATACTCCATGCTGAGCTGCAAATACAGAGTGATCACAAGCCAGCACTAGGGGAAGCTGTTCATAGATAGACAGGCTATTAAGAAACACAATGTGCAGGGCAGGTACAGGTGTATTAAAGGTAATGGCTAGAGACGGACTCTGCACAGACTAGGTTAAGGGGCATTATGGGTACCAATAATATACAGACTGTGTACAAGGACAATACAGGTACTGGCTATAGATATGGAAAATATCCCATGTGCAATGCACTATATGAATCAAGCTGCGTTCTAGTTTGTATGACTTGTCTTTTTCCGAGCTCAGATACCTCAGTCTGGGTGCAGGAGCTCACAGTGTGCCGGGGCTCCTGGCACAATTTTGGGGGACTGTGCTTGGCAAGATGGGGCACATCCTCTGGTCCCCGTGTTCGCTCAGTCTGGGTGCTGGTGGTCAAGCTGTGGGAGGGTTCCTGAGACGTGCTGGGAGGGGTGTGCTTGGGAGGCTCCATTAAGATAATAACAACCTGCAAAACGATTAATGAAGAGACTTATAGGTGCTTTCATCTGAAGAGAGGACATCACTTTATCACTACACGATCAATGGAAAAAGAAATGGTCCTCTGTGGCCTGTCGTTTTGTGGAAATGTGTTTATCTCTGTAAATCTATCCTCCTCTTCTATCCCCCATCCATGTGATACCCTCCGTCCATCACCAAGTGTTCCTATTCTCCCCCCACATCGATGTGATCCTCATCCTCCCTCCCATTCTTTTGTCTGCCTTTGACCCTCTCCCACTACCTCACTGTACTGCACCCAGATTAACTCAAATGAAAACTGTCAACTCCTCCCGCCATGCCTGATAGCACGCTCTAAGGAGCTAGGAGCACATGCGCACTCCATGATGACAATTTGTTAATGCATTCTGAAAGCGGTGTGTGATTTGCCGTTAGATAAACACTTCCCCCGATGGCAGCACTCAGGGAGGATCCCTTTATACTCACCTGTTTCACCATGCCCTGTGTAATATTGCATGACCCTGAGCACTGCGCAGCACACTGGACGGACACATTATCCCCAATCAGCTTCTTATTCTGCTCCAGGAAATTAAGGACAATCTAATGTGAACAAGGGAGGAAAGCAACACACTTTCAGTAAAGAAAAGAAGAAAAAAGACAAAAACATCACAAACAAACATGGAATACGCAAAGCACCATAACCACTACACTCTGTGCTGTCCTAGTTATGGTGTCAGAAGTATCCATTTTAGCAGAACAACTTGTGGCCACATCCGCTGTATCCAGCATTCTCTATAAAACAATGCAGGAATATGCAGGGCTGAGTTCATTGGTTCCAAGCATCAGCTGATCACTCTCAGCCAAACAGTCCTGTGCAGCGATGCTTTACTCTACAGCAAGCATGTCAAACTCGAAGCCCACAATGGACACTTTGCAGCCCAGCGAGCCGCAAGTCAATCTGCTATAGGTTACCCGGCCGGGGATGAGAGGTTCCTGGCGGCAGCGAGGGAGCTCTGTCTTCCTGCTCCTCACTGCTCCCTTGCGCTCGCCGTCTCTAGTGATGCCGGGGGCTGGAATTTGTCGTACTCTGGCACCCGGCATCACTAAACTGCGAGCGTGAGGGAGCAGTGAAGATCAGGAAGGAGATTTCCAGACAGAAAAGGGCCCACACTAGCTCCCAAAGGTAGGGAGTAATAAATAAAATGATGTGAGTGCAAGAATATGTAAATGTGTGTGTGTTTCTGTCAGTGAGCGTGTGTGTGTCTGTCTGTGAGTATCTGTCAGTGAGTGTGTCTGTCACTTGAAGTGTTCGTTTAAGCAGATTGATTGAATAAACTATGACGGAACCTTATTACTTAGAAATGGGAAACCTTAGGAAAGGGGAACATTAGATGTTATGCAGGAAGATACAGGAAGAGATCTTACACTGTCTGTCTCTAGCAACTAAAACTCACCCTGAGATTTTTTATTTATCGCTGTCAGTAAGCTTCAAAGAACACTTCCCCTTTGCCCACCCGTGGCACTTGCTGGAATTATTTTTGAGATTATTCTATGTGAAACATCCAATAATTCTTCAAAGTTTGTGGCTGATGCTCCTGTAACTCAAGCAGCAACTACTTGGCCCCCTCTGAGATCTGCTAGGTGCTGCTCTGAAACTCCTATCTGGCAGGGCCAATAAGAACAGACTGAAACAGGTAGAGGGCCTGCCCGTGAGCTTACAATCTACATATCCCCTATGACTTCTCCCAGCCAAGCAGGAGTTTTATAAAATATGGGGGCCATCATAAAGGGGCAAAAATTATAAAAAATAAATTTAAAAAAATTGTGAATCTTTAAAATCATGAGCACATTAAAAGACTTGCTTAGTAAATAGTGAAATTAAATTGCTGTTGACGTAACACCAACAGAAAACTACGGATGAAAAGTTGCACAATTTACACAGCAATATATCCAATGTAAGACCTTGATTTTATACTTTTCAAATTATTTAATATTTTTGGATGAGCTTTTAAAATTATTTTTTCAAAATATTCATATATATCAAATGTAAAATATATATATATTTCTCAATATATTAAAAAATATAAAAATGTTAAGATATTCAATTATTTTTCAAAGTATTAGATAATTTTAAAAGTTTATCCAAAAATATAAAACGGACACTGTAGGCAACAAAACAAATTCAGCTTAAAGGACCAATCTAGGCACCCAGACCACTTCAGCTTAATGAGGTGGTCTGGGTGCCTGGTCCAGCTAGGGTTAACCCATTTTTTCATAAACATAGCAGTTTCAGAGAAACTGCTATGTTTATGAATGGGTTAAGCCTTCCCCTATTTCCTCTAGTGGATGTCTCATTGACAGCTGCTAGAGGCGCTTGCGTGATGCTCACTGTGATATTCACAGTGAGAGCACGCCAGTGTCCATAGGAAAGCATTGATAATGCTTTCCTATGTTACCGGCTGAATGCGCGCACAGCTCTTGCCGTGCGTGCGCATTCAGCCGACGAGGAGGAGAAGAGGAGGATCGGAGGAGGAGAGCTCTCCCCCCAGCGCTAGAAAAAGGTAAGTTTTTACCCCTTTCCCCCTTCCAGAGCCGGGCGGGAGGGGGTCCCTGAGGGTGGGGGCACCCTCAGGGCACTATAGTGCCAGGAAAACGAGTATGTTTTCCCGGCACTATAGTGGTCCTTTAATGGAGGAGATTTGTCATACAGATCATGTCCCTGCAATCTCATTGCTCAATTCATTGTCATTTAGAAGTTATATCACTTTGTTTATGCAGCCCTCCCTGCATGTGACACAGCCTTCCTAAACACTTCCTGTAAAGAAAGATCTCACGTGTAAACGTCCCTTATTGAACATTCGGTTTACTTTTCTTTTAATTTTTTTTTTTTTTATCTTCTGTTCTGTTAGTACCCTTCTAGACCCTGCAGGTGCCTCCTGCCTCCTGAGTGTGAGTAAAGTTACATTTACAGAACAGGAGATAAAAACTTCTAAAGCAAGTTAATATCTAAATGAAAATTAAACACTTTTTTTCATGCAGGCTCTGTCAATCATAGCCAGGGGAGGTGTGGCTAGGGCTGCATGAACAGAAACAAAGTGATTTAACTCCTAAATGGCAGAAGATTTAGCAGTGAGACTGCAGAGGTATGAGCTATATACCAAAACTGCTTCATTCAGCTAAAGTTGTTTTGATGCCTAGAATGTCCCTTTAAGCTCATCCAAAAATATTAAAATCGTGGCCTAATGGCATTATTCATTCTAATTTTTTTTTTAATCGAACATTAAGTGGTTTATTTAGCTTGAAGCAATCAATCCGATATAAAGCAGTTTAAACCAAGTCATACATTGAATGTGAATTCCAATGTAAAGAAAATTAAAGAAATTTAATGCAGGGCCTGACAAATTTAGTTCAAATCTAAGAGCCAGTTTAGGAGCCAGATTTTTCCAATGTCAAAAATACAACTCTTAAAGGGACACGATAGTCACCTCTACCATTACAGTTTAATGAAGTTGTTCTGAAGTCTATAGCCTGCCCCTGCACACTTTTCAGATAAAAGGCAGTGTTTATATTGCTGGTTAGTGAAACGACAGTCACTCAGACGGCCTCTAGAGGTGCTTCCTAGGCCACTGTTACATGGAGATGCTTAATATTCCCCATAGGGATGCACTGACTCAATGTATCTCTATGAGTAGATGTGAATTTGCGCAGCGTGGCGTTTTGCGTGCATGCGCAATAGTCTTCCAATGCTTTCCAAAGGGGTCGCATTGGATAGGCTGAGATAGTCAAGATCGATGATCTCTGCCATGGAGGTGGGCCAGCCAGAGCAATATTAGCACAGCGTGGGAAAAAAAAGTGTGAGTAAAAACACCTTTCCCATGTGATTGGAGGGAGGCTGGGGACCTAAACACACTCACTCACAGACAGACAAAAGCACACACTCTCAGACACATACAGTCACTGACACACACGGACAATGTCTCACTGACAGCCACACACTCACAGACAGACTGACAGCCACACACTCACAGACAGACTGTCACACACTCACTCACACAGTAATACTGCAGCACTCACACACTCACAAACTATTATTGGTTTACTTAAAATGTGTCCACCCAGCCTTCCTACTTTTGGGAGAGCTGGAGTGGATCGGCATTCCCTGGGGTCCACTGGGGCTGCTCTGTTCACCTCCCTGCTCTGCAGGGCATGCGAGGGAGCAGAGCAGGGAGATGCCCTAGCACTTAATCAGCCTCCCGCCTGTCTGCTTGAGCCCTCCATTAACCGGCTGTCCGCCTCCGCTCTCAGGCAGCAGGTCACCTCGGGAACTGAACAGGCTCACAAATCCCAGGCACCAGGACAAATTTCCTGGTCGCCATGGCAACCTGGGATTTGTCACGCCTTGCTTCAATCCCCTCTCTGATACAGTACATTTCATTGTTTAATCCCCTCTCTGACAAAGACGGACACAAGGGCAGGTTTAATCAATGACATTAGGAAAGTGTCGATTGTACAGGGATGCATAAAGCAGGCCACGTCTGAAGCTTTGTCCAAGGGACTCACCTGGTCCATGTTTTGGTGGGAGCTGCGAACCACAGTTTGAGTGACGCAGTGTGATGCACAGGAGTATTCCTTCCCAGATACAGTCTCAGATTTGAAATGAAGCTCAGGGTGCGCAACTGGGACCTGAAGACACAATCAAAGAGAAATTACATAACAAAAAAAAGTCAGTGTCCCATCCCCACCACAACACACAAGACAAAGCACAGCTGGCATCCTAAATCCCGACACACAGGCCACCTTCCTCTTGGATATCGAGGTAAGGACGCTGTGACAAACACTCCTTCACAAGTACGTTTGCCACGGACTCCTGGAGGAATGTGGAAGCCGGCCTCCTGCCCACCGACTATGGCCAAGGTTTGGGACACCGTTTGGGAGTTACTCTGCCAAGCCGCAATTAACAACTTTCCCTGGGTGCCTCTGGTTTGGCACTTTCCCTTCATACGAATGGAACCGATGCTGGACGTTCACATGAACCAAAGCCATAAATAGTCCCAGCAGTACTTAGCCGCGACCGCTATGGAACCAATTTCGTCATGAGGACTTTGTGGGTTCACAGTCACCTCAGCGAGACATAGTTGCGAATATTATAGAATGTGTTTTGGCATGAGGTGACCGTGCGGTACCAGGAGAGCGCTTTTTGGAGGGAAGGTGCCTGAGACTAAGGCGAAGAAATGCTACCGTAGAGCAAGGTGGAGCACCCCGTATTGCGGCCGCAGGAGCTCACGAAAGTTGGCCTGCAGAAGCACCAAGCGCCCTGGAACTATTTTAGGCATAGGACCACATTTGCGGCCAGTAAGAACTTCAACACGGTGGCATTTCCCCTTCACTGCATGTATCTGAGCTCTATTTGGAGAACTTGGGCACTTGGATCAGGGCTATTTGGGGATGTTTAATATGTGGGGTTATTGTATGTTTTGGGGTCCTTTTTTTTATATTTTGTGTTGGGTTCTCTGTTCCTATGGGAAAATTAACGTCTTTAACGTAATTATCTCCCATGCCCAGAGATTCCTGGGAGGGGCTTGTGTTGAATACAATGAAGACACCCTGCTGGGGTCTGTGCAGAAAAGGCCGAGTTTGGCTCATTAAAATCAGTTGCACTCCCAGAACTATGTGTCGTCTAGTTACTGGGAGAAAATAGAGCTAGTTCCTTATCCTGTTCCAGGACGGAGAGGTTCTAGGAGGACCCCAGTCAAGCCATGATGACTGGGGCAGAAGCGCTGAGGTTTTCCCTGGTTCCAGCTTGGAAGCGGTCCTTGGCAGAGGTACTCAGCCGGGGTACAGGGTGCTCCACTACAGACACTAATCAGCAGAAGGAATGGAGTGTCTGAACTACAAATGAGATGTTATATTGTTATATAGTGTGACATTCATGAATGCACCCTTCGGCCAGTATTATGATCCCTGCTACTGATAAAAATATCCAGAACACGCAATAACAATGTAGAGTAACTGATTTATGAAGGTGGAGAATAACACATGTAAAGATGGCCTGGCAGCTTGCTCTTAACACACATTATCTGCACAATAGGAGGGGTCTGTTGGACCGGCAAGGGTCAGTTACAAGTGGGGCTTTTGCTTGGGGGCGGTCTGGTTTCTGTGTCCTGAAACTCTGGAGATATGACATCAGAAGCCTAAAAAACAAGAAATTCTAAACTATTATTTTATTGGACGTTGGGATGTTTACCTCCATATATAAGACCAACACTGGGACATCTTACAGGTAGGAAGATCCATATTAGCATCAGTGTGCATAATAAGAGATGTTTAAAGGGCTCTATAACATGAGAGAATTACCATCTAATCTGGAATGAGGGCATGAAATAATTCACCTTAAAAAACGCACCTCTAGGCCAGCACACACTGACTTGACATGTCACCATTGGGGGTCTTTTCAAAATAAGATTAGATTTGCCAGCGTCCCAGTTCTATTGACTCCATCACACTCTATTAAAGAGAGTGTTCCATAATTCTTTATTTAAACTGTTCTTCTCGGAACTTCCAAACACCACTGCCATTATTTGTGGATATTTGTTGTTATACAATACACTGCTATATGATATGAGGTTATACAATATGATGTCTAACAATACACAGCTATATAATATGAGGTTATACTATATGGCTATATAATATGATGTTATACAATACACTGCTATATGATATGAGGTTATACAATATGGCTATATAATATGATGTTATACAATATGGCTATATAATATGATGTTATACAATACACGGCTATGTGATATGAGGTTATACAATATGGCTATATAATATGATGTTATACAATACACTGCTATATGGTATGAGGTTATACAAAATGACCATATGATAGATATTGAGCGTTTTTTTCCTCACCTGTTCACCTTTCTCTGAACATTCGTCATTGGACCCAATTGGAGCTGTAAGAAACACGGAGGGCTGTGCACCATATCGCAGTTTGCGTTTCGCCCCTCCTGGTGCCTCTCCATTGGGTGAGGACAGACTTTCCTCAAAATCACTGTCAGCAAAGTGCAGGGAGCAGATATGATACTTCGCGGAGTGACCTCGTTGTACATCCTGTATTAAGTGGTTACGGTCTGCTTCTGACACTTCGCACAGGCCAGCCCAGCGCTGCGCTGCCTCCACGCAATCTGGAAATGCATGAAAAGTAACCGATGGGTCTGACGTGTCGCAGCAGTTCCTGCAGCCATGAGCGAGGCAGTGAGGCATCATGAACCTAGATGCAGAATGAGAAAGGAATCTATTTAAAACCTGACCCCCCATTTTGGAAGCATTATATAAATTTCCATGTAATATAGAGACTCCATGAATTTCATCATTTATTAGTTTATATAGATAAAGATGCCTGATTGGGCTTTCTTTGTGTAAATTAATTGGGACGCTGTGTATAGGGTGAGATAAATAATATTTTACACACAGATCATTACATCATCCACACATGTATTTAAACCATTCTGTCAGATTTTTGGGATTTAGGTTTTGAAGTTATGTCCTCTAGGTAGCCCCTCTGTGTTATCACTGGGGTGCACGGTGCGCCCCATCATAGGGAAACACATAGGGACCGATCCTCTATCCCGACATGGAAGTAGAACGGGGCTCTTTAAGAGGGCTGCATTGCAAGCTGTTGCATGTCTAAGTGCTGCTCTAAAAATGCAAGGGAAGAGGGGGGGGGGGTTACTGATCACACAGAACAGCTGCAAGTCACTCCATACGCTACACACCCCTCATTGCTGACAGCACATGGAACATTCGATGTATTGAAGTAACTATTTCATGTCCAGTGCTGTTTAAAGGGAAAGCATGATTTCTCTGGAAAATATACAGTGGAATAAAACACTGAAAATCACCTAGAACGCGTGTTTTTCTTTAAGATTTATCAGTTGCCATCACAATCCAGTTCAGTCCTGGCACAGCCAGGCACACATTGCATTGGAGAAGGAGAAACATTGATTCTGGTTTTGCTAAGGACTTTCCTCCGCTGGATCCGGGATAACTGGAACAAGGCACTGGAATGTGAATAGCTCTATCCCTCCCCAGTAACTGGACGACACACAGTTCTGGGAGTACAACTGATTGTATTCTGTCACACTCGGCTTTTAATGCACAGACCACCAGCATGGGGTCTCCATTCAACACAACACAAACCCCTCCCAGGCGTCCCTGTGTCTGGGAGATAATGGAGTCAAAGACCAGTCACTCAATTATCTCTCAGTTACAGGGAACCACATAAGAAATACATAAACCCCCCTGAAAATACAGCCATGGTACACAGGAATCCCACAATTTATATATCCCCGAATTGCCCAGGTCTGAGCCCCCAAATTGTCCAAATAGCGCTGAGATCCCTTAGGTAGAACAGAATCGCCATTCAGGTACAGTTCTGAACGGTCGGCCACGTGGTGGCTATGTGCAGTGGCAGGAGGGGGCGGAGCTGATAAAAATGTCTGACAACGCGACACGATGAAGGCAGTGAGAATTTCTACATTTTGATTTCTTTTTCACAAACACGCTTGTTAAAGAACACTAAAGTCCCCAGACCACATTATCTCAATAAAGGTCTGGGTGCAGTAAGGTAAAACCTTAAAAAAAGTTGTGATGTTTACATTGCAGGGTAAATCCACCTCTCCCGGCTTCCGCAGTACTCACCGAGTAAGACTGGATCACGAGCCGTGAAAGCGCACAGGAAAGCATTGAATACATAATGCTAAAGCTCATATGAGGAGAAACTGGACTTGCCATCACTGGAGGAAGCCAGGACTCTGCCATGATGTTGCGGGAGGTCGGAAAAGAAATAAAACTTAAATTTTATTGGAAAAAGGTGTTGGGCGGGGGGGTGGGGAGGGAAGAATACAACTAGGGACAGGGGAACCATGGACATTAGGTTTGTATCCCTAAAGCTATAGTCTTCTTTTAAAGGGGCACTCCAGGTGGGAAGGAGATAGCTGCATACCTGAGCAGACACATCCTGCTGAGGACATTGTTATACTTTGCCAAAAAACAGATTTTTTTGGGGGGGGGGGGTGGAATACAGGTAGTTACAATATAGTACACATGACCCCTGATCTTAGAAGGAATATTGGTCCAGAAAACTAAGAAATCTCGGGCAGGTAAGGACCCTTACCAGCCGTAACATCGGCTATCTGCGGAGCTCATAGAGGGCCACATGGGAATAGATGGCACTGGAGGATGAGGGATCATCGTAATCATCTGAAGACACCTTTATATATCCAGAGGAGGGGGCTGCGTTGGGCCACACCATTGAGGGCGCCACCACGAGGCTGACGCTACTGGAGGCCTCACACAGCACGCAAAAATCCCTCCTTACTTCGGTGGAAAAGAAAATGTCGGATCTCCAACAACAGAGAGATCTTTATTTTTGCATTGACAACTACTGAAACAGCGCAGTGATAAGAAGCTTACGCAGAAGCTAGATTTTGGAAAAGTATCAGCATAATAAAATGACAGGACATAAATTATGTGGGTTGCATACATGTGATTGTTCGTGCTTAGCTTTGTCACAGTTTGTCAGAATTTTAGATGAACACTAACAAAAGAAACATAAATACAAACGAACAGTGTGCAAAAATGGGCTCTGCGTGTCTTTCTCTGCGTTCTGATGTAATCGGGTAGCTAAGTGGGTGGAGGAGTGCTAAGCTCTGTGTGACACGACCATCTAAGGGGCTAATCTTCATACTGTCCCCATAGGTCCCATACTTTGTGGAAGGTGGTTGTGGTGTTGCGGATTTGTGCTGTTAAGTTGTCCATTAAATAGTTGTCCCTAATTTTCGCTAGTACCATGGACATAAGTGGTAACTCCGGAATAGCCCATTTTTGTGTCAGTGCTCTCTGTGCTGCTAAGTAGAGCATGTTTAATAACTTTTGTTTGTGCTTGCGAGGCCCTCCGTGGGTCTGGAGAGTAGGCATCCCCAGGGGTCAAGTCCTAATTGCGTTTGTAACACTTTAGAGCTAGGGTCTACCATTTCCTTCCACTTTTGGGCAGTACCACTACATGTGTATATAACTACCCTTTTCTCCGCATAGATGCCAGCATGCATCAGTGGGACTCAGTCTCATGTGACATTGCTTGACTGGTGTCGTGTACCACCTAAATAGCGTTTTGTAGCATTGCTCCTGAAGCGTTACACACATTGATACCTTGGTGCACGCTTCCCAGATCTCCTGCCAGTCTGTTCCCTCAAGCACCTCCCTCAGGTCGGACTTCCACTGGTCAGTGTATCTAAGAGGAGCTGATGTGTTGATAAAGTAGAGTGATAAGTTTAGTCTGGGTTGTTTCTTCGAGGCATAGTTTTTCAAAGAATGTTAATGGACGCTCCGCTGCTGTTCTGACCTCTTTGGAACGTATGAAGTCCCTGATCTGTAAATAGTGGAAATAGTCCCGCTTTTGGAGTGGGGCTTGGGTTCGCAAGTGGTCATAAAAGACTATGTCTCCATTCATGTATAGGTGTATGTACCTTTGTAACCCCGTAGCCTCTATTCCCCAGAAGTCCCTGGCCCTCATCCCTGAGAACCGGTGTCAACGGTGAAGGGTCGCTCCCTAGGGCATATTTGAGCTTCACCTGGTCCCATAAGCGAATGGAATTGAGAACGGCTGGACATGTCATCCATAGTATGACCCTCTGGGTTTTGGGGGCCCATAAGTAGAACTGGAGTAGATCCGCCCCCATGAGCAGGGATTCTATGTCCACCCATCTCCTACGGTCTGGGGTGAGTGCCAATGTATAATCGGAGTGACTTGGGTCGCTAGATAATAATGGTACAGGTGCGAGAGGCATGAGAGTGTGGAACAACGGGGCGTAATTACATCTGTAGAGGGTGGCGGTGTCAGCCGTCAGGTTAACTCTTAAATATTTGAATCTTCTGTTGCTATTTTAAAGTGATATATCTGTCTGATGGCAGCAGTGTCCGGGATCGAGATGTGGAAAGGCATTACAACTTATTTGGAACGATTAACTTTGTAGCCGGAGATGTCTCCATACTGGTTTAGTAGTGCGTCAAGTTTGGGCACGCTTGTTATCGGGACTGTAAGAGTCAGGAGGACATTGTCCGCGTACGCGGTGACTTTAAATGGTTTATGTGCTATTTCTACACCTCGGATCAGTGGGTCTGATCTGATGGCCAGAAGCAGCGGCTCGAGGATGAGCGCAAACAGCAGTGGTGAGAGTGGGTACCCTTGCCACGTACTGTTGCCCAGGGGAAAGGGAGTCTTGGGGGCCCCCGTTATGAGTGTTTGTGCTATTAGATCGGAAAACACGGCTCTAACCGCAGTGATGAAGGGGTCTTTGAATCCAATTTTGCAGAGTAATTTGAACATAAAGGCCATTTAACCCTGTCAAAAGCCTTCTCAGCATCTAACGATAGTGCCAGAGAGGGCTTTTTAGACTCCCTCATATACCACAGCAGGTCTGCACTTCGACGGGTATTCTCGTACAGCTGTCTCCCAGGTATGTAGCCCACCTGGTCTGAGTGTATCAGACGGGTCAATAGGTCAGATGGGTCTGTAGCTTGAGGTTTGAGTGTGATCTCTGTCTGGTTTTGGTATTAGTACTATGTTTGCTGTTGTCATGTCAGTGTCTGGTGTGCCACCCTTGCGGAAGTGATTGTACAGGGCTTCTAGGTGGGTCATCCTTGGTCATCCTTGAGTTTTTTGAAGTAGCTCATGTCATCTGGGCCCGGTGCCTTGTTGCCCTTTAGGTTTGCTTCTTCCTCAGTAATCGGTGCTGTTAATTCCCTAATCTCCTCCTCCCTTATCCGCCCCAATGGGAGGTGGTCCAGGAAGGCGGAGACGTGACCCATGTATTCTAATTTATCTTGGGTGTGATGAGGGGAGTGGTTGTATAATGTGGTAATTTGTGAATTCAGCTTTGATGTCTTCTCTGGAGGTCTTGGTGTTTTGGTGATAGGTTTGCTCCCCTGTCGAGATTTAAGATGTCTGGCCAAGAGGATTTCCATTTGATTTGCCTTTTCATAGTACCGTCTTTTGGATCACACTATGGAGCGGGCCACCTCGTCTATGTATAATTCCTTTATAGAATGTCTTATGGCATGTTTGGTTCTGTGGGGTTGGCCTTATGTTCTAGCTTGCGCAAGGCTGATTGTAATTCCAGTAGTTTAGTCTTGCGCTGCTTTTTGTGGGTGGCAATCTTGATAAAGTGACCCCTTATTACGGTCTTATGTGCTGCCAATAGTGTGGTGGGGTTTATCCCGGTCGTGGAATTTTGTGCAAAATAGGTTGTGACGGTTTCTTAAGTGGATGTCAATACCTCTTCATCTTTCAGAAGAGCGGGGCTCAATTTCCATGTCAAATTAGGAGTATTGGAGTTAACCTAGTGTAAATGCGATGTGTGCGTGGTCAGACCAGGCGATGTTATTTATTTCTGAGTGTATCAACTTGTGCATGCCTATGTCGCTTAAAAATATGTAGTCAATTCTAGAATAAGTATCGTGTGGGTTTGAGTAAAAGGTGTATCTTGTATGCTGGGGTGTTGTAGTCTCCAGGCATCTAACAGGCAGGTGTGAGTCAAGAAGGTATGGAGGAGCTTGTTCTGTCCCCCTCTGCCCTTGGATCTCTGGGTCCCTGGTTTCTTGCTCCTGTCGATCGCCGGACACGGCACCGTGTTGAAGTCCCCCCCAACTACCACCACCCCCCTCCAGTGTTTCTGGTGAGCGTATCCAATGAGGACCAGAATGAAGCATGCGGTTCATGGGGTGTGTGGCGAAACCAACCTCGCCACTGTGAACTGGAGAAGCCTAGTTGCTCGCCTGCTCCCTTTGGACTATGGCCCTGCAGGTTAAACCGTTTATTTCCCCTGCAGAAAGGCTTATTTGTGTGATCTGAGTGCCATTCATCTAATAATGTGCACTCAGATCCCAGCTATCTGGGGATATGTGAAATGTCTGTGTGTTATGTGTAAAAGGTGACTTAATGTATTTTAAAGTGTTTTGTGTCTTTTTGCAACCATGTGCTTAATGGAGTCTTGTGTCTATCCTGGGAGATAATTGAATTACTCTCCAGGATAGAAGACTCTGAAACTGGTTTGGGCCAGAAAGCCATGCTTCATTTAGTCACAAAGGACTTTCCCTTAACTTTTGAACCCCTGGTCTGATTCGTGCCATTTTTTAATATGTTGTTCCCCTGAATGGATTGATTATGAAAATGTATGTTTTATGTTTGTGACATGTATATTTTAGAAGTTATAAATATTGTGTAAAAACTGTATTCCTCTGCCGGTGATAATAAGATTACCCATTGTGTTCAGTAATCATATCACCTGCAGAGGGGAGGATTTTGTGTGGGAGTGTCTGGGTGTATTGTACGGATTGATTGGTTGTTTTGTAACGCCCTGTGGGCTGTACTATGTTTGTGGATTGGGAATAAAAGAGACTGTATGTGACAGTACAGGGAGTTCCTGCTTAACCCTCAAAGTGAAGTGTCGTCTCATTATTGGGGGTGGATTTATTGTATGCTGTTCCAGTTTGACTGCTAGGAGAGTAAACCTATTCGTATGGTTCCTATTCAACTGTCTACAGCATTCATATGCTTGAGAGCATTCACATGCTCCTACGGTTCGGTGATTGTGGTGTCTGCCAGAGTGCTTGGAGTCCTCAGGAAGCGCTAGGAGCATCCTTCAACGGAGGTACCCAGTCGGGGTGCCAGGCGATCCGTTACACGGTGCATATATATTGATAATGCTAAGTTTGATATTGTGACGGGTCCCTATCACCACCACGTAGCACCCCACTGAGTCTGCTTGGCTATATGTGGGTAGGAAAGGGCAGCGTTTGTGTATAAGAATAGCAACCCCTGCTTTGTGTCCTGTCCCTCAGCTAGGTGGTTCATGTCCCATTGTATCAGTATACACTTGTTGGGGTTGTTTAAGCCTTTAACGTTTAGTGAGACTATCTTAAGGGCCATGAGGTTCTAGAGGTGCGAGCTGTGTGTTCCCTCTTGGGGCCCTGCTACTGTTGGAGTTTGCTGAGGTTATTTGAGTGTCTGTGAACCCTGTATCGCCTGGATGAGCCATGAGTATTTTTAAACTCATAAACCTACATAACTGTACATTGTATTCTGGTCTTACATGTCGCCAGAATAATATGAGGGTAGGAGCCCCCCCTACTGGTTGAACAAGTGTTCCCCAGATAGGAGTGGCTGTATCCTGCTCAATTCCACTGGCTGTGCACTGGATGTGGATTTGCACCACTTGGTTGGTGTTGTGTGCCGGTGGGGTCAGTATGGCTCGGTTTGCTTGCGTCAAGGTTCCCTTAGCACTAGCTCTATATAGGAACTCTGATCTTTGTTCGGGTCATTTTTTTGATATGATATAATCCACGTACAGTAAGTACTTTTTGATATGATACAGTCAATGCACAGTAAGTACAATTCTTCTAGATCTATTTCCAAAGTTTCCGAAATGCTTCTCCCATCAGCTCTCGCTCTGTCTTTTATCTGTACTTTTCTTCCTAATTGTGGATCCAAGAGCAGCGTCTGCTGAGTCGAATTTCTTCTTTGTGAAATCCACAGTTCTCTCTCTGCTCCATCCGGGCTTCTTTTTATCACAAAAATCTTTTTGTAACAGGTGGGACACAGAGACCTACCAGGGAAGGTCTAATTTTCCTTTGACGTGCGCGCTAATCAAATTTCTTTTAGTCCTTTTGTGATATACCAAGGCATTACAGCAACTGTTATCACATGGGTGATATTTCCAAAGCAATTTGTTTTCATGGTATTTACAAACTGATTTAACATCACCTCCTACCTGTGAACACAGTAACGCTGTTTCTTCTTGGCTGTAGTCACCAACAGAGTCATAGGTCTGTTTATGGCACACTTGGTTATTAAAACATTCCACGGAACACTGGATTTGCATATTTTGAGAAAATCTATCCACATATCACTCAATACTAACATCCTTCAGCTCCAAGCCTCTAGCTCCCAGGAATGCAGCCAGCACACTGACAAGCTGTGCCCACCGACTCACAGGTTTGGGCACGCTCAGACACGCAGAGACAGGCCTTCTCGTGTCTGTGCTGACATGACAGATCATGCTTCACTGCGGCCAGCAATCTGTTAGACGTCAGTGTCAATCATAACCATAACCACTGTAAAATCCTGCTCATTATCATTATTTGTTCTGCTTACATTCCAAATGAACATTTCTCAAAACACATGAATAAAACTGGTCTTTCCCCAGATTTCTATTAGTCCTAACTCTGTAACCAATGGAATCTCAAACTCTTTATTTTCCCAGCAGAATGTTACCATGGAGGACATAACATTTCGGGTTGCTCTCTCATCCCCCACCAGAGATATTCAGCTAAAATAGTGGGGAAATTATTTTTTTTTTAAATGCACTGTTTCACCCCCATATTTTTTTTTTATTATTTTTTTTTAAACCTGAAAAGTTCTGCCTGCGCGTTATACTTAACTAGGTAGCCCTTCTATAAATTGTAGGACTGAGACTCGAGCCCTTCCTATTATACACTGACCATTAAATTCAAACTTTCAGCTATCTCGAGCATTACATTAGGAATTACATTCTAAGTCTAAGGAACAAGAATGTGCAAAACGTGTATTTGTGGACCAGAGTGAGATGACCTGAATTTCCAGATTAGAATATTTCCTGGCATAGACTAAAAATCTGTGTTAGGGAACAAGGGGAGACCTTGCAAAGGCTGCAGGCAGTCGCAAGCATTATTTCCATATACCATGAAAGCAACATGCAGTAAAAATGCATGCATGGTTTATTTTGGGTATACCTACAACTAAAGGCTTTGTGTTCCTTTAACCCAATACTGATACCATACACAGTATACAATCCATGTACAGTAAGTACTCTGATACCATACACAGTATACAATCCATGTACAGTAAGTACTGATACCATACACAGTATACAATCCATGTACAGTAAGTACTCGATACCATACACAGTATACAATCCATGTACAGTAAGTACTGATACCATACACAGTATACAATCCATGTACAGTAAGTACTCTGATACCATACACAGTATACAATCCATGTACAGTAAGTACTGATACCATACACAGTATACAATCCATGTACAGTAAGTACTGATACCATACACAGTATACAATCCATGTACAGTATGTACTCTCTGATAACAAACAGTGTACAATCCATGTACAGTAAGTACCCTGATACCATACACAGTATACAATCCATGTACAGTAAGTACTGATACCATACACAGTATACAATCCATGTACAGTAAGTACTGATACCATACACAGTATACTATCCATGTACAGTATGTACTCTCTGATAACAAACAGTGTACAATCCATGTACAGTAAGTACCCTGATACCATACACAGTATACAATCCATGTACAGTAAGTACTGATACCATACACAGTATACAATCCATGTACAGTAAGTACTCGGATACCATACACAGTATACAATCCATGTACAGTAAGTACTGATACCATACACAGTATACAATCCATGTACAGTATGTACTCTCTGATAACAAACAGTGTACAATCCATGTACAGTAAGTACCCTGATACCATACACAGTATACAATCCATGTACAGTAAGTACTCTCTGATACCATACACAGTATACAATCCATGTACAGTAAGTACTGATACCATACACAGTATACAATCCATGTACAGTAAGTGCTCTCTGATACCATACACAGTATACAATCCACCATATGTGAGAGAATGAGCCTAGTTCCCTATCACATCTCCAACAATCTGGGAGAAGTGTGGGTTGAAATCTATCACAGTATACAATCCATGTACAGTAAGTACTCTGATACCATACACAGTGTACAATCCATGTACAGTAAGTACTCTGATACCATACACAGTATACAATCCATGTACCGTAAGTGCTCTCTGGTACCATACACAGTATACAATCCATGTACAGTAAGTGCTCTCTGATACCAAACAGTGTACAATCCATGTACAGTAAGTACCCTGATATACACAGTATACAATCCATGTACAGTAAGTGCTCTCTGATACCAAACACCGTATACAATCCATGTACAGTAAGTACTGATACCATACACAGTATACAATCAATATACCGTAAGTGCTCTCTGATACCATACACAGTATACAGTCCATGTACAGTAAGTGCTCTCTGATACCATACACAGTATACAATCCATGTACAGTAAGTACTCTGATACCCTACACAGTATACAATCCATGTACAGTATGTACTCTCTGATAACAAACAGTGTACAATCCATGTACAGTAAGTACCCTGATACCATACACAGTATACAATCCATGTACAGTAAGTACTCTGATACCCTACACAGTATACAATCCATGTACAGTAAGTACTGATACCCTACACAGTATACAATCCATGTACAGTAAGTACCCTGATACCCTACACAGTATACAATCCATGTACAGTAAGTACCCTGATACCATACACAGTATACAATCCATGTACAGTAAGTACTGATACCATACACAGTATACAATCCATGTACAGTAAGTACTCTGATACCCTACACAGTATACAATCCATGTACAGTAAGTACTCTGATACCATACACAGTATACAATCCATGTACAGTAAGTACTGATACCATACACAGTATACAATCCATGTACAGTAAGTGCTCTCTGATACCATACACAGTATACAATCCACCATATGTGAGAGAATGAGCCTAGTTCCCTATCACATCTCCAACAATCTGGTAGAAGTGTGGGTTGAAATCTATCACAGTATACAATCCATGTACAGTAAGTACTGATACCATACACAGTATACAATCCATGTACAGTAAGTACTCTGATACTATACACAGTATACAATCCATATACCGTAAGTGCTCTCTGATACCATACACAGTATACAATCCATGTACAGTAAGTGCTCTCTGATACCAAACAGTGTACAATCCATGTACAGTAAGTACTCTGATATACACAGTATGCAATCCATGTACAGTAAGTACTCTGATATACACAGTATGCAATCCATGTACAGTAAGTGCTCTCTGATACCATACACAGTGTACAATCCATGTACAGTAAGTGCTCTCTGATACCAAACACCATATACAATAAGTACTCTGATACCATACACAGTATACAATCCATATACCGTAAGTGCTCTCTGATACCATACACAGTATACAATCCATGTACCGTAAGTGCTCTCTGATACCATACACAGTATACAATCCATGTACAGTAAGTATTCTCTGATACCATACAATGTATACAATCCATGTACAGTAAGTACTCTGATACCATACACAGTATACAATCCATGTACAGCAAGTACTCTCTGATACCATACACAGTATACAATCCATGTACAGTAAGTACTCTGATACCCTACACAGTATACAATCCATGTACAGTAAGTACTGATACCAAACACAGTGTACAATCCATGTACAGTAAGTACTGATACCATACACAGTGTACAATCCATGTACAGTAAGTATTCTCTGATACCATACACAGTATACAATCCATGTACAGTAAGTGCTTTCTGATACCATACACAGTATACAATCCATGTACAGTAAGTATTCTCTGATACCATACACAGTATACAATCCATGTACAGTAAGTACTGATACCATACACAGTATACAATCCATGTACAGCAAGTACTCTCTGATACCATACACAGGATACAATCCATGTACAGTAAGTATTCTCTGATACCATACACAGTATACAATCCATGTACAGCAAGTACTCTGTGATACCATACACAGTGTACAATCCATGTACAGTAGGTACTGATACCAAACAGTGTGCAATCCATGTACAGTAAGTACTGACACCATACACAGTATACAATCCATGTACAGTAAGTACTGATACCATACACAGTATACAACCCATGTACAGTAAGTACTCTGATACCATACACAGTATACAATCCATGTACAGTAAGTACTGATACCATACACAGTGTACAATCCATGTACAGTAAGTACTCTCTGATACCATACACAGTATACAATCCATGTACAGTAAGTGCTCTCTGATACCAAACAGTGTACAATCCATGTACAGTAAGTACTCTGATATACACAGTATGCAATCCATGTACAGTAAGTACTCTGATATACACAGTATGCAATCCATGTACAGTAAGTGCTCTCTGATACCATACACAGTGTACAATCCATGTACAGTAAGTGCTCTCTGATACCAAACACCATATACAATCCATGTACAGTAAGTACTCTGATACCATACACAGTATACAATCCATATACCGTAAGTGCTCTCTGATACCATACACAGTATACAATCCATGTACAGTAAGTATTCTCTGATACCATACACAGTATACAATCCATGTACAGTAAGTGCTTTCTGATACCATACACAGTATACAATCCATGTACAGTAAGTATTCTCTGATACCATACACAGTATACAATCCATGTACAGCAAGTACTCTCTGATACCATACACAGGATACAATCCATGTACAGTAAGTATTCTCTGATACCATACACAGTATACAATCCATGTACAGTAAGTACTCTGATACCATACACAGTATACAATCCATGTACAGCAAGTACTCTCTGATACCATACACAGTATACAATCCATGTACAGTAAGTACTCTGATACCCTACACAGTATACAATCCATGTACAGTAAGTACTGATACCAAACACAGTGTACAATCCATGTACAGTAAGTACTGATACCATACACAGTGTACAATCCATGTACAGTAAGTATTCTCTGATACCATACACAGTATACAATCCATGTACAGTAAGTGCTTTCTGATACCATACACAGTATACAATCCATGTACAGTAAGTATTCTCTGATACCATACACAGTAAACAATCCATGTACAGTAAGTACTGATACCATACACAGTATACAATCCATGTACAGCAAGTACTCTCTGATACCATACACAGGATACAATCCATGTACAGTAAGTATTCTCTGATACCATACACAGTGTACAATCCATGTACAGTAAGTACTGATACCAAACAGTGTACAATCCATGTACAGTAAGTACTGATACCATACACAGTATACAACCCATGTACAGTAAGTACTCTACCATACACAGTATACAATCCATGTACAGTAAGTACTGATACCATACACAGTGTAAAATCCATGTACAGTAAGTACTTACTGTACATGGATTGTATACTGTGTATGGTATCAGAAAGTACTTACTGTACATGGATTGTATACTGTGTATGGTATCAGTACTTACTGTACATGGATTGTATACTGTGTATGGTATCAGAAAGCACTTACTGTACATGGATTGTATACTGTGTAGGGTATCAGTACTTACAATACACAGTATACAATCCATGTACAGTAAGTACTCTGATACATACACAGTATACAATCCATGTACAGTAAGTACTGATACCATACACAATATACAATCCATGTACAGTAAGTACTCTCTGATAACAAAGTGTACAATCCATGTACAGTAAGTACCCTGATACCATACACAGTATAAAATCCATGTACAGTAAGTACTGATACCAAACAGTGTACAATCCATGTACAGTAAGTACTGATACCATACACAGTATACAATCCATGTACAGTAAGTACTCTCTGATACCATACAGTGTACAATCCATGTACAGTAAGTACCCTGATACCATACACAGTATACAATCCATGTACAGTAAGTACTCTGATAGCATACACAGTATACAATCCATGTACAGTAAGTACTGATACTTCAAACAGTGTACAATCCATGTACAGTAAGTACTCACACAGTATACAATCCATGTACCGTAAGTGCTCTCTGATACCATACACAGTATACAATCCATGTACAGTAAGTACTCTGATACCATACACAGTATACAATCCATGTACCGTAAGTGCTCTCTGATACCATACACAGTATACAATCCATGTACAGTAAGTACTCTCTGAGATATGACGCAATCCATGTACAGCAAGGATTCCTTCCTATAAGATGCAATCCATGTACTATAAATGCCCTCTCTGACAGATGCAAATACAGCCACACACCTTAAATGCCCCCGCACATAAAACAGAAGATATCCACAAGTTACATTAGTCCTCCCAGCCCACACAGTGATGCCATGGTAATGGTGTCAATTATTATTATTTTATTATTTATATAGCGCCATCAGATTGCGTAGTGCTGTACAATGGGTGGACTAACAGACATGTAATTGAAACCAGACAACTGGACGTACAGAAACAAAGAGGTGGAGGGCCCTGCTCAATGAGCTTACATTCAATGTGATGGGGCAGGTGGAGGGCTGCCAGGATAATGAGTGTCAGTGAGATTGGGGTGGGCTTCCAGGTTAGTTGCTGTGTGATTGGGGTGGGCTGCCAGGGTAAGAGGTGTCAGTGTGATGGGGGAGGGATGGGTTGCCAGGGTAAGAGGCGTCAGTGTGATGGGGGAGGGATGGGTTGCCAGGGTAAGAGGCGTCAGTGTGATGGGGGAGAGATGGGGTGCCAGGGTAAGAGATGCGAGTGTGATGGGGGAGGGATGGGTTGCCAGGGTAAAAGGTGTCAGTGTGATGGGGGAGGGATGGGGTGCCAGGGTAGGAGGTGCGAGTGTGATAGGGGAGGGATGGGTTGCCAGGGTAAGAGGTGTCAGTGTGATGGGGGAGGGATGGTTGCCAGGGTAAGAGGTGTCAGTGTGATGGGGGAGGGATGGGGTGCCAGGGTAGGAGGTGCGAGTGTGATAGGGGAGGGATGGGTTGCCAGGGTAAGAGGTGTCAGTGTGATGGGGGAGGGATGGTTGCCAGGGTAAGAGGTGTCAGTGTGATGGGGGAGAGATGGGGTGCCAGGGTAGGAGGTGCGAGTGTGATAGGGGAGGGATGGGTTGCCAGGGTAGGAGGTGCGAGTGTGATAGGGGAGGGATGGGTTGCCAGGGTAAGAGGTGTCAGTGTGAGAGGTGTCAGTGTGATGGGGGAGGGATGGGTTGCCAAGGTAAGAGGTGCCAATGTGATGGGGGAGGGATGGGTTGCCAGGGTAGGAGGTGCGAGTGTGATGGGGGAGGAATGGGTTACCAGGGTAAGAGGTGTCAGTGTGATGGGGGAGGGGTGGGGTGCCAGGGTAAGAGGTGTCAGTGTGATGGGGGAGGGGTTGGGTGCCAGGGTAAGAAGTGTCAGTGTGATGGGGGAAGGGTGGGGTGCCAGGGTAAGAGGTGTCAGTGTGATGGGGGAGGGGTGGGGTGCCAGGTTGAGGAGTGTGATGATGGAAGAGGCTGCAGGGGGCGGCGCCAGTAAAACTACACCTCCCGTGAATCATTGCGCGAGTATGATGGGCCAGGATGGGAGCCCAGGGGTGGCATAATGGTCCCCATGGCTGGGAGACTGTCAGTAAACAGAGAGAATTAGACAGACACCATGTCAGTAAACAGAGAGAATTAGACAGACACCATGTCAGTAAACAGAGAGAATGAGACAGACACCATGTCAGTAAATAGAGAGAATTAGACAGACACCATGTCAGTAAACAGAGAGAATGAGACAGACTCCATGTCAGTAAATAGAGAGAATTAGACAGACACCATGTCAGTAAACAGAGAGAATGAGACAGACTCCATGTCAGTAAACAGAGAGAATGAGACAGACACCATGTCAGTAAACAGAGAGAATGAGACAGACACCATGTCAGTAAACAGAGAGAATGAGACAGACACCATGTCAGTAAACAGAGAGAATGAGACAGACTCCATGTCAGTAAACAGAGAGAATGAGACAGACTCCATGTCAGTAAACAGAGAGAATGAGACAGACTCCATGTCAGTAAATAGAGAGAATTAGACAGACACCATGTCAGTAAACAGAGAGAATGAGACAGACTCCATGTCAGTAAACAGAGAGAATGAGACAGACTCCATGTCAGTAAACAGAGAGAATGAGACAGACACCATGTCAGTAAACAGAGAGAATTAGACAGACTCCATGTCAGTAAACAGAGAATTAGACAGAATCCATGTCAGTAAACAGAGTGAATGAGACAGACACCATGTCAGTAAACAGAGAGAATTAGACAGACACCATGTCAGTAAACAGAGAGAATGAGACAGACTCCATGTCAGTAAACAGAGAGAATGAGACAGACACCATGTCAGTACAGACTCCATGTCAGTAAATTTAGACAGACACCATGTCAGTAAACAGAGAATTAGACAGACTCCATGTCAGTAAACAGAGAGAATGAGACAGACTGTCAGTACAGACTCCATGTCAGTAAATAGAGAGAATTAGACAGACTCCATGTCAGTAAACAGACTCCATGTCAGTAAATAGAGAGAATAGACAGACACCATGTCAGTAAATAGAGAATAGACAGACTCCATGTCAGTAAAGAGAGAATTAGACAGACACCATGTCAGTAAACAGAGAGAATTAGACAGACTCCATGTCAGTAAATAGAGAGAATTAGACACCATGTCAGTAAACAGAGAGAATGAGACAGACATGTCAGTAAACAGAGAGAATGAGACAGACTCCATGTCAGTAAACAGAGAGAATGAGACAGACACCATGTCAGTAAACAGAGAGAATTAGACAGACTCCATGTCAGTAAACAGAGAGAATGAGACAGACACCATGTCAGTAAACAGAGAGAATTAGACAGACTCCATGTCTTTAAACAGAGAGAATTAGACAGACTCCATGTCAGTAAATAGAGAATTAGACAGACTCCATGTCAGTAAATAGAGAGAATTAGACAGACTCCATGTCAGTAAACAGAGAATTAGACAGACACCATGTCAGTAAACAGAGAGAATTAGACAGACTCCATGTCAGTAAATAGAGAATTAGACAGACTCCATGTCAGTAAACAGAGAGAATTAGACAGACTCCATGTCAGTAAATAGAGAATTAGACAGACTCCATGTCAGTAAACAGAGAATTAGACAGACACCATGTCAGTAAACAGAGAATTAGACAGACACCATGTCAGTAAACAGAGAGAATGAGACAGACACCATGTCAGTAAATAGGGAATTAGACAGACTCCATGTCAGTAAATAGAGAGAATTAGACAGACTCCATGTCAGTAAACAGAGAATTAGACAGACACCATGTCAGTAAACAGAGAGAATTAGACAGACACCATGTCAGTAAACAGAGAGAATGAGACAGACACCATGTCAGTAAATAGGGAATTAGACAGACTCCATGTCAGTAAATAGAGAGAATTAGACAGACACCATGTCAGTAAACAGAGAGAATTAGACAGACACCATGTCAGTAAATAGGGAATTAGACAGACTCCATGTCAGTAAATAGAGAGAATTAGACAGACACCATGTCAGTAAATAGAGAATTAGACAGACTCCATGTCAGTAAACAGAGAGAATGAGACAGACACCATGTCAGTAAATAGGGAATTAGACAGACTCCATGTCAGTAAATAGAGAATTAGACAGACTCCATGTCAGTAAATAGAGAGAATTAGACAGACACCATGTCAGTAAACAGAGAATTAGACAGACACCATGTCAGTAAACAGAGAGAATTAGACAATGTGGACTTGTAATTCAGTAAAACATATGGGAAGAGAAACAAAAAACATGACTATTTTCTATTTGAAGAAGCCTGTTTAGGCGAAACACGTCTAGAAAAAGTATTTTAATTTGTTAAAATAAAGGAATTTTTGGCTCTATTAATTTTGGTTGCCATATTCCTTTTTTTATTTTTACTTTCTATTAACCTGACTACACCAATGTTCATCGTCAAAAAGAAGCATAAAGAATCCTTAGGTGGGGGTTGTACCACCTAGTCATGTGCATGGGAAAATTTTTCGGTTCGGCTCGGCATTCCGAAATTTGGCACTTCGAAAATTAGGTAATTTCAGAACTTCGGCAATTCGGGACTTTTGAATTTCAGAACGTCTCTTGCAGCCGCTTGGTAGATAACCTAAATTGGTCTTCAGACAAATGTACTAATACTAAATAAAAATGACTTAGTATTAGTAAATTGTGCCCCTACTCGCTATACCGCGAGTAGGGGCACGTCTATTAAACAGTGAGCAGCCAGTGGCTGCTCACTGTTAAAAAAAAAAATTATTTTAAAAATGGGTCCCCCCTCTCGAGCCCCCACCCGCGACCTCCGGCCCCCACCCCTGAGCAGCAGGTGGAGGGCCCTAAAGTAAAATAATGGGCGGTGGGTGGGGGCCCTTAAAAAAAAAAAAATAACCCCCATCCCCCCCGGATGACTAGGGGTCCCCAAACCTCTAGTCACCCCCCTCCCCCAAAAAATGAATCCCTACTTACCCCCCTCACCCAAAAAGAAAATGAGGGGGGGGGACCATTTAACTAAGTAACTGAAAACACCATTTGATGTTTTCTTTCTTCTAAAATCTTATTTTTTCAGCCCCAAAAAAGGTCAAATAAAAAGCCATAATAACCGACACACTTAAAATTTTTTTATTTTTTTTTAAAACGAGTGCAAAAAAAAAAAAAATCCATCTTCACCCATGGAGGGCTCCGCGCAGACTGAGCTCTGGAGGGCGGGGGAAGGCTTATAAAGCCTTGCCACGCCCTGCCATTAGGCTCAGAGCACTCTGATTGGTGGGTTTAAGCCATCCAATCAGAGTGCTCTGACAGGTAAATGAAGAGACTGACAGGTAAGTTTCTACATTTACCTGTCACAACACTCTGGTTGGTTAGTTTGAAATCCACCAGAGTGCTCTGTGTCGTTTTACACAGCGTGGGAAAGTTCTTTGGAATTTTCCCACGCTGTGTAATTTGACTCATAACAACACTCTGATTGGTTACTTAATCCACCTCACATAACTCCAATTTACCTCACTCCAGTAAAACTCGGAAGCATTGAGGTGAAGGTGAAGTGCAAACCACACTTACGTCCAAAGCACTGCCTAGCATGTAGCAGGTGCATTCCTTGCATGGCGCCGTACAAACAGCTGTACATTCTACGACATGCAAACAAACCCAAAATAAATTGAACTTTTGTGTGAAAAATAAAATAGACAAGAAATTTCAAACTTTAATTCAAGCTGTTTAGTGGCCCCAGAAGTGACAGTTTCATTAGAAAGCTCCCTTTTCTGATTGACCTTTTATATAGATCAACTGGCGTCACTACCCCAAGTTCCCACCTGAGTTATTTAATGATATTTAGCAACCCTGGCATATTGTGAAAGTGATTTTAACACACCGAACATCATGTTTGGTGAGAAACGCAGAGATTAACTAAACAATGGATCCCCAGTATTGCACTAGCTGTTAGTATGAAAACGAGAACAAGGGGAGGATCAGAGGTAGAGACTATTTCAAACCTCACGAGCCTGACCTATAGAGATGGAGGAGCAATCCATAAATAAATTATTCAAAAATAACCTTTAATAAGTATAGAGCTCTAGCATAATGGGAATTTTCATCTGATGGTCCCAACAAGAGGCTGAAGTGTTATGAAATGTGCTACTGTTTGTTAGCCTATTATGTATTTTGTATGATGTTCAAACACCTGCATGACTGCTGTGATCTGCTGGGTATCGTGCCGGAGTCCATCTCCCAGCAATATTACGTCATCTGTTTGTTTTAGATCTTGTTTATGCATATGTCCTAGCATTCTCTATTTTCTGCGTACCGGTTTGAGAGGACTGAGGAATTCCTAAGGATCGGCTGTGCGATTTATAAGGTAATTCTACTGTGTTTGTTCATGTGGTGTGTCTGTTTTGAGACTTGGGATGTGGTTAATATTGTGTTTTCTACAATAAATGCAACTTAGCATCTTGATAGTGTTTTAATGTTTTTAGAAGTTTATTCGAGTCACATTCTGACAGTCTCCATTTTTCCAGGTGTTGGACTCCCTGTTCAGTATGCACCTCGGTCTAGATATTACAGGACTGGAACTTCGGAGATCCCATCACAGCTATATAGTTCTACCAGTTACACAGTCCCCATCACTATTATTTATTTTTCTACAAAGGATGTTAAGTTAAATACAAACAGTGAAATTACAATTATTATAATAAAATAGTCTCTCAGTGCTAGACTGCTAGCAGCTGTGGTTTAACGGTCTGCTAGAATTTAACCAGTGTTGTTAGATCTTTTTATTAGAATACGCTGGTGAAATCTCTTTGGCAGGTGTGATTCCTGCGGTGTTTAATGAGAGCAGACTGATAACGAAAAGTCTTATCACACACTGTGCATTTGAATGGCCTTTCCCCAGTGTGGATTCTCTGATGAACCACTAGGTTGGATTGCTGACTGAATTGCTTCCCGCACTCTGCACATTTGTACGGTCTTTCTCCAGTGTGCGTCCTCCGATGGACTGTGAGTTTGGACATTTTAATAAAACTTTTCCCACACTCCCCACATATGTATGGTCTATCTCCAGTGTGTGTCTTTCTGTGCTCTGTTAGGTGGGACCACTGTATAAAGGTCTTTTCACACAGGGAGCATTTGAAGGGTCTCTCTCCTGTGTGAGTCCTCTGGTGGACAACAAGCTTGGACTTCTCAAGGAAGCATTTATCGCATTCAGGACATTTATGCTGCTTATCTGCAGGCAGGAGAGCACCGAGATACTCACTCAATGGAGACCAAGGGATGTAGGTCTTCTCACAGTCATCAACGGCATTCGTGGTCTCCATCAAGTCAACTGCTTGTGACAACTCTGGCAAAGTTTTGCATTTGGGAGTGTCTATCAATGGGCTTTCACTCAGCGAGTCAAAATGGTTTGCTTCATACTGGATAGTATTCTCATGTTGTGTTTTCCCATCGTGCGTTTTCTGATGCAGTTTAAGGTTAGATTGTTGACTGAAAGCCTTGTCGCACAGAGAGCACTTGTATGGTTTTTCTCCAGTATGAGTCCGTTGGTGAACAACCAGGGCATAATGGTAACTAAAGCTCTTCTCACAGTCATTGCATTTAAATGGCCTTTCCCCAGTGTGTGTCCTTTGATGGACCACCAAATTGGACTGCTGGCTGAAGCTCTTATTGCACAGGGAACATTTATAGGGTTTCTCCCCTGTGTGGATCCTCAGGTGGACAATCAGCTTGGACATCTTGATAAAGCTCTTATCACATTCGGTACACTGGTAAGGTCTGTCACCTGTGTGGGTTCTTTGATGCTCTACCAGGTTGGATGGATAGTGAAAGGTCTTATCGCACTGATTGCACTTGTGTGGTTTTTCTCCAGTGTGGATCCTGAGATGCTCAGTCAGGTGAGATCTCTTGGAAAAGCTTTTTGAGCACTCGGTGCATTTAAATGGCTTCTCTCCTGTGTGAGTTCTTTGGTGCTCAATTAGTTTGGATTGCTGGTTGTAACCCTTCTCACACAATGTGCAGTTGAATGGTCTTTCTTCTATGTGACATTTCTTGTGCACAATCAGCTGTGATCGTTTCATGAAACTTTTGCCACACTCAAAGCATTTGAAGAGCCTTTCTCCAGTGTGTGTCCGCTGGTGCAATGCCAGGACAGAGTGGTTACTAAAGGTTTTTTCACAGTCATTGCACTGGTAAACCCTTCCTATGGGGTAATGTGGTTTCTGGGTAGTTACAAGCGGCTGATCGTTGATAACTTCACTTGGAGTTTGTTTTTTATTTTTTTCTCTCTCGTGGTTTTTCTTATGAGCCACCAGATGGGACCAGCTGCCAAAAGCCTTCTTACATTCAAAGCATTTGTGCAGTTTCTTGGTATATGGCTGCTTTCTGTGATTACACTGAGTATGTCCATTTATGGGACATTCAGAGCAGATGAACACACTGTTCTCCAATGCTTGTGTCCCTTGCTCTATGTCCTTCTGTGGTGCCGTCTCAAAAACACCACCGAGTTCTGCCCCACCGACAGTAAGAAGAGGACAGTCTTTTTCTGAAATGATAAAGCAGTTATTAAAAGTTTTTACACCACTCTACTTACATGGAAATCAAACAAATTACTGCAAATTTTGTAATGACATTTAGGAAAAAAAAACCATCATGTATAACTTTTATGTAGTAACTATAAAATTAAAGGGTTACTGCAAACAGTATAACCACTATAGCCCGCTGTAGTGGTTATAATGTGAGGTGTACCCTGGCCCTGTTTCCTGGTAATGGGGTAAACTGCTTTGCAATGGTTTTCCCTCTTACCTGGTCCTGCTGAACAACAGGTCTACTTTTAGGGTGACTGTGACGTGCTGGGTTCTGCCGACGGATGCTAATCCTGCTCACCATTTATTGGCTGAGAGAGTCAGCTGACAACTCTCACCCAATGATTGCAATTCTGTACAAAGGAATATGCAGAGAATTAGCCAGCCAGGAACTCGAGTTCTGGGTGGTTGATGACCCCCCCCCCCCGTAACAGGTGCAGGGGTTAATCTCCCTATGTGCAGCAAAAGTCTAGGCACCACGACCACTTCAAATCACAGATGGTGTCATTGTACTTGGAGTAACCTTTTAACTGCTTAGAAGGAATATACTAGTAAAAGTAAGGGCACATCTTAATTTGCCAAAATGCTCTTCCGAAAGGTATAATCATTTAAATTAAAACTATGTATAAAGCGCCAACACGTTCAGCGGCGCTCTACAACAGGTTAACTAACAACGTGGATTCAACAAGGCAAGGCAAACAGACGGAAACAAGAAGACAATTCTAACAATAAGAAATGGGTGATCTTTCTATACATTTCCAGCTATTAGTCCACCGTGCGCCGCCGCTTCTATGTTGTTTTATTTAGAGAGCAAACAGCACAATCTGCCAGCGCTCGCTCCTAGCTGCCATCTGGCTGCCAACACTAATGCATTATTTATAATAAGATGTGTAAGTTGGCTAATTCTAGCATCCAAGGATCTCACATATTGATTTGTGCAAGCGCTAACATGAAAACTCTGAAAATCTTCCAGTTCACTGTGAGAACCTGCACATTAACCCCAAAACCCAGATAATCTGCCCATTCACCCAAAGAATCCGCTCATTCCCTCACTCTTAGCTCTTGGTTGTTTTAATGTTGGTTCTATAGTGTAACCACTAGGGGGCAGTACATCACAAGCACAGAACTCTACACAGGATTTAGACGGTTGCAGTCTGGAATGTGTTTAATTGTAGATTAAACATATTGTTGTATGTTAGATTTGTGTATCCGGTTTCTCCATAATTACAATTTGTCTGAATTCTGGACACACTGTGCCTCAGCTGAAATTCGAAAAGCCGAAATGGCGTATGAATGAATCGGCAAACAAATCAGGCAGTGGACTATTTTGTTTGACTCTGAATTCCGTCCGCGGTACCATAAAAAGATTATCGATGGGACAGCCACTAAATGCGGATTTGTTTTATGGGTCGAGTGAGAAGTGACCAAAAAGGAGAATCAATAAAAAAAGAAAAAAAAACACATTTTTATATATTTAATAAATATATACATTATAAAAAAATGTAATTTTATTTTACGTTTTCTCCCTATTATTTATTCTCACTTGATCTGTAAACCAAATGTCGGAAAATGCTCCATTTAGTGTGCTGTAAAATATATACATAATATTTAGATTTTGCAGTATGTTGATTGGCCCATTTTTGTGCCATTTTGATTTGTCCAAATTACTTTCACAAATCATTTGGGTGAATGAAATTATTCTAAGCCAAAACACCATGGGAACAAATTTCGGAGTAACTGAACTAATACATATATAATTCTTTTTCCCCATGTAAAACTCTAGTATAAATGGGGGCTTACCCAAGTGGTCTCCCATATAATGAACAAGACATCTGTCCTCTGGGATGTACAGGGGCCCAGGACGGGTTTGGTGATACTGATAGCCTGGGGAGAGATAAAAATATACAATCTTATTGTATATAAATCTTTCATTTATTAATTACAACACATTCATTATGCACATATCATTTCACTATTACAATATCAGAACTACATATTTCATATTTTCATTAGTTAATCCCATTTCCAATCCCAATTCAATTTGCTGTAAAACAATCTGTTTAGCAAACTAAACGGGCAGTAAGTGTAAATTAAACAAGTATTAATTTTAATAATTTCATATCATATGATTTACAGTGCCTCCCATTGATATCCATCACCTTTGGACAGTTCCTTAACCTTTATGGCTATAACCGCTATTTAAGATGTATTTCAGAGGATTTAACTGTTCGACTTATACTATTTTTTTTTTTTATAAACTATTGCTATTTTTGCAACCAAGTGCTTTTTAAAAAAGTCACATAATCAGTTGGTCTGAGTCATATGCTCTGAAATTACATAAATTTATTCCTGGAAGTCCCCAGAGCTTGCTAGAGAGGACATCCAATCGAACAGCGCATGGAGATCTTAGCGATATCAAAGCAAACATGTAACGAAGTTCAGAAGAAGCAAGTTTGGTTTATACAAAATATCCTAAAATTTGAATGTCCCTCATAGCACCATTAAAGGGACAATGTAAGCACCAAAACAACATTAAGTTAATGGTGTGGTTTTGGTGTATAGGTCATGTTCCTATGGTTTCACAGCTCAATTCTCTGCTGTTTAGGAGTTAAATCACTTTGTTTATGCAGCCATAGCCACACCTCCCCTGGCTGTCAATCACACAGCCTCCATGATAAAAGGCTCATTTTCTACAGAGCAGTGTTGTAAACAGCACAATGTCTTATCTCCTGTTCTGTTATGGAGTCGGGAAGAATTTGGTTTATTTTAATTAGCTTTGGAGTTAATGTAATAGGAGGCACTGTGAATGCTGTTAATCAGATACGTATACTACATCCCAAAGCCCGGAAGTAAATCAGTTACTGCAACATTTCCTGAGCATCACACCAAAATGAAACCCCACGTTTTATGTATTGTTATAGGTTTCTGTGATGTATCTAGGCACCCAGCTCAGCCCGAGTTTATTAATCAATCTCCGGCTAATAAAGGCTGCTTCCTGTCTGGTATCTATGGGGGCACTGCATACAAACTGCTGTGTTGTCATGACAACGCAAGTCCGTTTCGCCTAGCGCTGCCTGAGAGTGAATGTGAAGCACCGTTACCGTGCCGGCCTGTGTTACTTCCTGTAAAATCCATTAATTGCCAATACAAACACTGCAGTAAATGCTGCGTATAATGCGTCTGGGAAACCCATAGAGTTCTCAAATTAGCGGCAAAGATTTTTATTGTGATCATCAATAGAGAACATTTGTTTATTTACTTTATAGTGGCATTAAAAATATAAAAAATGTATTTTCAGACATTTAGTTATCAATCACAGAAATCATAAAATTATCACCACAATTTTCTAACAAGTCTTTTCCTCTCCTGAACCTCAATCTCTTCAATCTTTTTTTATTTACTTATTTTTTATTTCAAAAGGCATATTGTATTTAAATCATCTTGCATACAGTGACAGTAGGAAATGCGGCCATGTGACAGTATAAGCTGGTGTACAGCATTGGTGCATTATTACAGTGTAGTACAGGTAGTCACGGTAGCCATATTGCAATTTCAGAACTTAAAGCCAAGGCATCACAAGAGTATTCTACAGGGATCGCATCTATTTGTAGGCGTTTGTAGTTAGGAGTGTGAGTGTATTGCAATAAGATATAACATACGGTAACATACGGTAACATTGCAGAAGCATATTATATAATGAATGGACACATTTATAAAGTTCAGTAAGTGAGTAGAGCCAGATTAGATACACAATAGAAGTGGGGGGGTAACCCCTAATAGAAAATGAAAAATACAAGAAGAGGAATGTATCTAATACATGATGCGAGATATATGCATCAAGAGAAGGGGTTCAAAATAGCCAACAAAACGCCTACTATATAGGCCAGACAGAACCACTAAAATGAAGGAACAAAAAATAATAAAGATTTATTAAACACTACAAAAATGTAACCCAAATATGTGCTACCATATAAACACCAAAAAGTTAAAAATATAAATATAGATACAGGTCGTATGAAAATAATAAAAACAAAATATAATTGCAGATCAAAATATAAGAAACTATTACTATCGGTAGTAGCTGGTAATAAGTCAGGTTAGAAGAGCAGAATGCCGATCTAATGGATCAATAATCAGTGGTGTGGTCTGGTACTATGGAGACCAAAATTAAGCTAGTAGATTAATATAGGTCCTATCAACCAGTGAGTGTGACATAATCTAGAAAGCTGTTCCTGTCCATAGTGGCTAATGATGTGCCATACATTCAAACACCCTGATGGTTCAACAATAGATTATAAAGTCTGTTGCTTGAAATATCAAAAAAATGCTATTGGACTATATAGGTCCTTTAAATATCTGAAAAGAAGTCATAAATATCAGTAAAAGAAAAATGAGATCATTAAATGAACGTTGAGCTGATATTCAAACCAGTATTGAAGTGGTTAAAGTGGTAATCTAAATCGAAGGATACCACTAATTAACTAGATATAAGGGGTATATATAGAACGGCAGCAGCCAATAATCGCTGTACCGACAGTAAAGCATACATGAGAATAGCTAGGAGGGAGAGAGTAGAACAAAGACACACGTAAAAATCAAGTAGCAATAACCAGTGCTACAAAGTATCCTATACCAAGAATATCCAATGATACAAAAAAATATAGTTAACGATATGAGAAAAGGTAGCACCCTCTATATAAATATGTGTCCCGTGCCTTCAAGGGCACCTAACTCCAACCCCCCAAAGATCTATTAGTTAAGATAGAGCTATAAAAATTAATAAGATCTGCAAAAATAGGAATAAACACTATATATGTTTGAATAGAAATATAGAATGAAAACAGCGCGGTCGCTAGTCTGTGTGCTGCACTAAGGATCCAAGGAGCGCAGCACACCACAATCCTCTGACGCGCGCGTTTCGCTACACCTAGCTCGTCAGAGAGGAAACGGGAGGTGCGTGAGCACCGGGTTTAAAATTCCAAAGAAGTTGTTTGATTGGTCCAGGTAAGCAGTTCCCCATTGGTTGCCTAAAATGACGTGACGGAAAGCATTTGGAGAGATAGAATGATCTATGCGGCTGCAAATAGTTAACCCTTTGGTGACAGAATTGGGATTTCCAAAATCGAAAAATATAACATTTAAACCAAACTACTACACAAATGTTTGGTAACAAAAACAGATTTGTTTATGCAGTTATTAAATACGTTTGAGTCTATTCTGAAGTAGCTCCATGGGTGGAGGTCAAAACGCAACCATAAGACCCAGAAACGATTAGATTCCATAATACATCATTAGGACAGATTCTTATGTAAACAGTACAATTTAATGATCAATGATATAAACATGATATCATTCCGGGAGCCACCAAATCATATATTATAAAAATGAAGATCAGACATAGTCAGCCTTGTATTGATTGATTATTGATCCATTAGATCGGCATTCTGCTCTTCTAACCTGACTTATTACCAGCTACTACCGATAGTAATAGTTTCTTATATTTTGATCTGCAATTATATTTTGTTTTTATTATTTTCATACGACCTGTATCTATATTTATATTTTTAACTTTTTGGTGTTTATATGGTAGCACATATTTGGGTTACATTTTTGTAGTGTTTAATAAATCTTTATTATTTTTTGTTCCTTCATTTTAGTGGTTCTGTCTGGCCTATATAGTAGGCCTTTTGTTGGCTATTTTGAACCCCTTCTCTTGATGCATATATCTCGCATCATGTATTAGATACATTCCTCTTCTTGTATTTTTCATTTATAAAGTTGTGCTCATTGAACTCAATAATAAGGAATAGGTTAATTAGTAGTATTATCAGTGGTAGCTTCCGGTACCTGCATTAATGTTAGTGGATTTACATCAAAATTATAGACGCGTACCTTATAGATTTAGCTAATAATCGGTACGAAAATATGTGGGATTTAGAGTTGCTGTTGGGGTCATGGTTCTGCAGCCCAGGCTACATATTAGGTTTGTGACAAGTATATCTCCCCCTGGCGATCTGGATAATTATAGTGCGATAAAATAAATTATTAGAGAAGGGGAAAAGTAAAAAGGGGAAGGGTGCCCCCGGGAGTGTGGAAGGGCTCGTAGGATAGGGCCCTACGTGAAGATTCCTGGGTAGGTCCGCTTGTGAACCCCAGGGATCTTGGTCCAAACACGTGCGGCCAGGTTATATGAGTTAAAAGGAGAAAAAATAAGCGAGTAAAGAAATACAATAAAAAAATAACTGCCTGCCTTAGGTGAGAGCTATCCCTGCCTGTGAATGCATCTCATGTCATCCCCTCTGCCCCTGTTCCCCTGTAATAGTGATGGGTATTATGAAGCCTCTGTAGGGCCCACTCAATGCACCAACATCAGGCACCCGTTAGTGCCAACATCTGCATCAACATCCAACTCCTGGTAAAGCCCCCCACCAAGAGCTTCTCTGTACAGCGGGCACTCGAGGGACCCCCAAGTCCGTGAGACCCCCTCTCCTAGAGTCCACCAACCAGACGGCCTCTGCACCTCCACTGTCCCATTAGAGTCTCAGTGAGTAAGACATCTATCGCCGGCCACTTCTCCTAGGCATAGTCCATGTGGCCCCACGGCCATTGGTCCACCGCAGCCCTCCACAGACCAGCCCAGGGGGGGTCACAGCAACGGGGATCAGCCTCCTCCGGGTCTCTGAGGTCGCCACTGTCCGACCTGAGACAGCCTGGTAGTCATGATGTCACTGCCCATCGGCAACCCTCCCGGTGTGCCAGAGTGATATGTGAGCAGTCTCCTGGGTGAGTGTGTTAAGGGTTGTTTTGTCCGCTCCTTGAGAAGGCAAGTAAGGGGTTGTCACAGTGTGAGTGTTGCCTCCTATGCAGTGGCTGGGTACATGGGGGTAGAGCTGCTTCCAGCGTCCCGCAATTGCAGGCTGGTAATCATTAACTTATGCATGGAACTTGCAGTTTAAGTCAGGAGCAACAAGTAACAAGTGAGCAAGTGACCGGGATAACCCCCCGGGTCCTGGGGGGGTGTGGGGCCGCAGCGCAGTTCTTCCTCTTGCTCGTTGGGAAAGACAGGTGCTTTCATATCGTGTTTGTTCACAGAACATGTGCACGGCGTTTCCAAGCTCAGCAACAGGCCATGGGTTCATGCCATCTTGTAGGCCTGAGCTTGCAGATTCCTCACATTTTTGGGGTCTGCGGCCACCGACTGGTTTCTTTGTGATGCTGGCCGGTTTCTCTAATCACATTTAGTATTTTGAAAGTTAGCTGGTCGGTTTGTGAGCAGTAAATCAGTGTTTTTTTTGGCTTAGGACCAGAGCTGCATGAGATGGCTTCCTTTCAGCTCAACGGTCCGGCCCCGCCCCGCTTCAATCTTTTTAACTAAAATTCACAGTGTTCGCACTTAGTTAGTTCCACACTGGATGAACCTCTCTAATTCATTTCTCACCCAACGATAAGAGAGGTTTTACTTTCTATATTGCGTCTCACCCAATGATAAAAGAGAGGTTTTACTTTCTATATTGGGTCTCACCCAATGATAAGAGAGGTTTTACTTTCTATATTGCGTCTCACCCAACGATAAGAGAGGTTTTACTTTCTATATTGCGTCTCACCCAACGATAAGAGAGGTTTTACTTTCTATATTGGGTCTCACCCAATGATAAGAGAGGTTTTACTTTCTATATTGGGTCTCACCCAACGATAAGAGAGGTTTTACTTTCTATATTGCGTCTCACCCAACGATAAGAGAGGTTTTACTTTCTATATTGCGTCTCACCCAACGATAAGAGAGGTTTTACTTTCTATATTGGGTCTCACCCAATGATAAGAGAGGTTTTACTTTCTATATTGGGTCTCACCCAACGATAAGAGA
>OW240915.1:5292411-5430556 GCA_933207985.1 Pelobates cultripes
CTCAGGCCGTGCTGACCAAACTGCAAGAGGGTACGGAGGTAATTAAAATTTCCCATAACTTGATACAATGTTTCGGCCTATTCCATGAACGTTCCTTAGCCGAGGCATGTAAGGCAGTCATGGTCCATTTCACCTAAACCGTGCACCGAGCTTTCTTTCTGGATACCTACGCATTTTACATTAGGTTAAACTGGGTGGATTTTTGATTTTTTTTTATTCTTTATTTATCAGTTCATGCATTTCAGTCTAGCACAACATCAAACAGAGCAAGTGCTTGTGCATGTATATTAATCTTCAACGTAAGGCATTACAAAAGGTACATACATGAGATGCTTTATGACACATATTACAGTATTTCTTACACAGTTGTGGTTAATGTTAAGAATCCTGAGCCTTTGACACTTGTACCATTGCGTATCTAATGACTTGTGCCTCCAGTTTGGCTGTGGGTACACAGCTTAGGCATGAACTTCTTTTTTATTTAATAAAAGAAAGGTACTGAAACACAGGTAAAGAAAAGAGTAAGTGTGAAGAGCGTAGGGGATGGGTAGAGGAGGAGAGGGGAGTGGGGATGAGGGGGGAGGTGGTCGGCCAGAGGCCCAAATCCCACCGAGGCAGGATGGACGACACGGGCCGCCGGAACCAGTTCAGGCCAAGTATGATGTGTGTCTGAGTTGGACAGCCCGTCAACGGTTAGTGTAGTCTTCCCATGGTTCCCAAGGAACAGTGGATAAGTATCCCTAATTTGTGCTGTGAGTTTGTCCTGTGTGTGTAAGAGCGTTATGAGACCAGTGCGTGCCCCTCCTGTAATGCATAGTGTTTCGTAAAAGATTGGCTTTACTTTAGCAGCTGTTTTTACCTCTGTTCGTCTGGCAAAATCCTGCAGTTGTATGTACCTAAATTAATCTTTCGTAGTAATTGGGCCAACATCCACCAAATGCAATAACATTGTATTAGTGTCTGAGTGTTCTTTTAAAGGGAAAATTGTTTTTTTGTGCGTTTTTTCAGATTGCGGTGAATTATAACTTGCATGGTATTGCTTATCTCACAATGATTAAACGAGACCCGTCACTTCCCTAGAAATTGCAACATTAAAGAAAAAGGTCTACGTTTCCTATAGCTTTTGCTAAGGTTTTGTAATGCTCAGTTTTCTTCTTATTAAACATTATATCACAAATTGAACTCCTGACATCGCAACCCAGTTCAGACCTGGCACAAGCAGGGCACATACTGCATTAGAGGAGGAGAAATAGACACATTGTTTCTGTTACTCCTGCCCTCTCTAAGCTCTCTCTATACTGACTGCCAGGTGTAAAGGGCGGAGCTTATAACAATGATTGACATGGAGCTAAGATGGAGGTGGCTCTCTCTATGCTGACCGCCAGGTGTAAAGGGCGGAGCTTATAACAATGATTGACATGGAGCTAAGATGGAGGTGGCTCTCTCTATGCTGACCGCCAGGTGTAAAGGGCGGAGGTTATAACAATGATTGACAGGGAGCTAAGATGGAGGTGGCTCTCTCTATACTGACTGCCAGGTGTAAAGGGCGGAGCTTATAACAATGATTGACAGGGAGCTAAGATGGAGGCGGCTCTCTCTATACTGACCGCCAGGTGTAAAGGGCGGAGCTTATAACAATGATTGACAGGGAGCTAAGATGGAGGCGGCTCTCTCTATACTGACTGCCAGGTGTAAAGGGCGGAGCTTATAACAATGATTGACAGGGAGCTAAGATGGAGGCGGCTCTCTCTATACTGACTGCCAGGTGTAAAGGGCGGAGCTTATAACAATGATTGACAGGGAGCTAAGATGGAGGCGGCTCTCTCTATACTGACTGCCAGGTGTAAAGGGGCGGAGCTTATAACAATGACTGACAGGGAGCTAAGATGGAGGCGGCTCTCTCTATACTGACTGCCAGGTGTAAAGGGCGGAGCTTATAACAATGATTGACAGGGAGCTAAGATGGAGGCGGCTCTCTCTATACTGACTGCCAGGTGTAAAGGGCGGAGCTTATAACAATGATTGACAGGGAGCTAAGATGGAGGTGGCTCTCTCCATACTGACTGCCAGGTGTAAAGGGCTGAGCTTATAACAATGATTGACAGGGAGCTAAGATGGAGGCTGCTCTCTATACTGACTGCCAGGTGTAAAGGGCGGAGCTTATAACAATGATTGACAGGGAGCTAAGATGGAGGAGGCTCTCTCTATACTGACTGCCAGGTGTAAAGGGCGGAGTTTATAACAATGATTGACAGGGAGCTAAGATGGAGGAGGCTCTCTCTATACTGACTGCCAGGTGTAAAGGGCGGAGCTTATAACAATGATTGACAGGGAGCTAAGATGGAGGCGGCTCTCTCTATACTGACTGCCAGGTGTAAAGGGCGGAGCTTATAACAATGATTGACAGGGAGCTAAGATGGAGGTGGCTCTCTCTATACTGACTGCCAGGTGTAAAGGGCGGAGCTTATAACAATGATTGACAGGGAGCTAAGATGGAGGTGGCTCTCTCTATACTGACTGCCAGGTGTAAAGGGCGGAGCTTATAACAATGATTGACAGGGAGCTAAGATGGAGGTGGCTCTCTCTATACTGACTGCCAGGTGTAAAGGGCGGAGCTTATAACAATGATTGACAGGGAGCTAAGATGGAGGCGGCTCTCTCTATACTGACTGCCAGGTGTAAAGGGCGGAGCTTATAACAATGATTGACAGGGAGCTAAGATGGAGGTGGCTCTCTCTATACTGACTGCCAGGTGTAAAGGGCGGAGCTTATAACAATGATTGACAGGGAGCTAAGATGGAGGTGGCTCTCTCTATACTGACTGCCAGGTGTAAAGGGCGGAGCTTATAACAATGATTGACAGGGAGCTAAGATGGAGGTGGCTCTCTCTATACTGACTGCCAGGTGTAAAGGGCGGAGCTTATAACAATGATTGACAGGGAGCTAAGATGGAGGCGGCTCTCTCTATACTGACTGCCAGGTGTAAAGGGCGGAGCTTATAACAATGATTGACAGGGAGCTAAGATGGAGGTGGCTCTCTATACTGACTGCCAGGTGTAAAGGGCGGAGCTTATAACAATGATTGACAGGGAGCTAAGATGGAGGCGGCTCTCTCTATACTGACTGCCAGGTGTAAAGGGCGGAGCTTATAACAGTGATTGACAGGGAGCTAAGATGGAGGCGGCTCTCTCTATACTGACTGCCAGGTGTAAAGGGCGGAGCTTATAACAATGATTGACAGGGAGCTAAGATGGAGGTGGCTCTCTCTATACTGACTGCCAGGTGTAAAGGGCGGAGCTTATAACAATGATTGACAGGGAGCTAAGATGGAGGTGGCTCTCTCTATACTGACTGCCAGGTGTAAAGGGCGGAGCTTATAACAATGATTGACAGGGAGCTAAGATGGAGGTGGCTCTCTATACTGACTGCCAGGTGTAAAGGGCGGAGCTTATAACAATGATTGACAGGGAGCTAAGATGGAGGTGGCTCTCTCTATACTGACTGCCAGGTGTAAAGGGCGGAGCTTATAACAATGATTGACAGGGAGCTAAGATGGAGGCGGCTCTCTCTATACTGACTGCCAGGTGTAAAGGGTGGAGCTTATAACAATGATTGACAGGGAGCTAAGATGGAGGTGGCTCTCTCTATACTGACTGCCAGGTGTAATGGGCGGAGCTTATAACAATGATTGACAGAGAGCTAAGATGGAGGTGGCTCTCTCTATACTGACTGCCAGGTGTAAAGGGCGGAGCTTATAACAATGATTGACAGGGAGCTAAGATGGAGGTGGCTCTCTCTATACTGACTGCCAGGTATAAAGGGCGGAGCTTATAACAATGATTGACAGGGAGCTAAGATGGAGGCGGCTCTCTCTATACTGACTGCCAGGTGTAAAGAGCGGAGCTTATAACAATGACTGACAGGTGTAAAGGGCGGAGCTTATAACAATGATTGACAGGGAGCTAAGATGGAGGTGGCTCTCTCTATGCTGACTGACAGGTGTAAAGGGCAGAGCTTATAACCATATACAGATTAAGGAACAAGGCACACAAAAAATACATTTCTTCATGCTATAAGGCTACTTAATATTACCTATCAGCAGAAAAATATGTGGATTCAGTTCCACCATTTGGCCAAGTCGTGTTAAGCCCACCACTACGTCACAGTACCCCAATATCAGTGGGTCCTATGCTATTTTTAACATGAGAGATTAACAAGGAAACTTCAATACTGACTGCATAAATTGCATCCAGAAACTCTCCTCATTTTATGCTTTCTGGGGCGTAACAAGAAACCTGACACTCCCGGTGCAAGAAACTGTTAAACAGGGCCAGATTAAGAGCACAGTGGGCCTGGTGCTGACAGTTATGATGGGGCCTAATTACAGAATCATATCGACCAAAAACACTAAAACAGTCCTGCCTCTTAAGCGTCATGTATCTGATGGAGATGGTGCTGGAGGGAAACTCATAGGATGCAGCTATAAGAAAACACATACTCTGTGCTAATCTCTCTCTAATTAATGCTTTCATCTCTCAAGTAAATCCATAACCCCTAACAGCAATGTCCAGTGAAGCAGGAAGTCAATGGGAGGGGTAAATGGGTGAACCACTGATGCGAATCATGTGACCAGAGCTGCCAAAAGGAGAGAACATGCCCAAAAAGGGGGCATGTCTGTCCAGAGAATTGGAAGGCCAGCCTGGCATCAGTGACCCTATGTATCACAGTGTCAGTGTTCCCATGTCGCCCAGTCCTCTAGTTTCCCAGTGTCTGTGTCCCCATTTCTCCCAGTGTCCCCATGTCTCAGTGTGTCCAGTGTCACTAGGATACTAGGGGACACTCAGTCATGGGGACACAGTGAGACATGGGGACACTGAGAGACCCAGGGACACTGAGACACTTGGGGACACTGGGAGACATGGGAGCCTTTAGACACTTGGGGACACTGGGAGAAATGGGGTCACAGACACTAGGGACACAGACACTGGGAGACTAGGGGACACAGACACCGGGGATATTGGCTGGGAGGCATGGGGACACAGACACTTGAGGACACTGGGAGACATGGGGACACTGAGACATTTGGGGACACTGGGAGATATGGGGACACTAGGGACACTGAGACACTGGCTGGGAGACATGTGGACACTGGGAGACATGGGGACACAGACATTTGGGGACACTGAGAGACATGGGAACACAGACACTGGGAGACTAGGGGACACAGACACCGGGGATATTGGCTGGGAGGCATGGGGACACAGACACTTGAGGACACTGGGAGACATGGGGACACTGAGACATTTGGGGACACTGGGAGATATGGGGACACTAGGGACACTGAGACACTGGCTGGGAGACATGTGGACACTGGGAGACATGGGGACACAGACATTTGGGGACACTGAGAGACATGGGAACACAGACACTGGGAGACTAGGGGACACAGACACCGGGGATATTGGCTGGGAGGCATGGGGACACAGACACTTGAGGACACTGGGAGACATGGGGACACAGACATTTGGGGACACTGGGAGATATGGGGACACTAGGGGCACTGAGACACTGGCTGGGAGACATGTGGACACTGGGAGACATGGGGACACAGACATTTGGGGACACTGAGAGACATGGGGACACAGACACTGGGAGACTACGTGACACAGGGAGCCAGGGGGAAACACTAGGGACACTGGCTGGGAGACATGGGGACACTGGGAGACATCTTGACACTGTGTCTCCCTCTATGGGCACCCTGCCTGTGTCTCCCTCCCTGTGTCTCCCTGCCTCGGGCTCTGTGAACCCCAACTCTCCTCCTTGGGCTCGGTACAGGAGCTGCAGCCCGGGCCCGAGTCTTCAACAGGGCCGCGCGCCTGGACCACGTGGCGCGCGGCCTGCTCCGCGCCCGGTCCGGCATCTGAGTTGGACCGTGCCCCCCCTGGAGGTAGTGGGGGGGTCGGAAGCTCCCCTCTTGGGCATTGGTAAGTGGGCCCCCTGCGGGGCACGCAGTGTGGCTCTCGGGGCTCCGGGGGGGTCTGCTTGTCCCTCCCCTCCCCTCCCTCTTTTGCCCGGGCAGGGTCCTCGGGCGGTGTGAGCTCCCCTCCCCCCACCTCCCCTTTATTATTGTGTGTCCCCCTTTTTTCATTGTTGTTCCCCCCCACCCCCCTCTATTATGGTGTTCCTCCTCTTTCTTTATTGTCCTCCGCCCTCTTTCTTTGTTGTGTTCTCCCCCCTTTTTGTTCCCTCCTCTTTCATTATTGCCCCCCCCACTCCCCCTCTCCTTACCTGTCTCGGCAGCCTCCTGTCCTGGAGCGTTGGCTCTTCCTCTCTCCACTGCTGCTTCAGGCTTTGGGTGCAGTTACCGGATCCGTCCAGCAGGTGGCGTCTGAAGCTACAGTTGCCATGGGAACTGCGCTGCAGGTGATGGACTCATCTTTTCAAGCTGCTGTCTCTTCTATGGTGCCGCCAGAAGTTTCTGGGGTGCCGTCAGGTGAGTAATGTTTTCCTGCGCTGGCTGGGGCGCCTGCGCTAGGCTGGTTCATATTGGGTTTATTTAAAAAAAATAAAAAATTATAATAATAATTTTCTACAACATAACCACAAAAAAAAAATTCAAAGAGTAACGGTCAGCCGCGCTCAGTGTAGTACCCTCCTGGCACAACGGTGTGCCCACCGGTGGGTGGGGGGCAGTGCGCTCGGTCCGCAGCACGACAACTGGAGGGGAGTTGGGCCTCTTCCTCATTGAGGGGCTGCGCCCCCCTCTCCCCTGCGCAGTCGCGCAAGATATTCCCCTTTGGGGTGGTTCACGGGGTCAGTTGAGGCCCCGTCGCTCCCCAAGTTGCAGGTCCCCCTTGGGCCTGGTGCCCAAGTACGAGGCAGGGGATTTTCGTCTGATTCATCGTTTGCCCTGCCCTCAAGGGGTTTCGGTGAAAGATGTCGGGCGTCCTAGGCATCTTTCGATTCTGCGGTACGCATGGTCGGAGCAGTGGGCACCGGGGCTTTGCTAACGGAGGCCGACGTCGGAGCCGCGCTTCACTTGTTGCCAGTTCATATGGATTGTCATCAACTCCTGGGTGGTGGATTTGTGGTTGGCTCTTGCCTAGCTTGATCACGACAGACCAAGTGGGATTCGTGGCGGGTAGACAGGGCCCAGAGAACTCCCGGAAAGTATTAGACATCCTCCACTACCTTAACCGCTCCAAGCTGAGAAGGCATTTGACCGACTCAATTGGCATTTCCTCCATGAGGTACTGATGAGATACGGGTTCCCACCGGACTTCCAAAATATGGTAAGAGCCCTGTACAGCACCCCATCGGCCACGGTATTAAATTCGGGGTTTAGCTCTGCCTGTCACGATTCGGGGAACCTAACACGCTGACACACACACACACACAGAGAAAAGGTGCCGTACCGGACCTTAGAGTGGCCGGGCTAAGCACGCTAAGAATAGTTAGGAGACAAGCCAGGTAAAGGGAGCCAGAAAACGGGAGAACGAGAAACAAGCCGAGATCAAAGGAGTGGAGAAGACAGGATAATCGGAATAACGAGCCAAGTAATCGGTAACCAGAGAGCAAGACAAGAACACTACGCTACAGGTATCACAAGACCACAACAGGGCATTGAGGGACAGGAAAGGTAAGTATAAATACCCTAGGTTTAATTCTGATTGGATAACTTCCAATCAGAATTAACAATCACACGTGGGGGATATCTATACCCCCCACTGTGATTGTGGTACTGTTTCTTTAACGCCGGGTCACTCACGTGACCCCGGCGTTTACTTAACTCCTGGACCTCCCAGCGTGCAGCGTTATACATGCTGCCGCTGGGGGGCGTGGAGGACGCTGGCGGCGAGCGGCACAGAGGAGACGCCGCTCGCCGACAGGTAAGCAGAGAGGAGACCGCGGGCGACGATGGACTGAGGGTGAGTGCTGCAAGTGGCGTGCAGCCTCCCCTCCTCGCCGCCCGCGGCTCCCTGACATAACCCCCCCTCGAGGCCCGCCCACCGGGCGGGAAGCCGAAGGCTTCGAAGGGAACCGCGCATGAAAAGAGCGGATCAAGGATGGCGCATTCAATTCAGAGGCAGAAACCCAGGAATGCTCCTCAGGACCGTAACCCTTCCAATCAACCAGATACTGCAACCGACCTCGAGAAAAACGAGAATCAAGCAAAGCAGCTACTTCGTAGACATCATTAGAGATAGCGCGAAGGGAATCTGGACGCCTAAGAGGACCAGAGAATCGATTACAGAGCAGGGGCTTCAAAAGGGAGGTGTTGAAAGTGTTAGGTATACGCATGGAAGGAGGCAAGGCTAGAGAGTAGGACACAGGATTGACCCTACGCAATACCTTATAGGGGCCAAGGAACCTGGGCACAAATTTCATAGAGGGGACCCTGAGGCGGAGATTCTTAGAGGACAACCAAACCCTATCACCCGGGACATAAGAGGGAGCAGCACCCCTACGACGATCAGCAAATTTCTTCTGAGTAGCAGTCGTACGAGAAAGAGTAGCATGGACCTGATCCCACATCTTCCGTAAGGAGGTGAGGTGCTCGTCCAAAGCGGGTATTCCCTTGTCGGAGAATACGCCGGGAAGGACAGAGGGTTGGAACCCATAAGCAACCATAAAAGGACTTAAGCCAGTGGATGAATGAGTCACCGTGTTCCTGGCGAATTCAGCCCAAGGAAGGAGGTGAGACCAGTTGTCCTGGTGTGCATTCGTGAAGCAACGTAAATATAACTCCACAGATTGATTCGCCCGTTCGGCCGCTCCATTAGATTGTGGATGATAGGAGGAAGTAAACGACAAGGAAATCCCCATCTCAGCACAAAAGCCCTTCCAAAACCGAGAGACAAATTGAGGACCCCTGTCAGATACGATATCCTGTGGTATACCATGCAAGCGGAAAACCTCTTTGGCAAATACCCGAGCCAACTGAACCGCAGAAGGTAGTTTCTTAAGTGGAACAAAGTGTGCCATTTTAGAGAATCGATCAGTCACAGTCAAAATTACTGTCATTCCATCGGATGAAGGAAGATCCACAATAAAGTCCATGGATAAGTGGGTCCATGGTTTCTTGGGTACGGATAAAGGCATTAGGAGTCCTGGGGGTTTGACATTAGGAGACTTACACTGTGCACAAACACGACAAGCCTGTACATAATCCACCACGTCTTGCTTAAGTGAAGGCCACCAAAACTGTTGAAGGAGACCCTTGTATGTTTTGAGAACCCCTGGGTGGCCAGCCGTTTTGGCGGTGTGAAATAAAGCTAACAGTTTCTTTCTATCTTTCTCTCTCACGTATAATCTACCAACAGGTGTCTCAGAGGGTGCTTGGGTTTGGTATGCCTTGATACCATCAAGGAAAAGAGATGAAATAACTAAACGGGTAGCAGCTATTATCTTAGACGTGGGTACAATGGGTTCAGGAGTGGGGGCGATAGACTCCAAAGGTTCGTATTGTCGGGAGATAGCATCAGCCTTGACATTACGGTACCCAGGCCTATATGTGATAATGAACTGAAAACGTGAAAAAAATAAGGACCATCTGGCTTGACGAGAGGATAACCTTTTAACATCAGCTATATAGGAGAGATTCTTATGATCAGTTATAACCAGGATTTTGTGTCTAGCTCCTTCTAATAAGTATCTCCACTCTTTAAATGCCATCACAATGGCTAATAGTTCCCTATTCCCAATGTCGTAATTCTTTTCCGCATCAGACAGTTTCCTAGAAAAGTAACAACAGGGATGGAGGGGTTCGTTATAGGATAATCTTTGTGATAATACAGCTCCTATACCTGATTCTGAAGCGTCTACTTCCATTACAAAGGGAAGGGAAGGATCAGGATGGTGTAGCACAGGAGCAGTGGCAAATGCCTTTTTGAGGGTTTCGAAGGCCTTGACGGCTTCAGGAGTCCAAACCCTGGGGTGCAAACCCTTTTTAGTTAGTTTCGTGATAGGAGAAATGACCGATGAAAAGTTTTTAATAAACCTGCGATAATAATTGGCAAAGCCTATAAATCGCTGTATTGCCTTAAGACCTTGAGGAAGAGGCCAAGACAATATGGCTTCTAATTTAGAAGGATCCATACTGAACCCCTGTTCAGAAATGACGTACCCTAGGAATTGTACTGATTTCTGGTCAAATAAACATTTCTCCAGTTTACAATAAAGACCGTTCTGTAGCAATCTCTTAAGTACCTTCCTCACATGGTTATGATGTGACTCCAAATCAGGAGAGAATATGAGTATATCATCGAGATAAACCACAGCACAGACATGCAGTAGATCTCTAAGGACATCATTTATGAAGTCCTGAAAGACAGCAGGAGCATTACACAGTCCAAAAGGCATGACTAGATACTCGTAATGCCCACTGCGTGTATTGAACGCTGTCTTCCATTCATCATTTTCTTTTATCCGAACCAAGTTGTAAGCCCCCCTGAGGTCTAGTTTAGTAAAATATCTAGAACCTTTAACACAGTCAAACAACTCAGTAATGAGAGGGATAGGATAAGCATTTTTAATTGTTATATTATTCAGACCCCTATAATCTATACATGGTCTCAAATCGCCCTCCTTCTTGGCAACAAAAAAGAAACCAGCACCAGCCGGAGAGGAGGACCTTCTGATAAAACCTTTACGTAAGGATTCCTGTATGTACTCCTCCATGACCTGGTTTTCTTTCTCAGAAAGCGGGTAGACCTTACCCCTAGGAGGCATCGTTCCAGGTAACAAATTTATGGCACAATCATAATCCCGGTGTGGGGGTAGTTTATCAGCTTCCCTCTTTTCAAAGACCAATGCGAGGTCTGCATACACAGGAGGGACAGAAACAGAAAGTGGTTTAGCTGTAGGCACATTAATTAAACAAACGGGATGTAAACGGGCCATACAATCCTGTTGACAAGATACCCCCCAGGATAGTATATCTAGAGAATCCCAATCGAGTACTGGGTTATGCTTCACTAACCAGGGAAAACCCAGAATGATGGAAGCTGTAGGGGAGTCAATTATTTGAAAGGCTATCCTTTCTTTGTGTAAGGCACCCACGACCATAACCATTTCATGGGTCACCAGAGGTTTCTCAAGTGGTCTACCATCTATGGCCTCAATGGCCAAGGGTGTGGCCTTTTGGATCAGATTCATGGCTGCGGTTTTAGCAAAGTTCTCATCCATAAAACTGTCTGCAGCACCTGAATCGATCAAGGCTTTAGTTGTTATCGTGGTTTTATTGACCAAAAGAGAAACCGTTATAAATGGTCTAGAGATGGACGTATGAGGGGAAAAAACCATAACACCCGAGGCCGACCCCTCTCTAGGCCTTAGGTGCTGGAGTTTCCCTGCAAACTAGGACAGTTTCTTCGGAGATGCCCCCTCTTACCACAATAAAGGCACAAACCCTCCCTTCTGCGGTACGTTCTTTCAGCTTCAGATAAGCCTACAGCACCTAATTGCATGGGTTCGGGAGGTGGTTGATTAGGGGGAGGTAATGCTAGCAATGCAGTACTGGGTAAAGCAGGCAACCCCTGTGTATTCATCCTCCTTTGACTACGCCTTTCTCTGATACGGTTGTCAATTAGAATGACATATTAGATCATCCAGAAGAACAGGCATTTCCCTGGATGCTATCTCATCTAATATGTAAGCAGCCAAACCCTCCTGAAAAGCTGTTACGAGAGCGTCGTTATTCCAGACCACTTCAGCTGCCAAAGTACGGAATTCAATGGTATAATCCGCTACTGATCTATTACCCTGTCGCACCCTAAGCAGAGCTTTGCCAGCAGAAGCAACCCGGCCGGGTTGGTCAAACGTACGTTTAAAAGCTGTTAAGAAGTCTGAAAAGGACATTGGGGACGTATTCTCCCACATGGGATTAGCCCATGCTAGTGCTTTCCCGGACAAATGGTTAATCAAAAAAGCAATTTTGGTTCTGTCAGTGGGGTAGGAACGAGGATTCATCACCAAATGAATATCAATTTGGTTGAGGAAACCACGGCACAATGCTGGATCACCGCTATAGCGCTGAGGTGGCGTCATGTGAACCACGTGAGCAGGAGCGGGTACTGGATCAGGAATGGGTTCTGGCACAGCAGCAACAGCTTCTTGGACGGCAGGTTGCAAGTGGGCAGTACGAGCCAGTATGGTTTGTAAAGCCTGGGCAAACTGATCCATACGGTGGTCTAAACCATCCATTCTAGCCTCCTGATTAACTAACAGCTGTGGAATGTCAGCAGGTTCCATGGTGGCCCTGTTGTAATGTCACGATTCGGGGAACCTAACACGCTGACACACACACACACACAGAGAAAAGGTGCCGTACCGGACCTTAGAGTGGCCGGGCTAAGCACGCTAAGAATAGTCAGGAGACAAGCCAGGTAAAGGGAGCCAGAAAACGGGAGAACGAGAAACAAGCCGAGATCAAAGGAGTGGAGAAGACAGGATAATCGGAATAACGAGCCAAGTAATCGGTAACCAGAGAGCAAGACAAGAACACTACGCTATAGGTATCACAAGACCACAACAGGGCATTGAGGGACAGGAAAGGTAAGTATAAATACCCTAGGTTTAATTCTGATTGGATAACTTCCAATCAGAATTAACAATCACACGTGGGGGATATCTATACCCCCCACTGTGATTGTGGTACTGTTTCTTTAACGCCGGGTCACTCACGTGACCCCGGCGTTTACTTAACTCCTGGACCTCCCAGCGTGCAGCGTTATACATGCTGCCGCTGGGGGGCGTGGCGGACGCTGGCGGCGAGCGGCACAGAGGAGACGCCGCTCGCCGACAGGTAAGCAGAGAGGAGACCGCGGGCGGCGATGGACTGAGGGTGAGTGCTGCAAGTGGCGTGCAGCCTCCACTCCTCGCCGCCCGCGGTTCCCTGACACTGCCCCCTTCACAATTACCAATGGCACCAGGCAGGGATGTCCCCTATCTCCCTTACTATACGTGCTAGCGCTGGAACCATTAGCGATAGCCATCCGAAGCAACCAAAATATTAAGGGGATAACCATAGGAGACAGGGAATACACACTTAATCTATTTGCGGATGATATTCTCCTCACACTCTCCAACCCAACAATTTCACTCCCCAACCTCCACAAAGAAATAATGGAATATAGCACACACTCATACTACCAATTGAACCTGACCAAAACGCAAGCCATGTGCATAAACATGTCAAAAACGGAGGAGGAACGATACAAGCTCAACTCAGCTATGACTGGAGAAACGACTACTTAACATTCTTAGGCGTTAGGCTAACGAAACACCACTCGGGCTTATTCGCCACCAACTATATCAAGCTCCTCAAAGAAGTGGAACAAACGTTACACTCATGGAAAAACAAATTCCTCTCATGGCTATGCCGTATAGCGGCCATCAAAATGACGATTCTACCAAAAATCCTCTACATGTTCCGCTCCCTACAAATCCCCATACAGCAGACATATTTACAAAGACTACAATCCTCCTGATTAGATTCAGCTGGGGAGGGAAACACCCCAGAGTCCCACGTGCTTTAATAATGCGACACCCGGAGAAGGGCGGCTTGGGACTCCCTAACCTTAAGGCATACTACCACGCAACACAAATCGCCAACATACTCCATATGCACTCCACCACATACACCCCCCAATGGATCCCCATCGAAGCAAGTTGTGGAGGACAGACAGACCTCGCAGCAGCTATGTGGACGCCCAGGAAACAGCGTAACACACCCCGGAGCACCTTGCCCACCACAAAACTACTATACAACATATGGGACAACCATAGGGCCGCATTTTGCTCAGCCAGACCGTGGTCGATGGCAACGCCATTAAAAACGATCGCACTCCACAATAACACACTCCCATATAGAGCATGGCAAGCTCACAACATCACACACCTACACCAAATCTGCACCGAACAAGGGCCACTTCCGCTCTTAACAATGCACACCAAATACAATATCCCAACACAGCTTACATTCTCACACTGGCAACTGAAAACACTCTTAGTCAGCACTACAGGCAACGAACCAGCACCCCAATTTGATCCCACCGTCACACCATTCGAAAAAATGTGCCTCCACCTAATCCCCACCCAAAAAACATTATCAGTGTGTTATAGACACATCAACGCACACAAGCCAGAACCGGAGTGGCAGTTCAAAAAAGACTGGCACAGAGATATAAACAGAACCCTCACACCAGACGAATGGAACAACATATATGCCAACCACAAGGGACTCACATTGTGCGCCTCACACCTAGAGGCCTCGCGTAAACTACTATATAGGTGGTACATGGTACCTACAAGAATTAAGAAAATCTATCCCAACATGAGTGACAAATGCTGGAGATGCCAGACCCAGATAGGGACCATGTTACACATTTGGTGGACCTGTACTAAGGTCCAAGCGTACTGGACACAAATAGCAGGGATAATAAGGGGGCCACAGGATGCATCCTCGAACACAATGCTGAAACATTCTTACTCAAACGTCTGCCCACCAACATACCTCACTGTATAACCAAACTGATGTTCCTCACACTCACCTCAGCATCCACCTTACTGGCAAAACATTGGAAAAAACCCCAGATCCCCACTATGGCAGAGGTGACAGCGATGGTCACTACCACCCTGGACTACGAGGTGATTCTGTGGAATCAAACAAAAATGGGCAAAGGGAACTGTAGCGGATGGCACCAGGCGACCATACAAATATACTGTATAAACCTGCATTCGTGTATCTGCTGTATTTTCTATGTATTAAAAAGAATTGTATTCCTCTGATTGTTCGGTAGTTTCATTCCCTTAGTTTATTCGAATGAAACTACCGAACAACCAGACCTCCCTGTGTGAAGTGTGTCCTCAATTACCCGTTGCAACATTGTTGCGAACGGGTAATTGAACAGTAAGTAGCCGTCCTTTGTTCTCGGGGGTGGCCGCCATTCGACAAACGAACACGTGGCGGCGGCCATTTTAAAACTCCCGAACAGCGGTGTTTTGCCGTCGAGTGTCTGGAACTAAAATCGGACACTCGAGTAGGCGAACTCCGCTGAGACCTCCACAGCCCTGGTCCGTTCGGTTCCAAACTACCGAACGGCCCCTCGTTCGGTAGATAGAAAATACCGAACGAGGGGATTCAGGCGAACCCTCCCTAGCCTCTATAGCTAGAGGTTTTCGTGTATTTTATTCCCTTATGCCAGGACCGACCGCAGGGCCCATTCACATGGAACCGGATTCGGCTATCTCAGTTCGTGCGGTCGGTCATTTTATTCCCTCCATACTTTTCCCGAACCCCTGGTCTGATCTGGGTGATTTTTGGATATGTTGTTCACCCAGATCAGGGCTATGTATGATTTAAAGAGGTACCCCTACGTTTAGGGGTACATCCAGAAATGGGGGGAATTGGTGTGCTGGATAAGGGGATTATGATGCTGGCTGAGGGGAGGAGATGTGTGGGAGGTTACCAGGACAGGATTGGCTACTGTAATAATTACTGTAAATCCCTCCCTTGCATGGGAGCATGCTTTATAAGGAGACTGTGATTAAAGGCTTGTCAGTGATGCTCCTGAAACTGTGTGTCGTTCAGTTATTGGGATTGCTGTTGGGATATTGCTGTATTTTACCTGCTGGAAACCTTGCCTGTGGATTTACTATTTACTTGTTCCTGAGCCTCACTTGGATTATAAGCGGAGATAACCTGGGTAATATTGCATCTCCGCTACAGGAACGCCACAACGAAAATAATTTGGGCCACATACACAGCAAAGAGGGACCTCCAAGCTGTAGCTAGGGACAATGCCGAAGTTGATACAACGACATAACAATAGAACCTCAATGGTTCACAGAAGACACACTAGACACACTAGTTAACCCAGTTATTCCCCTCCCCCATATTCAACCCTGCCTTTTCCCTTCTCCTTACATAATTAATCTCGTTCAGGGGAACATACCTGAGGAACAGCCCCAGTGAGCCTACGGAGGCAAATGATATTAAGGTAACACACACTATTACAAACATGGGAGGACAAGTACCTGTCTTGGGTGGGCAGGATAGCAGCCATCAAAATGATGGTGATGCCCAAACTGCAATACTTATTTCGCACATTACAGATAAAACTACCTAACATATTTATTCAAAAACTCCAACAAACCCTAAACAGATTCGTCTGGGCAAACCGCAAAATCGTTAAGCAAACCAGAGACAGCAGGGGGTTTAGGGCTACTGGACGTGGGCACATACTACAGGGCGACCCTAATAGCCACGGTGGTGCTGGCACACAAGGCGGAAGACAGACCGCAGTGGGTAGACATAGAAACGATGTGGGCATGCCCAAAAGGGCTACACCACCTATTCTGGATACCTCACCACTTACGCCCCAAACCCACAGAAATGCCGACACCACATCACTCCTATTGAGGACGTGGGATGCAACCAAACACCAGATAGGATACACGAAAAAGTGGTCATTAGCAACCCCGATACAGAGCATACACATAGCTAATCCCACGTTCAACTACAAACCATGGGAAAGAGGTGGCTGCACATTAGTCAAACACCTGTATCACAACAACACCTTAATGCAATTCCCAGACCTCCAGAGCCAATACGGCCTACCACCGCAATCACTATTCTCATACCTCCAACTCAAGTCACTCCTGGAGTATGACACAGAGGTTACCACACCTAAAAAAGCAAGGAACATTGAGGGAATTTGCATAGCTAGAATGATACCAAAAAAAATTATTTCAAACATATACAAGTTACTGACAGACCCACCAGGCGAGGACAGGGAGAAGTTCCAGGAAACATGGCAAACAGACATAGGCAAAACACTAACAACAGAACTTTGGCAAAATGCGTTCATAGCACACAAGGGCAGATCCAGATGCGCTTCCCACTTAGAACTGATACGCAAAATACAGTATAGATGGTACATGGTGCCGACTAGGCTAGCGACTATTTACCCCAACACGTCTATGAATTGCTGGAGATGTGGGAGGGAGAAGGGAACGATGTACCACATATGGTGGATATGCCCCCTTATCACCGATTATTGGGTGGAAATAGGCAACATAATCGCTACACACCAAACTGGGAAACTGGAACCAGAGTGCAGACTCCTTTTCATGACCTTAGAAAAACTCTCCAAAACCCAAGCCTTCCTAATGTTTCACATACTAATTGCAGCAAACTTACACATCGCAAAGGCGTGGAAACAGACAGACACCCCAAACATAGACACAGTGATTAAGCAAATCACAACGAATATAGATTACGAGACAAGGATACACACAGGGCATAAAATACAAGAGTATAGAATGAGAGCCAAACATGAGTGGGAAAGGTTCCTTGAAAGGAATGACGAAGTACGGAGAGGCAGTGACACACCATAGAACACAACAGTAGGCAGCGGGAACAACGGGGGCGAACCTAGATTAAATCGGGAAGCTCACACAGAACCCCTAAGGGACAGGATCAGAGGAGTGGACACCCACAATGTACATAGTTGTGTCAGTAGACACCAGACACTACCAAGGGGAAACAACTAGGATATTCACTAGCCACCCAGGAAGAGAGGCGAAGCACCAATATCACGCAATAGATAACACAAAGGGGACGAGTGAGCCCAAGTGCTTACGAGGCTTATCAGGAAATACCCTATGGGAACCGCAACTCAAGGGGGCCAATCCACAACAGACTCCAGTAGTCTCCCAAAACCATAGCACAGAAACACTAAACTTTCCCGCGAGCATAACACCCAACCACTGAGACCAAAAGTTGTTTAAGTTGTTTATGTTTTTACTTGATTGTGTATTTGTGTATTTGTGTACTTATGTACCATTGTGCGACCTATCAACACCCAACTAATGCAACAGCAAAGCTGGAAACTAGTTAGACAAATTGTCTACTCACATAACAATGTCAAACATGTTATATCATAAGACAAATGTATGCACCATGGTTGCAAAATGCTCTGAACAGGTGGAAAAAAAATAAATAAATAAAGAATGTTTAAAAAAAAAGGAAATACCCTATGGGGCTAGACGAGAAATGCAGCAAAATCCCCCTTCCCCTCCCCCCCCCAATCTACCTGCCTTCCCCTCCATGTAGTATCCTTATCTCACATACCACACGGGGTTCTCTGGTACATCCTGGACCAAGGAGACTCCGAGTAAGGGGCCTGCACAGCTGTTCGAAGCAATAAGGCAGAGCGAAGCCACGTACGCATCACCAACTCGACAGCATTGCCAGACACACACAGCGTTCTGATGTAACAAGTATTGTTGAATGAGCATGTATAACAATGTATTGTACTGATTGGAATTGTACAGTGGTAAAGTTACTATTAACCCTACCCTTCTTGCCTTTTGTATCCAATGCATACTTAAGAAAATAAAAAAAATGTCAAATTGAAAAAAAAAAAAAAAGGTAACACACACTATATACAAACCGACAAGGCAATCAACGGTAGCCACAGCAGCCCGCAAAGGAAAGGCCAACCAATAGGTCACGGTTTACTGACAATAGAGGTCTCTCTCTCCATGCATGTATATCACACACATCTCTCGAGAAGGGATAAGCACACCCTATACGCAACCACACGAAGTACTACATATGGGGGCAACAATTGACACCCTTTTCTGAACAGTAGACGTGCTGGGACATGTGCAAAATCCACTCTAAATGATGTAGAAGGTGCATGTAAACAAACAGAATTGCCATTCATTGTAAACAGACAGAATTGTCAATCATTGTAAACAAACAGAATTGCCATTCATTGTAAACAAACAGAATTGCCATTCATTGTAAACAGAATTGTCAATCATTGTATATATGCCACAGAATGATGTACGAACAACTACATTGACAAACCTAGCAAACTTAACGCATGTCCCCCTGGACCCCCTTTCCTTTCTGTACCCCTCAGAGTCTTTTTGATTACCAACAAAAATAAAAATTGTGAAATTGAAAAAAAAAAAAGATTCATTTGTTACACAGTTAGACCATCAATGTAATTAATACCAGTATAAGATAGGATAACCTATGGGGAGTACTCCCAAATATAAATAATTATAAAAACATATTCCTATATTTGAATATTCAATAAATTCATAATATTGGAGTAATTTTTATTCTATTTTAATCCCTTGTCTATATTCTATATCATTTTAACTTGATTTGCAATTAGTACCACATCCATCCTTTAGTAAATAACCTTTTTAATATGCTTTAATTTCACAGCACTGGTAACACGTAAAAAGCTGTCTCTGAGGGGGCGTGGCCGACCGTTAGAAGAGATGGCCGCATGTTAGATCGGCTCCGGCATTGCAGGCATTAAAAATAGCTGGGACACGAGCGCCAAACGGACGCAGAGCGCCCACACAAGCAGCGGGAAGGTACCCGCCGAGAAACCGGGCTCGGTTTCGATTTTTTTTAAAGATTATGCTGGCCGCATGGCGGAACACAGAGAGACAAACATGACGCCGATGGTGGGAGAACACCTCTCCAATCCATGCAGCCCAGCTGCATCCGAGGCATCAGTAGCCTCAGCGGATCCAGACATCAAGGAACTGCTTAAGAATTTGCCTTCCAAGGCAGACCTCACCGCCATGCTGCAGAAACTAGAATCTTCATTCCAGCACAAGATGGAGGGACTGGGCGCAGACATCAGGCAGGTAGGCCTCCGTGTCCAAGACCTAGAGGGAGATAGGGGACGAGTACAGGCCCAACTTACTGCCCTCTCAGACCGCTTAGATGCCCACGACACCCAAATGTCACAGCTCCAGAGATCACTAGATGATATTGACAATAGGGGGCGCAGGAACAACCTCAGGATAAAGGGCCTACCCAAAACAGAGGCTGAAAACATACAAGCATCCCTGCAAGAGTTATTCAATTTATTATTAGAAAAACCACCATCAGCACCGATCCACTTTGACAGAGCGCACCGCTCACTGAGACCCAAAAGTAACAACGGAGACACCCCAAGTGATATCATATGTCGCCTACATTACTTCACAGATAAGGATCGTATACTGAAGAAGCTAAGAGACACCGAGCCGCCACTGCTGTTCCACGGGCACGAGATCCAGATTTACCAAGATCTCTCATGGCTCACTCTCCAAGCAAGGTGACACCTGAAGCCGATCACAGACCAACTGCGGGCCAGAAACATCAAATATAGATGGGGCTTCCCCTTGGCCCTTATTGTTACACTTAAAGGGACCAACCACATCATAGCAGAACACAGGGACGTGTCACCATTTATCAGGGCACTGAAACTCACAGAGGTGCGCATCATGGATTGGTACGCCATGGACCCAGCGCAGACCTACACGTGACATCCGAGGGAACAAAGAAGACGCTCAACCCCCAAGAGGCAAAGAATGGGTTCCACGGATGACCACAGAAGGGGTGACCATCCACCAGCTCAGAGAACATGAAGAAGCCACGACAACTGCTAGGTCCCCCCAGAGACGTCATGATGTTAACTCTGCACCCAACACAGAATGGACTTACCCAAACCGATAACTACAGTTAGCTCCTAACACCCAACATCAGGCCCCGACAGACCTGCTCCATAACCCCATTGCCTCAAGCCAAGGTGGCAGGACAGCGAGAAGTGACTCTTGGACACCGCGGACACACTGAAAAATGAACAAGACCTGACACTGAGACTTTATCTATTGACCGCCCATCACGAACCACAATGAAGTGCAAGAAAAGACACCTCCTGCCAGGTCGTATGATTATGAGTTCACGGTTTATGTTGGAGGTATAGAGACACTTGGAGAAACAGGCTAACCAGCGCTCCCCCGAACACACAAGGGAGAGACATGGTCGGTAGCCAAACACCGCACCTCCACACGCATGCAAAGACATACTTCAGAGGGGGATAAAACAAACAACAAAACATTATCACTTATACACGGGGGAGGAGGAAAAAAAAAAACAATCCAGCTCTAACTCTGGACCATAACGACACCCCCGCTCTGGGACCTAGCCCCCATTCTACCACTGCACCACACCCTATAAGGCAACACTGGAACATATGCTCACCCCCAGCTCCAAACGATCATGACAAACGCAAGTGCCTGCTTGCCCACCGACACATGCAAGCCACACACCAACGATACAGCACATACACCACCGCAGCTGTACCTGCTGCGCCTTTACAGACACAACGCACACTGCCTTGGAGCCGGCGACACCTGCTGATCTGCCCGTAGCAATACTTGACCTGGTACGGGATCGCCGCAACCGGCAACCTCACTGAGGCACCAATATATCAGACATACCAATGCAAATACATATCTCAAAATTCCTGTACATAGATACGTCCGGATTTACACGCTATTCGGACAAGGGAGCCCACGCCCCCAGCTATCTCTGGCAGGGTGTAAGACCAGAGTCTTTATTTATGTTTATGCTTGTTTTTGTTTATGTTTATGCTTTTAACCTGAGAGTTAACGGTGTACTTTCCTTTTGCAGTAGAGGTTACCTACGAAACGCCTTTGTGGTCACACTGCAGTACGTGACTGCTGCTGCCCGCAGCCCGGACGAGGGGGATCCACCCACGACTAGTGGGAAACAGATCACACAACAAAGTAGGTGCTCACACGAACACACCACCACACCCCACACAAATGGCCCTTAAGGTTGCCTCTCTCAACGTTAAGGGACTTAGTACCCCGAACAAACGTAGGCTATTGCTGAGAGACCTGAAATCACGCAAAATCGACATTGCCCTTATACAAGAAACCCACATTCCTAGGACAGCGTCAATAACCCTGAAAGACAGACATTTCCCACAGACCCACGAGGCGAGAGCGCTCCACAAACGCGCCGGAGTGGCAATACTGGTACACAAAAACTGCCCACTCCACATCACTGAGACACTAGCTGACCCGGAGGGCCGCTACATCGCTCTAACAGGCACAATACACAGCACGAAAATAAAAATCATTAACGTGTACGCTCCTAACATACCAGACCCAACATATTGGGACACTCTCACGACAATAATAAACGCCGGAGGGGGAGGGATAACATTAGTGGGGGGCGACTTTAACGCTGTTCCATGTCCAGCGATTGACAGACGCTCGAAAACAGGCTCAGCCAGGTCCCACTGGAGAGGTGCACAGGACAAGCTGTTGCACACATTCCTCACCGACACACAACTCCTAGACACCTGGAGGCTCCAACACCCAGACACACGTGACTACACGTTCTATTCGACACCCCACAGAACATACTCAAGAATTTACCACATTTTCCTCAACGGGGTAGGGATGTCCAAACTCATACATGCTGACATAGGCAGTATCACATGGTCGGACCACGCAGACATATCTGTCACGTTGGACAAACTCAAATACTCCGCCACTTGGACATGGCGCCATAACACAAGTCTGTTAAATAGCGACACCATATGCGAGGACACGCGCACTCTCCTCACAGAATACTTCACACATAACACCACGCCAGAAGTCGACCCAGTAGCGTTATGGGCGGCTCATAAAGCGGTCATGAGAGGACACTTCATAAGAGCAGCAACGCACAAAAAAAAGTGCAACACACGAGCACTGATAGAATCTCAGAATGCCCTGAGAAAAGCGGAACAACAGCACAAACACAATCCCACAGCAGAAAAATTAGCAGATCTCACCGCATTGAGACACTCGATCAGGGGTATCCTGCTCGAGGGGGTGGCACACTCCATTCAGAGGTCTAGGCGATTGTTCTATGAAAAGTCCAACAAAATGGACTCCCTATTAGCCAGAGCACTACGCCCCCGCGGGGACCACAAACACATCACGAAAATACGCACACTCACCCAAGAAATTGCAACGACTCCCCAAGAAATAAACAGGGTGTTCACGGAGTTTTACTCGAACCTATATGGGCAGACACATCTTACACAAAACACACCAGAACAAATACGTTCCTCACTTCGTACACTTCTCGCCGGCATTAAACTCCCTGCGATGACTAATACCAATATCACAGACCTACAAGAACCGATCACACAACTAGAAGTAGAAAAGGCAATAGCGATCTTAAAAGGGAACAAAGCCCCAGGCCCCGATGGATACGAAATAGGGTATTACAAGAAATTCAAGGAAGAATTGGCCCCCCACCTCACCTCTTTATATAACCACTTCATGACAGGCGGTGCACCCGATGCCGACATGGCATTGGCCAACATCACGCTTATCCCAAAACCCGGGAAAGATGCTGAATCGGCAGCAAATTATAGACCCATCTCCCTGATCAATTCGGACCTCAAAATCTACGCAAAAATCCTGGCGGCCAGGTTAGCACCGATGCTCACACGCCTAATTCACTCTGATCAGGTGGGGTTCATACCCGGTAGGCAACTGTACGAAAACACACGCAGGGGGGCGGTGCTCACATGGTACATGCAAGTATCCAAAACAGCCTTCACTGGCCTTGTCCCTGGACGCGGAGAAGGCCTTTGACAGGGTGCAATGGCCATACCTGTTTGGCCTGCTAGAGGAGTGGGGCTTCCCGGGGGCATACATCCAGGGTCACACGCGCCTTATATACCAACCTGAGAGCCCAAACCCTAATAGCAGGAGCCACTAAGACCCCCTTCCACCTTCACAACGGCACACGCCAGGGCTGTCCTCTTTCCCCACTATTATTCGCTATCTCCCTAGAACCGCTCTTACAAGCCATACGCCAACATCCACACATACACGGAATAAGGGTAGCGGGAAAAACCTTCAAAGTATCTGCATATGCAGACGACGTACTGCTGACCCTCACGGACCCCTTGACTTCCATGGAACATTTGACAGAACTCTTAGACAACTACGGAACCCTGGCGGGCTACAGAGTGAACCTCACCAAATCCATGGCACTACCATTTCACCTCCCGACTCAGGACAGAGTTACAATACATGATAGACACTGTCTGCCCACCACAGCCGACAACATACCCTATCTAGGGATCAAACTCACGGCGCAGCACGAACACCTACACGACACAAACTACTCCCCATTGATTCGTTCACTCATAAGAGACCTGGAACAGTGGACAGACAAACCCATCTCATGGCTAGGTAGACTCCACTCAGTTAAAATGAACATTCTCCCTAGAATACTGTTCCTGTTCCAGGCCCTGCCCACACCGATCAAAAGGAGTGACCTAGCCACACTCCAAAAAGCAATAGACATGTTCATTTGGCAAAAGAAGCGGCCCAGAATAGCAAGAAAACTCCTATACTGTCCCAAGGACAGAGGGGGACTGGGACTACCGAACTTGTACGTATACTACCTAGCGGCGCAGACAGCGCAAATCGCATACTGGCAATCCACACCAGACGCCCGACGGTGGGTAGAACTTAAGATCACTAATGGGGCAAGATCTACCACAATTCTACCCCTGGTTACACAAGGCACACAGAGCATTCCCCAGAGTAACCTGCCCAGCAATAACAAACTCCCTGAGAATCTGGGACCAAATAGCAGCCAAGTACTCTTTAAGCAGGTTCCCCTCCCCAATGTCCCCTGTACTTCGGAACCGATCCTTCCAACCGGGAATGACAGCAGGTGACTTTAGTGGCCTCGAGAGAGAAGGTATCCAGAGATACTGCCATCTATACAAAAACGACCAAATAGTCACTTACGACCAGCTCAGGGAACAATCCCCCCTAACAACCAGAGACTTCTTCCGCTACCTCCAATTACGAGACTTTGCTAGCTCAAAAGAAGTCAAAGAGATAGCCACCCTCCCCCTCACCTGGTTCGAGAATATATGCTACCAAGAAACACACCCCAAAGAACTCATATCATCACTGTACTCTCATCTTAGCGGGGAGGCCAAAGAATGGGGAGAGTTACGTTACACAGATCAGTGGGAGACAGACCTGGGTGAGACGTTAGAGGGCTCCGATTGGCAGGTTATAGGGAGGCCACAGCCAGATCATCAATATGCGTCACCCTCCAGGAACAATCATTCAAAACACTTTTCAGGTGGTACACCACACCATTAAAACAATTCCGCATGCAGATCACCTCCACAGATCTATGCTGGCACGGTTGCGGGGAACGAGGCACCTATGTGCACATGTGGTGGAAGTGCCCCTTAGTACAGTCATACTGGGTTCAAATCATCAGCCTTAGCACAAACATACTGCAGAGACCGTTACAGTTAGACCCCTGGGCCTACCTTCTCTCCAGACCAACAGTCGGCCTCCCACGTCCAGAGCAACAATTATTAAACATGATTTACTTAGCGGCACGTAGGGCGCTAGCACAGAAGTGGCGATGCCCGAAAATGCCCCCGGTGGCTCTGGTCCTAGCAAAGATAAAAGACAATTACCTTATGGATAGATTAACCTCCCTAGCCAGACACACCACTAAAAAATTTAAAAGAATTTGGGAGCTGTGGGAACAATATCAGGAGAACACGGAGGGTTGACAAGAGAATCAAGCACTCACATGGGAAAGGTGGCAAGGGGGCACACGACGACCCTCGTCCGGGCTGCGGACACGGATACACCGACTTACCGTATCACTAAGCGCAATGTTTAGTTTCATATATGTTCTACCTGTAGGAATGTTAGGAAATGTTAAATAATTATTGTGACGAAGTGCCCTTCGCCACTTGTGCCTGGAGAGGACTGCTTGCCTGCCTCTTGCCCTGTGACTATGGCCCCTGGAATGTATTGCCCTTTAAAGACATGATTTGGGCAAAATGGATTTGTGTTGTGCTGCTGCTGGCCCTTTAAGAACCATCTGGGGACATACTGTGGAGTTACTGGGTGGCCACCATTTCCTGTATCAGAAGCACATGGTGAGAACAATGGATGGCGGCCATTTTAACTCACAGACACTGTTTGGACTTTTCAACACGGTGCCATCTCGCCAGTATTTGGTGCACAGAGACATCGTGCAGTGGTTTTGGACTATACAGCAGGGGACACATTATACAGTAATTGTTTTTCATTTAGCCTGTATATGATCTGCAGAATCTGCATTAAACTGTACTCCCCAGCGGCGGCCTGAGTTCCAGGAGGAGGTGATGGTCGATCCCTCTACCTTACAGCAACCAGCGTCCTGGGGTGTGGGGGCAACCAGCCTCCCCCTCCAACAGCAGCCAGAGATACCGGGAGAGGGGGAAGACAAACCTAACCACACTGGCGCAGATGGGACCGCGGTCTCTGTGCCAGTCCTACAGGGAGGCTGGACGGGCGGTCCAGATCCCCAACCAACCCCGCAGGGATGCCAGGAGGAGGAGGTAAGCGAAACTTCCCCTCCCCAGCTACATCCCAACTGGGTCCTGGGGGCAGTGGATGAGCCTGCGATACCCACTGACCCCCTCCCAGCAGAAGAGCTGGCATCTGGGCAGAGCTCTGTTAGCCTCTGCCCCCCCTTTTCCCCTGTATCAGAGCCTGACTTACCACGGGTTACCCCAGTGGAAGAGCTGGCAGCAGGGCAGAGCGCCGCTGGCCTCTGCCCCCCAAGCAACACCAGCAGTTTGCCTAGCTGCACCAGGGAGACCGAGAGTGCTGCGCTGTCCCACTACAAACTTGAACCTACAGGCCAGTACCATTTATTGTGGGGGGGGTTACTCTGCGTATTTTTCTTTGTGGGTGGGCTGCCCGACTAATCTAGGTACTGACCGGCAGAAGGTCAGGTACCTGTTTAGTCTTCCCCCTAAAGGGAAGATGTGTGACGAAGTGCCCTTCGCCACTTGTGCCTGGAGAGGGCTGCTTGCCCGCCTCTTGCCCTGTGACTATGGCCCCTGGGATGTATTGCCCTTTAAAGACATGATTTGGGCAAAATGGATTTGTGTTGTGGTGCTGCTGGCCCTTTAAGAACCATCTGGGGACATACTGTGGAGTTACTCGGTGGCCACCATTTCCTGTATCAGAAGCACATGGTGAGAACAATGGATGGCAGACCATTTTAACTCACAGACACTGTTTGGACTTTTCAACACGGTGCCATCTCGCCAGTATTTGGTGCACAGAGACATCGTGCAGTGGTTTTGGACTATACAGCAGGGGACACATTATACAGTGATTGTTTTTCATTTAGCCTGTATATGTTCTGCAGAATCTGCATTAAACTGTATTTTCCAAAGTACTGAACGGATCTGGGTGAATTTTGGATATGTGGTTCACCCAGATCCCCCGGTTCCAAGGATATACTTTTTATGGGGTTATTGCATGTTTTGGGGTCCCTGTGATGTATATTTTAGAAGTTATGAATGCTGTAAAAATTGTAATGTTTCTGGCCAGCAGATAATTGAGCTTTGTGTATTGTAGAAACTCAATTATCTAGCCTGGCCCAGAGGAGGAGTTTTGTGTTGCATAAATTGTGAGTTCTGTGTGCCAGTAAATCAGTCTTGTTCCAGCATTAAGCTTTGGCTCATGTGTGGATTATTCGGCGATTCCAGGGATATTTCTGCTTATGGAATATTGAGTGCTTTTCTTTTATGGGAAGAAGGGAATGCTTGACGGGGATATTTTCTACTACCGTCACAATTATTAGATAGCAACTGTCTAATACCATGCCAATCAAAGTGACATGTGTACTCAAACCAAGACCCGATTGACAAGCCATGTAGAGTTGTTGTGCTAAAACACAAAATAACAAATTAACCACTGACGAGAATGGAAGCGTTAGTAAACATGCATATTAGTCTTAGAGTATCGCTCTTCTTCTTTATACAACTGAACCACTTGAAAACAGCTTCTGCATAAGCCTATACAATTATCAAAGTATGTACCTCTATTGCGGCTTCTGCGTAAGCCTATACCTTGGCAAGAATATGCATTCATGCAGCGGCTTCTGCGAAAGCCTTAGCTTTGTCACAAAAGTGCGCTTTGTTATTGGCTATGAAAAAAAAAAAGAATTAAAAAAAAAAAAGAAAAAAAGCTGTCTCTGAGCACAACATGTGTGGGAGCGCGGTGTAAATAAAGTCAGTAATTAAAGCCATAATCCACTATTCTTTATTAATCAATTCTCTGCTTGCAGTCACTTACATTAGAAACCAAATGATCTTCCATTTTGTGATAGTCACAGTTGGCCTATTTTAGTGGAAGTTTTACAATGTAGTTTTCGGACTCGCACAATGTTTGTGTTTAGTGAATAACCTTTGTGTGTCACCGAATCCACCCTTTGTTCTCTTTTAATTTGTTCTGTCACATACTGTTTGCATTAATTCCATGACTTCCAAGGAATAAACTGATGTTTAGCAGCACTGCCTCAGCTTTTCTAAATGAATAATAAGAAATGAAACGCAGATGATTAAATTATCCGTGAGTTGGTTTATTTCGTAGGTTTTTGGGACTAGCTTTCTACGTAAAGACTTTAGAGCAATGTTTTAAATAATCTCTCTCCATCCCAACCACCAATCGATCCAGAATTTGCAATTTTCGGGTTACTATAAGAAGGATTGCTCACAGACGGCTGCCACGTGACGTTATACCCACTGCATCTCCTCTAGAAATGTGTCCAGACTCAGGGATTTATTTACTTAGCAGCCCATTGTGTTACATTTTACCACAAACTCCTAAAATCTGCGTAAATTGCCAAGAATTTAAAATTAATTCCAAATTTTAGGCCAAAGTAGACAAATTGTTTCCATGTCGGCTTATTTGGTGTAAAACATGAAATTCATTTCGAATTCCAGAAATCTCCTTTTTTTAGTGCCCAGCCTGGCCGTCAGGAGCTGAGTGGGTTCATTTCTGGTTGCCAGCAGGTTTAGACTTCACCTATCTCGAATAAGTTCAAAATAAGTAAAACTGTTACATGATTTGTCCTAACCTCGCCTTGTAAGAAGGAAAAACAAATAATTCACTTCTACTTCTCATTTATACAGCCATTTGTGTTTTGGGAATGTTATTAACCCCTTAAGGACCAAACTTCTGGAATAAAAGGGAATCATGACATGTCACACATGTCATGTGTCCTTAAGGGGTTAAATTATTTCTGTATATTACTCTGGGATAATATTTGTGATAAAAATAAGTCTAAGGATTCCAGCAACGTCCATGATAGTTGTGGTCTGTGCCTCATTAGTCCATCTCATTCCTGTTCGAGTGTAAAATACCACCTATAGCAAAGTCCGGCAACCAGAGCACCTAGCTCCAGGTTGTCGTTATCAATTTTGTCCTAGGCTACGCATGCAGTTGCTATGGTAACTTCCTAGCTTATGCTGCAAGTGCTGGCTATGGAGAATAGTCCTCACAGAGGAGGTTTGTCGTGAGGGGAGGAGTCTGTAAGAGACTGGGCGAAGCGGAGGTGGGCATTACAGAATAGAAATGGTCCTGCAACGTGTCACGGCTCTGATTGGATGTCCTCCCGCTTTCTGAAACTCAATCTCTCTAAAACTGAGCTTCTTATTCCACCTCCCCCTCATAATGCTGATCCTCCTCCTTCGCTCTCCCTGCAAGTTGATGGTGCTTGCATAAGTCCATCCTTGCAAGCTCATTGTCTTGGCGTTATCTTTGATCCTGGCCTCACCTTTGCCCACATATCCAGGATGTTGCTAAAACCTTTCGATTCCAACTTAAAAATATCGCCCGTATCCGTCCCTTTCTCACGCAAGATGCTGCCAGGGAGTGTTTATGCTCTGGTAATCTATCGCATGGACTACTGTAACTCTCTCCTACTTGGACTCCCCAAAAGCCGAACTGCCCCCCTACAATCGTTTATGAATGCTGCCGCCAGGCTGATCTTTTTCAGCCGTCACTCCTCCCATACCTCGCCCCTCTGTCGAACCTTACACTGGCTTCCTGTATCATATAGGTGTCAATTCTAAATACTAACCCTTACCCATAAAGCTCTAACCAACTCTAGCCCCTCTTACATTTCTTCCCTGATTCATAGATATGCCCCTTCTCGATTTCTTGGCTCTGCTGGTGACCTTCTCCTGTCCGCTGCTCGCACCCTTACTGTTAACTTTCGCTTGCAGGACTTCTTGCGGGCAGCTCCCTTATTTTGGAACAGCCTGCCTACCCCCATCAGACTCTCCCCCAGGGCTTTAATTGTTTAAGAAGTCCCTCAAAACACATCTGTACAGAAATGCTTACGGACGCCCGGAGTGATTTATCTAAACTAACCCAAGTCTGTCTCTTGCTCTCCTAAAGAGCCACACTCCACTCTCACCTCTAGCTTTGCTACTTTTCCACCTTGTTTGGTGGCTGTCACCCTTGCTGCCCTGTTGTGTATTTGTACCCCACCTCATCTAGACTGCAAGCTCGTTACCGCGTGTTGCTTTATTTTTTGTTGCCCTGTGTTGCTTTGTGTGATTATGTGTTACCTTGCGTTGCTTTGTTATTATGTGTTTGCTAGTGTTGCTTTGTGTTACCTCGTGTTGCTTTGTGTTATTGTGTGTTGCAGGACACAGCTCAGTATTGAACACATGTTCTGTTTTCCAGAAGGGAAGGGGGAGGGAGGGATGTATGAAACTGCCTGAAGCATTGATCACAGGAAGAGGGGGAGGGCAGAGAGGGTTTAGGAATTTCAGAATAGTTTTCTAACACTAATCAAGTAGAGATCTTGGTGTCCCCAGTCAGGTTTTGCAGAATTGGGAGCCATGAGGCTGTGGGTGCTGTGCGGATATGTCTCTCTGTGCATCGTGGTAGTGGCTGCGTCGGATGTCTCGCAGACTAGTAACTCTAAACTAGTTGTTGGTACCCAGGGTAAAGCAAAAGAGGTGAGTTCCAGAGAGATAGTGAGAGATAACGCCAGGGAAAGAGAGTATCCGCATGTTTCTAATGTTACATTGTTACAGTCTGCGAGGATTACAGAGTATGGGGGGGGATACAGAATATGGGGTAATACAGTGAGGGATACAGAGTATGGGGGGGGAGACAGTGAGGGATACAGAGTGTAGGGGGAATACAGCGAGGGATACGGAGTGGGTACAGCGAGGGATACAGAGTGTAGGGGGAATACAGCGAGGGATACGGAGTATAGGGGGATACAGCGAGGGATACAGAGTATAGGGGGATACAGCGAGGGATACAGAGTATGGGGGGGATACAGCGAGGATAACAGAGTATGGGGGGATACAGCGAGGGATACGGAGTATGGAGGGATACGGAGTATGGGGGGATACAGCGAGGGATGCAGAGTGTAGGGGGATACAGCGAGGGATACAGAGTATGGGTGGATACAGCGAGGGATACAGAGTACGGGGGGATACAGCGAGGGATACAGAGTATGGGTGGATACAGCGAGGGATACAGAGTATGGGGGGATACGGAGTATGGGGGGATACAGCGAGGGATACGGAGTATGGGGGGATACAGCAAGTGATACTGAGTATGTGGAGCATTTATATATTGCCAACTTATTCCAGAGTGCATTACAGTAATATAAATGTGGGATTTAACAAATGAGACAAACTATTAGAAATTTACACAATAATCGATGAGGAGCCTGCTCAAAAGAGCTTACAATCTAGAGATGTGAAGTTTATATTATTTTTTGTAAACTTAGGATTTCATAATTTATCTACATGAAGCATTCAAACATGGCATACAGGATAATAAGAATGGATAAAAATAACGTGACTATTCTTCCCGTAGCATTAAATACAGATTTATATTTGGGTGATATTTATCTTCTGTCCTGGGAAGCTGGGTTTAAAACTTCCTTTTATAATATAACATCGTTTTGGAGATGATTTGATCAATCTATGAATATCTCCTGTTAATTCCCCAGTATTGGTTGTGAGTGGATGAGTACGAGGTCTTTGATGTCTTATAATCAATTAAAGGCTTTTTCAGGAAGTTGAAACCTTGATTTGTGACATCTGTGCCAAGTCCATGCTGAAGTGCCCACTGTTTGCTGCCCTCTGCTCCGCGTGCCCCATGTGCCCTGCATGGGGGCCCTACATTCCGGCTTCCTGTGTGGTTATGTGGTTATTAAAGTACACACTGTACTGCCAAGCAGTGTGCCCCCTGCTATACAGGGCAGTAACATATTAGTGTTTTCTGTGTGTGCCATGCGTTTATAGCTGGCATGTATCTATGCCCACCCTGTGCCAAGTCATACTGCAAGTCAGATCCCCCCTGTATTCCAGCTCAGAAACACCCGTCCACTGAACCCAACAGAAATGCTACTTCAGAGACCCTCTAGCTCAAGCATGGCAAACTCAAAGGACAACACGGGCTAAATAAACAGGGTTTACGTTTATGTGGGCCGCAAAAAAACCAAAAACAAAAATTTTCATAGAAACTTAGGTTTGTTTTGAAAAGTACAGTATAAAAAAAAAAACCTGGCATCCCCTCTACTAAACCCTACCATCCCAATCTTCTAAGACCCAGTCCCCCTATTCTAAACCCCAGCCACCACTCTATACAAAATCCCAGTCCCCCCCCTATACTAAATCCCAGTCCCCCCCTCTATACTAAATCCCAGTTCCCCCTACTAAATCCCAGTCCCCCCTCTATACTAAATCCCAGTCCCCCCCTCGATACTAAATCCCAGTCCCCCCCTACTAAATCCCAGCACTCCCCTCTACTAAACCCTAGCCCTTGTTTTAAAAAAAAAATATTAGCCAACAAGCAGACTCCACTCACACTCACTCCACTGCCAGTATGCGACTCCAGAGTCCGGCCTCTGGTATACCCCCAAATGCGCCATCTGCACCCTGTCCCAAAGCGGATCCTCCCACTACTCCTTGAAACCCTGTGACGATGGAGCGTGTTGACGTCACGTCGGAATGTGACGTGGTGTTACGTGCCTCCGTGCACCTCCAGGTCTTCCACCGTCTAGCTGCAGGCATCGCAACACTGACCAACACACACTCACTGACAGACACACTCTTTGACAGACACACACACACTGACAGACACACACACAGACACACTTACTGACAGACACACACACTCACTGACAGACACACACATTCACTGACAGACACACACACACACACTCACCAGGGCCGGACTGGCCCACCGGGATACCGGGAAATTTCCCGGTGGGCCGCGGCACCTGGGGCCGGTCTGACAGCCCTAATCATTGGGCTGACAGCTCCGGCCGCACAGAGCCCCATGGGAGCAGGGGGAGCCGGCCGGCACAGCTCACACACGGCCCGCCGGGATCATAAAAAAAAAAAAAAAAATTGCGGCGGGGCGGAGCTTAGTGTGACGGGGCGGGGCTAACGGGGCTTAGCGTGCGGCGGGGGCCCCGTTAGCCCCGCCCCCGGGCTTCCCCAACAACCAGCCTGCAGGAGCTCCAAGCAGGAGGGAAGAAGGAGGTCAGTGTGTGAGTGTGAGTGTGTGACTGTCTGTGTGTGACTGTCTCTATGTGAGTGTGTGACTGTCTCTGTGTGAGTGTGTGACTGTCTCTGTGTGAGTGTGTGACTGTCTCTGTGTGACTGCCTGTGAGTGTGTGACTGTCTGTGTGACTGTCTGTGTGTGAGTGTGTGACTGTCTCTGTGTGAGTGTGTGACTGTGTGTGAGTGTGTGACTGTCTCTGTGTGACTGCCTGTGAGTGTGTGACTGTGTGTGTGACTGTGTGTGACTGTGTGTGTGTGACTGTGTGTGTGTGACTGTGAGTGTGTGACTGTGAGTGTGTGACTGTGAGTGTGTGACTGCCTGTGAGTGTGTGACTGTCCTGTGTGAGTGTGTGACTGTCTGTGAGTGTGTGACTGTCTGTGAGTGTGTGACTGCCTGTGAGTGTGTGACTGTCTCTGTGTGAGTGTGTGACTGTCTCTGTGTGACTGTGTGTGACTGTCTCTGTGTGACTGTCTCTGTGTGACTGTCTCTGTGTGACTGTCTCTGTGTGACTGCCTGTGAGTGTGGGACTGTCTCTGTGTGAGTGTGTGACTGCCTGTGAGTGTGGGACTGTCTCTGTGTGAGTGTGTGACTGCCTGTGAGTGTGTGACTGTCTGAGTGTGACTGCCTGTGTGAGTGTGTGACTGTGTGACTGTGAGTGTGTGACTGTGTGTGAGTGTGTGAATGTCTGTGTGTGACTGCCTGTGTGAGTGTGTGACTGTGTGACTGTGTGTGAGTGTGTGACTGTCTCTGTGTGAGTGTGTGACTGCCTGTGAGTGTGTGACTGCCTGTGTGAGTGTGTGACTGTCTGTGTGTGAGTGACTGTCTGTGAGTGTGTGACTGGGAGTGTGTGACTGTGTGTGAGTGTGTGACTGTCTCTGTGTGAGTGTGTGACTGTCTCTGTGTGAGTGTGTGACTGCCTGTGTGAGTGTGTGACTGTCTGTGTGTGTGATTGTCTGTGTGTGACTGTCTGTGTGTGACTGCCTGTGTAAGTGTGTGACTGTGTGACTGTGTGAGTGTGTGACTGCCTGTGTGAGTGTGTGACTGTCTGTGTGAGTGTGTGACTGTCTGTGTGTGACTGCCTGTGAGTGTGTGACTGTCTGTGAGTGTGTGACTGTCTGTGAGTGTGTGACTGTCTGTGTGTGTGTGTGACTGTCTGCCTGTGTGTGAGTGTGTGGCTGTCTGTCTGTGTATGTGTGTGGCTGTCTGCCTGTCTTTGTATGTGTGGGTGTGTAATGATATTGATGTTACAAAGTTTTGGAGTCCAGTAGCCAGATCAGCAATGTTTTCTGCCAGAGGTAGCCACTCGTTACCCAGGTGGTTGAGCCCCTGAGCCTTGAGTGGCCTTCTGGTCTTAAGCAGAGATGGGAGACTGGAACAGAAAGATGATAATCGTAGTGAGGCAAGCCGAGGTCAGTGGGAAGGAGAAGCAGCAAAGTCAAAACAGTCCAAATTCAGCAACAGGAAGGAGAAACAGGAACACGCTGGATTAGAGAGTACAGGAACCACAATAATCTGGCAAAGGTACAGAGACAGGAAGTGGCTTTTATAGGCCAAGAACCAGACACCTGACTAGACACAGCTGAAGTGAGTTGTCACTGATAACCTTGACTCTACAAGCAATGGTATCAGATCTCAGGTAAATTTGCAAAAGGCAGGCTGGTGTACTGGTAATGAAAAGGTTTAGCATCATGTAAACCAGGGTTCGAAACCCAGCAGAGTCAGTTCCTCACATTACCTCCACCTTTACAGGCGCAGCCTCTGGATGCCCTATTTCCTGGTTTAGCAGGGTACTGTGCATGGAAAGACTGAAGAAGATCAGGAGCATGAATATTGTCCACTGGTTCCCATGATCTATCCTCCTCACCATAGCCTTTCCAATGAACCAAGTATTGAAGTTTGTTGCGGAAGATCCTGGAGTCAAGAATTTTTTCCACCTCGTATTCATCTTCCCCATCCACGAGGACTGGTGGTGGGGCAGGCAAGGCTCGACCAGGGAAAGTATTTTCATGAAAAGGTTTAAGCAGTGCCACGTGAAACACCGGATGTATTTTCATGGAATCCGGAAGTTGCAGACGGAAGGTGACTGCATTGATCTGAGCGATTATCTTAAAAGGTCCCATGAACTTTTGACCCAATTTATGAGAAGGAATCCTAAGCTTAAGATTCTTTGTTGACAGCCAAACCTTGTCACCAACATGATAAACTGGGGCCTCCTTTCTGTGCCTATCAGCAGCTCTTTTGTAACATTCCTGAGCCTCCGAAAGAGTCTCCTTCAACAGTTCTTGGGAATCTCGTAAGGCGGTTAGCCGGTCAGTGACTGCAGGAATGGGAGTAGTAATTGGGAGACTCACTAGAAAGGTTGGATGGTAACCATAATTGGCAAAAAATGGGCTCAGAGAAGTGGAGCAGTGTTGGGCATTGTTATAGGCAAACTCCGCCGTGGGTAGAAAATCCAGCCAGTCATCCTGCAGGTAACTAATATAGCACCGCAAATATTGTTCTAAAGTCTGGTTGGTTCGCTCAGTCTGTCCATTACTTTGTGGATGAAAAGCTGAAGACAGATTTACATTAATACCTAGAATAGAACAAAAATATTTCCAAAAATGAGATGTAAACTGCACTCCCCTGTCAGAAATTACTTCATCAGGCACTCCATGCAAGCGAAATATTTCCCGAATAACAAGGTCAGCAGTCTGTTTAGCTGAAGGGAGACCACGAGCTGGTATGAAATGACTCATCTTGGTTAACCGGTCCACAACAACAAGAATAGTAGTGTGTTCCTTAGAGGGAGGTAGTTCCACAATAAAGTCCATGGATATAGATCCCCAGGGACGATGAGGAATCGGAAGAGGCTGAAGCAAGCCAACAGGGGATGAGCGAGGAGTCTTATGTCTGGCACATACATCACAAGAGGACACATACTTCTTAACATCCTCATAATATTTAGGCCACCAAAAGGATCGGGTAAGTAGTTCTTGTGTCTTTCGGATTCCTGGATGACCTGCTGGTTTAGAGTCATGGTAGAGGCGTAAAACGTCCAGTCGCACTGATTCTGGAACAAACAGACGTTGTTGAAAAATCCAAAACCCATTAAGCATGGTCATATGAAGATCACGAGGAGGATCACGAAAAACTGGATCTTTAGAGTAGCCCTTTTTAATGCGAGACATTAGATCAGAAGGAAAGGTAACTCCTAAAAATCTGCTCTCTGGCAAGATGGTGGCCTTGGTTACTGTAGTATGGAGGGGGTCAGCTATCCTAGACAAGGCATCCGCCTTGCCATTTCTGGAACCAGGGCGGTATGAAATAAAAAAATTAAACCTTGAGAAAAATAGGGACCAGCGTGCTTGTCTGGCTGACAGTCTCTTAGCGGATTGGATACATTCCAGATTTTTGTGATCTGTGAGGACAGTAATTGGATGGGTGGCTCCCTCCAAGAGATGTCTCCATTCGGTGAAGGCAGCTTTTATAGCCAAAAGTTCTTTATTCCCTATGTCATAATTTCTTTCTGCTGGTAACATCTGGCGGGAATAGAAGGCACATGGATGTAACAACATCTTAGGTCCAGTCCTTTGAGATAGTATAGCCCCAACAGCTGAATCAGAAGCATCTACCTCTACAGTAAATGGCAATTCTGGCTGAGGATGTACCAAGATAGGGGCAGATGTAAACAGAGTCTTTAATCTGGAAAATGCAGTGTCAGCCTTATTGGACCACTGAAAAGGAGTCCCTTTACGTGTAAGTTCAGTGATCGGTGTAATAACGGCAGAGAAATTCTTAATGAAACGCCTGTAAAAATTGGCAAACCCCACAAATCTCTGTATATCTTTTTCATTCTTGGGGATGGGCCAGTCCAGCACAGCTTTAATTTTACTTGCGTCCATACTTAAACCTTTAGGAGTTATTACATACCCCAGGAACTGAATTTCTGTTTGTTCAAACTCACATTTTTCCAGTTTAATGTATAGGTGGTGGGTACGAAGGCGCTCAAGAACAATGCAGACCTGTTTTCTGTGATTTTCAAGATCATCAGAAAATATCAGGATATCATCCAAATATGCCACAACAAACTGATCCAGGAGATCCCGTAGTACATCATTGATTAGATGCTGAAAAGTTGCAGGGGCATTACAAAGCCCAAATGGCATTACTAGATATTCGTAATGTCCGTACCTGGTTCTGAAAGCTGTTTTCCATTCATCATTTGGTCTTATGCGAACCAGATTATATGCCCCCCGTAGATCAAGCTTCGTAAATATTTTAGCTGAACGAAGTCTCTCCAGAAGTTCAGGAATGAGAGGCAAGGGATAACGGTTTTTAACAGTGATTTTATTAATGTCCCTGTAATCAACACAAGGCCGTAGACTGCCATCTTTCTTTTCTACAAAGAATATAGGAGCTCCTGCTGGAGAAGTGGATGGTCGAATAAAGCCTTTGGCAAGATTTTCTTGTATGTATTCACGAAGTGCTTTCAATTCAGGCTCAGAAAGGGAGTATATACGGCCAAATGGGATAGCAGCTCCAGGTAGCAGCTCTATGGGGCAATCATAAGGCCTGTGAGGTGGAAGCTGATCAGCATTCTTCTTATCACAGACATCTGCAAAATCCTGATATTGTAGCGGAAGCTTAGTTAAGTTTGTAGCAACCATTTCATTAATTGTTGTGGTAACAGGTGTCGCCTTAGAGGGTTGACAATTCATTAAGCAGTGTTCTGAAGGAAAGGACAAAGTTCTAGTCTTCCAATCAATCTGTGGGTTATGCAGAGCAAGCCAGGGTATACCCAAAATCACTGGAAACTGTGTTGAGGAAATTAGGTGGAAAGATATAGACTCATGGTGATTCACTTCCAGAATCAATTTTAAGGGCACAGTCTCATGTGTAACCGGGCCTGACGTAAGTGGAGAACCGTCTACTGTTTCCATTAACACAGGTGAAGATTTAGGGATAGACTGAATTTTATTTCCTGCTGCAAATTTAATGTCCATAAAGTTTCCGCCTGCTCCGGAATCTATCATAGCTGTAGTTGAAATTATATTATTACCATATTGCAAAGTGATAGGCACCACCAAATGAGGATGTTGAGTCATCATACCTTCTTCACCCTGAGCCAGAGAAAACAAGGGTTGTGTGACAGAATCCAGTTGGTCTGAAATCTGGGATTGGTGTTGAATCTGTGCACCCTCAGCAGTCATAGCTATTGTTCTTTTAGACTTGTTAGGGCACTTGATGGCATAATGCCCTGCACTACCACAATACAGGCATAAGTTGTGAGTGCGTCGCCACTGTTTTTCTTCATTGGATAATGGCCCTCTTATTAGATCTACTTGCATAGCCTCAGGTTCAGAGTCTGTAGGTGTTTGTGGGGTCGGAGTAGAAATTCTTGAATAGAAAGTAGGAGTAGCACTTGGTTTAAAAGAGCCCTGTCTTTCCAATCTTCTTTCTGAAAGTCTCCGATCAATACGGATAGCCAACCGCACAAATGCATCAAACTCAACAGGAAGATCAACACGAGCTAGCTCATCTTTTATAGCTTCTGAGAGACCCCTTCTGAAGTGGAACCTCTGGGCTGATTGGTTCCAAGTAGTATCAGTAACCCACTGTCTGAATTCAGCAGCATATTCAGCCACAGAGCGCCTCCCTTGATGTAAATGAAGGAGAGTGGCTTCTGCTGTAGCACAGCGATTGGGATCATCAAAAACTAGGCACATGGCCTCAAGAAAGTCTTTTAAATTTCCCAAGATTGGACTGTCCTGTTCCAGAAAAGGGGAGCCCCAGGCCAGGGCTTCATCTTTGAAGAGGGAAAAAATAAATCCCACCTTCTCTCTTTCAGATGGAAAATGGTTAGGTAACATCATAAAATGCAAACGGCATTGATTTAGGAAACCCCTGAATTTTTTGCGGTCTCCTCCAAATTTTTCTGGTAGAGGCAAGCGGGCATCTTGTGCAGGTGTAACAGTAGTAGTAGCAGCAGCCGCAACATCATGTGCCCTGTAGCTGGTAAGCTCACTATGCATTGATCGAACTTCATTTTGCAGTTCAGCTACCTGATCCTGCAGCACTTGAATGGTCTGTGCCTGGGTCTGCATAGTTCTTGCATTAAAAGCAACCTGCTGGGCCAATGCAGAATCTGATCCGACGGTCTCCATGAATGGGCCAGATTATTCTGTAATGATATTGATGTTACAAAGTTTTGGAGTCCAGTAGCCAGATCAGCAATGTTTTCTGCCAGAGGTAGCCACTCGTTACCCAGGTGGTTGAGCCCCTGAGCCTTGAGTGGCCTTCTGGTCTTAAGCAGAGATGGGAGACTGGAACAGAAAGATGATAATCGTAGTGAGGCAAGCCGAGGTCAGTGGGAAGGAGAAGCAGCAAAGTCAAAACAGTCCAAATTCAGCAACAGGAAGGAGAAACAGGAACACGCTGGATTAGAGAGTACAGGAACCACAATAATCTGGCAAAGGTAAAGAGACAGGAAGTGGCTTTTATAGGCCAAGAACCAGACACCTGACTAGACACAGCTGAAGTGAGTTGTCACTGATAACCTTGACTCTACAAGCAATGGTATCAGATCTCAGGTAAATTTGCAAAAGGCAGGCTGGTGTACTGGTAATGAAAAGGTTTAGCATCATGTAAACCAGGGTTCGAAACCCAGCAGAGTCAGTTCCTCACAGGGTGTTTGCTTCGGTGTCAATGACTGTCTGCCTGTGTGTGTGTGTGTGTGTGTGTGTGTGGCTGCTAGTGAGTTTGTGTGTGTGTGTGTGCCTGCTAGTGAGTGAGCTTGTATGTGTGTCAGTGAGCTTGTCTGTAGGGATCATATGTGTGTGTGTGTTAGTGAGCTTGTCTGTAAGGAGCATGGGTGTGTCGGAGCCTGTCTGTGGTGAGCATGTGTGTACAGTGAGCTTGTCTGTAGTAAGCATGAGTGTGCAGCCAACTATTTAAATTGCCTATATTTATATATATATATAGGCAATTGAAATAGTTGGCTGCACTCTCGGATTTCCTGAAAATGTAACTTTTATTGAAATATTTAAGAGAAGATCAACGTTTCAGTCCCTCTTGTGGACTTTCGTCATGATCCTGACGAAAGTCCACAAGAGGGACTGAAACGTTGATCTTCTCTTAAATATTTCAATAAAAGTTACATTTTCAGGAAATCCGAGAGTGCAGCCAACTATTTCAATTGCATATATATATATATATATATATATATATATATATATATATACCCTCCTACATAGCACAATGACTTATGGGGCTGGCATAGATTTTTTTCAGGGCTGCTTCGTATCCCCAGTCCGGCCCTGACACTCACTCACTGATTGACAGATGCACACACTGACAAACACACACTCACTCTCTGACACACACTCACTCACTCACTGATTGACAGACACACACACACTGACACACACACACTCACTCTCTGACAGACACACTCACTCACTCACTCACTCACTGATTGACAGACACACAAACACTGACACACACACACAGACACTGAAAGACACACAGACCCACACTCACTGATAGACACACTGACAGACACACAGACACACTCACTGACAGACACACACACACACTCACTGACAGACACATACACACACTCACTGACACACACACACACTCACTCACTGATTGACCGACACACACACACTGGCAGACACACACTTTCTGACAGAGACACACACACACACTGACTCACTGACAGACACACACTGACACTGAAAGACACACAGACCCACACTCGCTGACAGACACACACACACACCCACACTGCCAGACACACAGACACATTCACTGACAGACACACACACTCACTGACAGACACACAGACACACACACACACTCACTAACACACACACACACACACACTCACTCACTGATTGACGGATACACACAAACCGGCAGACACACACACTCTCTGACAGAGACACGCACACACACACTCACTCACTGACAGACACACACATACTGACAGGCAGACACACACACACACACACTGAAAGACACACAGACACACACTTACTGACAGACACACTCACACTGACAGACACACAGACACACTCACTGACAGACACACACACACATTGTTGCACACACTCACATCATTTAATTTATTGTTCCCTACCTTTGGAAGCTGGTGTGGGGCCTCTCCTTTCCTGCTCCTCAGTGCTCCCTTACGCGCGCAGTTTAGTGATGCCAGGTGCAGAAAATACATCATATTCCTGCATCACTACAGACACATCTATGGGACGTGGCCCGGCATATTTAAATCGCCGGTCTTAGAAGAGAGAACAAGCTCCTGACGAAGTCTGACGAAAAACACGAAACGTGTTGAGCATTTCCTGAGCCCCGAAAGGATCCCAGCAGCTGGTAGTGCAAGAATGGTCCCATTTAATCAGTGAAGGAAGATCTGTGGACGCATAATACCACCACCTGAGACTGCTGTACCTGGGGAATCAGCCTATTTAAGGCAAAAGCGCTTTTGCACATATTGATTTGCTTCAGTTGTGCCAAGGCTTCTATGAGTGTCCTTTGTTATTTTTTTTATATCTCTTGTAATTAAAGTTGATATTTTCTTCTCTTTTCCATGTGAGTCCATCGTGCTCATCTCCTAGACGGTAATTATATCCACCACTTTGTTTGTGAGAGTAGCGCCCTACACTTTTTTTTGACTTTGTTACTATACAGTTAGTTTTTGCACTGGTTTTTGGAGGGATAACGGAGGGATTCCCATTTGTAGTTTCTTGCCTGCACAATCTCTTCTCCTGGTTAGCTCACTATTCTATAGTTGGCATTATATCTGTTAAAAATGCTCCTCACTCGGATGATTGGATTGGTTTTACTGTGACAGGGGTCTAGTGTGTCGTCACCAGTGGGCCACTCTAGGAACAATACACGGGGGGGGGGGCACATAATACACACAATATACATAGGGGGGCACTAATTATATCCATCAATAAATCATAGTAGTCGCTGTGACAGGAGGATACAGGTTGTGGTAGCCACCGGGGGTAACAGGGGCTGTATTGGGTGCAGGGGGTATTGATTGCAGAGTGGAAATGGGCCTTTAGTTGGTGTAACAAAATCCCTTATTTACAGACCATGCGAACAAGCCTGTTCGGTTATTTGGAGGATTACAGCGGGATTTCGTGAAAATAGCCATAAAAGCAAATAAATTACCTAACCACCGACCTCCCACTGAGGTCGTGTGGCGTCTATTGACCACCCTGACTGTTGCGGTTAACCACAGACTAATTGGGGAATAGCTGGTGGTCCGCGTTCGTTTACCGAACACGTGGCAATCGCCATTTTGTATTGTCGAACGTGCAGCGGTAAATGGCGAGGATTCCCTGGAACTGATTTCGGCTACTTATTTTGTCGAACACCGCTGCTACCTCCTCCCATCCCCGTTCGTATGGTGGAAAAACACACGAATGAAGGGGATACTACTTCATTCGTGCGCTGAAAGTATGCGAAAGTGACTGACCCCAGATAGCTACAGTATGGAACTTGCAGTCGGCTGCAAACACACGAACGGCCGGTGAAAGTCAAACTTCGGTCGACGATTCTGAGACCTGTGTTCGTGGGATCTGAGCGCTATTCGCCTAGAATATGCCCTCAGATCCAAGCTATCTGGGGATATGTGGAACTTAAAGGTTATGTTGTGTAAAAAGAAAGTTATAGATTTTTATTCGGTTTTGCTGAAATAAGAAAAGCCATGTTTCTTTCTTCCTGGAGATAATTAAGGCTCTCTTTGCTACCTTAAGTTAATTATCTCCAGGATGGAAAAGAGGGAGTGATTTATGTAAAAGGGGAGTGCTTATGCTATAGCCACTGTGATTGGCTACTGTGATATTTTTGTCCCAGTCTTCCATCTGGTCCCCTAGGGGAGTGTCCACCAAGTGGGAGACCTGCATAAATACCGGGCAGGTAGCCCACAGTAAATCAGATCGTTTTACCCCTTCATGAAGTCTCGACTCATGTTTGGGGGATTTGGAGTTATAATCACTTCGTTTCAGCTGGATTTCGGGAGAAGCTGCAAGGATCATCGCTGCACGAATAGAAGGATCCTTTACAGTTGGTGCATGGGGATAAAAGCTGTAGGTAGTGCATGCAGGGAGTAATAGGGCGATGTAGTGGGTGCAGGGAGTAATAGGGCAATGTAGTGGATGCAGGGAGTAATAGGGCGATGTAGTGGGTGCAGGTAGTAATAGGGCGATGTAGTGGGTGCAGGCAGTAATAGGGAGATGTAGTGGGTGCAGGTAGTAATAGGGCGATGTAGTGGATGCAGGCAGTAATAGGGCGATGTAGTGGGTGCAGGTAGTAATAGGGCGATGTAGTGGGTGCAGGGAGTAATAGGGCGATGTAGTGGGTGCAGGGAGTAATAGGGCGATGTAGTGGGTGCAGGGAGTAATAGGGAGATGTAGTGGGTGCAGGCAGTAATAGGGAGATGTAGTGGGTGCAGGTAGTAATAGGGCGATGTAGTGGGTGCAGGTAGTAATAGGATGATGTAGTGGGTGCAGGTAGTAATAGGGCGATGTAGTGGATGCAGGTAGTAATAGGGAGATGTAGTGGGTGCAGGGAGTAATAGGGCAATGTAGTGGGTGCAGGCAGTAATAGGGCGATGTAGTGGGTGCAGGGAGTAATAGGGCGATGTAGTGGGTGCAGGTAGTAATAGGGCGATGTAGTGGGTGCAGGCAGTAATAGGGCGATGTAGTGGGTGCAGGGAGTAATAGGGCGATGTAGTGGGTGCAGGTAGTAATAGCTTATTTTGTCGAACACCGCTGCTACCTCCTCCCATCCCCGTTCGTACGGTGGAAAAACACACGAATGAAGGGGATACTACTTCATTCGTGCGCTGAAAGTATGCGAAAGTGACCGACCCCAGATAGCTATAGTATGGAACTTGCAGTCGGCTGCAAACACACGAACGGCCGGTGAAAGTCAAACTTCGGTCGACGATTCTGAGAACTGTGTTTGTGGGATCTGAGCGCTATTCGCCTAGAATATGCCCTCAGATCCAAGCTATCTGGGGATATGTGGAACTTAAAGTTTATGTTGTGTAAAAAGAAAGTTATATATTTTTATTCTGTTTTGCTGAAATAAGAAAAGCCATGTTTCTTTCTTCCTGGAGATAATTAAGGCTCTCTTTGCTACCTTAAGTTAATTATCTCCAGGATGGAAAGGAGGGAGTGAACTATGTAAAAGGGGAGTGCTTATGTTATAGCCACTGTGATTGGCTACTGTAATTCTTTTGTCCCAGTCTTCCATCTGGTCCCCTAGGGGAGTGTCCACCAGGTGGGAGACCTGCATAAATACCGGGCAGGTAGCCCACAGTAAATCAGATCGTTTTACCCCTTCATGAAGTCTCGACTCATGTTTGGGGGATTTGGAGTTATAATCACTTCGTTTCAGCTGGATTTCGGGAGAAGCTGCAAGGATCATCGCTGCACGAATAGAAGGATCCTTTACAGTTGGTGCATGGGGATAAAAGCTGTAGGTAGTGCATGCAGGGAGTAATAGGGCGATGTAGTGGGTGCAAGGAGTAATAGGGCAATGTAGTGGATGCAGGGAGTAATAGGGCGATGTAGTGGGTGCAGGCAGTAATAGGGAGATGTAGTGGGTGCAGGTAGTAATAGGGCGATGTAGTGGATGCAGGTAGTAATAGGGCGATGTAGTGGGTGCAGGCAGTAATAGGGCGATGTAGTGGGTGCAGGTAGTAATAGGGCGATGTAGTGGGTGCAGGGAGTAATAGGGCGATGTAGTGGGTGCAGGGAGTAATAGGGCGATGTAGTGGGTGCAGGCAGTAATAGGGAGATGTAGTGGGTGCAGGTAGTAATAGGGCGATGTAGTGGATGCAGGCAGTAATAGGGCGATGTAGTGGGTGCAGGTAGTAATAGGGCGATGTAGTGGGTGCAGGTAGTAATAGGGTGATGTAGTGGGTGCAGGTAGTAATAGGGCGATGTAGTGGATGCAGGTAGTAATAGGGAGATGTAGTGGGTGCAGGGAGTAATAGGGCGATGTAGTGGGTGCAGGTAGTAATAGGGCGATGTAGTGGGTGCAGGCAGTAATAGGGCGATGTAGTGGGTGCAGGGAGTAATAGGGCGATGTAGTGGGTGCAGGTAGTAATAGGGCGATGTAGTGGGTGCAGGGAGTAATAGGGCGATGTAGTGGATTCAGGGAGTAATAGGGCGATGTAGTGGGTGCAGGTAGTAATAGGACGATGTAGTGGGTGCAGGGGGATGAGGCTGTAGTGGGTGCAGAGGATAATAGGGGCTGTAGTGGGTGCAGAGGATAATAGGGGCTGTAGTGGGTGCAGGCAGTAATAGGGTGATATAGTGGATGCAGGGGGTAGGGGTTGTAGTGGGTGCAGGGGGTAATAGGGACTGTGGTGGGTGCAGGGGGTGTAGTAGGTGCATGGGTGATGGGAGTCTGTAGTGGGTGCACGGGGTAATAAGGGTTGTAGTGGGTGCAGGGGGCAATAGGGGCTGTAGTGGATACATGGGGATAGGGAATGTGGTGGGTGCAGGATTAATTGGGGCTGTGGTGGGAACAGGGTAATTGGGGCTGTGGTGGGCGCAGGGATAATTGGGGCTGTGGTGGGTGCAGGGGATAATTGGGGCTGTGGTGGGCGCAGGTGATAATTTAGGCTGTTGTGGGCGCACAGAATAATTGGGACTGTGGTGGGCGCAGGTGATAATTTAGGCTGTGGTAGGCGCAGGGGATAATTGGGGCTGTGGTGGGCGCAGGGGATAATTGGGGCTGTGGTGGGCACAGGTGATAATTTAGGCTGTGGTGGGCGCAGGGGATAATTGGGGCCGTGGTGGGTGCAGGGGGTAATAGGGGCTATAGTGGGTGCAGGGCTTAATAGGGACTGTGGTGGGTGCAGGGATTAATTGGGGCTGTGGTCGGCGCAGGTGATAATTTAGGTTGTGGTGGGCGCAGGGGATAATTGGGGCTGTGGTGGGCGCAGGTGATAATTTAGGCTGTGGTGGGTGCAGGGGTTAATTGGGGCTTTGGTGGGTGCAGGGATTAATTAGGGCTGTGGTGGGCACAGGGGGTAATTGGGGCTGTGGTCGGCGCAGGTGATAATTTAGGCTGTGGTGGGCGAAGGGGATAATTGGGGCTGTGGTGGGTGCAGGGATTAATTAGGGCTGTGGTGGGTGCAGCAGGGCATAGTATCTTAACTCAACACACAAGTATAGTCAACTGTCATGCAGTTAGTTTGTTATTTTAATGCTGTGTTCACGTGCTGTAGGTAATTATGATATTATGGGGGGAGAATCAGTATAATTTGGTGAATTAATATGGTGAAAGAGATCCCGTATCTGCAGATCCTGGCCCAGCCTGTTGCTATTTAGTGATATGCCTATACTTTACAGTAATTATTTAAGCTGGGATTCCTCAAAATCAGCTGTTTAACCCTAAATTCAGGAAATCAGTTTCCGATTTGTTAGAATTCAGGTTATTATTATTATTATTATTATGTTATTATAGTCCATGATCCACTTGGAGTATTTTATTGTTAGCACCACATGATTCTAAATGGAATTAGTAAATTCAGCGACCACATCCAACGTGGGAGTTTTTCATTCAGTTTTGCTACTTTACCCAAATGTTCCAAATATGTTGCTTATTAAATAGTTTTCCGAGGAATTGGTTAACTCTTTGTTCACTGAATCTAATCGATGATTTTCTCTTTAAGCCTCTTGTATTTTTAGAGTTGGCCTTGCCAGGCATGGATGTTACCTGAGGCTCAGACCATAATCAATATATTTATTCTTTTCAAATAATTTTTATTTAAAGTTTTTGTAACATTTTTAATAAGGGTGGGGAAAGGAAGGAAAACCTGGACGTACGGAAGGGGAAGTCCATCCATTATTTTAATCGATACAGTAATGTATAATGCTGTACAACTATAAATCAGGTCTTTATAAAATATAAACTTTTTTAACTTCACCTTCCCATAAATCCCAATTCTCTCCTGTAGGATTACGATCATGATGACTTCAATGTCGGTTATGGACCTCTCGGAACTTTAGTGGCCAATGACCCACATGAAGGAGGACTTCATAAAGTGGTAAGAATCACAGAAAATGGTTTCATTCAATGTGGGCAGCGGACAGTAACACTAAATACTAATTCCCCATAGGGTACCAAAGGGATGCCCTGAATCCTCAGCACAAATATTGCATCCTGCCAGAGGGATTTAGACTTGCTCTGATATTGCTCCTTTTATCTTCAATATGTGCCTCGTGAAAACCATCAATTAAACATTTGTCAGTTGCAGCCAATCACATTGCCCCATTTACCTTCCATTGGCCTCTATGTGAAATAATGCTGACATACACCATTAATATAAGCAAATAATTATTTCTCTAAAACTATTCACATGTCTCGATGCCACCGGAGTGTCCTGGAGACGTCATAATAAATCACAAGGCTGAAGGCTTTATTTTCCTTTAATATATACTTCACGTTTATATTATAGAGCTATTTGTATATTTAATATTACATGATGTTATTGAGCTATTTGTATATTTAATATTACATGATGTTATAGAGCTATTTGTATATTTAATATTACATGATGCTATAGAGCTATTTGTATATTTAATATTACATGATGCTATAGAGCTATTTGTATATTTAATATAACATGATGTTATTGAGCTATTTGTATATTTAATATTACATGATGCTATAGAGCTATTTGTATATTTAATATAACATGATGTTATAGAGCTATTTGTATATTTAATATAACATGATGTTATAGAGCTATTTGTATATTTAATAGTACATGATGCTATAGAGCTATTTGTATATTTAATATAACATGATGTTATAGAGCTATTTGTATATTTAATATTACATGATGTTATAGAGCTATTTGTATATTTAATATTACATGATGTTATAGAGCTATTTGTATATTTAATATTACATGATGTTATAGAGCTATTTGTATATTTAATATAACATGATGTTATAGAGCTATTTGTATATTTAATATTACATGATGTTATAGAGCTATTTGTATATTTAATATAACATGATGTTATAGAGCTATTTGTATATTTAATATTACATGATGTTATAGAGTTATTTGTATATTTAATATAACATGATGCTATAGAGCTATTTGTATATTTAATATAACATGATGTTATAGAGCTATTTGTATATTTAATATTACATGATGTTATAGAGCTATTTGTATATTTAATATAACATGATGTTATAGAGTTATTTGTATATTTAATATTACATGATGTTATTGAGCTATTTGTATATTTAATATAACATGATGTTATAGAGCTATTTGTATATTTAATATAACATGATGCTATAGGACTATTTGTATATTTAATATTACATGATGTTATTGAGCTATTTGTATATTTAATATTACATGATGCTATAGGACTATTTGTATATTTAATATAACATGATGCTATAGGACTATTTGTATATTTAATATTACATGATGTTATTGAGCTATTTGTATATTTAATATAACATGATGTTATAGAGTTATTTGTATATTTAATATAACATGATGCTATAGGACTATTTGTATATTTAATATTACATGATGTTATTGAGCTATTTGTATATTTAATATTACATGATGTTATTGAGCTATTTGTATATTTAATATAACATGATGCTATAGGACTATTTGTATATTTAATATTACATGATGTTATTGAGCTATTTGTATATTTAATATTACATGATGCTATAGAGCTATTTGTATATTTAATATAACATGATGCTATAGGACTATTTGTATATTTAATATAACATGATGTTATTGAGCTATTTGTATATTTAATATTACATGATGCTATAGAGCTATTTGTATATTTAATATAACATGATGCTATAGGACTATTTGTATATTTAATATTACATGATGTTATTGAGCTATTTGTATATTTAATATTACATGATGCTATAGAGCTATTTGTATATTTAATATAACATGATGTTATAGAGCTATTTGTATATTTAATATTACATGATGCTATAGAGCTATTTGTATATTTAATATAACATGATATTATTGAGCTATTTGTATATTTAATATTACATGATGTTATAGAGCTATTTGTATATTTAATATTACATGATGTTATAGAGCTATTTGTATATTTAATATTACATGATGTTATAGAGCTATTTGTATATTTAATATTACATGATGCTATAGAGCTATTTGTATATTTAATATAACGATGTTATAGAGCTATTTGTATATTTAATATAACATGATGTTATAGAGTTATTTGTATATTTAATATTACATGATGTTATTGAGCTATTTGTATATTTAATATAACATGATGTTATAGAGCTATTTGTATATTTAATATAACATGATGCTATAGGACTATTTGTATATTTAATATTACATGATGTTATTGAGCTATTTGTATATTTAATATTACATGATGTTATTGAGCTATTTGTATATTTAATATAACATGATGCTATAGGACTATTTGTATATTTAATATAACATGATGTTATTGAGCTATTTGTATATTTAATATTACATGATGTTATAGAGCTATTTGTATATTTAATATTACATGATGTTATTGAGCTATTTGTATATTTAATATAACATGATGTTATAGAGCTATTTGTATATTTAATATAACATGATGCTATAGGACTATTTGTATATTTAATATTACATGATGTTATTGAGCTATTTGTATATTTAATATTACATGATGTTATTGAGCTATTTGTATATTTAATATAACATGATGCTATAGGACTATTTGTATATTTAATATAACATGATGCTATAGGACTATTTGTATATTTAATATTACATGATGTTATTGAGCTATTTGTATATTTAATATTACATGATGTTATTGAGCTATTTGTATATTTAATATAACATGATGCTATAGGACTATTTGTATATTTCATATAACATGATGTTATTGAGCTATTTGTATATTTAATATTACATGATGCTATAGAGCTATTTGTATATTTAATATAACATGATGCTATAGGACTATTTGTATATTTAATATAACATGATGTTATTGAGCTATTTGTATATTTAATATTACATGATGCTATAGAGCTATTTGTATATTTAATATAACATGATGCTATAGGACTATTTGTATATTTAATATTACATGATGTTATTGAGCTATTTGTATATTTAATATTACATGATGCTATAGAGCTATTTGTATATTTAATATAACATGATGCTATAGGACTATTTGTATATTTAATATTACATGATGTTATTGAGCTATTTGTATATTTCATATAACATGATGTTATTGAGCTATTTGTATATTTAATATTACATGATGCTATAGAGCTATTTGTATATTTAATATAACATGATGTTATTGAACTATTTGTATATTTAATATAACATGATGCTATAGAGCTATTTGTATATTTAATATTACATGATGTTATAGAGCTATTTGTATATTTAATATAACATGATGCTATAGAGCTATTTGTATATTTAATATTACATGATGTTATTGAGCTATTTGTATATTTAATATTACATGATGTTATAGAGCTATTTGTATATTTAATATAACATGATGTTATAGAGCTATTTGTATATTTAATATTACATGATGCTATAGAGCTATTTGTATATTTAATATTACATGATGCTATAGAGCTATTTGTATATTTAATATTACATGATGTTATAGAGCTATTTCTATATTTAATAGTACATGATGCTATAGAGCTATTTGTATATTTAATATAACATGTATATTTAATATTACATGATGTTATAGAGCTATTTGTATATTTAATATTACATGATGCTATAGAGCTATTTGTATATTTAATATTACATGATGTTATAGAGCTATTTGTATATTTAATATTACATGATGCTATAGAGCTATTTGTATATTTAATATTACATGATGTTATTGAGCTATTTGTATATTTAATATAACATGATGCTATAGAGCTATTTGTATATTTAATATTACATGATGTTATAGAGCTATTTGTATATTTAATATTACATGATGCTATAGAGCTATTTGTATATTTAATATTACATGATGTTATAGAGCTATTTGTTTATTTAATATTACATGATGTTATAGAGCTATTTGTATATTTAATATTACATGATGTTATAGAGCTATTTGTTTATTTAATATAACATGATGTTATAGAGCTATTTGTATATTTAATATAACATGATGTTATTGAGCTATTTGTATATTTAATATAACATGATGCTATAGAGCTATTTGTATATTTAATATTACATGATGTTATTGAGCTATTTGTATATTTAATATAACATGATGTTATAGAGCTATTTGTATATTTAATATTACATGATGTTATAGAGCTATTTGTATATTTAATATTACATGATGTTATTGAGCTATTTGTATATTTAATATTACATGATGCTATAGAGCTATTTGTATATTTAATATAACATGATGCTATAGAGCTATTTGTATATTTAATATTACATGATGTTATAGAGCTATTTGTATATTTAATATTACATGATGCTATAGAGCTATTTGTATATTTAATATAACATGATGTTATAGAGCTATTTGTATATTTAATATTACATGATGCTATAGAGCTATTTGTATATTTAATATTACATGATGTTATAGGACTATTTGTATATTTAATATTACATGATGTTATAGAGCTATTTGTATATTTAATATTACATGATGTTATAGAGCTATTTGTATATTTAATATTACATGATATTATTGAGCTATTTGTATATTTAATATTACATGATGTTATAGAGCTATTTGTATATTTAATATTACATGATGCTATAGAGCTATTTGTATATTTAATATTACATGATGCTATAGAGCTATTTGTATATTTAATATAACATGATGTTATTGAGCTATTTGTATATTTAATATTACATGATGCTATAGAGCTATTTGTATATTTAATATAACATGATGCTATAGAGCTATTTGTATATTTAATATAACATGATGTTATAGAGTTATTTGTATATTTAATATAACATGATGTTATAGAGCTATTTGTATATTTAATATAACATGATGTTATAGAGTTATTTGTATATTTAATATAACATGATGTTATAGAGCTATTTGTATATTTAATATTACATGATGTTATAGAGCTATTTGTATATTTAATATAACATGATGTTATAGAGCTATTTGTATATTTAATATTACATGATGTTATAGAGCTATTTGTATATTTAATATTACATGATGCTAGGCCAGCCTAAGAACGGACACCCTGGACTGAGGATAGCGCCCCCTCAATGATACCTCGCACAGAAGGCCTACCACACAGGCGCACTGCTACTGGAACCCTGAACGGGATCTGCTCAACTTGGAACGGAAGCCAGAATGCACCCCCCCTCCCCCTTTTTTTTCCCTTTCTTTCCCCCCATTCCCTCTCTCTCTCTCCCTTCCCACCCCTCCCCTCCCCTCCGCACCCCATCGGGGCCCTGCAGGCGTGGATAGAGAGGGCATCTATCCCCACAAGGCCCCCTTCTCCATCCTAAGAAATGGAGGCACACCACAGTCACCACCGTCTGCCCAGCACAGACTAACACGGCGAGACCCACATCCTCCCCCGAGACCACCTCCCCCCCTCCTCATTCCGCCCACACACCATCAACCACGCTCGGGTGCTCCAGAGAGCCCATAGGGCAACACACCCCCACCACAGCCAATAGCACTCACAATGCAATGACTAGTCAAACGCCGACAACACAAGGCATCTCTCGAGAGCCCCATTCCTGGTCCTGTCTCCCCACACGGGACGCAAAGCAGGGAAAGGACTGCCCGTGGAGCAGCAAGATGACCCACAGAGACCACGAGCGTGGGCAAAAACACACGCCAACCGACCACCTCCCACCCCACTAGCCCCGTACCCCTCCTGCCTGCGCACGCCCCACCATCGTCACCGCTCCCCCCCCATCCCTCCTATTCCCTCCCCAGACAAACAAGACAAATGCACACATAGTCACACACACTCAGAACAGGAGGAACATCTCTCATACACGTGAAGGTACGAGAATGCACATCCCACGAGATCCCACAAACTTTATGCTCATTGACATACAAATGTACTAATTGCAAATCTCTGTGGTTTTTGTTGTGTATGATGGTACCCCCTCTAAGCCCTCTCTTTGTTCTGTAACCTCACATATGTTATATATAAATAAAGAATTTATAAAAAAAATATTACATGATGCTATAGAGCTATTTGTATATTTAATATTACATGATGTTATAGAGCTATTTGTATATTTAATGTTACATGATGTTATAGAGCTATTTGTATATTTAATATTACATGATGCTGTAGAGCTATTTGTATATTTAATATTACATGATGTTATAGAGCTATTTGTATATTTAATATAACATGATGTTATAGAGTTATTTGTATATTTAATATTACATGATGTTATAGAGTTATTTGTATATTTAATATAACATGATGCTATAGAGCTATTTATATATTTAATATTACATGATGTTATAGAGTTATTTGTATATTTAATATAACATGATGCTATAGAGCTATTTGTATATTTAATATTACATGATGTTATTGAGCTATTTGTATATTTAATATTACATGATGTTATAGAGCTATTTGTATATTTAATATAACATGATGTTATAGATTTATTTGTATATTTAATATTACATGATGTTATAGAGTTATTTGTATATTTAATATTACATGATGCTATAGAGCTATTTATATATTTAATATTACATGATGTTATAGAGTTATTTGTATATTTAATATAACATGATGCTATAGAGCTATTTGTATATTTAATATTACATGATGTTATTGAGCTATTTGTATATTTAATATTACATGATGTTATAGAGCTATTTGTATATTTAATATAACATGATGTTATAGAGCTATTTGTATATTTAATATTACATGATGTTATAGAGCTATTTGTATATTTAATATTACATGATGCTATAGAGCTATTTGTATATTTAATATAACATGATGTTATAGAGCTATTTGTATATTTAATATAACATGATGTTATTGAGCTATTTGTATATTTAATATAACATGATGCTATAGAGCTATTTGTATATTTAATATTACATGATGTTATAGAGCTATTTGTATATTTAATATTACATGATGTTATTGAGCTATTTGTATATTTAATATTACATGATGCTATAGAGCTATTTGTATATTTAATATTACATGATGTTATTGAGCTATTTGTATATTTAATATTACATGATGTTATAGAGCTATTTGTATATTTAATATTACATGATGCTATAGAGCTATTTGTATATTTAATATTACATGATGCTATAGAGCTATTTGTATATTTAATATAACATGATGTTATAGAGCTATTTGTATATTTAATATAACATGATGTTATAGAGCTATTTGTATATTTAATAGTACATGATGCTATAGAGCTATTTGTATATTTAATATAACATGATGTTATAGAGCTATTTGTATATTTAATATTACATGATGTTATAGGACTATTTGTATATTTAATATTACATGATGTTATAGGACTATTTGTATATTTAATATTACATGATGTTATAGAGCTTTTTGTATATTTAATATTACATGATGTTATTGAGCTATTTGTATATTTAATATTACATGATGTTATTGAGCTATTTGTATATTTAATATAACATGATGCTATAGGGCTATTTGTATATTTAATACTACATGATGTTATAGAGCTATTTGTTTATTTAATATTACATGATGTTATAGGACTATTTGTATATTTAATATAACATGATGCTATAGGGCTATTTGTATATTTAATATTACATGATGCTATAGAGCTATTTGTATATTTAATATTACATGATGTTATAGAGCTATTTGTATATTTAATATTACATGATGTTATTGAGCTATTTGTATATTTAATATAACATGATGCTATAGGGCTATTTGTATATTTAATATTACATGATGTTATAGAGCTATTTGTTTATTTAATATAACATGATGTTATAGAGCTATTTGTATATTTAATATAACATGATGTTATTGAGCTATTTGTATATTTAATATTACATGATGTTATAGAGCTATTTGTATATTTAATATTACATGATGTTATTGAGCTATTTGTATATTTAATATAACATGATGCTATAGGGCTATTTGTATATTTAATATTACATGATGTTATAGAGCTATTTGTTTATTTAATATAACATGATGTTATAGAGCTATTTGTATATTTAATATAACATGATGTTATTGAGCTATTTGTATATTTAATATAACATGATGTTATTGAGCTATTTGTATATTTAATATTACATGATGCTATAGAGCTATTTGTATATTTAATATTACATGATGTTATAGAGCTATTTGTATATTTAATATTACATGATGTTATTGAGCTATTTGTATATTTAATATTACATGATTGTGACGAATGCCCTGTGACTATGGCCCCTTGGATATATTCCCCTTTAACCCCTTAAGGACACATGACATGTGTGACATGTCATGATTCCCTTTTATTCCAGAAGTTTGGTCCTTAAGGGGTTAAAAACCCTATTTGGGCTTATTGGATTTTAAAAACTGTTTCTGTCCCTTTAAATCCATGGGAAAATGTGCCTCTTCCCCTTTTTCCTGACCTATTGTTTCTCCAGCAGGGCGTTGTCCCTGGGACACTGCCAGACCAGTTTAAACTGGCTGCTTTGTCCCTCCTCAATCTCCCATCAGCCCTTGCCATTTTCTGACCCCAACCTTATTTGTACTATAGGACACTTTTAACATTGGACATATTGAGCGCTCAGATCCAAGCTATCTGGGGATATGTTGGACATATAGGTTAAACATTGTATTATAAGAGTTATGTATTTTTATGTGGTTTTTCTAACAGTTTTTGACTTAGAGATATTTCCTGTTACTGGAGATAATTAAGTTACCACAGCCACTTAAGCCAATTATCTCCAGTAAAGAGGAGAAGATAGACCGGCCACACAGCCTAAATCTGTGGAACTGTCTTGGGCGTGAAAACAATGCTTGCGGTTGGTCAATTGTGACTTCCACAAAACTTTTGAACCCCTGCTCTGATCTGGGTGATTTTTGGATATGTTGTTCACCCAGATCAGGGCTATCCAGGGATGTAGGATTTGTAGGGATATGATGTTGTTTTGGGGTGTTTCTGGACTTTGAGTAAAACTGGATATTTTCTGCCTGTGGTAATTGAGTTAGTCCATTGTGTTTGGTAATTGTATCACAGGCAGAGGAGAGGGTTTGTGTACATTAGATAGGAGTGTCTAACTGTACAATACTGTGTTGATTGGCTGTTGTGACTTTGTGTCCTGTGCTCCACAAGGTCCACGTGAGTGGTAACCTTGTGGGGAATACTGTATAAAAGAAATGCCTTTGTGCTCATTAAACCAGTTCTACTTACCCTCAATTTAGAGTCTTGTCTCTTATTGGGGGGAATCTGCTACAGGGGATTGCTATGCTCTTCATACTCCCTTGCTATAATCACTAAGCTCTTCTAAGAGCTTGTTCCTCTTCCTGCTTTGCTCTCTGGGGATAGAGAGGTTCACCCACTGGGACCTGGAGCCTTGTCGTAGGTCCAGGGTGGGTAGGAGACGTCGAGACCCCAACCAAGCTGCGGCAGTTCGTGGGGCCTGCAGTGCTTATGGTGTCAAGTGGAGTGCTCGGTGCGGTGCTGATGGTCCTTGGTAAGCGCTAGGAGCATCTTTGGCAGAAGTAACCAGTCAGGGTGCCAGGTGATCCGTTACAGTGACGTAGCCACAAGAATTCCTGTAACTATATCTAAGGCAGTATATTAATTTAATAATATCGAATAAATGATTACTGACACTCCACTGATGTTTGATGGATTTTCATTCACATTTCAGAGGCCCAAGAGGAATAGTGACAGTAGCAAAAAAACCAAGCCTCCTCGGAGAACCGGAGGATATTCGTTGATAGCACGGCCACAAAAACAGGTGATGAAATGGAGATCGCAAGGTCAGCTTGGGGTTAAAGGAACACACCTGGGCTTGTTGTAGATGAGAAAGCAATGGTAGTTGTTTCTATTATTTAAATGGTAACCCTTCAAAGCAACGTGTTTCACTGAAATCCAGATATGGACATGCATTTCACAAGAATTTAGCATTGAAGATACCCAGCATCCACAGATCTAATGCAACATACTGAACACTACATAGGCCCCCAGAATTAAATATAAGAGCTGGAGAGCTTTCTCTGACAGTGTCTCGGACTATAAATGAACGCTGACTCAAATACAACCTACTGTCTGATTCGAAATTCCTTTGTCCCCTCTAGGAACCAAAAGATGTGAAGATGAGGCGAAGGAGGGATACCACAACAACTCGTCCAAAACATTCTGGAAAATATTCTTTACTTTTGGTCAGTGAAGTCAACAGTAAACACTCAATATACATAGTTGCAGATAGTTGACGGTTGCCTAGGTGCCAACAGTTTCAAAATTGCCAGGACAGTTCCACATTCTGGTAAAATAAGTCTCGAGGACCTGTCTAACATTTTAAAATCTGCTGACATATCAAAATGCATGTCAGGACTGGGCACTAGGACTGGGTGTCAGTCAGCCTCACCACTCTCTCTAGAGATAGCCGACCCCTTACACTGTGCTCTATGCAGTCTGCTCTCTTCCCTGCCCAGCAAGGTGGGGTAGGAGCATTGACAGGTATGACCTGTGATGGAACGCCGTCACTGATTGCCATATCCCCATGTTCCCACTGTCTATTTCTATGGGGGGAGATATGTGATGGATGGCCTGATTTGTTTGGCGCGGGCCATAAGCTTGTGGCACCATTTTTGGGTCTGTTTTACATGTGCCTGTATATGCAGCTGTGGGTCAACAAAGGGGGGCGGGGGCAGCAGCTCTGTAAAGTAGTTATAGTGGACCACAGGTTACCCGACTGGCTACCTCCGCTATTACCTTCCTTCAGCAACTCAGGAACCCTTAGAACAGGCAGACAGCCATTCCCTCCCACCCCCCCAGTAACTGGACGAGACGCAGCTCTGGAGGTACAACACTGACTGTTTATTTTGTCACACGTGGTTTTACATGCACAGACCCCCTACATGGGGTCTCCAACACAAAATACCAGGGGTTTCAATCCCAAGAAGCTGATGGGGGGCGGGGGGTGGAAGAGTGTCCTTGTGACCATGTCCTGCTGTAACAGGAAGGGGTAGGGGAAGAGGCACAGACAAGTAATACATTTCACTTAACTATACTTTACAGAGCTGTTGCCGCCCCCCATCCCCCCCCCACACACTTGTTGACCCACAGCTGCATATACAGGCACATGTAAATCAGTCCGAAAAATGGCGCCCACGCCAAACAAATCAGGCAATCCATCACGTATCACTCCCCATAGAAATAGGCAGTGTTCCCTCACTTCCGTCACATGACCATTGACAGGGACCATCAGGTTCACGTTCACACAATCCTATATCTGCTACAGATCCAAAATAAGTAAAAAAAAACACTTTGAAATATTTTTCAAATGTGCTGCAAATGGTAAACCATTTGTGATTTCCCCAGCAACACTGAGAGTCTACTTACATCATGAAGGTGCTAAAACTCACGGAGGGTTTGCTTTTTACTGTTGCAGGTTTAAGATAATTTATTCACTAATTAAACTAATTAAAACGAATGGTCAGTCAAGTTAAGGGAGAACTCCCAATATTTATTCAGTCTGGGATAAAATGACAGAAAACCAGGACTAGTGCTCTGTACGAGACATTAAACATCCTGTTAGTTTACTTTCCTAACTCGTTGCTACGTCTCAATGGCACCGAAAGAGTTAGCAGATTGCGCATCACATTTCCCGTGAAATATTTGTTCTGATCAGACCCAGCTGGAGTTTGAACATCTGGAAGCTGCACTTTGTCTGTGTAAACCCACCCGCCCTCATTTAGCCTAATTCACATGCTACCCAAGGGTCAGAATAACAGGAAGGACGGCAGCTTTGTTTTACCAGGAGAAATGAACGATAAAGCACTAAAATTATGTTAAAACAAATTACTCAGGGCCAGGTCCACAGAGGATTCACACACACACACACACACACACACACACACACACAATAATTAGACACTTACATACATATAATGAGCTTTACACACACACACACACACACACCTTAACTAGACACTCACATACCTATAATGAGCTATTCACACACACACACACACACACACACATCATAATTAGACACTCACCTACATATAATGAGCTATTTACACACACACACACCATAATTAGACACTCACATACATATAATGAGCCATTTACACACACACATTAACTAGACACTCACATACCTATAATGAGCTATTCACACACACACACACACCATAATTAGACACTCACATACATATAATGAGCCATTTACACACACACACACACACAACATAACTAGACACTGACATACATATAATGAGCCATTTACACACACACATCATAACTAGACACTGACATACATATAATGAGCCATTCACATATACACACATCCATAACTAGACACTCATATACATCTAATAAACCATTTTCACATACACACCTACACACATCCATAACTAGGCACACACATACATCTAATTCACAATTTCACATAAACAAACATGTCTAATTAGACACTAATTAACCCCGTACTTTCCTGGCTTGGCTTTCCTGAATGGAATGAGTCACATCGTACTCGACTTTTCACTTGTGAAATAACGACCAAAATGTTAAAGATCTGGTAAGCAAAGAGGATATTGTGTATTGCGTAATGCCCTGCATTACGTGGGGAGATAAAGCATTACCCCAAGTCTAAGTATTGCCTAAATCTCCCTAAAGTCTAACATAGTCACTGAGTACACGCTCACTGAGTACATGCTCACTGAGTACATATCTGCTTGCAACCCACAGCTGACCCTCCTTGATGTAAAAATTGACGCAGTCATCTTCTTATAGCCCAAAACATGGCTCTCAGTGTCTCAGCAAACAAACGCCTAACACCAATAAATAAATACATCATCGTTATCCCCTACAGCGGTTTCATGTGACGCTCAGCCAGGGCACACAGTGTGTTAGAGGAGTTAATTGTGTTAATTTCTCCTCCTCTCTCTATGCTGACTGGCAGATGGACAAACAGCGTTCCAAGATGGAGGCATTCCATCCCAGGGTAGAGATTAATACAGCCGTGACGAGCCCAACATTTAATCATGGTTTTCAGACTTTACAAACACACATTTGTTAAATCTAGCGAATAAGTAAACATAATATTCAAAATTCTGGGAATTGAGAGTTTCCCTTTAAAGGAACAGTAACATAACAAATAAATCACTTTATTATTAATCTTAAAGTGTTCCTTAACTTTTTGACTATGCCCGGCACTTTTTAAGATAAAAAATATTACGTTTTTTAATGCTGTGCCAGACTTTTCCTCTTCTTAGCACATCCCCGCCATGATCAGCCAATCGGATGCTTCTTTATGAATCTTTTGGAATCCAGCGCTCCAATGAGAAGCATTCGCAGGGTTGGGCGGTATCATCACCAAACCATAAGACTATAACTGAAAGCCTTCATTAAGGAAGCGACTCTGGTAATAGGCAGTCTGACTACTAGAGGAGAGTTTTGGGCCAAATGTAAACATTCATACAAAACAATATATTCCCAAACAGTCAATACGTATTATACAATCCATATAGCTTGGATAACAACTTTACATTCACTGTTACTGTGTACCTTCACATTGCAAACCGTGTCCCCTCTCCAGATCGCTCAATCAGCAGTCAGCTCATATATCACAGTAAGCGAGTTGAGAAAAAAAATCAATTGAAGAAATTAAAACCACTGCTTATTCTGACAAGTCACTTTCTTTATTGCCCAAGGAAATCGACAGTGTGACTTACAGTGGAAAAATGGCTGAAAATATAATGCAGCCACAGCAACCTACGCGTTCCGTGTCAACATGCACTTTATCATGGTCACATTTAAGATTCCAGCCTAGATATACCTGTGCAGCAACCCTCCCATAGCTTGCAAATATAAACTTGGATGTTTCTCTTAAATGGCAAGATTCATATTAATGAAGTTGAAGGGTCTATGCACCAAAACAACTTCATTAATATGAAATGGCATTGAGTTTTAACTGAAATGGACAAAAGCTGGGGTTCATTCTGTCTATACGCAGACAAGCTGGCTTTGAGTATTGACAAGCAAATAGAGTGTCGGTGGTTACTACGAAGTATTTCTGGGTCCGTATTAGCGTTGCTTCCACTCTGGCTGGCTGATTTCAGTATAATAATCCCCTTCCTGCAGAGGACTTCGGCCTAAATTTAAGGTCTCTGGAGGATTGAGTCAGAAGAAGAAGGGTCTCTTTCATTTAGAAATGTGGGAAACATAACACACAAAACAATGCTTCCTGGAGTCCCACCAAGTAATCCACCACTGAACCCTCCAATGCACCCACTTCCCCGGACATTCCCCGGACATTGCCATAATATATACATAGAGCAAACATTGCACATTTGTATAAATTATATTCCTTTTAGGCATCACCAACTCTACAGCAAAAAGCAAGGATAAAGAGACAAGACAAGGGTTCTAAAAAAAGGCGCGAGAAGTGCACTGGATGCTTCTCAGCTCTGGTGCGTCAAGAGAAAAAGGTAGGTAAGGAGTGGGTAAAAGGGGAACGAGGGGTTGATAAAGGGGTAGGTGGGGGTGGGTAAAAGGGAAATGAGGGGTTAATAAAGGGGTAGATAAGGAGTGGGTAAAAGGGAAATGAGGGGTTGATAAAGGGGTAGGTTAGGAGTGGGTAAAAGGGGAACGAGGGGTTAATAAAGGGGTAGGTAAGGAGTGGGTAAAAGGGAAATGAGGGGTTGACAAAGGGGCAGGTGGGGGTGGATGAAAGGATGGGTGGGATTGTTTTAAAAGGTTCAGTATGGATAAATGGGTAAACAAGGGGTTGATAAAATGGTAGGTGAGGGCGGGTTAAAGAGTAGGACAGTTGTGGGTGAAAAGGTACATTTTGGTGAAAGGGTAGGTGTCACTGTGAGAGGTAGGTAAAAGAATACGTGAAGATAGAGGAAGGGGTAGTTGAGTGGTGGATTAATGGCTAAATCAAAGGTAGACCAAAGGGTAACTGAAAGTTGTATTAAACAGTAGGTTGACATGGGCTAAAGGGTAGGTATGGGTTGGGTAAGGGGTATGTGTAGGGTAGGTTAAAGGGTAAGTGCATGATGGGTAAAGGGTAGGTAAAGGATAGGCTAAAGGGTAGGTGTGGGGTGGGTAAAGGTTAGGTATAGGATGGGTAAGGGGTGGGTGTGGGGGTGGATAAAGGGTAAGTGAGGTGGGTAAAGGTTAGGTATAGGATGGGTAAAAGGTAGGTGTGGCATGGATAAAAGGTATGTGGGGGTGGGTAAAGGGTAGGTGCAGAATAGGTTAAAAGGTAGGTGTGCAATGGATAAAGGGTAAGTGGGGTGGGTAATGTTTAGTGAAGGTGGATGAAATAGTAGGTGAGGGGTGAAGAGCTGTTAAGTGATGACAGTGATGCATGAAAGGTGTCTAATTATAATTACTATCCCTAAATGCTTTTAAATAACAATAATAATGATAATAATAATAATAATATAAAATTCCATGTCTGGAATGCAGAATGTGTGCAGTAAGATTAACTGGGGTTAGAAAGTCCTTGGTCTAATATTTCTGAAATGAACTTTCAGTATAAAACCAGCATGCATGCATACACTGACCCTAATTCAAGTATTGACCTTCAAGGCATCATAGAAATATGCTGTAGACCACGAATATTCAGGCCGAGTTTAACTTCAGGCTCTCGGGAGCATTATGCTCTGTTAGCAGAGAGACATTATCATTTCAGCGCTTGTGGGATTAGTGAATATTACTCACTATTCCACTGCCAATATGTCTGAATGTCACTGCAAGGGTTTCTATCAAATTTCCAGTGGAGCATTTCCTAGTGCCCCAATTCCCCTGGGCAGTTTCTGTCACCCTCTTACTAATAGTAAGAATAACAGGCAGGAGAGCGCACCTCTTAATAGCAGGGGGACAGCTTGTAAAGGAAAACAATAAATAATTAAAGTATTGAAGTAATTCCTTGAGTAGTTATGGTGCCTAGAGGTCATTGTCCCCCAGTTTAATATGACATAAACCAGTTTTTTAATACAGTGGAAAACACGTCAGGTGATGACAGAGGGTCTGTAGTTGAAGGCAAGGATTGGGTAACCCTGGATTTGTAAACGCATTTCACCAAACTCTAACAGACATCCCTTGGTACTGGTTATAAACACCTTCATAATTGCAGCTATTTTACTGACTCCGAGAAGGCGCTGACACTATTACATAGGTAACAGAACATTTGAAATTAAATATAAATCTTATAAATCTTGTAATAACCCCCTTTCTAGTTCAGGATAATATAGGGTCATCGTAAAGTCTCAGACCAAGTGTCACATTTACTATTAAATAAGAGCTATTATACCGTTTACATCAGGACTACTTGTTAAATAATACTTTATATGAATTATTTTCACTTCAGGATGAAAAATTTGTACTTCAAAAAGCAAGAACAAAGAGGGAACACGTATTTACTGGAAAACAGAGCAGAAAGTGTGATGACTGCGACACAGCCCTGTCAGCAAAAAACGATGAAATGGTAGGTGAGGAGTGGATGGAAGGTTAGGTAGGAGAAATGAGGTGGGTGAAATTTTAGGTGATGAGCTGATGAAAGAGTACGTGAAGGGGTGGGTGTTCGTGTAGATGAGGGGTGGATGAAAAGGTAAGAGGTAGGTGAATGGGTGGGTGGACGTGTAGATGAGGGGTGGATGAAAAGGTGAGAGGTAGGTGAAGGGGTGGGTGGACGTGTAGATGAGGGGTGGATGAAAAAGGTGAGAGGTAGGTGAAGGGGTGGGTGGACGTGTAGATGAGGGGTGGATGAAAAGGTGAGAGGTAGGTGAAGGGGTGGGTGGACGTGTAGATGAGGGGTGGATGAAAAAGGTGAGAGGTAGGTGAAGGGGTGGGTGGACGTGTAGATGAGGGGTGGATGAAAAGGTGAGAGGTAGGTGAAGGGGTGGGTGGACGTGTAGATGAGGGGTGGATGAAAAAGGTGAGAGGTAGGTGAAGGGGTGGGTGGACGTGTAGATGAGGGGTGGATGAAAAGGTGAGAGGTAGGTGAAGAGGGTGGATGTGAGACGTGTAGATGAGGGGTGGATGAAAAGGTGAGAGGTAGGTGAAGGGGTGGGTGGACGTGTAGATGAGGGGTGGATGAAAAGGTGAGAGGTAGGCGAAGAGGTGAGGAGTGAATAAAAGTGTAAATCCGTACATTTATCAAGTTTCACCCTATACCATACAGAAACACCCAACACCACTATCCACCACGATCCCACCAACATGAAACACTGTTAGCTAACCCTTAAGGCTATCAGTCCCTCCAGTGAAACTCTTTAAGTTAAATGAATACAAACCAAAGTAAAACAAAACTACTTAATATAAATGGAGTATATAAAATATCAATATAGTAATATATTGTGCCGAATGTCTAACCTGTACCCAAACAATCAAAGTCTAGAAAGCACATCGTGACATATAAATGGAATCAGGACCATCGGGATAGCAGGAAATACTCTAAATATTATTAACAGGAAAAGAACAAAACACCAAATAATTCTGGGACAATCTTTTAACCACCTGGTGGCAGAAACCCCGAATCCATGTCCCTCTCATGGAACATTGACAGCTTTATAACTTATCATTTTCAATTCCTCGAGCTGACCTCATTGCTCGTAAAGAATGTCAGATGGACGCAGAGCTTCTCCCATTCTGTTCTTCTCACAAACCTTATAAATATAATAATTATTAAATGAAACCTTTTTACATTTCACATGATCCGTACTGCATAGCTCTTAACCAGACACTGTTTGCCTGAACCCACAAAGAGAAAGACGTACAAAGCAAAGTGTGTCGACAATATTGGCCGCAGCGACTGCAACACCCGGGATTTCCAGATGTATTTTCTTTACTTTTAGTTTAGTTTTTAGTCGGAGAGCGCTCCTGCGTGTTGTGAAAGAATAAAAACGGTGTCCATTCTGTGTCAAGGATAAATCCACCTCTTCTTCTCTGTATGATAATATCAGATTAATATATTTTTACAGGTATCTCAGCCATCGAGGAGGGGAAGACATCATAAAGACAGAAGAAGAGGCAAGGTACATCACATGGCAGAGGTAAAGGGTCCTAACTGTCCCTTTAATGGCCTCTTAGACTATGTGGCCCGAGACTGCATGGACTGTTAGTGGCACTGTGTGGTCTATTGGTGACACTGAGTGGTCTGTTAGTGATGCTGCTTGGCCTGCTAGATGAGACTGTGTGGTCTGTTATTTACAAAGCATGGCCTGTTAGTGACACTGCATGGCCTCTTAGTGACACTGCGTAGTCTGTTAGTGACACTGCATGGCCTTTTAGTGACACTGAGTGGTCTGTTACTGACACTGTGTGGTCTGTTAGTGAAGCTGCATGGTCTGTTAGTGACACTGTGTGGTCTGTTAGTGACACTGTGTGGTCTTTTAGTGACACTGTGTGGCCTGATAGTGACAGTGCGTGGCCTGTTACTGACACTGTGTGGTCTGTTACTGACACTGTGTGGTCTGTTAGTGACACTGCGTGGCCTCTTAGTGACACTGCGTGGTCTCTTAGTGAAGCTGCATGGTCTGTTAGTGACACTGCGTGGTCTGTTAGTGAAGCTGCATGGTCTGTTAGTGACACTGTGTGGTCTGTTAGTGACACTGCTGGTCTGTGTGTGTGTGGTCTGTTAGTGAAGCTGCATGGTCTGTTAGTGACACTGCGTGGTCTGTTAGTGAACTGTGTGGTCTGTTAGTGACACTGTGTGGTCTGTTAGTGTGTGGTCTGTTAGTGACACTGCGTGGTCTGTTAGTGACACTGTGTGGTCTGTTAGTGACACTGTCTGTTAGTGAAGCTGTGTGGTCTGTTAGTGAAGCTGCATGGTCTGTTAGTGACACTGCGTGGTCTGTTAGTGACACTGTGTGGTCTGTTAGTGACACTGTGTGGCCTGATAGTGACAGTGCGTGGCCTGTTACTGACACTGTGTGGTCTGTTAGTGACACTGCGTGGCCTCTTAGTGACAATGCGTGGTCTGTTAGTGACACTGTGTGGTCTGTTAGTGACACTGTTGTCTGTTAGTGAAGCTGTGTGGTCTGTTAGTGAAGCTGCATGGTCTGTTAGTGACACTGCGTGGTCTGTTAGTGACACTGTGTGGTCTGTTAGTGACACTGTGTGGCCTGATAGTGACAGTGCGTGGCCTGTTACTGACACTGTGTGGTCTGTTAGTGACACTGCGTGGCCTCTTAGTGACAATGCGTGGTCTGTTAGTGACACTGTGAGGTCTGTTACTGACACTGTTGTCTGTTAGTGATACTGCGTGGCCTCTTAGTGACACTGCGTGGTCTGTTACTGACACTGTGTGGTCTGTTACTGACACTGTGTGGTCTGTTAGTGACACTGCGTGGCCTCTTAGTGACACTGCGTGGTCTGTTAGTGACACTGTGTGGTCTCTTAGTGACACTGTGTGGTCTGTTACTGACACTGTTGTCTGTTAGTGATACTGCGTGGCCTCTTAGTGACACTGCGTGGTCTGTTACTGACACTGTGTGGTCTGTTAGTGAAGCTGCGTGGTCTGTTAGAGATACAGCGTGGCTGTTTGTGGGAATTCTTGTTACAATGTATCTGTAACACCTGCTTGTCTCCGTCCACTAGCCTGACCGTTTCAGAGCAGGAAAATACAGCCCTATGTCACTACGTCCTGATTCAGGAAGGATAATGTCTATTCCAGTAAATGGCAGCAGTGCCCAGGTAATGTATAAAATTACCAATTTATGTATCCAATGTCCAGGTAGTGTATCCAATGCTCAAGTAGTGTATAAAATACCCAGGTAGTGTATCCAATGCCAAGGTAGTGTTTCCAATGCCCAGGTAGTGTATATAATATCCAGGTAGTGTATCCAGATAAGAAATTTGAAATTAAACAGAATGTGCAATAAAGGAAGTATAAACATTAGATCTCTCTTTACAGGAAGTGTTTAGGAAGGCTGTGTAGGTCACATGGAGTTGGGATGTGCAAGAAACATCTTTAAAAATAGTCTCCTCCTTTACTGTGTTGATTCCCTTTATGTATTTAAATGTTTCTATCATAGCCCCCTGTCTCGTCTTTCCTCCAAGCTATACATGTTAAGATCCTTTATCCTTTCCTGGTAAGTTTTATCCTGCAATCCATGAACCAGTTTAGTAGCCCTTCTCTGAACTCTCTCTAAAGTATCAATATCCTTCTGAAGATACGGTCTCCAGTACTGTGTACAATACTCCAAGTGAGGTCTCACAAGTGTTCTGTACAATGGCATGAGCACTTCCCTCTTTCTACTGCTAATACCTCTCCCTATACAACCAAGCATTCTGCTAGCATTTCCTGCTGCTCTATTACATTGTCTGCCTACCTTTAAGTCATCAGAAATAATCACCCCTCAGATGTTGAGGTTAGGACTCTATCAAATATTCTGTACTCTGCCCTTGGGTTTTAACGTCCAAGATGCATTATCTTGCACTTATCCACATTAAATGTCCGCTGGCACAACTCTGACCATTTTTCTAGTTTACCTAAATCATTTGCCATTTGGCTTATCCCTCCTGGAACATCAACCCTGTTATATATCTTAGTATCATCAGTAAAAAGACATACCTTAGCATCAAGGCATTCTGCAATATCACTAATAAAAATATTAAAGAGAATGGGTCCAAGTACAGATCCCTGAGGTACCCAAGTACAGATCCCTGAGGTACCCCACTGGTGACAAGCCCATGCTTCGAATATATTCCATTAACTACAACCCTCTGTTGTCTGTCACTCAGCCACTGCCTTACCCATTCAACAATATTGGAATCCAAAGTTAAAGATTGCAGTTTATTGATAAGCCTTCTATGTGCAACAGTGTCAAAAGCCTTACTGAAATCTAGGTAAGCAATGTCTACTGCACCACCCTGATCTATAATTTTAGTTACCCAATCAAAAAAATCAATAAGATTAGTTTGGCATGATCTCCCTGAAGTAAACCCATGCTGTCTCTGATCTTGAAATCCATGTGTTTTTAGATGTTCAACAATCCTATCCTTTAACATGGTTTCCATCACTTTCCCCACTACTGAAGTAAGGCTTACTGGCCTATAGTTGCCCGACACCTCCCTATTACCTTTCTTGTGAATGGGCACAACATTCGCTAACTTCCAATCTTCTGGGACTACTCCTGTTAACAATGATTGATTAAATAGATCTGTTAAAGGGACATTAAAGTCACCAGAACAACTACAGCTTATTGAATTTGTTCTGGTGAGTAGAATCATTACCTTCGGGCTTCTTGCTGTAAACACTGTCTTTTCAGACAGTGTTAACAGCCATCTGAGGAGTGGCCTAGGGATACCCCCACTGGCCACTCCTCAGATGGCTGTTAGAGATCCTTCCTGGGTCATGGCTGCCTAAAATGCATCCAAACATTCAGTATCTCCTCCCTCTGCATGCAGACACTGAACTTTCCTCATAGAGATTCATTGATTCAATGTATCTCTATGAGGAGATGCTGATTGGCCAGGGCTGTGTTTGACTTGTGCTGGCTCTGCCCCTGATCTGCCTCCTTGACAGTCTCAGCCAATCCTATGGGGAATGTATATAAAACGGTGTATGGGGTAAAGTGCAATAAACAGTGCAGGCTAGCCACTCCAAATCAGGGATCACTCCCAATTCCCAAATGTAATACCGATATATATATAGGGTATAGTACAGAAACATATACCAATAGGGGCGCCACAATCACCAATCGTGAGTATAGTTACCATATATTTCTCATGATGACCATATAAGAGATAAAAAAAGAAAGTGTATATGGTGAAGCATTTAATGACACATGATAAAACAATAAAAAACAGAGAAATACACTCACAAGGAAGATGGCACAAAGAGACAAATATCTAACTGTGCAAACACGCTTGTCAACCCCTTCTGGGTTAAGTCCCCTTTAAAAACAGGTCCAATGTCAATGCCTTCTAAGGATGGATCTTTTCTTTATAGGTCTGTATATAAAGAGGCACCAGGCAAGGATGACAGGTAGAAATCAAGTCTTCAGGGGGTGTTGGCAAGCTTCTCCGCTCAACGCGTTTCGTCTCAACGAATTTTTCAAGTTTACACTTTCATTTTTTATCTCTTATATGGTCATCATGAGAAATATATGATAACTCACGATTGGTGATTGTGGCGTCCCCATTGGTATATGTTTCTGTACTATACCCTATATATATCGGTACTCCTATGGGGAAGCATTGTGATTGGCTCAGAACAACACTTCTGCTTATGTCAGCAGACAGCTTGCTATTCTGAGGCAGACAGGGGCAGAGCCAGCAGCTTCAGGCTTGAATACAGTAAGATTTTGCTATATTTATGGAGGCATGAGGGGCCCGGGGGGCGGGCTAAATGGTGGTTTTAACACTATGGGGTCAGGAATACATGTTTGTGTTCCTGACCCTATAGTGATCCTTTAATGGTTTTGTTAGTACACCACTAAGCTCTTTTAATAACTTTGGGTGTATTCCATCAGGTCCCATTGACTTATTTGTCTTTACTTTTGACAGTTGAAATAGAACCTCTTGCTCTGTAAACTCACGTGTAATAAATGACTCATTTGTCCTTTTTCCAAACTGAGAACACAGAACTGGAGCTCTAAGACGGTTGAAATGTGGTTATAGGGATGCCTTTTTGTATTTATGTCTGTATATTTGTAAGTTGTTGTATCTGCAGGTATCTTAACCAAACACTTATATTTTAATGTTATGTCATGTAAGTAATGTCCAAATTTTGGAAACAAAACGTATTAACAAAAAAAAAAATATATATATATATATATATCCATGTAGTGTCTCCAGCAGGGTCAGATCCAGAGCCTGATCTCGGGAGGGGAACTTGTAGATTATTTAAAGAAATAATCCAGGCACAATGACCAATACAGCTCAGTGTAGTGGTTATGGTGCCAGTAGTGCCGGGACCCCCTCCAAGAGTAAGTAGTAAAACCTTTTAAGAACAGTTTGACAACTTACCTGGGTGTCTACTGGGATATGGGGCTGTAGTAGGGCATAGGAGCAGTGGAATGTGTGAGGGGTGCAATGTGTATGAAAGGTTCAGTGTGTGTGTGTGGGGGGTGTAGTGTGTGTGTGTGTGAGCAGTATGTGTGTGTGTGACAATGTATGTCAGGGGTGCAGTGTGTGTGTGTGTATGAGAGGGGGACAATGTGTGTGAAGGTTGCAGTGTGTCTGAGGGCGGCAGTGTATGCCAGGGTTACAGTGTGTGTGTGAGGGGGGCAGTGTGTGTCTGTGTGTGTGTGAGGCAATGTGTATGGGGGTAGTGTATGTGTGTGTGTGTATGTGGGGAAATATGTGTATGGGGGGCATGTGTGTGGGGGCAGTGTGTGTGTGGGGGGGCAGTGTATGTGTGTGTGGGGCAGTGTGTATGGGGGGGCAGTGTGTATTTGTAGGGTCTGTGTGGGGCTGAGTGTGTGTGTGGAGCAGTGTGTGTGTGTGTGTGTGGCAGTGTGTATGTGTAGCCGTGGCAACGCTCCATGCTTGCGAGAGAAGGACCCGGAGGAGTTGCAGGCTGAGCTCCCGGGTCCTCTCTCTGATCTCCCCTCTGGTCCGTGAGGACACATTGCAGGGCTGGCGCACGGATATCAATTGCCCCCCCTGTATGTGTGTGGGGGGGCAGTGTGTGAATGTGTGGTGAAGAGGGTAGCGGATGGATTGGGAAGAGCCTCGGGGCGGGGCAATTGCCCCGTTGACCCCACCCTGGATCCGCCAGTGGTCTCCAGAAAAGAAATTCGAAAATAAACAGAATTTGCAATAAAGGAAGTATAAACATTAGCTCTCTCTTTACAGGAAGTGTTTAGGAAACCTGTGTAAGTCACATGCAAGTAGGTGTGACTAGGGCTGTATAAACAGGCTGGTGCAGTAGACATTGCTTACCTAGATTTCAGTAAGGCTTTTGACACTGTTGCACATAGAAGGCTTATCAATAAACTGCAATCTTTAAGTTTGGATTCAAATATTGTTGAATGGGTAATGGCAGTGGCTGAGTGACAGGCAACAGAGGGTTGTAGTTAATGGAATATATTCGAAGCTTGGACTTGTCACCAGAGGGGTACTTGGACCCATTCTCTTTAATATTTTTATTAGTGATATGTTAGTATGTCTTTTTGCTGATGATACTAAGATATGTAACAGGGTTGATGTTCCAGGAGGGATAAGCCAAATGACAAATGATTTAGGTAAACTAGAAAAATGGTCAGAATTGTGGCAACTGACATTTAATGTGGATAAGTGCAGGATAATGCATCTTGGACGTAAAAACCAAGGGCAGAGTACAGAATATTTGATAGAGTCCTAACCTCAACCTATGAGGAAAGGGATTTAGGGGTGATTATTTCTGATGACTTAAAGGTAGGCAGACAATGTAATAGAGCAGCAGGAAATGCTATAGCACCGTCATTGCAAGGAGTGCTTTACAGTGAGGTCGCCATTAAAGGTAATACCTGGTGTATAATCTACTTGGCGTAATGTACGCAACAAGGAATCAGATCTTCAGAAGGATATTGATACCTTAGAGAGGGTTCAGAGAAGGGCTACTAAACTGGTTCATGGATTGCGGGATAAAACTTACCAGGAAAGGTTAAAGGATCTTATCATGTATAGCTTGGAGGAAAGACGAGACAGGGGGGATATGATAGAAACATTTAAATATATAAAGGGAATCAACACAGTAAAGGAGGAGACTATATTTAAAAAAACTAAAACACAAGAGGACATAGTCTTAAATTAGAGGGACAAAGGTTTAAAAATAATATCAGGAAGTATTACTTACTGAGAGGGTAGTGGATGCATGGAATAGCCTTCCAGCTGAAGTGGTAGAGGTTAACACAGTAAAGGAGTTTAAGCATGCGTGGGATAGGCATAAGGCTATCCTAACTATAAGATAAGGCTAAGGACTAATGAAAGTATTTAGAAAATTGGGCAGACTAGATGGACCGAATGGTTCTTATCTGCCGTCACATTCTATGTTTCTATAAACAAAGTGATTTAACTCCTAAATGACAGAGAATTAAGCAGTGAGACTGCAGGGGTTTGATCTAAAGTTGTTTTGGTGCTTTTAAGTCACTTTAAGTTTAATTTCCATATAATCATGAGATTGTCTTTACATTGTATATGAATTGGCCTTTTTAATTTGAGTATAATTTCAAAGTTCAAGTTATTTACTAACTTGAGAACTGCTGTGAATTGAAAATGAATTCAAAGTGAATTTCAAACTTAAGGCAAAAATAGTTAAATTGGAAAAATTCTGCAAGCCCGCTATGCCTCCAGTTCAGCAATTTTGGTCTACAATTTGAAATTCATGTTGAATTCGCAACAATTCTGATTTTAGTAAATAACCCAGACACCCACATACATCTCGGCTCTGTCCTTTCCCTGCATTACCTACCAGTTATTGATTGAGGCATCCTTGTTCTCCGTATGTAGAGATCGATTGGTTTGGGCTTTCTGATGACTTGAGATCCTTTTTATCTGCAGGAGAACAGGCGATCAGAGCGGAAGAAAGGCAGGAGGCTCCATAAGGAGCGACATCATGGGAAAAACAGACATGTGGGACACAACTCTGAACCTCCTGAGGACATTGACAAGGAGATCCCAGAGAGACTTCAGTGATCCACAGGTAATGATAGAACTCCGAGATGTCCTCTTCCTGATTCCAGATATGTGGCACGCCAACCCTGTGTGAGGAATAAGCCAGCCATTCAACCTCCTTGTAGTATTATACTCGACTCAAGTCAAACACTAGGATTGCAATGGCATGAGTAATGTCCCCTTTACACAATGATTGTTACCATTCAAAGCCTCAGCAATCAGATGACCATTCCATAACGAAGATGGGACTGCAGATATTTTCCATAATGGTTTCCAAGCCTTTACATTGAAGATTTCCATTGGTCCAAAATCAAAGCCTTGCTGAGTATTATGGGAAATGTATTTCACCAGCATGTGCAGTGCAAAGGTTACCCGTTACAGTGTCTGTAACCCTAGGATTCTCACTCCGCGATCCATATGCCACATGTGCTCCCAGGGAATGAATGGGCAAAATACAATCAGTGAAACATTCCTGCAAGGAACAGTCTTATTTAATCTTTTAACTTTATTTCAAAAAAGTTCAGTGAGAATAAACTTTGGGGCTGATACTACACTCACTGACCCCATGCTCACACCAAACGCACTTAGTTCAGTGTTATTCCGTTATTGCTGCTGAGAGGAGTGACAGAGGACAGCTCATTGTGAAATCTGTGATTGACAAGCTGAGCATGAGGAGCGTTGCTCGACCACAAAGACTTCTCCATGAGAAGGGTCCGAATGGTCAGTTTGCTGACACAGAATTTAAGTGTAGCCTAAGTTTTTCTAAAATGCTTTATGGGTTTGTTAATTTTTATTTAATTATTTTTCAGTTTATAAAAGTGCCAATTTAATGAGACATTGTGTGTACCTCCCCACCTAGTAATCAGCCAGCCAGGGGGCTTTTATTATGCATCTCTGAGCTCCACAGGGCAAAACGTGGCAGGCAGGCTTGGCTCGAATACACCGGCCTTTACCTGCCCTGGTTGGATGTGTGTACGCTGGCCTTTACCTGCCCTGGCTGGATGTGTGTACGCTGGCCTTTACCTGCCCTGGCTGGATGTGTGTACGCTGGCCTTTAAATGCCCTGGCTGGATGTGTGTACGCTGGCCTTTACCTGCCCTGGCTGGATGTGTGTACGCTGGCCTTTACTTGCCTTGGCTGGATGTGTGTACGCTGGCCTTTAAATGCCCTGGCTGTATGTGTGTACGCTGGCCTTTACCTGCCCTGGCTGGATGTGTGTACGCTGGCCTTTACTTGCCCTGGCTGGATGTGTGTACGCTGGCCTTTAAATGCCCTGGCTGTATGTGTGTACGCTGGCCTTTACCTGCCCTGGTTGGATGTGTGTACGCTGGCCTTTACCTGCCCTGGTTGGATGTGTGTACGCTGGCCTTTACCTGCCTTGGCTGTGTGTGCGTGCTAGGCTCGAATATGCCGGCCTTGACTTGCTCTGGCTGTGTGCGCGTGCTAAGCTCGAATATGCCGGCCTTGACTTGCCCTGGCTGTGTGTGCGTGACTTGCTCTGGCTGTGTGCGTGCTAGGCTCGAATATGCCGGCCTTGACTTGCCCTGGCTGTGTGTGCGTGACTTGCTCTGGCTGTGTGCGTGCTAGGCTCGAATATGCCGGCCTTGACTTGCCCTGGCTGTGTGTGCGTGACTTGCTCTCGCTGTGTGCATGCTAGGCTCGAATAAGCCGGCCTTGACTTGCCCTGGCTGTGTGCGCGTGACTGCTCTGGCTGTGTGCGTGCTAGGCTCGAATATGCCGGCCTTGACTTGCTCTGGCTGTGTGTGCGTGACTTGCTCTGGCTGTGTGCGCGTGCTAGGCTCGAATATGCTGGCCTTGACTTGCTCTGGCTGTGTGCGTGTGACTTGCTCTGGCTGTGTGCGTGTGACTTGCTCTGGCTGTGTGCGTGCTAGGCTCGAATATGCCGGCCTTGACTTGCCCTGGCTGTGTGTGTGCTAGACTCGAATATGCCGGCCTTGACTTGCTCTGACTGTGTGTGCGTGACTTGCTCTGGCTGTGTGCGCGTGCTAGGCTCGAATATGCCGGCCTTGACTTGCTCTGGCTGTGTGCGCGCGACTTGCTCTGGCTGTGTGCGCGTGATAGGCTCGAATATGCCGGCCTTGACTTGCTCTGGCTGTGTGCACGCGACTTGCTCTGGCTGTGTGCGTGCTAGGCTCGAATATGCCGGCCTTGACTTGCCCTGGCTGTGTGTGCGTGACTTGCTCTGGCTGTGTGCACGTGACTTGCTCTGGCTGTGTGCGTGCTAGGCTCGAATATGCCGGCTTTGACTTGCTCTGGCTGTGTGCACGTGACTTGCCCTGGCTGTGTGAACACTGGCTGTTCCTCATTGAGAAGTCGATCAATGGAGAGCAGCACCACAGCTCAATCACACAGGAATCTCGGTTGAGGAAAAATGGGAGTAAACAAAATAATGGGAACAAAAGCCAACTCTTAACATGAACCAGTGATTAACGTACAAATCCCTCGGAGAGTTTAGAAAATATCAGTTCCCTGGTCTTTGTCCAGACTTCCTGCTCAGAGAATGACCCGGTAGCAATGTATTTGCTTGGTACACATTTCAGAAGTGCTGGCTGTGGTAGTGATACATTATTTTCATTGTCAGGATTCAGTAACAGAGACACACACATCCTGTAGGGGGAGCCATACTACCTGCATTTATGGGAGATAACAATTATTATTTTATTATTTATATAGCGCCATCATATTCCATAGCGCCGTACAATGGGAATATTTCCATAAAACGGGATAAAATGAGCACACGTGGGGGGTCCCAAGAACGCGGAGACATAGCTGGAAATATTTGGGAACAAACTGCCTTTAGTTTCGTTGAGTCCAAAATTATAAGCAATTAAATGATAAATCATAAACTGTACTAAAGACTGGTAATTAAACAGCACAATGAAACACGTCAGACTGTCACGTGAAACAACCCAGCAGTTCTTATTTAGAAATGTATTTCCCAAAATAACACAAGACAAATCAATGCCTACTTTACCAATATCCCCTCCCCCCCCTCTGCGCTGCCACTAGGACTGCACAGACCTTACTAGTGACTATCCCACTCTATGCATTAACCAATAGTGACATCTAGTGGACAAATTAAATTACTACATCAAATAATTCAGTAACCAACAACTGATGGAGAATTGACAAGTAGATTGGAATATGTCGGCCACAGGTTGTGAAATAGCTGAGTTGGATAATGTTTTAAATTCAGCAGTTTTCATCGTGATTTATAACTCTTTTTTCAATTCTTTTTAATTCCCACGTAGCGAACGCACCTATAAGGACACATAGTAAGTTGCAAATATTCATTCAAACTGAAACATTCTAATTTGTGTTTGAATTTACTGAAAGCATGAAAGAAATGAGTCTCAGATGTGAAAATTTGCTTCAAAACCGTTCAGAGTCCGGCCAGATGTAGAAATTCTGTCACTTATCCAACTTATTCTGTTAAAGGTCGTTGAGTGTATTTCAATCTACTTGCTTTTAGCAGCAAAATAAAAAAATGAAAATTAAATAATTGTGTAAATACGCAATACGTGACTTGTAGAAACATATTGTAAAACCGGGATGTAGTTTCTCTGGGATGTTCTGTTTGCGCTCGGAATATTCTAGGTTATAATTAAACTGTCGGAATAAACGCTCTAACAAATCACCAGAAAAAGTAAAATCTCCATAAGAATATTTTAGAAAACCTGGAGCCATGTCCCACGTGTACCTTCTGTAATAAAAGCCCTGGATTTCACTGAGAATTCCACCTTCATATCATAGGAAGATTTATGCCTTATTTTAGAATGTTTCAGCAGCCTCTGTCACGGCGATATGACTTTTCACTATTTCCGAATGTTCCGTATGACATACTCACGCTGAATGTGTTAGAATCTCACTAAATTCAAAACATATCATAAGACGAAGCAGGGACTGTGTTTACTTATGATCAAGTTCCAGGTTGAAAAAAGCAGATAAAAGGCAAAGCCGCAGGGCATCCGCCCCTAGATCACTAGAGTTGGCCAATATACAAGAGTGGGATTCTGGGAGTGGTTTGGATCTAGGCTGAGGGAGCATGGGATTCTGGGAGTGGTTTGGATCTAGGCTGAGGGAGCATGGGATTCTGGGAGTGGTTTGGATCTAGGCTGAGGGAGCGTGGGATTCTGGGAGTGGTTTGGATCTAGGCTGAGGGAGCGTGGGATTCTGGGAGTGGTTTGGATCTAGGCTGAGGGAGCGTGGGATTCTGGGAGTAGTTTGGATCTAGGCTGAGGGAGCATAGGATTCTGGGAGTGGTTTGAATCTAGGCTGAGGGAGCGTGGGATTCTGGGAGTGGTTTGGATCTAGGCTGAGGGAGCATGGGATTCTGGGAGTGGTTTGAATCTAGGCTGAGGGAGCGTGGGATTCTGGGAGTGGTTTGGATCTAGGCTGAGGGAGCGTGGGATTCTGGGAGTGGTTTGGATCAAGGCTGAGGGAGCATGGGATTCTGGGAGTTACTAAAATAACGAAGTAAAATGAAAATCTCCTCACACTATGTTCATTATAATGCTCATGAATTGACTATCCAAACATTTATTCTCTCTTTTCTTTCCAGGGGCGGCCATTGTGGAGATTTATAAGAAGGAATCGCTTGTCTATGACTTGTAACGCCATCCGTCGCTTATCTTTTTATACAAACAGAACACTAAAGAAACACATGCTTATCTTAATGGAGCTGCTCCCACTCTACGGGTTAATCCACCAAACCGTGACTTGATGACTGAGGCCAAAACAGGCCTTAGAGATTCTCTTTTTATGTTCAATATAGTGGTGTAAAATTTGCAAGCCAATTGTCAGCCCACAATTTCACTTGTATTTAATGATTCTGCACGGCCTCCCCAAATTCCAGGACCCCCTGTCCAAAGTGGAAAATATGGCCGCTGTGTATTATGAATAAACAACCACAAAGCAAACAGGAACTCAAATGGCTAAATCACAATCAGAATGCCCAGCATTATAGCAAATTCACCCTCAGCCAGCCCAAGGTCACCAACAATGTACCTACCCCTGTCCTGCAGCACCTTCTCACACAGTATGTCACCCTCAGCCAGCCTAAGGCCACCAACAATGTACCTACCCCTGTCCTGCAGCACCTTCTCACACGGTATGTCACCCTCAGCCAGCCTAAGGCCACCAACAATGTACCTACCCCTCTCCTCTCTGCACCTTCTCACACGGTATGTCACCCTCAGCCAGCCTAAGGCCACCAACAATGTACCTACCCCTGTCCTCTCTGCACCTTCTCACTCGGTATGTCACCCTCAGCCAGCCTAAGGCCACCAACAATGTACCTACCCCGTCCTCTCTGCACCTTCTCACTCGGTATGTCACCCTCAGCCAGCCTAAGGCCACCAACAATGTACCTACCCCGTCCTCTCTGCACCTTCTCACTCGGTATGCACATATGGTAATGTCACCATGTTTTATAGGAATTTGTAGCAAATGTATAGTTATAACCAACAGGAGTTCAATGCTGGGAATCTCTAAATCCCGATGCACCAAGACTCCTGTAGACGCCTGCATGTATACTGAATCAACGTAGAGACACAGCTACTGTATCTCATAGGTCACAGTAATGGGAACAAATCACCAAATAAAAATATTAAACAATGTTTGTGTTTTTAATCTCCTTGAAGTAATATGTTTGTTTATTACCATAGGACAAGCTAATAAACCCACCATAAAAATACCTTCATTAAATACTGGTACAGTCAACAATACTGTGACTGTCCCTGTTATTTATGGGGGGCCCCAAGTCAGTGGGTAACAGAACAAGCGATATACCCCTGGTGCAGACCTGGACCTTTTGGAATTTCTCATCACGTTTCTTGGAAGCGTTTCAACCAACTGTTATGGCAGCGTTTCCCAATTGGTGTTCCGCAGGACCCTAGGGTTCCGCAAGAACAAAATGGGGGTTCCGCGGCATTTTGTCACATACAAGATGGCCGCCACATCCTGCTGTTTCCGGAAGGATCTTAAGTCCGCTCTGCCGTCAGCCCGCCTTCCCGCCAGAGCCTGCCCTGCCATCAGCCAGCCACTTAGCTCATCCGTGAGACCGCTAAAAATCCAGAAAACATGCCTATACTAATAGTACCTACTGTTTCTCAGTTAGCAGAGACAAGTGACAAGTCAAAAAGAAAAGCACACAATGCCGGCCAATCTTCTCAAACAAAGAAAAGAAAATATGATGATAGCTACTAGTCATTTGGATTCACAAGTGCCAGAAATGAAGGTTGTGCTGAAGCACAATGCGTACTTTGCAATAAAATATTGCCAAACAGTTCATTAGCACCTGCTAAATCACGCCGTCATTTTGAGTAAAACCACGCAGAGTACAAAGATAAAGACGTGGACTTTTTTAAGCGAAAGCTAAAGGAGTATCAGAAGAGTAAACAATTTTGGAGAAAGAAATTTCAACATGCGAATGCAAAAGCCACAGAGGCTTCTTACAGAGTGAGTTACCGCATAGCACTTGCAGGAGAAGCACACACAATTGGGGAATCACCAATAAAACCTTTATAAATGCCAGTAATAATAATAATAATGTGCAAAGAAATGGTGTCGAGTATTTTAAGTGAGAAGTTGAGTAAAAAAATGAAGCTGTGCCACTTTCCAACAACACAGTTTTGCGCCATATTCATGATCTTGCTGATGACATCCATACTGAACTAATTTCTCGACTGCATCAATGTGATGGGTACTCGCTGCAATTAGACAAGTCCACAGATGTTGCAGGACTTTCAGTTTTGTTGTTTTTTTTTAGATATAATTTTTAACAAACAGATTGAAGAAAACTCATCCCACTGGTGAGAACATCTTTAACTGTATCCAAAGGTTTATGAACACACACAGTATACATTGGGACAAATGTGTAGATGTGTGCAGTGATGGTGCCAAAGCAACGGCTGGGAAAGTGGCAGGCACTGTGACACGAATAAGAAACGTAGCAAAAAACAGCACCAGTTCTCACTGTGTTCTTCACAGACATGCACTGGTAGTAAAAAATATTTAAATTTCACTTAAAATTGTGCTAGACGAATCGGTCCAGATTATTAATTTTATAAAAAGTCGACCATTACAGTCACGACTATTTAAAATAATATGTGAAGGTATGGGATGTCCCCACTCTGCTCTGCATTCTGAAGTCCGTTGGCTATCACAAGGTAAAGTCCTTGTTAGAATGTTTGAATTGCATTAGGAGTTGGGTGCATATTGCCAAGATCATAAATTTGGATTATCTGATCGATGAACAAACACTCTGTGGTTATCCAAAGTAGCATATCACGCAGAATTATTCACAAAATTAAATGGCGTATGTTTATCACTCCAAGGAAAACACTAATATTTTTAATGCAAGAGATAAAATATTTTCACTGTCAGTTTTGTTTTAAATCTGTTTTATTGGTTCATTCAATAAGCGATCATCCCACGCAGGGGAGGTAAGCAAATCATAGTTAACATATGTCAAAGGCATTAACCATCAAGCATTATATGGATCAATTTCAAAACAGTCAGTGCCTGGTAGAGCGGAAAAGTTTAAGTATATAAGCATATGTTACGTATATTTAACGATATTGATTCTATGAATTATCTGCTAACATGAGGCATTATCTAAATAGTCAAATAAAGTATACAGCAGTATGTTGAGCTTGAATTACTCTTGCCCTCTGGCCTAATAGTTTGGCACATGTTGTGAGAGTTGCGATGTTGGATAAGCGGTCATCCCACGCAGGGGAGGTAAGCAAAACTTATCTAAATTACAAATATAAGATTATCTAAGAATTTGTGGCCTTAAACTTAAGCTCATATGAGCACTGCTGCATGGACAGTGTATGCAAGACTAGTAAAATATATTAAGCAGGCAACATTATAGCATGAACCTATTACTGAGGCTTTTCAGTCCTCAAAGACCATCAAGCATAAGACAGGAGCATAACGTATATAAAACATGATGCTGCATAATGTACAGCTCTATATGGTGAATAAACGACAAAAGAACATTTACTGCTGCCTGTCATGGACAGCGTGTATCAACTCAGTCCACAAGCATTGAGGGGCCACGGACGCGACCCCCCCATGCGGGGGGAGCCGACTGCAGATGCATTTGCGGCTGATCCCAGGGGCGCCAGGCCTCCGCGGCGTCCCCCCAGGCCGCGCCAAGCTTCCATCCGGGAGTTCTGCAGCACAGCGGGCACTCGGGGACCCAACAGTCCACGGGCCCCACCACCTAAAGTCCGTGTGCCAGTCAGTAATCCCCTGCACCCCCACTACACCACTGGGGTCCCAGATGGTCAGGGTGAAGGCCGTCTTGTGTCTCATCCTTCTCCGGCCACTCGGGGCAGGCGCCGGCCTCCCCACAGCCACCGGTCCGCCGGGGGCTGCCGCGTTCCACTCCACGAGGGCTCACAGCGTCGGGGACAGCTGCCTGCAGGCCCTCCTCAAAACCCACAGGTGACGGCACTTCGGTCTCCGCAGGGCTCAGTCCAAGGGTCGCGGCATCCGGCCAGTGTGCCCCAAGGACACCGCAGCAGCATCCCGCCTGGCTCCCCCGCCCACGTGCATCGCCCCCGGGGCCCCACCTCCCCCGCGGGTGTTGCATCCACAGGACAGCTTCTGATGGCAAAGCAGGGCTATTATAGGCCGTTAAGTCCAGGGTATGTATCGATCCTGTAGCGTAAGCAATAATCGTCTCTTAATTCCGAGTGTAGATGTCGGGCGGGCCGCGGTTTGGCAGCCATTGCCTGTGCAGGAGGTCAGCGAGCACCCCGGGCGGCTGCCTCCACCCCAGGGCGTGTAGATCTCCCCCAATGTGCATAGCATAGCTGGTGTGCTTGTACCTCCGGCCATGCAATCAGGCGTCTATTCTCTGTCTGCAGCTGTCCTCATGCAGGCTTATGCAGGCGTGTAGGCCCGGTTCAGCAGTCTCAGTGTTCCCTGTGAATTTTTGGGGGCTGTAATCTGGTATCATATGGGTGCTTGGGTAGTACCCCATTGTAGTGCAGCATGCAATCCGGCCCTGGGGCAAGTTATGAGTAAGTTTTGTGCCGTTGTTTAGGGCTTAAGCTCGGAGCCACAGTGTTCTGCTGCCATGCTGCTCGGCGGCCCGGCCCCGCCCCCCCACTGTCAGTTTTGGATCTCATCTGCTGAGCAAAATAATTTGAACTCTTTGCCAACACTTATGGATTTTCTTAAAGGACCACTATAGTGCCAGGAAAACATACTCGTTTTCCTGGCACTATAGTGCCCTGAGGGTGCCCCCAGCCTCAGGGACCCCCTCCCGCCCGGCTCTGGAAAGGGGTTTAAACGTACCTTTTTCCAGCGCTGGGCGGAGAGCTCTCCTCCTTCTCTCCTCCTCTGTTCCTCCTCCTGGGCTGAATGCGCACGTGCGGCAAGAGTTCCGCGCGCATTCAGTCCGTCGCATAGGAAAGCATTTACAATGCTTTCCTATGGACGCTTGCGTGCTCTCACTGTGAAAATCACAGTGAGAAGCACGCAAGCGCCTCTAGTGGCTGTCAATGAGACAGCCACTAGAGGATTAGGGGAAGGCTTAACCCATTATAAACATAGCAGTTTCTCTGAAACTGCTATGTTTATAAAAAAAATGGGTTAACCCTAGAAGGACCTGGCACCCAGACCACTTCATTAAGCTGAAGTGGTCTGGGTGCCTAGAGTGGTCCTTTAAAGAATCAGAAATTGAACTTGAAGATGAAATTCACAATTAAATTGTAGATCATCTTCGCCATTTACTCACATCTATTAATCAGTATTTTCCATTATTGAATGAAAACAATAATGACTGGGTTCGAAATCCATTCATAAAAGACAAGCCAGCCAATTTTTCTGATGTAGATTTTGAGAATCTGATCGATATAACGTCTGACAGTCAACTAAGACAAGAATTTAAAGAAGTTTCTCTTATTGCTTTTTGGGGTGATTTACGCGAAGAATACCCAGAATTGTCCAAGCGGGTAATAAAAGATCTGTTGCCATTTGCCAGCACATACTTATGTGAAACTCAATTCTCGCTTTACTCTGCAACAAAAACAAAGTATCGATATCCATTGACGCCACTGCAAACATGCAAATACAATTGTCAACAATTAAACCAGATATAAAAGGAATTTGTTAGCAAAAGAGAACATTACACTCTGCTCATTGTTTGCGCTACGCTACTCTACTGCACACATTTTTTTGTTGGGGTTACAAAGTTTTGCTATACCACGTCAAAGGGTTCCAAGGGAAGAATGAATTGGGAAACCCTGTGTTATGGGATACTTGTGGGGTCAATCAGCAATATGATCGGATGTCCCAATTCTGCTCCACCCAGAACCAGTCACTGGTCTGCAGACATTACCTGCCCATACAAATGGGTTGAATGAGGCAATAAACATTGGAAAGTCACACGGTTAGGCCCCATAAGGCAATAGGGTGATTTGGAAAAATCATTTATAGAGCAGTGTTTAAAGCAATCAACATGGAGGGGGGTGCTGGGAAATGTAAAAAGCAACGTTCCTTGTGAATAGGGCCTCTCCATCCTGTTACTCATCTGGAAGCAAACTATCTTCTAATTTTAGTTCAGTTACCCCTGTGCCCCTTGCAGGTAAACTGTAAAAGATATGAACCCCTAAATCACATCTAATTTCAACTAGCTAGTTATCGGGAGAGGGAATTGATGACTTCAGTTATTTCTAAGTTATTTAACTCTTAACTAATGCAGATTATTTTCATTTAATTTATACCTGCTAGCCAAAATATATCTCTTAAAAGTTATCTCCATGTTACTTCCAGAGATAGTTTGCTTTTTCTACAAATACAAAGTCCACATGCAGCTGCAAGAAGTATCCTGCAACTCCTAGTGAGCAGCCATTTAATAAGAGATGGATGTCCAACGATATATTTAGGGGCAGGACGGCTGAGTCAGATGTTTCCGTAGCGAAGTACAATGGCTGGACTAACAGACAATTATTTGTAACAAGATGAGTTGGACGAATATGAACAGAGGGTGCTGAGGGCCCTGCTCAAACAAGCTTACATTCTAGAGGTGATAAACCCTTCTAGCCCCTACTAACCCCAATCATGCCCCTGATAAACCCCTCCTGCCCCTAACAGCCCCACCCAGGCCCTACTAACCCCAATCATGTCCCCGATAAACCCCTCCTGCCCCTAACAGCCCCACCCAGCCCCTACTAACCCCAGTCATGCCCCCATTAAACCCCTCCTGCCCCTAACAGCCCCACCCAGCCCCTACTAACCCCAATCATGCCCCGATAAACCCCTCCACCCCCTAACAGCCCCACCCAGCTTCTGCTTAATCCTTTTGATCGCCTCCTGCTAACAGCCCACCCAGCCCTACTAACCCCAATCCTTCTGATAAACCCTCTTGCCCTAATGGCCCACCCAGCCCTACTAACTCCAATCATGCCCCCGATAAACCCCTCCTGCCCCTAATAGCCCAACCCAGCCTCTACTAACCCCAATCATGCACCCGATAAACCCCTCCTACCCCTAACAGCCCAACCCAGCCTCTACTAACCCCAATCATGCCCCCGAAAAACCCTTCCTGCCCCTAACAGCCCCACCCAGCCTCTACTAACCCAATTCCTTCCCCTATTAACCGCATCCAGCCCCTAATAACCCATTCCTGCCCCTATTAACCCCATCCAGCCCCTAATAACCCATTCCTGCCCCTATTAACCCCATCAAACCCATAATAACCCATTCCTGCCCCTATTAACTTCATCCAACCCCTAATAACCCATTCCAGCCCCTACTAACCCCAATCATGTCCCTGATAAACCCCTCCTGCCCCTAACAGCCCCACCCAGCCCCTACTAACCCCAATCATGCCCCCGACAAACCCTTCCTGCCCCTAACAGCCCAACCCAGCCTCTACTAACCCCAATCATGCCCCCGATAAACCCTTCCTGCCCCTAACAGCCCCACCCAGCCTCTACTAACCCAATTCCTGCCCCTATTAACCCCATCCAGCCCCTAATAACCCATTCCTGCCCCTATTAACCCCATCCAACCCCTAATAATCCATCCCTGCCCTTATTAACCCCATCCAGCCCCTAATAACCCATTCCTGCCCATATTAACCCCATCCAACCCCTAATAACCCATTCCTGCCCCTATTAACCCCATCCAACCCCTAATAACCCATCCCTGCCCCTATTAACCCCATCCAACCCCACAACCTACTCCTGCCCCTATTAACCCCATCAAACCCCCACAACCTATTCCCTCCTCGCCCCCACAACCCATTCCTGCCCATATACAACTCCCACCCAACCCCACAACCCATTCCTTGCCCCTCTACACCCTGCACCCAGCCCCTGGCCAACCCATTCCTGCCCCCTGGCCACCTGGCCCCTGTCCTTTGGCTAACCTCTACCCAACCCCACAACCTATTCTGCCATAACCTGCCCCAACCCTACAACTCCTACTCCTGTCCCTTGCTAACTCCCACCCAACCCCCACAACCCATTCCTGCCGCTATTAACCCTATCCAAACCCCTACAACCCATTCCTGTTCCTACACCCCACCCAGCCCCTACAACCCATTCCTGCCCCTACAACCCATTCCTGTCCTCCTACAACCCCACCCAACTCTCCTAATAACCCATTCCTGTCCCTATTAACCCCACCCAACCCCTAATAACCCATTCCTGCCCCTATTAACCCCATCCAACCCCTAATAACCCATTCCTGTCCCTATTAACACCATCAAACCCCTAATAACCCATTCCTGTCCCTATTAACCCCATCAAACCCCTAATAACCCATTCTTGCCCCTATTAACCCCCATCCAGCCCCTAATAACCCATTCCTACCACTATTAACTCCATCCAACCCCTATTAACCCATTCCTGCCCCTATTAACCCCATCCAATCCCTAATAACACATCCCTGCCCCTATTAACCCCATCCAACCCCTAATAACCCATTCCTGTCCCTATTAACCCCATCAAACCCCTAATAACCCATTCCTGTCCCTATTAACCCCATCCAACCCCTAATAACCCATTCCTGCCCCTATTAACCCCATCAAACCCCTAATAACCCATTCCTGTCCCTATTAACCCCATCCAACCCCTAATAACCCATTCCTGTCCCTATTAACCCCATCAAACCCCTAATAACCCATTCCTGTCCCTATTAACCCCATCCAACCCCTAATAACCCATTCCTGTCCCTATTAACTCCATCCAACCCCTATTAACTCATTCCTGCCCCTATTAACCCCATCTAATCCCTAATAACCCAATCCTGCCCCTAATAACCCATTCCTGCCCCTATTAACCCCATCCAGCCCCCTATTAACCCATTCTTGCCCCTATTAACCCCATCCAGCCCCTAATAACTCCATCCAGCCCCTATTAACCCATTCCTGCCCCTAATAACCCCTTCCTGCCCCTATTAACCCCATCCAGCCCCTATTAACCCATTCCTGCCCCTATTAACCCCATCCAACCCCTAATAACCCATTCCTGCCCCTATTAACCCCATCCAGCCCCTAATAACCCATTCCTGCCCCTATTAACCCAATCCTGCGCCTATTAACCCAATCCTGCTCCTAATAATCCATTCCTGCCCCTATTAACCCCATCCAGCCCCTAATAACCCATTCCTGCCCCTATTAACCCCATCCAGCCCCTAATAACCCATTCCTGTCCCTATTAACCCCATCCAGCCCCTAATAACCCATTCCTGCGCCTATTAACCCAATCCTGCTCCTAATAATCCATTCCTGCCCCTATTAACCCCATCCAGCCCCTAATAACCCATTCCTGTCCCTATTAACCCCATCCAGCCATGCCCCTCCCCCTCTCCCTGCCATGCCCCTCCCCCCAGCCATGCCCCTCCCCCCAGCCATGTGTGGATTCAGATCAGGATTGTGTTTCCGCAGTTAGAAGTGGGCTGTACCATTACACATCAAACTGGGGTGGCTGCAGATTCTGATAAAATAACTGAATTATTGCATATTATGGAAATTACCTGTTTTAGCGAAGTTCCCTCTAATAAAGAGTTTAATGAGAGAAGTAAATTCAGGAATTGCGGAAATTCTCCCCAGACACATGGGCTGATCTAACAGCTTTTAGAGCTCTAAACACCAGAAACAGCAACACTTCCTGGGTCTCTGGAAATACCGTATATTCCATTGAGCCGCCATCTTGTCGGAGTCCGCAATTCATGTGTTTCTAAGGTTTGGTCTCCAATAAAATGTCTCCTATAGTGGAGTCAGTGTGGCACAGGTTGGGGTTGGGGTCTCGATGGTATATGCGGGGAGTGGGGTCCTGAGCTTTACATCCAGGTAATAATATTTTTAGTTCCCACTTGCCTGAGTGTGCACTCATTCTTGCCCTCACTCACTCAGTGATCCACTCACACTACATTCAGTATAATCTCATTCCATGTCTCCCTTTAACCAGACACAGTGAGAGCCTGGAGTCATATTATCCCATAATACAATAACCACCACCACCATGGGGATCCCATAATATAACCACCACCACCACCATGAGATCCCATAATAACCACCACCATAGAATCCCTTCAACCACCACCACCACCATAGAGATCTATAATATAACCACCACCATGAGATCCCATAATATAACCACCACCAAGTCCCTTAATATAACCACCACCACCAGAATCATAGTATACCACACCACCGCCCAGGGATCCTATAATATAACCACCACCACCATGGGGATCCCATAATATAACCACCATGGGGATCCCATAATATAACCACCACCACCACCATGGTGATCCCATAATATAACCACCACCACCATGGGGATCCCATAATACAATAACCACCACCACCATGGGGATCCCATAATATAACCACCACCACCATGGGGATCCCATAATATAACCACCACCACCACCATGGGGATCCCATAATATAACCACCACCATGGGAATCCCATAATATAACCACCACCACCACCATGGGGATCCTATAATATAACCACCACCACCATGGGGATCCCATAATATAACCACCACCACCATGGGGATCCCATAATATAACCACCACCACCACCATGGGGATCCCATAATATAACCACCACCATGGGAATCCCATAATATAACCACCACCACCACCATGGGGATCCTATAATATAACCACCACCACCATGGGGATCCCATAATATAACCACCACCACCATGGGGATCCCATAATATAACCACCACCACCACCATGGGGATCCCATAATATAACCACCACCACCACCATGGGGATCCCATAATATAACCACCACCACCATGGGGATCCCATAATATAATCACCACCACCACGGGGATCCAATAATATAACCACCACCACCACCATTGGGATCCCATAATATAATAACCATGGGGATCCCATAATATAACCACCACCACCACCATGGGGATCCCATAATATAACCACCACCACCACCACGGGGATCCCATAATATAACCACCACCACGGGGATCCCATAATATAACCACCACCACCACCACCACGGGGATCCCATAATATAACCACCACCACCATGGGGATCCCATAATATAATAACCATGGGGATCCCATAATATAATCACCACCACCATGGGGATCCCATAATATAACCACCACCACCATGGGGATCCCATAATATAACCACCACCACCACCATGGGGATCCCATAATATAACCACCACCATGGGAATCCCATAATATAACCACCACCACCACCATGGGGATCCTATAATATAACCACCACCACCATGGGGATCCCATAATATAACCACCATGGGGATCCCATAATATAACCACCACCACCACCATGGTGATCCCATAATATAACCACCACCACCATCGGGATCCCATAATATAACCACCACCACCACCATCGGGATCCCATAATATAACCACCACACCACCACCATAGAGTCCATAATATAACCATGGGGATCCCATAATATAACCACCACCACCACCATGAGGATCCCATAATATAACCACCACCACCACCATGAGTCCCATATTATAACCACCACCACCATGGCGATCCCATAATATAATCACCACCACCACGGGGATCCAATAATATAACCACCACCACCACCATTGGGATCCCATAATATAATAACCATGGGGATCCCATAATATAACCACCACCACCACCATGGGGATCCCATAATATAACCACCACCACCACCACGGGGATCCCATAATATAACCACCACCACGGGGATCCCATAATATAACCACCACCACCACCACCACGGGGATCCCATAATATAACCACCACCACCACCACCACCATGGGGATCCCCACCACCACCATGGGGATCCCATAATATAACCACCACCACCATGGGGATCCCATAATATAACCACCACCACCACCATGGGGATCCCATAATATAACCACCACCACCACCATGGGGATCCCATAATATAACCACCACCACCATGGGGATCCCATAATATAATCACCACCACCACCACCACCACAATGGGATCCCATAATATATAATCACCACCACCACCACCACCATGGGGATCCCATAATATAATCACCACCACCACCACCACCACCATGGGGATCCCATAATATAATCACCACCACCACCACCATGGGGATCCCATAATATAACCACCATGGGGATCCCATAATATAACCACCACCACCATGGGGATCCCATAATATAATCACCACCACCACCACGGGGATCCCATAATATAACCACCACCACCATGGGGATCCCATAATATAACCACCACCACCATGGGGATCCCATAATATAACCACCACCACCACCATGGGGATCCCATAATATAATCACTATGGGGATCCCATAATATAACCACCACCACCACCACCATGGGGATCCCATAATATAATCACCATGGGGATCCCATAATATAATAACCACCACCACCATGGGGATCCCATAATATAATAACCATGGGGATCCCATAATATAACCACCACCACCACCACCACCATGGGGATCCCATAATATAATCACCATGGGGATCCCATAAAATAACCACCACCACCATGGGGATCCCATAATATAACCACCACCACCACCATGGGGATCCCATAATATAACCACCACCACCATGGGGATCCCATAATATAACCACCGCCACCACCATGGGGATCCCATAATATAACCACCACCACCACCATGGGGATCCCATAATATAATCACTATGGGGATCCCATAATATAACTACCACCACCATGGGGATCATAGGAATCTGCCGGCACCGTAACCATTGCACCCAGCTTTTACGCTAAGAAACTAAACCGGGTTTGAATGGTTTCACACTGAGCGCCTGCCCCCAGCCACCCATTGCCTGCCCCCCAGCCGCCCACTGCCTGCCCCATAGGAATCCCAGCAATAAATAGCATGGGGACCATAGGAATCCCAGCAATAAACACCACGGGGATCATAGGAATCCCAGCAATAAACACCACGGGGATCATAGGATTCCCAGCAATAACCACCATGGGGATCATAGGAATCCCAGCAATAACCACCATGGGGATCATAGGAATCCCAGCAATAACCACCATGGGGATCATAGGAATCCCAGCAATAAACACCATGGGGATCATAGGAATCCCAGCAATAACCACCATGCGGATCATAGGATTCCCAGCAATAACCACCACGGGGATCATAGGAATCCCAGCAATAACCACCACGGGGATCATAGGAATCCCAGCAATAACCACCACGGGGATCATAGGAATCCCAGCAATAACCACCACGGGGATCATAGGAATCCCAGCAATAACCACCACGGGGATCATAGGAATCCCAGCAATAACCACCACGGGGATCATAGGAATCCCAGCAATAACCACCACGGGGATCATAGGAATCCCAGCAATAACCACCACGGGGATCATAGGAATCCCAGCAATAACCACCACGGGGATCACAGGAATCCCAGCAATAAACACCACGGGGATCATAGGAATCCCAGCAATAACCACCATGCGGATCATAGGATTCCCAGCAATAACCACCATGGAGATCATAGGAATCCCAGCAATAACCACCATGGGGATCATAGGAATCCCAGCAATAACCACCATGCGGATCATAGGATTCCCAGCAATAACCACCATGCGGATCATAGGATTCCCAGCAATAACCACCACGGGGATCATAGGAATCCCAGCAATAACCACCACGGGGATCATAGGAATCCCAGCAATAAACACCAAGGGGATCATAGGAATCCCAGCAATAAACACCACGGGGATCATAGGAATCCCAGCAATAAACACCACGGGGATCATAGGAATCCCAACAATAAACACCACGGGGATCATAGGAATCCCAGCAATAAACACCACGGGGATCATAGGAATCCCAGCAATAACCACCACGGGGATCATAGGAATCCCAGCAATAAACACCACGGGGATCATAGGAATCCCAGCAATAAACACCACGGGGATCATAGGAATCCCAGCAATAAACACCACGGGGATCATAGGAATCCCAGCAATAACCACCACGGGGATCATAGGAATCCCAGCAATAACCACCACGGGGATCATAGGAATCCCAGCAATAACCACCACGGGGATCATAGGAATCCCAGCAATAACCACCACGGGGATCATAGGAATCCCAGCAATAACCACCACGGGGATCATAGGAATCCCAGCAATAACCACCACGGGGATCATAGGAATCCCAGCAATAACCACCACGGGGATCATAGGAATCCCAGCAATAACCACCACGGGGATCATAGGAATCCCAGCAATAAACACCACGGGGATCATAGGAATCCCAGCAATAACCACCACGGGGATCATAGGAATCCCAGCAATAACCACCACGGGGATCATAGGAATCCCAGCAATAACCACCACGGGGATCATAGGAATCCCAGCAATAACCACCACGGGGATCATAGGAATCCCAGCAATAACCACCACGGGGATCATAGGAATCCCAGCAATAAACACCATGGGGATCACAGGAATCCCAGCAATAAACACCATGGGGATCACAGGAATCCCAGCAATAAACACCATGGGGGTCACAGGAATCCCAGCAATAACCACCATGGGGATCACAGGAATCCCAGCAATAACCACCATGGGGATCACAGGAATCCCAGCAATAACCACCATGGGGATCACAGGATTCCCAGCAATAACCACCATGGGGATCACAGGAATCCCAGCAATAACCACCACGGGGATCACAGGATTCCCAGCAATAACCACCACGGGGATCACAGGAATCCCAGCAATAACCACCACGGGGATCATAGGAATCCCAGCAATAACCACCACGGGGATCATAGGAATCCCAGCAATAACCACCACGCGGGATCGGATCATAGGAATCCCAGCAATAACCACCACGGGGATCCTAGGAATCCCAGCAATAAACACCACGGGGATCATAGGAATCCCAGCAATAAACACCACGGGGATCATAGGAATCCCAGCAATAAACACCACGGGGATCATAGGAATCCCAGCAATAACCACCACGGGGATCATAGGAATCCCAGCAATAACCACCACGGGGATCATAGGAATCCCAGCAATAACCACCATGGGGATCATAGGAATCCCAGCAATAACCACCATGGGGATCATAGGAATCCCAGCAATAACCACCATGGGGATCATAGGAATCCCAGCAATAAACACCATGGGGATCATAGGAATCCCAGCAATAAACACCATGGGGATCATAGGAATCCCAGCAATAAACACCATGGGGATCATAGGAATCCCAGCAATAAACACCATGGGGATCATAGGAATCCCAGCAATAAACACCATGGGGATCATAGGAATCCCTGCAATAAACACCATGGGGATCATAGGAATCCCAGCAATAACCACCATGGGGATCATAGGAATCCCAGCAATAAACACCATGGGGATCATAGGAATCCCAGCAATAACTACCATGGGGATCATAGGAATCCCAGCAATAAACACCATGGGGATCATAGGATTCCCAGCAATAACCACCATGGGGATCATAGGAATCCCAGCAATAAACACCATGGGGATCATAGGAATCCCAGCAATAACCACCATGGGGATCATAGGAATCCCAGCAATAAACACCATGGGGATCATAGGAATCCCAGCAATAACCACCATGGGGATCATAGGAATCCCAACAATAACCACCATGGGGATCATAGGAATCCCAGCAATAACCACCATGGGGATCATAGGAATCCCCGCAATAAACAGCATGGGGATCATAGGAATCCCAGCAATAACCACCATGGGGATCATAGGAATCCCAGCAATAACCACCATGGGGATCATAGGAATCCCAGCAATAACCACCATGGGGATCATAGGATTCCCAGCAATAACCACCATGGGGATCATAGGAATCCCAGCAATAACCACCATGGGGATCATAGGAATCCCAGCAATAACCACCATGGGGGTCACAGGAATCCCAGCAATAACCACCATGGGGATCATAGGAATCCCAGCAATAACCACCATGGGGATCATAGGAATCTGCCGGCACCGTAACCATTGCACCCAGCTTTTACGCTAAGAAACTAAACCGGGTTTGAATGGTTTCACACTGAGCGCCTGCCCCCAGCCACCCATTGCCTGCCCCCCAGCCACCCATTGCCTGCCCCCCAGCCGCCCACTGCCTGACCCCAACCCCCACTGTCTGGCCCCCAACCACCCACTGTCTTCCCCCCAAACGCTCACTGTCTTCCTCCCTCTACAGATATCACTGAGGAGGAAAGAAGTTCCTAATTCACCGTAATCAGTGACATCATTAACGCCATGTTCGGCCGAGGAATGTCACATTCCATCCAAATAAGCGCCATATTGAGATATGTATTGCAGAAGGGAGTCTTCGTCTTTAGATATATTAGAAAAGTAGGCTGGACCGCAGGTGTTACTTTGGAACTGTGCCAGCGAAAACTGCAACCATAACCACTACACCGCGTGACGTGGTACCTAGATTGTCCCTTTATTAAAACATGTTTCATATAATCTGGGGCATACACTCATGGTATATACATGCAGAGTGTGGAATACACTACACAAATATAAAACAATATTAAATGAATTTAGTATAGAGGCTGTAGCGGAGAGGTAGTATAATCCACAGTATCTCCGCTGGGTAACAGGAACAGCATAGAATCCTTCAAGCAAAATAAGTACAGCATGCAGTAAACCTGGTAGAGTTGTATAAATCCTCCTTCCCAAGAACTAGACGACACATGGGCTGGGAGTCAACTGCGCTTTTAATCACAGGTCACAGTATTTATGTGGTTCCCCATGCAAGGGGTTTCCCTACTGACATTACAGGGGTTGTACAGTAGGGGACTACATGGAGAACTTAACAACCTGGACATTTCTCCCATCATGCACTGCTGTACGAGAGGGATACTCCCACTAGAATATACCGTTAAGTGGATTATCCCTCCGTGCTGCAAAACCGATATTTTACATGAAAATTAATAACTTTTACATTATTTGCTTTATTCAACCGAATGGTCATTCGGTAGATAGCTGGGGTCTGAGCGCACAGTTCGTGAAAGTACCGCTCAGATCCCAGCATAAATAACCGAACGCTGCACGAAAATACATATTACTTTATATTCATCTTAAAATAACAAATACATATAGGGGAACAAACTACCGAAGGACCGGTGCTCCCGAATGGCCTGGAATTCCAGTGGTATTCGTGCCGTCGAGTAGACGATTTTAGTTCCAGGTGCTCAACGATCAAATACCGCTGGTCTAACAAAGGAACCAAGATGGCTGACCGCCGCGTGGTCGGTAGCCGAACGGCGGCCACCCTGAACCCTGATAATCACTGAAGGAAACATTATTGCAATCTTTAATGGGAGACACACGACCTCCTGTGTGTGGTCTCCCATTCGGTAGTTAGTTCGTTCGGTATCACGTATTCATCCGCTTACAAAAATGTGGTTAATGACATTTAATGTCCACACAGGAAAAGTTGTGCTGAGCAACAACCAAATCCACAGAAGGGTTAATGCTGAGCAGCAATTATGCAAATGAGATCTGGTAACTGCCTTTGGGGTCAAAGGCCGGTTACAGCCTATCAGACCTAGAGGAGGGGTATTTAGGCCCAGTTCTCATCCTGCTCAGTGCCCTGTCGTGGTTTCCCTTGTGGTTGTTCGAGAGCGCGTTATTGATTCTGGTTATTTGACTTTGGCATTGTTTTTGACTTCCCTGTTTTCTTGCATCCCTGACTCCTGGCTTTTCCTTATCGTTGTGTCTCTTTCTGTTTCCCTTGACCTCGGCTATTCCTGACTATTCTTTGGTACGTTAGTCCGGCCATTCTAAGGTCCGGTATACGTTACTTGAAAGCCACCCAATCAGAGTGCTCTGTGTCATTTTACACAGCATGGGAAAGTTCTTTTGAATTTTCCCACGCTGTGTAAAATGACTCATAACACTCTGATTGGCTTAAACCCACCAATCAGAGTGTTCTAAGCCTAATTGCAGGGCGGGGCAAGGCTTTATAAGCCTTGACCCGCCCTGCGGAGCTCAGTCTGCGGCGTGCCCTCGAAGGGCGAACATGGATTAATTTTTTTTTGCGCTCGTTTTTTTTTTTTTTTAAAGTGCGACGGGTATAATGGATTTTTATTTGGCCTTTTTGGGGGCTGAAGAAAGAAGATTTTAGAAAAAAGAAGACGTCAAATGGTAAGTTTAATTTTTTTTTTACAGGTTAGTTATTTTATTCCCCCCTCACTATTTTTAGGGTGAGGGGGGTAGGTAGGGGATAGTTTTTTTGGGTGGGGGGTGACTAGGGGCTTGGGACCCCTAGTCACCTTGATTGGGGGGTTTTCATTTAGGGCCCCCACCCACCGCTCAGGGGTGGGGGCCAGGGGGAAGGACAGTAGGTCCCCCTTATTGTTTATTAGGGCCCCCACCCACCAAGCAGGGTGGGGGGGGAGGACAGTAGGTCCCCTTATTGTTACTGGGCCCCATCCACCGCCAGGGTTCCCCTTACTGGGGCCCCCACCCACCGCTCAGGGGTGGGGGCCGGGGGGGGGAGGACAGTAGGTCCCCCCCTCTTATTGTTTTACTGGGGCCCCCACCCACCGCTCAGGGGTGGGGGCCGGGGGGGGAGGACAGTAGGCCCCCCCCCTTATTGGTTTATTAGGGCCCCCACCCACCGCGCAGGGGTGGGGGGGAGGACAATAGGTCCGCCCCCCTTATTGTAATTTGTCATTTTTTTTCAACAGTGAGCAGCCCCATAGAGTGAGAGGGGGTACTGGGGGGGCTTATGAAGTGGTGGGGAGCACTGCTCCCTGCCGCTTCTGTCTTTACATATTACAAGGAGGGAGCTGCATGCCGGTAGCTCCCTCCTTGTAACAAACTGAACGAACAAACAAACACTGATACATTGTGTTTGTTTGTTTGTTCGGCTGATATGTCTATTCACTCATTCGTCTGTCTGATGAATGAGTGAATAGATGAAATTCCCGTTCGCATGTCCAGGTGTTTCACTGGGCATGTGCGGGAATCTCACAGTCTGTCTAGTGTGGGCTGATGACGTGTCCCACAGGGACTTCACCTACCCACACAAAGATTGCGACGCCCTGAATATAGATCGGGGCAGAAAATAAGGATTAAAAAATAGGTAATGTGGGGGGCTTGGGGGTGACTAGTGGGTCAATTGGATGTAGTGGAGGCGGGAGGGGGGTTAAAAAAAAAACGAGATTCGGCATGACAGTGCCGCTTTAAGAACCAGAGAAGCTACTAGAAACAAGACCAGACACATGAATATGCCTTTAGCACCCCACTTCTCCAAACCTATTGTCCCTGAATTTCCTGTACCGACCGAACCTGAGCCCATGGAGTTGGGGGTCACCAGACTGTCGGAAGCAGAAAAACAATATAGGAGAAAAGAAGGCCTATGTCTATACTGCGGTAGAAAAGGACATATGAGAGACAATTGTCTCATACATCCGGAAAACTACCGCACCTCAAAGGGACAGGTCTTAGGTGTAATGGAAACGTCCTCTGGAATGGATAAAAATAGGTTTCTCCTTGATATTACTATTGCCTTTGAAAATAAGAACTTTTCATGCAAAGCCCTGATGGATTCAGGTGCCGCTGGAAACTTCATTGACGTTCAATTTGTTAAAGGTAATACTATACCTATCAAGGAGAGACTATCACCCCTAGCTGTTGAAGCTATTGATGGGAGACCACTCTCACAACCATTGATTACACACGAAACCTCACCCATTAATGTGTCCATTGGTGCCTTACATAAGGAAGAGATTACATTTCAGGTTATTGCATCCCCTTCCTGTCCGATCATATTAGGCTTTCCATGGCTTAACAAGCATAACCCTCATATTGACTGGGCTAATGGGGAAATATTAGAATGGGGTAAGGATTGTTATGAAAGGTGTATATTGAATCTTGTCAAAAGAGTGGGCACTATTGGATTACCCACTAGTACACCTCAAAACCCGGAAATCCCTATACAGTACCAAGACATTAAAGAAGTATTCAGCAAAACTCAGTCGAATACTCTACCTCCTCACAGACCTTATGACTGTTCTATTAATTTACTACCTGGCGCTATGCCACCTAAGGGAGCAGTCTATGCTCTGTCACCTCAGGAGAGTAGAGTAATGGAGGAATATATTAAGGATTCATTGAATGAAGGCCACATACGAAAATCATCCTTGCCTGCTGGGGCAGGATTCTTTTTTGTATCTAAAAAGGACGGTGAGTTGCGCCCATGTATCGATTACAGGGCATTGAACAAAATCACCATTAAGAACGCCTACTCCATTCCTCTTATTGCTGAATTATTTGATAGACTCCAAGGTGCTAAAGTATTTACTAAACTTGATCTTAGAAGTGCTTACAATTTAGTGAGAATCAAGGAAAACCACGAGTGGAAGACTGCACTTAATACCAGAAGTGGACACTATGAATATCTAGTGATGCCATTCGGGTTGTGCAATGCTCCAGCGGTTTTCCAAGATTTCATAAATGATGTACTCAGGGATTACATTTACTCGTTTGTCTTGGTCTATCTGGATGATATCCTTATTTATTCTCCTGACATTCAAACTCACTGTGATCACGTTAGACAAGTTCTGCAGACCTTGTTAAAGAATCAACTTTATTGTAAATTAGAAAAATGCATCTTTGACCAATCTGAAGTACAGTTTTTGGGATATAATATCTCTGCCTCGGGGTTTCAAATGGATCCTAAAAGGCTGGAATCGGTTCTACAATGGCCTTTACCCACTGGGTTGAAAGCCATTCAAAAGTTCATTGGTTTTGCCAATTATTACAGAAGGTTTATAAAGGGATTTTCTTCAGTAATAGCCCCCATCACCAATATGACACGCAAGGGGGTTAGCAGTACGATATGGTCTAAGGAGGCTGTAGAAGCCTTTGAAACTCTCAAACAGCGGTTTGCCTCTGCCGACATATTGATACATCCTGACACCAGTAAGCCTTTCATACTAGAAGTTGCTGCATCAGAGACAGGGGTAGGGGCAGTTCTCTCCCAGAGGGAGAGCCAGGATACCCCATTGCATCCTTGTGGTTACTTCTCTAGAAAGTTGTCGCCTGCCAAGCGCAATTATGATATTGGCAATAGGGAATTGTTGGCCATTATTCTAGCTCTCAAGGAGTGGCGACATCTTTTAGAGGGTTCCAAGGACCCCCTTTTGATCATTACTGATCACAAAAACCTGGCTTACATAGGAGATGCTAAACGATTGTCTTCTAGACAAGCTAGGTGGTCTCTGTTTCCTTTCTCGCTTTAATTTTCTTATTACTTATAGACCTGGTTCTAAATATGTCAAGCCTGACGCCTTATCCAGACAGTTTGATACTGAGTCTATACAAGAGCAAGAAAAGTCCCATATCATTCCCCCGGAATGTATCATTGCTTCCACTATCCTTTCATTGTCCTCTCCGCTGCTTGGCTCCATCATGGAGGCTCAGTCTCAGGCACCCTGTGGTAAACCTCAGGACAAATTGTTTGTTCCATTGGGGGAAAGGGTTAATATCATGAAGGTGTTTCACGACAATGTGTCTGCTGGTCACCCAGGTATTAATAAATCCACTTCTGCTATCATGAGGTCATTCTGGTGGGATTCCCTCATGTGCAGGCTTGTTCTGTTGTGCGGTTTCCAAAGTGCCTCATAAACGCCCTTGTGGCTTGTTACAACCTCTTCCCGTTCCTGAGGTCCCATGGTCCCACTTGTCTATGGATTTCATTGTAGAACTTCCTAGTTCTAATGGTTATACCACTATTCTCATGGTTGTTGACCGTTTTTCTAAAATGGCTCACTTTATACCTCTCAAGAACTTACCGTCATCTCAAGACCTGTTACTGATCTTTATACGTGAGATTGTCCGTCTGCATGGCATTCCTCACAAAATTGTATCTGATAGAGGTTCTCAGTTTGTATCCCAGTTTTGGAGGGCTTTCAATAATCAATTGGGGATTGAATTGTCTTTTTCATCCTCTTACCACCCCCAAGCTAATGGTACAGCTGAGAGGGCTAACCAGTCTTTGGAGTTATACTTGCGTTGTTTCGTTAATAGCACTCAAGACAATTGGTCCAAATTATTACCATGGGCCGAGTTTGCTAGGAACAATGCTGACCATGACTCCTCTGGGCCTAGTCCATTTTTTGTTAATAATGGTCGGCATCCTACTGTCCTACCGGCTGTTTTTTCTGACACGGCTATTCCTGCTTTGGATGACCGTCTGGCTTCCATCCGTGATACCTGGGTTAAAAGTTCAATCTGCTCTGGGTACTGCTGCTGACCGTTTCAAGCATTTTGCTGATAAACTCCGAGGTGCCAACCCTGTTTACCAAGTGGGTGAGAGGGTTTGGTTATCTTCTCGTAACATCAGGCTCAAAGTCCCTAGCATGAAATTTGCTCCTAGGTTCCTTGGACCTTTTTGTGTCCTTCGTAGGCTCAATCCTGTTGCGTACTCTCTGGCCCTTCCGGCCTCCTTGAAAATTCCTAATACCTTTCATGTGTCCTTGCTCAAACCTATTGTTTGCAATAAATATACTGTCTCAAGTGTCCCTCCTCCTCCCTTAGTTTTTTCTGGACAGGAAGAGTATGAGGTCTCCTCCATAATTGATTCCAGGTTTTCTCTGGGCACTTTACAGTACTTGGTGGATTGGAAAGGTTATGGACCAGCCGATCGTTCTTGGGTTCCGGCATCTGATATACATGCTGGCCGCAAAATTTGCTATTTTCACGCCAAATTTCCTCTCAAACCTGGTCCTGCCCGCCCGTTGGGCGTTCCTCAGGTGGGGGGTAATGTCACGTATTCATCCGCTTACAAAAATGTGGTTAATGACATTTACTGTCCACACAGGAAAAGTTGTGCCGAGCAGCAACCTAATCCACAGAAGGTTTAATGCTGAGCAGCAATTATGCAAATGAGATCTGGTAACTGCCTTTGGGGTCAAAGGCCGGTTACAGCCTATCAGACCTAGAGGAGGGGTATTTAGGCCCAGTTCTCAGCCTGCTCAGTGCCCTGTCATGGTTTCCCTTGTGGTTGTCCGAGAGCGTGTTGTTGATTCTGGTTATTCTGGTTATTTGACTTTGGCATTGTTTTTGACTTCCCTGTTTTCTGGCATCCCTGACTCCTGGCTTTTCCTTATCGTTGTGTCTCTTTCTGTTTCCCTTGACCTCGGCTATTCCTGACTATTCTTTGGTACGTTAGTCCGGCCATTCTAAGTCCGGTATACGTTACCTATCAGTCCTCTGTGTTACACAGTTCTACGTGCTGGATCATTCTGTAGTCCTGGCATTCGGGAAGCTATTGTATGAATGCTGGTGGCTTTCTCGCCGCCAGCATACGAATGCTCTTGTTCGCACAATACACATATACAGCTATCAACTTGGTTCTAACAGTCCTTAAAGGGATAGCATCCCACACATGAAAATACATGCTGAAGTGACTGGTTTTGCCACAGAGGCTGTGTGTAAAGTAGACACGTCTATCACAGGTCTATGATCGCGTACATGGAATACATTTTTACAAGTCTCCCTTTCTCGCTATCTCACTGAAATTAAAAAGAAATCTCTGCTCCTTGCTACCAATTAGATGTATATATTTTCTAAGTGTATATGTTATGAACAGACTGTTCAGTGATCTTAGTTTGTAACGGTTATACATTCATTCTTATCAGCGAGGCAGCGAGCTAACTTAAACCTTGTAACATTGTACATGGCAATGTAGCCAAATCCACCAGGAGTTTGCAGTGATGGTTCTATGAATGTATGGGTATTGTTCCAAAGTTCAGCCTCTCTGCCGCTGCTCAGGTAATGTTTATTATTTGCACAGAGCTGTCCAACCCTGGATGCAGTTATAGTCTGAGAGCTCCAGGGATAGGTTAACTCTGCTCTTGCGGCTATTATTGGTAAGATTAGATGTCTTCAAACGGGTAAATGCTAAAGCTTCTGTATTATATAAGCAGCTGCAGAGGAGGTCTATTTTATTTGTCACACTGCTTGAAAATTACGTAATGGAAAACGTCATGGCGTTTGAAAGCACCATAATCATTACAATCAGTTTAGCATTCCCTTTTACTGAAAGGAATATTCACGACTCTGGGAGGACTGACAAGGGAACTGCAAGTTTTATGCCAAAATAGCCAAACCGAAAAAAAAAACTGACTTACAGATTTTTTTGGTTATTGTGACCGAAAATGTGAAGTTGCATTGGGGATTATTTACTGAACTCCGAATTGAAAGCCAAATGGCAAATTTGAGGCAAAAATAGCTGCATTCCTAAATTCAGTTAGAGTGACAGCATGGCTATTCTGGTCTAGATTTTCATAATTTGGGGCCAGTTCACTCAAATTCTGAGTTCAGGGAATAAAGCCTATAAAATTCTAACAATTCAGGCTTTAGAAGATAACTCTCTGTGTAATTTAAATGATATGAACATGCAGATTCTGTGTTTAATTTCGATTTATTTTCCAGGGTTCCTTGGTATGTTACATATACACATCTCAGTGGGCAGCCATCAACTAATCACATTATAAGTCGCTATGAATCTACCCTTTTGACCTCAAGAAGCCTAAATATTCATTGGCATCATTAGCCAATCACGTTAATACACGCAGAATGACCCGACAAACGTTCTCACCTAGTGATTTCAACACTTTGCTAACTATTACCGCCCACTGGGAAACTTAATCGTGGACTGTGGAACAAAGTAAACCATTTACTCTTTGCAAGGCAATTCCTTTAACCATTTTTCAATCAAACACATGTAGAAAAGGCATGTTTGCTTGAAAAACAGAGTGAAAATCGAGTCAGAGACACTTGCTTGTGAAACATCAATGTATATAGAGAATACATTGTTCAAGGCTCTCTATCATGTCATACGAAACAGAAGACCCATCTATGGCTTGTGATTCTTCATTACATTCCTCTTTTCCCAGGAAACATACTGGTCAGACTGAGTTGGCCGATGCTGATGATCAGTATTCTAAACCTTCACAGAGTGTCCATGATGTAAAGACTGTGCAAACCCCAGCAGGGCCAAGTGAAACCATCCCAGAGATTGAGATAAAGCTGGAATCTAGTGACGATGAAGATGGGAAGAATGAAGCTTGTTCCTTTACTCAACCAGGAGCCAGTGCAAGAAGCCTTGTCTCATATCCAAATAAAACTGTGAATATTCCAGATTTTGGGAAGGGTGAAACTATTGATAAGGATTTTATAAGACCATTACCTGATGCTCACAGTCACAGCCATTTCACAATCCGACCCATGAGGAAGAGAAAGTCCACATCAGAAGTGTGGCAGTTTTTTTATCGTGATGCTAATAACATTTGCCGAGCAATATGTGGTATTTGCAGAATGAGTGTCAGCCGAGGGAAATTAGGAGGGAACTTTGGGACAACGGCCCTTAAACGCCATTTGGAAAACAAACACCCTATGGAATGGGCGCAACGAAAATCAATGAGACACCAGAGAGGAGATGAAGAAGAAGAAGAGGAACCTTTTGAGGAGGAAGAAGAAAAGGATGAACCCTATGAAAAGACATTCAATGAACATGCTACATTATACAGCTCCCAAGAAACCTCTGAAAATAGCAGAATGGGATCTTCAGAGTCCCATGATTCTCCTAAAACATATGAGATCATTGATTCCAGTGATGAGGGAGAAGATGATGATAAAGTTAGGGGGGAGATAAATGGAGTGGAAATTGATGAGGAGATTGAAATAAAGAGGCTGAGGCTCCTCGCCAGGGAGGACAATATGAGAATGAATCAATATCGGGGTTCCACACTTGATATGAGAGTCACTGGTAAGCAATCCATAGGAACGGTAAATATACAGCTCCCCAGTACATCATCTTCGGGTTATTCCGGAAACTCATCAGTACCTGCAGGCACCAAGAAAAGGAAATCTACCTCTGCTGTGTGGCAGTTTTTCTACATTGATCGCACAAATATTTGCAGAGCAATCTGTACTCTTTGCCAGTTAAGTGTCAGCCGTGGAAAACAAGGTGGACATTTTGGAACATCAGCATTAATGCGGCACCTCGAAGGAAAGCACCCGTTAGAATGGGCAAAAGGCAAGCTGAACAAGTCAAAAAGCAATAATATCATTGAGGTGGAAGAGGAGGAAGAGGAAGAAGCAGAGGAACAGCTGGATTCAGTTTTTCCTCATCAACAGGTGCCTTTTGGTCATTTAAGTTCATCAGGTTTCTCTGAATATTCTGAAGTGTCCACTAATTTGGCCGCAGCCATGCCCTTGGAGTACGATAATGGATTAGTAAAAGGAAGGAGTGAGATAAGTAGAGACTGTGCCATGGGTACATTATCCTCAGTACAATATCAGCACATTGCTGCCATGACAAAGGATGTCAATGGTAATGGAAAATATGCCCCAAATCACCCAAAAGCCCAGTCATGGAACAAGAACATTACAGAGTTGATGTGTGGCCTAGCGCTCCCATATTCATTCATCAACTCCAAAGCATTCTTGACGTTTATGCAAAGAGCAGATCCTCTTTACTCTTTGCCAAAGAAATCGTTTTTCTCGGGTAGGGCTGTGCCCCAGTTGTATGAAGCTGTGTGTGAGCAGGTGGCTGGTGAATTAAAGAGGTCCGAATGTGCGCAGATCCACATTACTGCACACATGTGGAACACTGACCTTCCTATGAATTTTTTGGCTCTAACAGCACATTGGGCCATGTTCACCTCAGAGACTCAGTCATCCAGTACAAGGAGGTACGCTGTGCTCTGTGTCAAACGATTTCCCAAACAATTCAATGAAAGCAAAATCCAACAAGAACTCATTCATCAGGTTAACCTTTGGCTTTCTCCCAGTGCCCTGAAACCTGGTTTCTTCATCTGCAGTGGGGACTTCAATCTTGTCCACGCCATTAAAGGTGCTAACTATAGCTATATACCTAGCTTTACTCATTCCCTCAGTATACTCGTTATGGATTTTCTGCAGAATAACCACTTTATAAGCAGCATGCTGGTTGCAGCCAGGAAACTTTGCAGTCATTTTATTAACTCTTCCCGAGCAGGCAAGATCCTGAGTGAGCTTCAGTATCAGTATAGCTTGCCCAAACACTCATTGAAACTGGAGACTGTTCCTCATTGGACATCTACATTCTACATGCTACAGAGACTTCTAGAGCAACAAAGAGCTGTCCAGGAGTATTTGGCAACATACAAGTTAGAATCAGGTGACCTCTTCCTTACTTCTAACCACTGGAATCTTATGGGCTCCTTGGTGTATCTTTTGCAACCCTTTGAGATGGCAACACGAGAGGTTAACGCCAGTGATTGTTCTCTTAGTCAGGTCCTCCCAGAAGTTCGGTATCTTCACATATTCCTTAGACAGATCAGAGGACATTTTGAGGGCAAAGGCGATGCTAATGGTGTTGTCCTGGCAGATAGTTTTGCTTTAAAACTTTCCAGAGACTATGGTGTAAATGAAATGTTCCAAAGGGAAGAATATGTTTTATCCACCTTGCTAGATCCAAGGTTTAAAGGACGGATAGAGGCCATACTCCCACCGGGGTCAGATATTGACCACTGGAAGCAGGTGCTTGTGAAGAAAGTAAAAGAAGTCATGATATCTTCTGCCTCATTTTACCCGCCCTCTCAGTATTACAAAAGAGCTGCTGTTCCTTTTAAAAGGGATTCTGAATGCGACTCTGAGCTTCTAATGGAAAAGCATTACAACCTAGAAGAAAATATTAACACTGTGTCAACTTGGGGAAGTATGGCAGAACCTCCTTTAATTCAGAAAGATAAATCACTGATAGAGCATTTAGAGAGTGTTGGGCTTATGGCTTCTGAGAGTACTGGAGCGTCCTTGTCAACTGAGAGCCACTCAGCATGTGTCATGGTGGAAAAATATCTCCAGGATAACAAGACAATTGGAGCCAAGGAGGACCCGTTGGGCTACTGGGAAAAGAGAAAGTGGCTGTGGCCAGCTCTGACCAAGCTTGCCATAATGTATCTGACTTGCCCACCTTCAAGTATTTTTGCAGAGCGTGTCTTTAAGTCTCCTCGTGGCTTTGTAGACACACAGTGTTCTTTAGAAGTTGTGGAAGAGATAGAGCATATTTATTTTCTGAAGGCTAATCTGGAAAACTTCCCTCACTATACTCCACCACCTCTAATCTCCTCATCAGACAACGAGATGGAGCAAAGCGATAACGAAGATGGGTTTTAGAAGGACAATCCAAGACTACATTTCTTTGTATTTTGGTGAATCAATGCTCACATTTGGAAGAAGAAACTACAAAAGCATAACTTCCTAATACATGCATTTACCAAAAGTCAGTGATTGTTTACCCATCTTAATAGAAATTAACTTGACAACAAGGATTTCTTAAAGAAGTGATATTATAAGTTGGGGTTTACCACAACTGTTAATGCATTATGTAAGTAATGCATTAAATAAGTAGTTTGTAATAAGTGTAAAAATAAATATAAATATTATCTAGTAAGTGTATGGGCTTTTTTTGTGGTTTATAGATTCCAGCCAATCCCTATTGTCCCATTCACCATTGGAGGATAGCCATGCACAGCGGGCGGTATTGTACTGCTGTTCTTTTCTCTGGGTAATAGACTTGTGCACTGTGAATAAAGTTTGATTCGATCAAATCAATTTGTCAAAAAAAAAAAAAAATTTTGTTTGGGTGGTCCAAAATTTATTGATGTGACGATTTGGGCAAATGTTTTCCATGCGATCATTTTGGAGGAAAATATTCAGATGAACCAAAAGGGTGTGAAAATTGACAAATCAGTGTACTGCAAAATATAAATATTATGTATAGATTTTACAGTACACTGCTGGTGTTTTTTTCCCACAATTTGGTTAACTTTACTTTTAGAAAAAATAACCAATAGAGAGGAAAAGAGGAAGAGCATTAAAAACGCTCTCTATATATAATATATTTATTTCATATACAAAACGGATATTTTTACTGTTCCTTATTTTTTTCTCTCCATTGGTCACTTCTCATTTGATCTGTCCCATAGCCATAAATCATCTGGTTTTGGTGTCATGGACAAAACTCCTATTACAATGTAAACAAACTGGCTTGTCCATTGTTAGTTTCGTGATACTTCCATGTGGTGATTTGGAATTACAGAATTTGGACTACCAGCCAATTGCCCAGAATTCAGATAAATCTCAGTTCATTTGAAACCAAATGTACAAGTCTGCTAGGTAAGCATTGTCATATTGGTAAAGCTTCATGCTTAGTACGCCCTGTCTGATAAAATGTAAGTGATGGTAAAGACAGATACACAACGCACTCAAAGATGACCCGAACACGGCCTCCTCTTGGAGATCGGAGCTCCAAACTTTCCATCGAACATCTGTGGGTCTCACCCATTTATATGGGGATAGCAGAATTTGTTATTAAAGGATCACTATAGGGTCAGGAACACAAACATGTATTCCTGACCCTATAGTGTTTAAACCACCATCTAGCCCCCCTGGGCCCCTCATGCCTCCATAAATATAGCAAAATCTTACTGTATTTAAGCTAGAAGCTGTAGATCTGTATGCTGTTAGACTCAAAAAAACAAGCAGTCTGATGAAATCATCAGAAGTGGTAGCCTGATCCAATCGCAGTGCTTCCCCAAAGGATTGGCTAAGACTGACAATGAGGCAGATCAGGGGCAGATTCAAACACAGCCCTGGCCAATCAGCATATCCTCATAGAGATGAATTGACTCTATGAGGAAAGTTCAGTGTCTGCATGCAGAGGGAGGAGATACTGAATGTTTGGATGCATTTTAGGCAGCCATGACCCAGGAAGGATCTCTAAACAGCCATCTGAGGAGTGGCCATTGAAGTTATAACTAGGCTGTAATGTAAGCACTGCATTTTCTCTGAAACAAACTTGAAGGTAAGGATTCTACTCACCAGAACAAATTCAATAAGCTGTAGTTGTTCTGGTGACTCAAGTGTCCCTTTAAGGCTTTCCATTTTTTGGGTTATAGGGGGTACAGTGGCGGCTGGTGACTTTTCACATCGGTTGGAGCCAGACTTTACACATTGGTTTAACTCTGACACTAAATATGTCTATATGGCCCTACTACCTCCAAAATATGTAGACGATTCCATATATGGGGAATAAGCTAGGGATCGACCAATTATCGGTCTGGCTGATATTCTGTATTTCCAGCAATATCGGTATTGACCAATAAAGATACAGATGCAGACCAGGACTGCCATTAGGGTCCTGGGGGGCCCAGCACACTCTTACTTACCTTCCCAGCAGCTCCTGTGTCTAACTCTCATGAGTCCCGTGGCCGTCAGAGCATTGCCACGGGTTACCATGGCAACGCTCCGTGCGGCAAACAGGCCGCGAGAGTTAGATAGGGGAGCTGCTGGGAAGGTAGGTGTAACAGACTGTTTTGCACACAAGAGGTTAAAAACCGTTTAGGCAATATTCCCCTTTTAAATACACGAACAGCTGCTGCAAGCAGCAATCTCCCGAATTGCAAACACATGAATACTCAAACTCCCGAACACACGAATGCTGTTAAACAGCCGAACAGGAAAAACCATACGAACAGCTTACACTCCTGGCAGTCGCACTGTAACAGCATAAAATCCAATTCCCCCAAGAACGAGACGACACTTCGTTTGAGGGTCAAGCAGTACTGATTTACCGGGGCTACCTGCGCTGCTTTTATGCAGGTCTCCCACCTGGTGGACACTCCCCTAGGGGACCAGATGGAAGACTGGGAAACATATTGGACATTGACCAATCACAAGCTTACAATCCCACAATGCATTACAATCCCTCTTCTCTGTCCTGGAGTTAATTTGGAAGTAATCCAATTATCTCCAAGGACAGAGGCAAAACTCCATTAACCACATGGCAGACAAAGGACAATAAAAGACATAAAAATACACCAGGTTACATTTATCACATAGAACATACACATTCTACCTATCCCCAGATAGCTTAGATCTGAGCACACATTATTACCGAATGGCGCTCAGATCACGTACATACAGTTCAATTGCCATGGAGCCAAAGTCTTTCCCACAGTCTTTCAGTATACGGCTGGGCTCCATGGCATAGCTATCTGGGGTAGCATGGTTAAAACAGTAAAGTACCGAATGGACCGGTGTTCGGATAATTGACTGCAGGTAGGAGGAGGGAGGTCGGCGGCTCAGCGGTGTTCGTGACTTTAACAGTCCGCAGAAAGGCACGAACCAGCCTTTCTGCAGGGAAAAAAACAGTGTTAAACATGGGGCCATAGTCCAGCGGCAGGAGGTGGGCGACCATGCTCCTCCAGTGGCCAGTGGCAAGGTTGGTTCCACCACAGTAGGTAAGTGTTATGTCACAAGTGGTTTAAATGTGGAACACAACTGCAGATTATAAATTTCCTTATTTTTTATAATAGAGAGTGAAATGAGAATCCTTTAATTAATAAGGTTACTGTAGCTTTAAGTCAGCGTGGCTTTTGCAGGTTGTTAGTTGAAGACATAAAGCATTAATAATTGTAATAGTATTTTAGTAGTAGCAGATTTTAGCAAGCAGGGAACAGTTCATTATCAAAGTAAGAACTCAGAGATAGTATCAAATTGTATACTTATGATTGTTGGGAGTTGTCCTCCAAAGACAGGTTAGTTTGAGTCCGCAGGATGATTAAACAGTCCGGTTTCCAATAATTAGAGAGCAAGTAAATCCAATACACGGTCCGTGGTCAAAGGGAGATGAGAAGGCAGAAATCCGTTTAGACAGTCCAAGGTTCGATACACAGTAATAACGGAGAAGAGCATAGCCGGCAATGTGCTTGCGGAAGTAACAACCAGAAATCGCTAAGCAATTTTGGATCTGGCGCGGTCTCTCTATAAGGCTTGAGAGAGCCGCGTCAGAGAGGGGGCGGGGACGGTTGCGCATACCGGAAATGCCGGAACGGAGCCGAAAAGATAAGTCCTGACAGTAAGAGTGTGCTGGGCCCACTCTGCACAGTCCATGCCACCGGACCAAAAGGGAATGCCATATTCCCCCTCCTTGGCCAGGTAAGCAGCAGGGAGAGGGGACTAAAACATAATTTTTTTTTAAGTTAAAAAAATAAAAATGCCCCCCCATTTTACACACTTAACATACCTACACAAACACTCACTGCACAATCACACTGCATTCATTATATACACACACTACACAAACACTCACGGCACAAACACATTTAGAGTATTAAAAATATTTTATTTTCATTAATAAGGTCATTGACTGATCATAAGAACAACTTTGGAACGCAAATGTGTTCGATACACAGGTTATGATTGTGTTATATGAATAAAGTTTGATGACGTCGCCGACCAAAAACGTCATACCCGGAAGTGGAATGACGATTAAGAACGCTGGAACGCACGTTGCGTTCCGTTAGACGCAACCTGCAAGTGGAAGAAACAAGGACTGAAACCGGTGAAACTGGGCTATTTAAAAAGCAGAAGAGACAGACAGAACACACAACAGCCAACTGAGGAAGCCTTTTAATAAGGCGAAACGCGTTTTGGACTACTGTTATTGACTATATAGCCTATCCAGACATTGATCTGGTATTATACTATTGATTTTATGTTTTGATTTTTCATTTGGATTAATAAAGTAGCTTTTTGAAAGAAATCTCTTTAACCTGGCATCTTTATAATTAGGGGCCGGTCAAGAGGGAGAAGGAAAGCACTGATCACTTTGGCAAAGAAGGATTTGGACATCCTCAAATGGTCCAGGGGCGCATATTATCTGAGTCATATGAGGGTATGACTCTAGGCTTGTGAGTGACATCGCTCTTTTATTTTATTATTTAAGTCTTTTAAAACTGTATTGCACTATTTCTTGAATAATTCTGTCTTGCAGAATTACTACCTAGAAGCTCCACCAAAATTCTATAACTTATACAAGTTTACTCTGATTTGCCCGAATGACCCTTCATTAAATGGCTGGGATCTGAGCACACCATCTGGCAAATACCGCTCAGATCCATTCATTAGAATAGACAAGCCATTCGAATGAAGGGTTCATACGAACACACATTGACATTATACAGTGAAATGGGGGCTGTTTGAATATGCGAGTTCGTGAGTTTTAATCTGTCGAACGCCGCTCTATTTTCACGAATGGTTAATCATACGAATGACATGGAAGCCACTGCCGCAGAGACATACTAGGAATGGCAGATGGATTACTGTAGGATCTGGTAGACTTAGAGTTGTGGATAAAAGGCATATTGCACAGTCTGTTGCTCTACATAATTCATTTTCTGCACTTTCAGAGTGTATTGGTGTTGTGGAGAGAGGCACTGAGGCTAGTGGTGTTGTGGAGAGAGGCACTGAGGCTAGTGGTGTTGTGGAGAGAGGCACTGAGGCTAGTGGTGTTGTGGAGAGGGGCACTGAGGCTAGTGGTGTTGTGGAGAGAGGCACTGAAGCTAGTGGTGTTGTGGAGAGAGGCACTGAGGCTAGTGGTGTTGTGGAGAGAGGCACCGAGGCTAGTGGTGTTGTGAAGACCGGCTTGGAGACTATGGTGAGGCCTAATAGAAAGCAGTTGTTGGGGGATTCCATCATAAGAGGTGTGGAGATGGACAATGGTGGTCTTGTGAGGTGTCTTCCCGGAGCTACTGCTCACAGAGACAGGAGACGTATCTGTAATATTGTTAAGTAAGCAAAGCAGGAAGGGGAATTGGATGTAATTGTCCATCTAGGGACAAATGACTTGGCTTGCAATGAGGTTTCAGAGGTTAAGGAAGTTTTTAGTGTTTTTGCCAATGATATATGGCAGGTTGCCTCCACACTGTCATTCTCTGAAGTTCTGCCTGTGCATAACACTCAGAACGACAAGCGGATGCGTATTAGTGACTTTAATTTGTGGCTTGGTGAATGGTGTCGGGAGCAAAGATTTGGCTTTATCTCTCATGGTAGCTCTGTTTGGAATGGAGATAAGCTGTACAAAAAAGATAGTTTGCATCTTTCTCAAAGGGGAACAAATGTTCTCAGTGAGCAGTTCAGAGGTTTTGCTAGGATGTATTTAAACTAGGAGGGGGGGGGGGGCAAAAGGGTGATAAAACATCAAGCCAATTGCCCCCCCAAAACAAGGACAGAAGGTGCCTATAGCAAGTGTGTTAAAAAATGATAAGCTTAGAGTCATGTCTACAAATGCTCGCAGTTTAGGGAATAAGATCCATGAACTTGTGGCAATAATGGCAACTGATAGTGTAGATTTAGTCGCTGTTACTGAGACATGGTATAATGAGAAAAATGACTGGGACATAGCAATACCAGGGTACTCTTTATATAGGAAAGATAGGGAAGGCAAGAAAGGGGGAGGGGTGGCCTTGTATATGAAGGATAGCATAAAATCTAGCCTAATAAAAGTTAGTGAGGCAAACATAGAGTCCGTTTGGGTTACGTTAGAATTTGGTAATCACACAGTAACTCGTGTAGGTGTGATTTATAGGCCCCCAGGACAAATTGAAGAGTTAGATAATCTACTAGTTGAGGAAATAGCTAAAATGACAATGAAGGGGGAAGTTATCATCATGGGTGACTTTAATCTTCCTGATGTAAATTGGAAAACAAAATTAGCTACTTGTGCCAGGAGCACACATATTCTAAACTCCCTACTGGGATTGTCTCCAAAACAAGTTGTTGAGGAGCCAACTCGTAAAGAGGCCATACTAGATTTAGTGTTAACAATTGGAGATTTGGTGTCAGATATTACTGTAGGTGAAAGTTTAGGATCCAGTGATCATCAGTCAGTGTGGTTTAACAAAAGGACAGTGACTGAGTCACACCACACAAAAACAAAAGTTTTAGACTTTAGAAAAACAGACTTTTCTAAAATTAGAATATGTGTAGAGGAGTCATTATCAGACTGGAGCAATTTAAATGGAGTCCAAGAGAAATGGGATTATTTAAAAGTTGCACTATTGAAGGCAACAGAAAATTGCATTAGGCTTGTCAGTAAAAGCGAAAAATTCAAGAAACCACTGTGGTACTCCGCAGATGTGGCCAAAATAGTTAAAAACAAAAAGTTAGCATTTAGTAATTATTTAAAAAAAACAGAGTGAGGAAGACAAAATAATCTATAAGATTAGGCAGAAAGAGGCTAAGCAAGTTATAAGAGCTTCCAAATCACACACAGAAGAGAAAATAGCACAGTCAGTAAAAAAGGGGGACAAAACTTTTTTAGATACATAAATGAGAAAAGAAAAGTAAAACAAGGATTAGTTAGATTAAAAACAAAAGAAGGAAGGTATGTAGAAGAGGATAAAGTTCTAGCTGACTGCCTCAATGAATATTTTTGTTCTGTATTTACAGATGAAAATGAAGAAAATGGACCTCAGTTGTGAAAAAGGATAAATGAGTCATTTATTACACGTGAGTTTACAGAGGAAGAGGTTCTATTTCAACTGTCAAAAGTAAAGACATAAGTCAATGGGACCTGATGGAATACACCCAAAGTTATTAAAAGAGTTTAGTGGTGTACTAGCAAAACTATTAACAGATTTATTTAACCAATCATTGTTAACAGGAATAGTCCCAGAAGATTGGAAGTTAGCGAATGTGGTGCCCATTTACAAAAAAGGTAATAGGGAGGAGTCGGGCAACTATAGGCCAGTAAGCCTTACTTCAGTAGTGGGGAAAGTGATGGAAACCATGTTAAAGGGTAGGATTGTTGAAGATCTAAAAACACATGGATTTCAAGATCAGAGACAACATGGGTTTACTTCAGGGAGATCATGCCAAACTAATCTTATTGATTTTTTTGATTGGGTAACTAAAATTATAGATCAGGGTGGTGCAGTAGACATTGCTTACCTAGATTTCAGTAAGGCTTTTGATACTGTTGCACATAGAATGCTTATCAATAAACTGCAATCTTTAAGTTTGGATTCCAATATTGTTGAATGGGTAAGGCAGTGGCTGAGTAACAGGCAACAGAGGGTTGTAGTTAATGGAATATATTCGAAGCTTGGACTTGTCACCAGTGGGGTACCTCAGGGATCTGTACTTGGACCCATTCTCTTTAATATTTTTATTAGTGATATTGCAGAAGGTCTTGGTGGTAAGGTATGTCTTTTTGCTGATGATACTAAGATATGTAACAGGGTTGATGTTCCAGGAGGGATAAGCCAAATGGCAAATGATTTAGGTAAACTAGAAAAATGGTCAGAGTTGTGGCAACTGACATTTAATGTGGATAAGTGCAAGATAATGCATCTTGGACGTAAAAACCCAAGGGCAGAGTACAGAATATTTGATAGAGTCCTAACCTCAACATCTGAGGAAAGGGATTTAGGGGTGATTATTTCTGATGACTTAAAGGTAGGCAGACAATGTAATAGAGCAGCAGGAAATGCTAGCAGAATGCTTGGTTGTATAGGGAGAGGTATTAGCAGTAGAAAGAGGGAAGTGCTCATGCCATTGTACAGAACACTGGTGAGATATCACTTGGAGTATTGTACACAGTACTGGAGACCGTATGTTCAGAAGGATATTGATACCTTAGAGAGGGTTCAGAGAAAGGCTACTAAACTGGTTCATGGATTGCGGGATAAAACTTACCAGGAAAGGTTAAAGGATCTTAACATGTCTAGCTTGGAGGAAAGACGAGACAGGGGGGATATGATAGAAACATTTAAATACATAAAGGGAATCAACACAGTAAAGTAGGAGACTATATTTAAAAGAAGAAAAACTACCACAAGAAGAGGACATAGTCTTAAATTAGAGGGACAAAGGTTTAAAAATAATATCAGGAAGTATTACTTTACTAAGATGGTAGTTAATGCATGGAATATCCTTCCAGCTGAAGTGGTAGAGGTTAACACAGTAAAGGAGTTTAAGCATGCGTGGGATAGGCATAAGGCTATCCTAACTATAAGATAAGGCCAGGGACTAATGAAAATATTTAGAAAATTGGGCAGACTAGATGGGCCAAATGGTTCTTATCTGCTGTCACATTCTATGTTTCTAAGTCCAGCGGTGTTCGTGAGGTTGAGTAGCCGATTTTAATTCCAGGCGTTCGTAAGCAAAGATGGCTGCCGCCACGTGTTCGGTTATACGAACGGCAACCACACATAAAACCATTAATGTTCTGCTGTTAGAATGTTGCCAGTTCGTTAATTGGAGACACACGACTCCCTTGTGTGGTTTCCTATTCGGCTGTTCATTCGTTTCACGAACATAATCCAATATTGTTCTTAAAACTAGAGTACGAATGCCCTCAGTCTTTAGAATTTAAAAGTAACACACGGACATAGTCTTTGGCTAGGTTTGCCACAGTGCTGTTATTTTAATGCCATGCTTATGTCTTGCTCTGTTGATCTTATTGTGCGTGCTCCTGCTGTCATGGCAGCGCAAGCATTTTTGTTATATTATGCACAACAAAAATAAAGAATAAAAAAAAAAATATATATATATATATATATACACACACACACACACACACACACACACACACATATATACACACACACACACACACATATATATCTCCAGCTATTCACTTTAAAACATAAGTGACGTACGCTATTTTTACTGGTTAACTAGTGTGCAAACTACCTGCATGACTAATAGCAATTATTGTGCACGTATTGCGTGTTGGTAAATACAGCAACTTCGCAATTGCTATCTGTAAAGACGTATGAAAATGGTTTTATAGTATGCATATTTTGTTTTATAAAAGACTGTTTCTGTGATAAAAACGGAAAAGGCCATGTTTCTGGCTACCACTTTGACCATATCTACTGATGCTTCCGAAGTGAAGTCAATGGGCAGTTTTAGATCTTGTAGACTATTGATGAAGGCTGGTCTGCGCATGCTTTTCTTCCCTTGGAGCTATGATGATAGGGAATAAATGTTAGTTGGCTGTCTTTTGTTTGAGATTGTAAAAATAGAAAAATAGACTGGCTTACCTATGACTTTTAGGATGTGACCGCTTACTACAAACGGATGAATCTGAATCCATAACCTCTGATTAATTCATGATTTTAAAAGGAAGCCCATCAAAACATTAGGTTTGAATAAGAGAAATGAAAGAAGAAAAGAGAAAAAAAGAGAGAAGAAAATGAAGGTGCTATGCCTTTAAAATTGCGTTATAGCATGAATCAGAAGAGAACCACAAAACTGCAACAAATTCAGCCAAAACCGGTACTGTATAGCTATAAACAAAGCTATGAGAGGATGCTGGATTAAACAAATGCTGTTTTGGCACTTTAAAAAGGTGCCATTATGTCATTAATGTCGTCACTGCATTCCGGCCGAGAATCGCTATGCGCAGCTAGCATGCTGTCTGATGGTTGCTTTCCAGTGATCTTCGGTAGTCTTGTCCGCTGGTCAACGACTGTTTTTCTAGGATCATTTTCCTTATATCTGTTGTTATGCCATCTTGGGGTATGGATTCAGATTGACAATTCTCTGCAGGTAAGAATGTGGGTATGGGAATTTCATCCTCCTCGTGGTGGATGGTTGACTTCTTCTGTAGTCCATTTATTTCCAGTTGTGACACTAGATTTCTCTTGAAGATGTTCAAACGTTGTGTAACCAGCTGTTTTGATGTTATGGTAGATGATGGTCTCTTATTCATCCATAGCTCACGCATATGTTTCATGTAGCCTCTCTCATTGGGTCTGCTATTATAGTAGCATTCAAGCAGGTCTAGGTTCTCGCTCCGTGTCCAGGAATGATTTGTTCCAGTAGCCCACTTGTCGTCAGATTGCCCTGGTTCCCTAGCATCTGACGCAGACCTTGTTAATCCGGCGACGTCCCGGATAGAGATAGAGAGAGAGATATTAATAGTAATAGGATAGCACTCCCAGGTCTTCATTTGAAATAAAATATAACTCTTATTTGCTCCAAATTTTTTAAAAATCAACGTTTCAGTCTGTCAAGTAGACTTTCATCAGGATGTAATCCTGATGAAAGTCTGCTGTAACAGACTGAAATGTTAATTTTTAGTTTGGAGCAAATAAAAAAGTTTTATTTTATTTCAAATGAAGACTTGGGAGTGCTATCCTATTACTATTTCTATGTTATGCCGACAAGCACCGGGCAAGAAAGCAAGAGTTACAGAGAGTGCAGGATTTTTAGTTTTTTATATACACTGCTCAAATTAAAAAAAATAGGGGACACAAAAATAACACATCCTAGATCTGAATGAATTAAATATTCTTCTGAAATACTTTGTTCTTTACATAGTTGAATGTGCTGACAACAAAATCACACAAAAATTAAAAAATGGAAATCAAATTTTTCAACCCATGGAGGTCTGGATTTGGAGTCACACTCAAAATTAAAGTGGAAAAACACACTACAGGCTGATCCGACTTTGATGTAATGTCCTTAAAACAAGTCAAAATGAGGCTCAGTAGTGTGTGTGGGCTCCATGTGCCTGTATGACCTCCCTACCATGCCTGTGCATCTTCCTGATGAGGTGGCGGATGGTCTCCTGAGGGATCTTCTCCCAGACCTGGACTAAAGCATCTGCCAACTCCTGAACAGTCTGTGGTGCAACGTGACGTTGGTGGATGGAGCGAGACATGATGTCCCAGATGTGCTTAATTGGATTCAGGTCTGGGAAACGGGCGGGCCAGTCCATAGCATCAATGCCTTCGTCTTGCAGGAACTGCTGACACACTCCAGCCACATGAGGTCTAGCATTGTCTTGCATTAGGAGGAACTCAGGGCCAACCACACCAGCATATGGTCTCAGAAGGGGTCTGAGGATCTCATCCCCGTACCTAATGGCAGTCAGGCTATCTCTGGCGAGCACATGGAGGGCTGTGTGGCCCCCCAAAGAAATACCACCCCACACCATTACTGACCCACTGACAAACCGGTCATGCTGGAGGATGTTGCAGGCAGCAGAACGTTCTCCACGGCGTCTCCAGACTCTGTCACATGTGCTCAGTGTGAACCTGCTTTCAACTGTGAAGAGCACAAGGCGCCAGTGGTGAATTTGCCAAACGTCCTATAAGCACAACCCCCACCTGTGGACGTCGGGCCCTCATACCACTCTCATGGAGTCTGTTTCTGACAGTTGTGGCCTGCAAGAGGTCATTTTGCAGGGCTCTGGCAGTGCTCCTCCTGTTCCTCCTTGCATAAAGACGGAGGTAGCGGTCCTGCTGCTGGGTTGTTGCCCTCCTACGGCCTCCTCCACGTCTCCTGAAGTACTGGCCTGTCTCCTGGTAGCGCCTCCATGCAGTGGCGTACACATGACCCATGGGGCCCCGGTGCGAAAATTGATTCGTGGGCACCCCCCCCGCGTGCGGGCCGGGCCGCAACACATGGCGGTGGGCACCTGGTCGCAGGGGTTACAGGGCTGCGACCCCTGCGACCGCGGTATGTACGCCAGTGCATGCAGATGCACACACACTTAAAGGACCACTCTAGGCACCCAGACCACTTCAGCTTAATGAAGTGGTCTGGGTGCCAGGTCCAGCTAGGGTTAACCCATTTTTTCATAAACATAGCAGTTTCAGAGAAACTGCTATGTTTATGAATGGGTTAAGCCTTCCCCTATTTCCTCTAGTGGCTGTCTCATTGACAGCCACTAGAGGCGCTTGCGTGCTTCTCACTGTGATTTTCACAGTGAGAGCACGCCAGCGTCCATAGGAAAGCATTATGAATGCTTTCCTATGTGACCGGCTGAATGCGCGCGCAGCTCTTGCCGCTGTGCGCATACAGCCGACGGGGAGGAGAAGAGGAGGATCGGAGGAGGAGAGCTCTCTGCCCAGCGCTGGAAAAAGGTAAGTTTTACCCCTTTCCAGAGCTGGGCGGGAGGGGGCCCCTGAGGGTGGGGGCACCCTCAAGGCACTATAGTGCCAGGAAAACGAGTATGTTTTCCTGGCACTATAGTGGTCCTTTAAAGGACCACTACAGACACCCAGATCACATCAGCTCAATGAAGTTGTCTGGGTGTCAGGTCCCTCTAGTTTTAACCCTGCAGCTGAAAACATAGCAGTTTCAGAGAAACTGCTATGTTTCACTGAGGGTTAATCCAGCCTCTAGTGGCTGTCTCACTGACAGCCGCTAGAGGAGCACACTGAACGTCCATAGGAAAGCATTGAGTAATGCTTTCCTATGGGCGGTTTGAATGCGTGCGCGGTCGCATTCGGAGCTGAGAGGCTGAGGGATCCTCAGCGCCAAGGGAGTCCGGCGCTGGAGAAAGGTAAGTGCTGAAGACACACACACTTACAGACGCATACACACTAGCTAACAGACACACATTTACTGACAGAGACACAGTCAGCGACAGACATACATACACACTCACTTACAAAACATACACTCTCATTGACAAACACACACTCACTAACAGACATCAAACAGACTCACTAACACACACACACACACACACTAAGACACACACAGTAACACACTCACACTAACACTCACTAGCAGACACACACACTAACACTCACTCTAACTCTAACACATGTTTTTTTTTAAATGTAATCCCCCCAGCCTCCTTACCTTTTGGAGTGCTGGGGGGATTCCTTGGGGTCCAGTGGTGCTGCTGGGCTCCTGGGCGGGTGGCCGGTCGGGCAGGCGGGCGCGTGAGGGAGCACTCAGTGCTTCCTCTTCAGCTCCCTCGCGCGCCGCGTAGGGATGCCGGGGCCGGAAGATTACGTCATCTTCCGGCTCCGGTATCAATCAGCCCAGGCACTAATCTCAACACCTTCCCCTCCGAATATCCTTTCAGGGCCAGCCTCGGGGGCCCTGGGGTGGTCGGCTCCTGGGCCCCCCAGGGGAAGAGGCTGGCCCTGTGGGTACATACCGGGTCGCAGGGGCGGCCGGGCCCCCTGGTGGGCCGGGCCCGGTGGCAGCTGCGACCCCTGAGACCCTGGTATGTACGCCACTGCCTCCATGCTCTGGACACTACGCTGAAAGACACAGCAAACCTTCTTGCCACAGCTCGAATTGATGTGCCATCCTGGATGTGCTGCACTACCTGAGCCACGTGTGTGGGTTGTAGACTCTGTCTCATGCTACCACTAGAGTGAAAGCACCGCCAGCATTCAAAAGTGACCAAAACATCAGCCAGGAATCATAGGAACTGAGAAGTGGTCTGTGGTCACTACCTGGGGTGTCTTGCTAATCTTTGTTTCTGCTCAACAAAATTATAATATATATATATATATAGTGTGGGGGCACTTAATATGAAAGAGGTGAATTATGGTTGCACAGACAGATCGTCAAATTCCAGGATTTGTTTTGATTAGAACTTGTACAATTGTCTCTGTCCTTAAGGGGTTAAAGAAAGAGTGATTGCTACATACCGCAGAGTAGACATTTGCGACCGGAAAACATGTTGGAGCTGGTAACCTGCTGTATGCTGTGTATTGTGTAACATGCTGAAAGCATGCGGTCCCTTTAATTACTGTGAGTTTGATATCACCATGGTGACTTTGTGTTTCCATTCTTAGCCCCGCCCCCTACAGCTGTACTCCATGTGATACTCTGTGTCAGTCTGCAATCCAGGGAGAGGGTCTCCTGCACTCTATAGGAGCATGGTGAGTGGCACTGGGTCCTTAACCCCTTCACTGCTGCATGGTGAGTGGTACTGGGCCCTTAACCCCTCCACTGCTGCATGGTGAGTGGTACTGGGCCCTTAACCCCTCCACTGCTGCATGGTGAGTGGTACTGGGTCTTAACCCCTCCACTGCTGCATGGTGAGTGGAACTGGACCATTAACCCCTTCACTGCTGCATGGTGAGTGGAACTGGACCATTAACCCCTTCACTGCTGCATGGTGAGTGGTACTGGGCCTTAACCCCTCCACTGCTGCATGGTGAGTGGAACTGGACCATTAACCCCTCCACTGCTGCATGGTGAGTGGCACTGGGCCCTTAACCCCTCCACTGCTGCATGGTGAGTGGCACTGGGCCCTTAACCCCTCCACTGCTGCATGGTGAGTGGCACTGGGTCCTTAACCCCTTCACTGCTGCATGGTGAGTGGTACTGGGCCCTTAACCCCTCCACTGCTGCATGGTGAGTGGCACTGGACCATTAACCCCTCCACTGCTGCATGGTGAGTGGAACTGGAGGGGGGAGGAATGCACTGAGGCTTAACCAAGTATTGTGTAATATAAATAATAATATTATATAGAATGAGGCCTGGTGCCGGTTCCTTATAAAATTCACTGGTTCTCTATCCCAGACCTTTTGTATTATAAATAAGAATAATTATATTATATAGAACGAGGCCTGGTACCGGTCCATGATGATACTCACTGGTTCTCTATCCCAGACCTTCTGTAATAATAATAATAATCATCATATTATTATATAGAATGAGGCCTGGTACTGGTCCCTATTGATACTCACTGATTCTCTATCCCAGACCTGTAATATAAATAATAATATTATATAGAATGAGGCCTGATACCGGTCCCTGATGATACTCACTGGGTCTCTATCCCAGACCTGTAATAATATAAATAATAATATTATATAGAATGAGGCCGTGTCCCTGACGATGCATCCAGATGCTTTTTCTGCAGCAAACATTACAATCACTACTGAAAGGGTTACTCTGACTTAACCCAATTGATTCCCAGTCTGCTGAATGCTATCCTCCCATTGCCTCACGCTGTGTGCTCTGCCAGGCAGTGAATGAGTTAACTTGCTGCGTAGCTTGTGATGGAGATAGAAGGAGGAGGGAGCCCAGGACTTACTCCATCACCCAGCCATGGCATCCAGAGAGCTGTGAGTAGGGAAAGGGGGGATCCATACTGCAAACAACAACACCATACACATTCCTACATACACTGCAACACAATCATTCACATATACTGACACCACACACATTCTCACACATTGCAACACAATCATTCACATATACTGCAATATAATTATACACACAACAGCCATTCACCAACAATAACGCCATACGCATTCCTACACACACAACAACACAATCATTCACATATACTGAACCACACACATTCCTACACACTACAACACAATCATTCACATATACTGACACCACACACACTACAACACAATCATTCAAACGTACTGCAATATAATTATACACACAATACAGTCATTTACCAACAATAAAATCATACACATTCCTACACATATTACAACACAATCATTCACGTATACTGACGCCATACACATTCTTACACACTACAACACAATCATTCACATATACTGCAATATAATTATACACACAGCACAGTCATTCACATATACTGCAATCTAATTATACACATACACTACAGACACTGCTACACATTCATAAACATGGACCACAGTAAAATATTACACACTTATTTACACAATAACATTACACAACCATACACAGAAAGTAACACATGTTCACGGTGAAATACATAAACAGTAAGCACACACCATATATCGGCACACAAACACACACTATTATTATGTTTATAGGTGGAGGGTGGGGACAGTAGTTCCCCTCGTTATATTATAATATCCCTTACCCACTGCCAATGGGTGGAGGGTGGGGACAGTAGTTACCCCTCGTTATATTATAATAGCCCTTACCCACTGCCAATCAGTGGAGGGTGGGGACAGTAGTTCCCCCTTGTTATATTTTACTAGCCCTTACCCACTGCTAATGAGTGGAGGGTGAGGACAGTAGTTCCCCTCGTTATATTATAATAGCCCTTACCCACTGCCAATGGGTGGAGGGTGGGGACAGTAGTTCCCCTCGTTATATTATAATATCCCTTACCCACTGCCAATGGGTGGAGGGTGGGGACAGTAGTTCCCCTCGTTATATTATAATAGCCGTTACCCACTGCCAATGGGTGGAGGGTGGGGACAGTAGTTCCCCTCGTTATATTATAATAGCCGTTACCCACTGCCAATGGGTGGAGGGTGGGGACAGTAGTTCCCCTCGTTATATTATAATAGCCGTTACCCACTGCCAATGGGTGGAGGGTGGGGACAGTAGTTCCCCTCGTTATATTATAATATCCCTTACCCACTGCTAATGAGTGGAGGGTGAGGACAGTAGTTCCCCTCGTTATATTATAATAGCCCTTACCCACTGCCAATGGGTGGAGGGTGGGGACAGTAGTTCCCCATGTTATATTATAATAGCCCTTACCCACTGCCAATTGGTGGAGGGTGGGGACAGTAGTTACCCCTCGTTATATTATAATAGCCCTTAACCACTGCCAATGGGTGGAGGGTGGGGACAGTAGTTCCCCTCGTTATATTATAATAGCCCTTACCCACTGCCAATGGGTGGAGGGTGGGGACAGTAGTTCCCCTCGTTATATTATAATAGCCGTTACCCACTGCCAATGGGTGGAGGGTGGGGACAGTAGTTCCCCTCGTTATATTATAATAGCCGTGGAGGGTGGGGACCCCCTCGTTATATTATAATAGCTGCCAATGGGTGGAGGGTGGGGACAGTAGTTCCCCTCGTTATATTATAATAGCCGTTACCCACTGCCAATGGGTGGAGGGTGGGGACAGTAGTTCCCCTCGTTATATTATAATAGCCGTTACCCAATGTCAATGGGTGGAGGGTGGGGACAGTAGTTCCCCCTTGTTATATTTTACTATCCCTTACTGAAAACGATGGGGGAGGGGTTGGGATGGGGAAATCAAATTAGGTCACCACCCCCTTTAGTAAGTAGCCCCCACCTGCTGCCGACAGGGGAAGGAGAGCTATGTTCCCCCCATTTTACAAGCCCCATCACCATCAGACTGGCACCCCTTGCTCACTCACACAGGAAAACATGGCTGCATGGTGAGCAATCAGCCTTTACGGCCACAGCATCTGCTCAGTCTGTCCCACAATGCACTGCTCGGTAGGAGAGCGAGGAAATGGGGCTAATGGTTACCATGGAAACTTCATCCTGCTGTTACAGTACATGTGCAGATAGCAACAGTAACAAACAGTAATTACAATCTGAATTGACACATTAATTCTTCAGAACAACCATAAAATACATATATTACCTCTTTACTGCTCCCACTGGAAGGTCATACCATGTATCTACTACCCTTTCTATATCACTGTTACCGCTCCCACTGGAAGGCTATTTCATGTATCTACTACCCTTTCTATATCACGGTTACTGCTCCCACTGGAAGGCTATTCCAGGTATCTACTACCCTTTCTATATCACTGTTACTGCTTCTACTGGAAGGCTGTTCCAGGTATCTACTACCCTTTCACTATAACTGTTACTGCTCCCACGGGAAGACTGTTCCAGGTATCTACTACCCTTTCTATATCACTGTTACTGCTCCCATTGGAAGGCTATTCCAGGTATCTACTACCCTTTCTATATCACTGTTACTGCTCCCACTGGAAGGCTATTCCAGGTATCTACTACCCTTTCTATATCACTGTTAATGCTCCCACTAGGAGGCTATTCCAGGTATCTACTACCATTTCTATATCACTGTTACTGCTCCCACTGGAAGGCTATTCCAGGTATCTACTACCCTTTCTATATCACTGTTACTGCTCCCACTGGAGGCTATTCCAGGTATCTACTACCCTTTCTATATCACTGTTACTGCTCCACTGGAAGGCTATTCCAGGTATCTACTACCCTTTCTATATCACTGTTACTGCTCCCACTGGAAGGCTATTCCAAGTATCTACTACCATTTCTATATCACTGTTCCTGCTCCCACTGGAAGGCTATTCCAGGTATCTACTACCCTTTCTATATCACTCTTACTGCTCCCACTGGAAGGCTATTCCAAGTATCTACTACCCTTTCCATATCACTGTTACTGCTCCCACTGGAAGGCTATTCCAGGTATCTACTACCCTTTCTATATCACTGTTACTGCTCCCACTGGAAGGCTATTCCAGGTATCTACTACCCTTTCTATATCACTGTTAATGCTCTCACTGGAAGGCTATTCCAGGTATCTACTACCCTTTCTATATCACTGTTACTTCTTCCACTGGAAGGCTATTCCAGGTATCTACTACCCTTTCTATATCACTGTTACTGCTCCCACTGAAAGGCTATTCCTGGTATCTACTACCATTTCTATATCACTGTTACTGCTCCCACTGGAAGGCTATTCCATGTATCTACTACCCTTTCTATATCACTGTTACTGCTCCCACTGGAAGGCTATTCCAGGTATCTACTACCCTTTCTATATCTCTGTTACCGATCCCACTGGAAGGCTATTCCAGGTATCTACTACCCTTTCTATATCACTGTTACTGCTCCCACTGGAAGGCTATTCCAGGTATCTACTACCCTTTCTATATCACTGTTACTGCTCCCCCTGGAAGGCTATTCCTGGTATCTACTACCCTTTCTATATCACTGTTACTGCTCCTACTGGAAGGCTATTCCAGGTATCTACTACCCTTTCTATATCACTGTTAATGCTCCCACTGGAAGGCTATTCCAGGTATCAACTACCCTTTCTATATCACTGTTACTGCTTCCACTGGAAGGCTATTCCAGATATCTACTACCCTTTCTATATCACTGTTACTGCTCCCACTGGAAGGCTATTCCAGGTATCTACTACCCTTTCTATATCACTGTTACCGCTCCCACTGGAAGGCTATTCCAGGTATCTACTATCCTTTCTATATCACTGTTACTGCTCCCACTGAAAGGCTATTCCAGGTATCTACTACCCTTTCTATATCACTGTTACTGCTCCCACTAGAAAGCTGTTCCAGGTATCTACTACCCTTTCTATATCACTGTTACTGCTCCCACTGGGAGGCTATTTCAGGTATCTACTACCCTTTCTATATCACTGTTACTGCTCCCACTGGAAGGCTATTTCAGGTATCTACTACCCTTTCTATATCACTGTTACTGCTCCCACTGGAAGGCTATTCCATGTATCTACTACCCTTTCTATATCACTGTTACTGCTCCCACTGGAAGGCTATTCCATGTATCTACTACCCTTTCTATATCACTGTTACTGCTCCCACTGGAAGGCTATTCCAGGTATCTACTACCCTTTCTATATCACTGTTACTGCTCCCACTGGAAGACTATCCCAGGTATCTACTACCATTTCTATATCACTGTTACTGCTCCCACTGGAAGGCTATTCCAGGTATCTACTACCCTTTCTATATCACTGTTACTGCTCCCACTGGAAGGTTACTCCATGTATCTACTACCCTTTCTATATCACTGTTACTGTTCCCACTGGAAGGCTATTCCGGGTATCTACTACCCTTTCTATATCACTGTTACTGCTCCCACTGGAAGGCTATTCCAGGTATCTACTACCCTTTCTATATCACTGTTAATGCTCCCACTAGGAGGCTATTCCAGGTATCTACTACCATTTCTATATCACTGTTACTGCTCACACTGGAAGGCTATTCCAGGTATCTACTACCCTTTCTATATCACTGTTACTGCTCCCACTAGGAGGCTATTCCAGGTATCTACTACCATTTCTATATCACTGTTACTGCTCACACTGGAAGGCTATTCCAGGTATCTACTACCCTTTCTATATCACTGTTAATGCTCCCACTAGGAGGCTATTCCAGGTATCTACTACCATTTCTATATCACTGTTACTGCTCACACTGGAAGGCTATTCCATGTATCTACTACCCTTTCTATATCACTGTTACTGCTCCCACTGGAAGGCTATTCCAGGTATCTACTACCCTTTCTATATCACTGTTAATGCTCCCACTAGGAGGCTATTCCAGGTATCTACTACCATTTCTATATCACTGTTACTGCTCACACTGGAAGGCTATTCCAGGTATCTACTACCATTTCTATATCACTGTTACTGCTCACACTGGAAGGCTATTCCTGGTATCTACTACCCTTTCTATATTGCTGTTACTGCTCCTACTGGAAGGCTATTCCAGGTATCTACTACCCTTTCTATATCACTGTTAATGCTCCCACTAGGAGGCTATTCCAGGTATCTACTACCATTTCTATATCACTGTTACTGCTCACACTGGAAGGCTATTCCAGGTATCTACTACCATTTCTATATCACTGTTACTGCTCCCACTGGAAGGCTATTCCAGGTATCTACTACCCTTTCTATATCACTGTTACTGCTCCCACTGGAAGGCTATTCCTGGTACCTACTACCCTTTCTATATCACAGTTACTGCTCCCACTGGAAGGCTATTCCAGGTATCTACTACCCTTTCTATATCACTGTTACTGCTCCTACTGGAAGGCTATTCCAGGTATCTACTACCCTTTCTATATCACTGTTACTGCTCCCACTGGAAGGCTATTCCAGGTATCTACTGCCCTTTCTATATCACTGTTACTGCTCCCACTTGAAGGCTATTCCATGTATCTACTACCCTTTCTATATCACTGTTACTGCTCCCGCTGGAAGGCTATTCCAGGTATCTACTACCCTTTCTATATCACTGTTACTGCTTCCACTGGAAGGCTATTCCAGGTATCTACTATCCTTTCTATATCACTGTTACTGCTCCCACTGGAAGGCTATTCCAGGTATCTACTACCCTTTCTATATCACTGTTACTGCTCCCACTGGAAGGCTATTCCAGGTATCTACTACCCTTTCTATATCACTGTTACTGCTCCCAGTGGAAGGCTATTGCAGGTATCTACTACTCTTTCTATATCACTGTTACTGCTCCCACTGGAAGGTTATTCCAGGTATCTACTACCCTTTCTATATCACTTTTATTGCTCTTACTGGAAGCCTATTCCAGGTATCTACTACTCTTTCTCTATCACTGTTACTGCTTCCACTGGAAGGCTATTCCGGGTATCCCTTTCTACATCACTGCTATTCTTTGTTACTTCCACTGTATGTATCATATATATTTCCTTAAAGGAACACTCTGAGCACCATCACCACTACCTTGCACTGTAGTGATTATGCCTGGTTACCCCTATTGTAAGTTTTAGAATTGTTTGACTCTGTATCTGTGAACTGCCAGATGCCACTCCCATCCTCCGCTACAGCTGACCGAGAGCTCTCTGTGCTAGCGCTGCACTGCAGGGTTACAGGGTTACTCCAACCTCAATGACCGCTTCTGCTTTTAGAAGTGGTCATGGTGCGAGCAATCTGTATGTGCAATGTTTCAGCGTGAAATCCTGCACGTACAGAGATATCTGCACCATGTGCACAGGCACCCTGAAACTGAGTGAACTGTCCAAACAAATGTTTCTCTATGAGTCGCCCTTGCTTGGATCACGCAGAGGGTTTGTAACGGCTACCCAGATAGTAAGAGGGTATCAGCCGTTGGAGACGTACTTTCCTTCCCGGCAAGTTGCTGTGTAGTAGTGGAGTTGCTTATTCCCATCCACTGGATCCAAGGCAGGAGTCAGGCAGAGTTCTTAAATGAGCTAAGTGATTTAAGCTGCATATCCCCTTTCAATAACGAGACAAGGCTACGTTTTGAAGGGTCAAGAACTGAATTTTAATGGCAGGTACCCCCCTTTATGTGATTCTGCCCATGCAAGGGAGACACCCACATAATTAACAAAACAACCAATAAAACATAAGGTACATCCCACACATCTCCTCCCCTCAGATAAGCCTGTAACCCAATTAACAAAGACACATTTTCCCCAGGTTTTGGATGTACCCCAAATACCTATAGCCCTATTCTGGGAGACCAACATATACAAAAATCAGCTCATTCGGTTCAGTGGTTCGGGAGATATGGAGCTTTAAAGTTTTGACCGACCGCACAGGCAAAGTGGCCGAAAATAGTTACATGAGTTTTGGCCTTGCGGTCGGTCTTTGTTCGCGTGTTAAAAGTCCTGAAAAAGTTTGCCATCCGTAAAGTAACTCGATGTTCGCCATAATCCCCATATGTTACCAAGTATTTCTACCGAACGGCAGGGTGTTCGGTAGTTTTGGCACGAATCTCCGGTGCTATGGAGGTCTCAGCGGTGTTCGCCTACTCGAGTGTCCGATTTTTAGTTCCAGACACTCAACGGCAAAACAGCGCTGTTTGGGAGTTAAGATGGCCGCGACCACGTGTAAAAGTCCCGAAATGGCGGCCACCCAGGAACTGAAACAAAGCATTTGTGCGTTTCCCATAAGAGCTGAATGTGCCAATCAGGGAGGTAAATTACCACATAATTAGGTAGCAGGGGGGTCCGGTCTTCGGTGGTTTGCATTCGTATGGTGAATGCTGGGTCCATACCGTTTGGGTCGCACAAGAAAGCGAACGCTTTAAAAGTCCCGAACTGTTTTAACGAATAATCCCCACGAAACAGGTAAGCACATTCAATTATATCCAGTTTGATGTCTTTTGCTGGATAAACCATCTGTCTTTATAATCCGACTAGCTCTTAAAGGGCGGGTAGCAGTAGATATTCCCAGGCATAAGGTAGGGTTTTGTTACATGGTTGTGCTGTGACATCGGACGGCATGTGGAAATGTTTGAGGAGAGCTTCGCCCAGGGCTGGATTCCAGGTAAGTTTTATCTTTATTTACAGGATTTGGGATTACAAAGTGAGGGTGGACATGGTTAGTAGTGCCCAATAGGGTAGTATAAATACAATTAGAAAAACAGGTAGACTGGATTAGCCGTATTAGTATAGTAGACAAGATGCCAAAATACCAGAGTATTGCAGTATGCAATGATACCTTTTTTTATTGGACTAACAGAATATTACAAAAAACAAGCTTTTTGAGAGTTCCCCTCTCTTTCTCAGGTCTGAAGCAGGTCTGGTTTTTTTTTTTTGGTTTTTTTTTAACACCATCAGTTGTTTTAAGTGTTAAACTCTATCAGATTGGTCAGTATTGCTTCAGACCTGAGGAAGAGAGGAAATCTCTCGAAAGCTTGTCTTTGAAATATTCTGTTAGTCCAGTAAAAAAGGTATCATTGCATACTGCAATACTCTGGTATTTTGGCATCTTAAAAAAAAAAAAATGGTTATAATAAACCTTTATACTCGTGAGAGCTAACAGATGCTCCTAAGCAGAATCATGGGATTTTCATTGTTAACATTAGAAAGTGCTGCATTGTTTAAATATCTTCCCCATAGATACAGTTATTCTCTCTCGTTTCAGGATGTTTGTGAAATTCTCTGTCTATAGCGAATCACCAAACTGTGCGGATTCAGCAAATATGGGAGCAGAACCTGTCAACCTGGAGTGCTTACTCTGAGCGAGTGTTCTTTGTATTGTCCAAGTGGGGCATACTCCAAGACTCTAAAGAGAACATACTCTGAATCCACATACTGTAAGAGGAACATATTCTGATCCCCGATACGGTACGAGGGAACGTACTCCGAGACTGTAAGAGGAACGTACTCCGAGACTGTAAGAGGAACGTTCTCCGAGACTGTAAGAGGAACGTACTCCGAGACTGTAAGAGGAACGTACTCTGATCCCGAGACTGTAAGAGGAATATATTTCACATTGAAAGTACACCAGATTTACTTTTTATAAAGAACCCTCTCAAAAAATAAAAGTATAAAGAATTTTTGGATTTATTTCATCATGGAGAACAGGAGCAGCAAAGAACACGATGCAGAAAATGCTCGTATTACACACCAAATGCTTAAATCAAGAACAGGAGAGTTTGATTTGGAGTCTATCCTCTTCCTGAAGCTCCGGGGCATAGGACTTTATGAACTGGGGTGTATTGGAGACTGCTTAAACCTTGAACGTCTAGACCTGTCCAACAATCACATCACCCATTTAGGTCCGTTGTCTTCTCTTAAGCTGATGGTGGCCCTAAATGTGGCCTGTAATAGGATATCGTCTGTGGAACCCTTGGCATCCTGTGAAAACCTGCAATCTCTAAATCTTGCTGGAAACCTGTTATGCAGCGTTGATAACCTTCAATGCTTGAGGGGCCTACATAGGCTGGAAAGCATCCGGCTGAGGGATCCTGTACACAATCTGAGCAACTCTCTATGTAACAATGGGGCCTACAGGCACTCTGTGCTAGACACCATCCCCAGTGTTCAAGTAGTCGATGGGGAGAGGGTAACTGGCTGTGGGAGTGACCTCTACCATCTTTGCAAGGACATTGATAACTCACTGAAGAGGTTTGTCAGTAATGGGACAATAGACGTGCTAAAGTCAGTAAAGCCTTGGGTAGAAGAAGGATACTGGGAGCTGAAACCAGCCCATAGTACCATCATTGAGGAGACGTATAAGCAGTTTAATGATGTTCTTCAGGAATGTAAAGAGCTGAGTAAGAGGGCAGACGACACAATCGCTCAAGCTGAAAGGGCTCTCAACATAAGACATGAGCTCAACAGCTACGTATTCTAAGTCTCTTCACCTTCCATGTGCAGTGAGGCCACCATATGCATCATCTTCAGGAACCACCGCTTGCTCTGCACTATAGAGCATCTTGATGCTGACTTCTACTCACTCAGCACTTTTTTGATTTCTTTGATTCTGATTTGGATAAATTCTCCATTATATACATTGATAATGTTTGCAGACTCAAATTGATAATGATTTCCAAACCAATCCCAATCTAAAATTGACAGGCTATTTTGCATCGAATAATACCCACGGTCAGAAAACATTATCATGTAAAACCTGTCCTATATAGTTCATCACGCAATGCTGAGCTTGATCGCAAGGATATTGCAAGGTTAATGACAAAGTCACAGGTTACTAACAGCTAAATGTATGAAAGAAATGCTAAATGTTAAAAAGAAATATATTTACTGCTAATATAATATTCTTCTATAGCTTCCACTCAGTATTTAAAAAAAAATTAAATTATGCAAAATTTAACAGTAATCCAGTGCCGGGTCAGTGTCCTCGGTGCAGCCACCCCACCTCTGCCGAAGTGATGAGATGTTCTTTATAGGAAAATGGGGATTAAATCTTTATATTCTTGTTATGCAGACAATAAGGATAAATTGTTTCTTTAATATAAATGGTTTTATTATTGTGTGACAGAGAGACTAACACTAGACATTAGTGATTGGATGAATCGAACTTTGTCTGAAATGTATCCAAATTTCTTCTGAATTCCAAATTAAACAGCACACGAAATTGCTGAAAGTTTTAAAGATTTCTTAACAAACTGACTTGAACATTGCTGAATCCATTTGTTTTCATAAGGATAGCATATTAATCTGTTAAGCAACTGAAACAGCAAAAATGTAAGAATTTATTTTTAAGCTGTTTAGTAGATAGCTCCCTAATTTGGTATTGCCGTAATTATGGGTACTGAATTAGGGACTTATCTACTAAGCGAATGAATGAGCAAATTTGAAAAAAATCAGTTTCTTATTTTTGTTCTTTCAGTTGATTAGCAGATGGCTTTCCTAATTTGGTAGTCTGATATGGGGTTCCTCTACTTGGGATACCAAATTACGGTGCTGTCTAGTAGATGGGTCCTGTCTGTTGAGTGTGTGTGTGTGTGTGTGTGTGTGTGTATATATAAATTTTTTATTTTTATTTTTTAATTGATTTGTTGCTGTAGTGTTAGACATGGAAAAGTGAACAGAGGGCAGCAATTGTCATGTCCCGGACAAAAAACTAATTTCCCCCCAAAAATCTAAACGTAGGTCTTAATTTGATACCCTTAAATAGGCATTCTCACATTAAGGTACCGAATAAAGGGAGCCATCTGCTAAATAGCGACTTATAGGAAATGACGTCCAAACTCCAAATTTCTGAAAAGTTCCAAACAAATTTCGGGTTGTTCCAAATTGATAATAAATCATTCTCAACTAAAGAAATTTTGGAATTACTGAAATGAAACAAAACTGAAAAACACATTTTCCCTCGTTTTCACATGTTTAGCTAATACTTTGTGTTCCATCAGAAGCTTCCAGAGAGATGTACGCTTCCAGATGGAATAACGGTACTAACAGAATGCAGCTGGAATGTTCCATGGAAGTAATGTGAATATAACAACACAGGGGAAGGTAGACTTCTAGATAACATGCGTCCTAATGGTGTAATTACAGCCTCTGGTGTTTGATAAATAGAATCTGAGTCCTGATACATCAGATGTCTTCTCACGAGTAGAAAGGTCAATAGTGTCAGGAATCCATTATGGCCTTGATTATATCAATGTCTTATTTATTTTTTTATATCAAAATATTAACATTATAATCATACATAAAAAAATATATCAATACAGCAATATATTAAAACATTTTAAGTGTATCCAAAAATATAAAATGACTTGAAAAGCTTATCCCCAAAACATTAAACTGAGGCCTGTTGTCTTTACGGAAATTGCACTGTTTGAAAACAAGCAGGTGATCCTCGTAATGAGGGAGCATGTCTGTCGATCAGCGCTTAAAAAAACTTGTGCATAAAAGCAGCTAAAAAAAAACCCCACTTATGTGGGAATACCTCTTCTCCACACCTCTAAAATTGCATAACACAATGTAATATAGGTTTTTAGGTGTAGCAAATGAAACACTCAAAAGGATGGTGTATAAAATCCAGGAGCTGACTAGTGATAATGGCTCAAATCACAGTGGTACAGGGTAATAGCGGTAGATACTGATAATACGGTACTAAGTGTACTATAGAGGTACTGTGCCTTTAAGAGAGAAAAACAAGAATCGATAATAAATATGAGACTTGGAAGAGAATAAAAATGTAACAGAGTGAAATGGAGTAAAAATGATAGAAAGGAAGATGGATAAAGGACAGATTAGAAAACAGACAGGAAAAGAATTATATAAAAAAGATAGTTAACTGCATGAATCGATGTGCAGCAAATATATGTGCAGTGCAAAATCTCTCTATCCCTGATCATATACAGGGTAGCTGATCTTTGCTCCAAATTCTATACTTTGCAATAGGCAAAGATAGTAAGCACTCTTAGATGATTAGCAATACAGTATATGGAACTGCATGCTGTAGCAAAACACACAATGTATCGCTGTGGATTGTAGACAATGGTAAAAGGAAGGTAAAAACTGGATATGTAATTTAAAAACGGTTTATTAAACACATTTATAAAAGATTAAAAATATATAAAAAATACAGGACAGTATAAAGGTGAAAGATGTCCATGGACCCTCGCATTGAGCTAGGATGGATGCAGATTGTACTGGCAAATTGCCTCCTGGAATCCGACTGCCGGTGAGGGCGACGTGTGGGTCGGTGTGTACGTCCCGGCAAAGACCTCAGTTCTCGGTTCACTGGTTAAAGGAACACTATAGTCACCTAAATTACTTTAGCTAAATAAAGCGGTTTTAGTGTATAGATCATTCCCCTGCAATTTCACTGCTCAATTCACTGTCATTTAGGAGTTAAATCCCTTTGTTTCTGTTTATGCAGCCCTAGCCACACCTCCCCTGGCTATGATTGACAGAGCCTGCATGAAAAAAAAAAAAACTGGTTTCACTTTCAAACCGATGTAATTTACCTTAAATAATTGTATCTCAATCTCTAAATTGAACTTTAATCACATACAGGAGGCTCTTGCAGGGTCTAGCAAGCTATTAACATAGCAGGGGATAAGAAAATCTTAATTAAACAGAACTTGCAATAAAGAAAGCCTAAATAGGGCTCTCTTTACAGGAAGTGTTTATGGAAGGCTGTGCAAGTCACATGCAGGGAGGTGTGACTAGGGTTCATAAACAAAGGGATTTAACTCCTAAATGGCAGAGGATTGAGCAGTGAGGCTGCTGGGGCATGTTCTATACACCAAAACTGCTTCATTAAGCTAAAGTTGTTCAGGTGACTATAGTGTCCCTTTAATCAAAGGTCCTGGATGGATGTAATCTTGTGCTGGTGTATACTGACAGGATCTGTATCTTGATTGATCGTATTGTCTTACGCATTTCGTAGGGAAGCGCCCTATTTCTTCAGAGATGGGATGAGGATCATTGCTACAATCTTTCTTTAAATATACATTGTGCTAATTGTTAATAAAAATGTCATTATATTCACAATCTGATATTATGACGTCGAAGCTTGAATAAAAACGAATAGTTCATACAATTCTATATATATATATATTCATATATGATGGTACAAACATATACCTCGGACAGAAATTCTTTAGTGCCATTACATATTGGGGTATAAAAAGAGATAAAAGGAAAAAAGGACCTAATTGTAACAATACAGTGTGTGAACTGCAATTTTATGTTCGGGTAAAAGAAAAAACAGATTTCGTAACAAGTTATTAGGCAATTGTATGATGTAACATATCGTGGTGTGAAATTTAGTTGGAATGGAATTATTATATGCAAAAGATTATAAGAAATTATTATAAAGTTCTAACAGAATTTGTTCGGAGCGATATCCGGTCAGGACAATATTTCAATAAAACAGTTTACAAATACTATTAAGATGCATTGAAGGGGTCGTCTGGTTGTTTTCACAAATTGTCGAGAAATTAGAATAATATATACATGTGTGTTTATATATATATATATATACATATACACACATACAGAGCCCCCACAATGGTAAAATATTTGTATAATACAAGAAGAAGCGACAGTAATTAAATGTTAAATATTTGTTGTCATATAGGTGGTCCAATCTAAAAGTAAAGTAGATAAAATACATATGTTAGCGCCAGGGCCGCCATCAGGGGGTGAAAACCATGACGGTTGTCACGGGCCTGGCGGTCCTGGGAGGCCCGGACTGCTTTGGCAGTCCAGGGCCCCACAATTACTCTCTACACCTATATATAGCGATGATCGCTATATATAGGTGCAGCCGCTGGGCCCCCTCTGCAAGTATAGGGAGCCGGGGGGACCCACAATGCCACCGGACCACCAGGGATCATGGAATCTTCCCCCCTCCCTGAACCAGGTAAGAAACAGGGAGGGGGGAATAACAGTTATTACATGCATACACTACTAAACACACACACACACAGCATTCACTACACTAACACACACACTGCATTCACTACACCAACACACACACTGCATCCACTGCACTAACACACACACTGCATTCACTACACCAACACACACACTGCATCCACTACACTAACACACACACTGCATTCACTACACTAACACACACACTGCATCCACTGCACTAACACACACACTGCATTCAGCAGCTTTAGCAGCTTTGAGTGCCGTGCAAAGACACCTTGAGTGCCGTAGGTTGCCTACCCCTGGCATAGATGGTACTGCACATTAAATAAATCTTATGAGGTACAAGTACAAATGTGAGTAATTGCATGGCTGAAGGGTGAAGGAGGGAACATAAAGGAGGAAAGGGATCTATAAAAATTTATGTAGCTCAAAATCTATGTTGAGTCCTTTAGGGGCTATAGTGTCTAATTGGAAAATCCACTTTGCTTCTGTTTGATCGAGTGCTGTCAATGCTGCCTCCTCTCCAATGGACATTTACCTTATCTATTGATATACACTCGAGTCCTCTGGAGTCTCCCCCATGTAGTTCTTTAACCCCTTAAGGACCAAACTTCTGGAATAAAAGGGAATCATGACATGTCACACGTCATGTGTCCTTAAGGGGTTAAAGTGTTTGGAGAGGTTATGTGTTAGCAGTCCTTTTTAAACATTCCTAATATGCTCCGCAATTCGTACTTTTAGTGGTCTTTTTGTACATCCAATGTATTGTTTTGGACATGGGCATGTTATAAGGTAAATGACCCCCGAAGTATTGCAATTCATATTACTCTTCAAGTTAAAGACGATGAAAATCTCGTGGTTACTTGTTCCATGGATGGATTGTTCAATTCTTGCATCTTGTGAAGCCATGAGTGGAATCTTGGTCTGTGGTAGTATTTGAGGATTTGATAGTGGGTGCCAGCATAAGTTGGAGATTGGGTGCCCTAGTGAAAATAATTTGTGGTTGGTGATCAAGGAGTTTGGAGAGGGTTAGGTCGTTTTTGAGAATCCCCCAGTGCTTCTTCAAAATCTTCTGTATTGTTAGGGATTGGTGGTTATATTTCGTAATAAAGGCAGGTGCAGTGGGATGTGGTTCCGTAGTGGACATTTTCTTACATCGTGTATCTTCTCTTGGGGTGGTTATTGCTTTATTCATGGCTTCTCCCAATAATTTTGCAGGATATCCTTTTTCTAAAAATCTTTCTTTCAGGTTTTTAGGTGTGTGTGTATATATATATATATATATATATAGTGGAGAGCTTACAACAATATTACATATAAAAAAGCATGCAATTTGCTTACCACTTATTAATTATATAGGAGGATATAACATTACATAGAAACATAGAATGTGACGGCAGATAAGAACCATTCGGCCCGTCTAGTCTGCTGTAGCTTGTATGAAGTATGAAGCTTGTTAATTTATAATTTAATTCAAAGTTAAGCTCACCTGGAGCGTTAAACCCCTGACTCTGAGGTTGGAAGGCTTGGTGTCAATTTATGGGGTAAAACAACACCTGTAGGTAAATGTAGAAGCAGCAGAGGCTGGTCATAAAAGTGAATCTTACTCAAAAAAAATTATTAATAAAACAAATGTTAAAAAATAATAAATCAAATATTAACACTTGGTCTTAGATGGTTTATTTCGCTTATAAAAAGCTTCCTCAGTCAGCTATGTGTGTTGTATGCTTCTAACTTGTATTTAAACCTTGGCGCCCGGCCTCCCTCCCAGTCACGTGGGTATGCCCTGATTGGGCGTTCTCTGTCTCTAATTATCAACTCCTGTGTCCTCTTTCTGACGGCCTGTGACGTTGCATATAGCCGCCATACGTCACTTCCCGTGCGGGCCTTCCAGCTTCCCACGCCAGTCCTCTCTGATCTTCTTCCAGGTGGAAGTGACGTTGCGGCTTTCTGCAATAAATCACTTCTATCAATTCATGGGGGATCTAACTCTCTTCCCCATATGTTTATAATTAGGCCAATGGTGTACGTACGTGCAATCATATGGTGTTGCAGAGTCCATTTTATATATGGGCAGAGGAAGGGAAATTGAAGGAAGAAACGGGGGAAAGAGCATTATAATCAGATTAAAACACTTTAATTACAAATTGGCCACATATAAATCCTTTTAAAAATGGCTATATAAAATAAACATAAATATTAAATATTGCATAGTTATGTCATAAAAGATAATACATGACAGGCAAAAATAAGGAGATATACATAGATAAACATTAGGTTAAATCTATCAAGAATTTTGCAAGGAAAGATATTTTATATATGTGCTCCATATAGATATACCGCGCATAATTAACTAGGAGAAAATGGCACAATTCAAAAATCTATGATTAGACCTGTTGGTGGTAATGTATTTAAATTGAATATCCACTTCATCTCTGCTGGACCTAACAATGTAGTGGTATCTCCTCCCTCAATTCTCCAATATAATTTGTATTGTGTGTATATCTATATAGATGCATACATACAACATTTATTTTCCTTTGCAAATTTTATTTCGTAAGATTTAACCCACAAACTAGTGTTCTTCTATTATTTTATGTATATCTCCTTATTGTAGCCAAAGCTTTGAATGAGACAGTTTTTACAGTGATGATGCTACTTTCATACATGTCATGTTCATGCCATGAAGTGCTGGGGTG
>OW240915.1:5430656-5463542 GCA_933207985.1 Pelobates cultripes
TGTATAATTTGGCCCCCAGCAGCACCCCATTTATGCATGTTCAGGTGAGTGCAGCCTGCAGCCATCCCCCTTGTAATACATATATATATATATATATATATATATATATATATATATATATATATATATATACATGTATATTGATGTGTGTATTAGTAACATATAATTATGCCTATAATATTTACACATATAGTAATGTACATTTATTTATGCATAATACACACATAAATGTCATTAAATATGTCATTATATATATATATATATATATATATATATATATATAATGAGCACGTATTGGCCCTGTCTTGTTGCTAGTTGCATACTCATGCACAATAACATATTCAAAGTGAAGAGCGCACCCATAGAACTTCAAAATAAACAAGATCACTTCATTTTTTTAGTTGTGCAACTGCAGACATTCAGCATTTCAGTACCATTACTAAAATGTCCTTAATAGGCCAAAGTAGTTGTACTGAAACATTACATGCAAATATACGTCTACTTAAAATAAAGGCGCTCTTTTGTTTATTTTGAAGCCCTATATGCGTTCCTTCGTTGGAGTAAGAGTTTTTAATTTCAAGTTATTTTTTCACCCTCTTTATCAGCACACTATGCTGGCGCGACGCATTATTGGGCTGGTATAGAATTTTTTTCCAGGGCTGATTTTAGGTCCCAGTCCGGCCCTGTGATTCACTATTAACATGGAAGGAATGGGAATTATAATGGCTAATGCATACAGTTACTAGAGTCTCACTTATAATGTTAAAAGAACACTACAGGCACTCAAACAAAACGTTAATTACTTAATGAAGCAGTTTTGGTGCATAGATCATGCCTTTGCAGTTTCACTGCTCAGTTCTCTGCCATTAGTTCATAATTTGTGTTTCCAGAGCCGAGGGACATCGCTGCTGGAATCATTTAAGTTAATCCGTTTTAACACCTTCTTCACCATGGCATGGGGGATGTTGGGGGTGAAGGGCTACAAGAGGGGGAAGGGGGCAGGGCTCGAGTCCTGCAGGAACGCATGGGAACGGCGTTCCTGCACTTTTTCCACAGCAGGAACGCCGTTCCCGTTACCTGTCCTGCAGGACCGGCCCTGCTACCTGCACTGAGGGGCCGTCACATGCTGTGTTCCCTTCTCCAGCTATAACTCTCGCGAGACCCGCGGCTGTTACCATGGCAACGCTCCGCACAGGCGAGTCTCGCGAGAGTTAGAGCTGGAGAAGGAACACAGCGTGTGATGGCTCCTGTGTGCAGCGGCTGGCTCCCTCCACCGGACCACCAGGCGATCTCCCCCCTCCCTGACCAGGTAAGAAGCAGGGAGGGGGGAATAAAATAAACAAATATACATACACATAAAGTTTTAAAAAAAATGCTCCCCCCCCACCCACCCATCATCCAGCCCTCACACACCCATCATCCAGCACACACACACCCATCATCCAGCACTCACACACCCATCATCCAGCACTCACACACCCATCATCCAGCACACACACATCATCCAGTACTCACACAAACACCCATCATCCAGCACTCACACATCATCCAGCACTCACACACACATCATCCAGCACTCACACACACACCCATCATCCAGCACACACACACCCATCATCCAGCACTCACACACCCAGCACTCACACACACACACACACACACACACACCATCCAGCACTCACACGCACACCATCCAGCACTCACACGCACATCATCCCGCACACACACACAAATCATCCTGCACTCACACACACATCATCCAGCGCACTCACACACATCATCCAGCACACGCACACACTGCATTCATTATACACACTCTTCACTCACTACAAACACACTATATTCACTATACACCCTCTGCATTCATTATACACATTCTGCACTCACTACACACTACATTCACTATACACACTCTGCATTCACTACAAACACACTACATACACTGCATTCATTGTACACACTCTGCACTCACTACAAACACACTAAATTCATTATACACAATTTGCACTTAAAGGACCACTCTAGGCACCCAGACCACTTCAGCTTAATGAAGTGGCCTGGGTGCCAGGTCCTTCTAGGGTTAACCCATTTTTTTATAAACATAGCAGTTTCAGAGAAACTACTATGTTTATTAATGGGTTAAGCCTTCCCCCTATTCCCTCTAGTGGCTGTCTCATTGACAGCCACTAGAGGCGCTTGCGTGCTTCTCACTGTGATTTTCACGGTGAGAGCACGCCAGCGTCCATAGGAAAGCATTGTAAATGCTTTCCTATGAGACCGGCTGAATGCGCGCGCAGCTCTTGCCGCGCGTGCGCATTCAGCCGAAAGGGAGGATCGGAGGAGGAGAGCTCCCCGCCCGGCGCTGGAAAAAAGGTAAGTTTTAACCCTTTCCTCTCCCCAGAGCCGGGCGGGAGGGGGACCCTGAGGGTGGGGGCACCCTCAGGGCACTATAGTGCCAGGAAAACGAGTATGTTTTCCTGGCACTATAGTGGTCCTTTAACTACAAACACATTACATTCATTATACACACACTGCACTCACTACAAATACACTACAATTATTATTCACACTGCACTCACTACAAACACACTACATTTATTATTCATACTCTGCATTCACTACAAACACACTACATTCATTATACACACCCTGCACTGCACTATATGCATAGGAGTGTATTTTTTTATTTATTTATTTTTTAAGGGGGGGGGGGGCGGGAATCTTGGGTGAGTTCCCACACTTTTTTCCCCAGGACTTGACCCCTGGAAGGGGGGGTCACTCTAGGGAGCTAAAGCTTTGTTTTCCTGGCACTATAGTCTGCCTTTAATCGTTTATGTAGCGCGAAATTCAGCCAGTCACAGTACAGTAAACACACTGTCTGGTAAATGTGTTTTGTGACTAATGCTTTGATCACAATCATTCAATGCACATACATTTAATTGCAGGTTAATATGGTAACATATAAACAACATGTATTATGTCTTTATCAGCAGCTGTGTGTATTATTATTATTATTATTATTGGTATTTATATTCAGAGTCTCAGACCGGAATAGGGAATTTACCTCTAAATCCAGTGTCAACAAGAGCATCTTGAAGGGCACTGACAAATCCGTATCCTTTTTGGATATACCTATACCTTCAGATACCAATGAGACCTCCACTATATCCCCTACCTCATCCACCTTTTTAGAACAGGAACTCCCTCGCCAACAGAGGGGGAGATTAAGGGACAGAGACAGATGGGCATACAAGGTACATGGACATACTCAGAAATTTTAACATCCAACAGAATAATACATTTGTCAGATTTCACCCTTCAACCCAGACATATTTCTCTACTAAGCAAAGGATTATACTTTGTACTGATCCGATCATGCAATAAATGTAATTGGTCCAAAGATAATAACTTGTTTGGCAATAAGTTGGCCTTGAATATCATACATACCAAAAAAGACTCAAATTGCCAACCATCTAGGTTTGACGACTCAAGACTACCACTTTGCACAGACCATCACTGACCTTTTTGAAGGAGCGAAATCCATCTAAACCATTAACGAATCTTAAACCTCAAAGTGGTAGGCAGGCTATTCAAAAGGAAAGGAGCCGACCCGCAAGAAGTCCGGCAAGCATGAGTTGGCTGTACAGGTGCGAGCAGCGGACAGGCGAAGGTCATGGGCAGAGCGGAGAGACCAAGAAGGGGCATATATAGGAGCGAATGGAATTGTTCAGTGCTTTATAGGTGTGGAGTAGTACTTTGACTTGACTCCTCTATCTATCTATATATATATATATATATATATATATAGCCAGGCCCGGACTGGCCATCGGGCACACCGGGCAAATGCCTGGTGGGCCGCGGTGGCCATGGGCCGAGGCCGGCAGGGGAGGTCCCAGGATCTCTCCTGCCGGTCTATGCAGGGCCGGCGCTATCCGAGTGCCGGCCCCGCTGTTTGCCACGACGGACCGGTGGGGAGATCAAAGATCTCCCTCACCGGCCCAAATGCGGCCGCCGACGGGGAGAGAGGGAGGGAGACAGCCAGGAGAGGAGGACCCGGCGGAGCTCTAACTTGCAGCTCCGCCGGGTTCCTCTCGAGAGATCCGGCGCGTTGCCATGTCAACGACCGGCTCTCGCCAGAGTGAACTCTAGCCCCACAGGCTAGAGTTCACTCACCCACAAGGATCACCAGGGAACACTGCCTCCTAGTCCCAGGTACCAGCGTGCGGGTCCCCCCCCTCCCAGGCTAAAGGTAAGAAGGGAGGGGGGGATTTAATGCCTGTTTTTTGTTTTTGTTTATTTACCCCCCCCCAATACACACACAATCCATTCTAACATTTATGCAGCACTCTCTCACACAGCACTCTCTCACACCCATCACACACAGCACTCACACACAGCGCTCTCTCACACCCATCACACACAGCACTCACACACAGCACTCTCTCACACAGCACTCTCTCACCCATCACACACAGCACTCTCACACACAGCACTCTCTCACCCATCACTCTCACACACAGCACTCTCTCACCCATCACACACAGCAGTCTCACACACAGCACTCTCTCACCCATCACACACAGCACTCTCTCACAGCACTCTCACACCCATCACACACAGCACTCTCACACACACAGCACTCTCTCACAGCACTCTCTCACACCGATCACACACCGATCACATACAGCACTCTCTCACACCCATCACACACAGCACTCTCTCACAGCACTCTCACACCCATCACACACAGCACTCTCTCACACAGCACTCTCTCACAGCACTATCACACCCATCACACACAGCACTCTCACACACACTGCACCCCTCACACACACATACTGCACCCCTCACATACACACAGAACACCCCCAACACACACACAATACTTCCATATATATATATATATATATATATATATATATATATATATATATATATATATATATATATATATACACACACACTACACTCTTAACATACACACTCTGGATCCCCTATACACACACACTAGATTCCTTGTAAGCAAACACATACTACACCCCTAAACACACACTACATCACCTATATACACACTATAGCCTGTATGCACACACTTGCTATATCCCCAATACACACATTCTCTACAGCCCATAGCCACATATGCATCACATTACACCACTTTACACCACAAACACAACATGACTAAAACCAACCTTATTACACAATACCACACCACGACCAGCTCACTCTACACACACGCAATACCACAAGCAGGCTCCAAACACATGCACAATACTCTTTCCTGGCCCTTTTGTCTCCTGGTATCCATTTATAGAGACACCAGAGACAAGTTGCAAGCAAATTTAATAACATGCTTGCACTGTGCAGAACAAATATAGAGCTTTTTTTCTCATGCTAGAGCTCTTCAGCAGAGCTCTGCGCATGGTCTGCCCTGGAAGAGCATTGAACCAACATGCTCACTTTGAGAGGAGGCGTGTTTATATATATAGATAGATAGATATAGGGCTTGTGAAAAATATGATATAAATATATATGTAGAATTTAAATATGTATAAATATACATATATATATACACATATTTAAATTCTACATATATATTTATATCATATTTTTACATAAAGTCATTTTATTAATTAAAATTTGAGGGACCTGCTTGACAACCCAGGCAGAAAGTCCAGAGAATTTGGTTTGCAAGGACTATATTTAACCCTGTAACTTTCCAAGACACTATAAAACCTGTACATAGGGGGTACTGTTTTACTCGGGAGACTTCACTGGACACAAATATTGGTGTTTTAATACAGTAAAATATATTACAGCGATGATATTGTCAATTAAATTGCCGTTTTTTGCATTTTTCACATGCAAACGACAGTTTCACTATATACAATATAATTGATGTGATACGTTTTACTGTTTTGAAACACTAATATTTGTGTTCAGTGAGTCTCCCGAGTATAACAGTACCCCCCATGTACAAGTTTTATAGTGCTTTCAAAAGTTACAGGCTACTCGATCTCGGGAACACCGCTGGACTTCCATACGGTTCGTGCAGACAATTCTGTTCGTCCAAATTGAGCTGCGTTCATCTAAATTGAAGCACTGACCGTCAGACACACGACTACCCAGTTACAGATGTGTATGTTCGTTTGTTAATTCGTATAAACTCCCGAAAGAAGACCGGCCAAAGCCTGCAATTGCCTGGAACTGTTTTGGGACTCTCTCCTCGTGGCTGACTGGTCCCTAACGTCACTCGAATGGCTTTTCTATTCTAACGAACGGACCTGAGTGGTATTTCGACAGATTGGGCGCTCAGATCCCAGCTAACCGCCCAGGAAGTAGTTAGCGCGGGACGCTAGCGGGCAATGGCGGAGGACCGTCGAGCAGCATGAGATGCTCTGATTAAATGCCGCTGGTGAAGTAAGAGACTCGGTGGATGTTTTCTTTGGTGCCGCGGCGAGCAGAATTGAAAAAGCGAAGATTAGAAGCCAAAAGTGTGAAGAGGAAGCAGGTATAAAAGGAAGTAAAAGTAAAGGGCCAGAGGATGTCCTAAGAGACGCGAGGAAGAAGAAGGCTTGACCTAAGGAGAGCAAAGCAACCAGTGAGAAAAGTCAGACAAAGTAAAGCATGGCACTGTGAGGGAAGAAGAGAGAAGGGGTAAGATAGAGCAAGAGGAAATAGTGCAGAAGAGAAGGGTGAATACCTCGACCTATCCCCAACTCATCCCTCCCGGTATCCAGTTGAGAATCAATATCTCACAAGGATTAATAGTGCTTAAACATCTCTGCTCTGCCCTGCATTCCTGACGTCATCTGACCATAGTAACCTGCGGAGGAAACGTGGGTGAGACCTCTTCAATACATATTTGTCTTCTATCTACTGTTTGTTTTTTGGAGAGATGGTTCTGAAATTACTCCCCAGTATTGTTGCTATTGAAAGCTCATTTTTTCTTCCTTCCTTATCCCTTTTGCTGTATTTTTTTTTGGTGGTCCCTTTTTTTTTCTATTTATATATATATCTCAACAGTGAGCTTAAATACCGCCTAAACACTGCCAGAGGGGTAATGTGTAGTTTGGGGTACTTTTATCTCGCTCATGAATCTAAAGATTGGTTCCAAAGAAGCAAATCTGTATTGTTGCAGTGTAAGCATGCAGAAGCCAAACACAGAAATATTGGACACAGGTCTTCAGGAAGTAACAGGCCTTTATTCACATTACCGATCGGGTCTCAGATGAACTCCTGTTCCAACATTCTGAGAGACCAACACATAGTGTACATTCCTTATATAGCACTATAACTCCTCCCATTAATAGCTACACCCACATATACCTTTAACCAATCAATGAGCAGAATATAGACTTGTACATCTAGTCAAACCACATGGCTCATCCAAGACAAAGGAAATAAGTGCAATTCCAGTTCCTGCATTCCTGCACATGCTCAGTACACTGATGACAGTATCCTAGCTACATGTAGCTAACCAACTGACACAACATACACATATGCCACATGGAGATTTTGGCCTACTAAATTTTAACCATGCTGGAATCCCATCACAGTATGATAATTTTTTCTTTGCTTTTTTGGCTATGAAGCTGGGACATTATTGGAGCCTTCTTTTTACATTTGGCACCCAGTGTTGATATGTGAAAGATAAGCTTCCTTGAATTTTCTAAACAGGGCCCACTCTTTGGCGGCTTATGAAATAAAAGTGGATTAAGGCTTAAAGTATAACTGGAATATAAGAACTGATCGAAGGGACAACTCCGCTTTAGGTTTTGATATACACCCAGGTTCCCTATAGAGAACTCTGACATCTGAGGAATCGGTATATATATATATATAAATAAAACAAGGGGCCTGTGGCAAAACTTGGCAGAAGCTGGTTGTAACACAGCTTAATCAGGGTTCTCCCTTTTTTTTCTCTCTCTTTTTTTCTTTTTTTTTTTTTCATGTGAAGGACTTTGATAATGTCAACTACTAGTGTGCTTATGTGATTTGTAGTGTCTGAAAATAGGGCTCTATGACTCCTTTTAGCATTTTATAACCACTGGTAAAAGAGGGGACACAATGAAAAACAAGCATAATCAAAGCACAAGGGGTAAAGGGAAAGGTAAAGAGAGGGAGAAAGAAAATGGAAATCCGACAAGGAATATTTATTCTCCAATTAATAAACGTAAAAATTCTGAGGAGTCAGTCTTAACATCAGGAATGCAAAAAGATTTAGAACATTCAGATAGCCTAATGACATCAGCTGAGTCATCATTAGTAGATTAGCCAGGAGAGGTGGAGAGTCTTACGATAGCCAATATGAAAGAAGTAATGATTGACCTATTGAAAGATTTAAAGAGCTCAATTGTACAGGAATTTACAAAGGAGATTGCTAAAAACACCAAAGATCTTAATACTTTATCAAAGAAAGTAGTAGAGTTGGGTACCCAACAGGACTCTGTAATAAAATCACAGAATCACTCCAATTTGGAAATACAGAAATTGAAAGAGGAACTCTTAGACCTGAAACAGAAATATAGTAGATTGGAGAATTTCTCTAGACAAAATAATATTCGTATAAGAGGGATACCTGAAACAGTGGGGCAGGCGGAACTCCCTAATTACTTGATAACATTTTTTAACTCTCTGGTTAATCCAGAGTTTGAGAGGGCCAATATGCTAGACAGAGTCCACAGATTACCTCTTTCACATAATGCTTCAAGGGAATTGCCTCGAGATGTGATAGTGAAAATAAATTTTTTTACAGTTAAACATAAAATATTACAGAAAGCCTTTGAAAGTAAAATCTTTGAGACTCCATATGAGCAATTGAAAATCTTTCCGGATAAATCAGGAGAAGTGATTATGGAACGTAGAGAATTTAGAACGATAACCAAAGCATTAAGGGATAAAAATATTTCTTATAAATGGGGCTTTCCAACTAAACTACTTATTAAAAATGGAATGGAGATTAAAGTAATCAACTAACTGCAAGAGGGTGAAAAGTTTCTTAAAGACATAGAACCTTCGGGGAACCCTTAAGATATAGCTAAATGGAGAAAATAGGGAGAGGGGACAGAATCAGTATAGAGTTGCGTCAAGAGGTCTATCCTGAAGGAGGTGTAACTGGGGTTAAGATGTAGAACACTTTGGTATTTCGTTAGAAAGTTAAATACTTTGGGTAAAATGAATCCACTTCTAAGTAGATAACACTGGTGAACGGGTATTCTTTTATATTAGGGATCTTTTTCAGTAATAACTACATTTTTATAAAGTTTTGTGGGTAAAAATGTAAGGTTATTTATTATAACGGGATAATCTCATGTGTTATAATACATTTGGAGGATCGCACGAAATGAATTGGTGTTACTGGATAAACACTTAGTTAAATTAAAATGGCCGGTATTAGATAGAATTAAGTTACTTTATTATCAGTGTAGCACTGGTTAATATGCAAATTAATGAGGTCAAAGTTGCACTATGTTTGAAATAAATGTTAAAGGACCACTCTAGGCACCCAGACCACTTCAGCTTAATGAAGTGGTCTGGGTGCCAGGTCCCTCTAGGATTAACCCCTTTTTTTTTAATAAACATAGCAGTTTCAGAGAAACTGCTATGTTTATAAATGGGTTAATCCAGCCTCTAAAGCCTCCAGTGACTGTCTCATTGACAGCCGCTAGAGGCGTTTGCGTGCTTCTCACTGTGAAAATCACAGCGAGAAGACGCCAGCGTCCATAGGAAAGCATTATGAATACTTTCCTAAGAGACTGGGTGAATGCGCGCGCAGCTCCTGCCGCGCATGCGCATTCAGCCGAAGAGGAGGATCGGAGGCGGAGAGCACCCCGCCCGGCGCTGGAGAAAAGGTAAGTTTTAACCCCTTCCTTGCCATCCAGCCCGGCGGGAGGGGAACCCTGAGGGTGGGGGCACCCTCAGGGCACTATAGTGCCAGGAAAATGAGTATGTTTTCATGGCACTATAGTGGTCCTTTAATGGAATGGCCTTATAGGGCCATTATTGGTATAATGTTAAAGTCATGTTTCATTTTGGTGATAATATTAATTGTTATATTGAAAAATGCCCAAAATAGCAGATTTGTAGTGGATAAACACTTATTGTAACCAAAAGGAGACACTATAGAGGGTTTTCGAGTAATGAAGACATAACTGATAAACTGCACAAAGGGCGTGTATGTGTACACAAAGAATGTTAGGCTTTATATTCGTGATAATATTATTTGTTATATTGAAAAATGCACAAAATAGGAAATCCTCACTAGATAAATATTTATGGTAATAAAAAGGGGGATATTATAGGATGTTTTTAAGTAATGAAGATATATTTGATAAATTTCACAAAATAAGTCATAGTAAATGGGAAATTGCACGAGGATATCCTCACAGGACAAAGGTTTAGGATATTTAAGAGGGTTTATTGTATTATAGAAGTGATTTAGGCAATGCAGGTAATTCACATATCTTGACACACTGAATCGAGTGTTCAGAATAGAGAGGTTAACAATCATAACGCATTCTCTCCTATTTCCAATTGTTTTCTCTGTTTAAAGTAGTAACAGGGCCCATAAGATTGGGAAAGTCAAGTGGAGCCTAGACAGGAGGCGATGAAATGGGCCTATATCTTAGGGTAGCTAAACTTAGGGATTCTTCTCTTTTACTGGAACCCTCTCCCTCCTCTGGCTCTCGGATGTTTGGTTTTATCCCCGTGGGCTGATTTTTCTTCTTTGTGGGCCTGTATGGATTGCTCACTCAGACTATTTTATTAACTGGTTTTGTGTTATAGATAAGAGAGGCCCTTTAGACCTGGGCTGTTTTAGGTTGATTAACATAAAGACCATCAACAAGCTCAACTGGTGACCTCCGCCAAGGTCTTGAACTAAGTTAGTTCGGCGAAACTTAGTCTGATTCGCCACTTTTCGGGAGGTAGAAAAGTAGGTAGATCTTCTAAAAAGATGATGATATCACAGATTTTTTTTATTTTTAGTATGAATGGCTGTGAATGTGTTTGTCTTGTTTTGTGGGAGGTTCCGGGGCGTGGGAGGGAAGGTGCTGATGAAGGTGGACCAGACGGTCCTCAGAGTCGTGGATGGAATGGTCTATGACTCTGAGGATTATTAGTCAAAATGTCAAGTGGTTAAACACAGTAGGTAAAAGGAGTATAGCATTTAAAAACCTGTTTAGGGATAAGCCGGATGTAATTTGTATCCAAGAAACCCACTGGCAGACCAATAAAATTAAATTTGTTCCATGGGTTTTTCTGCTCTCCAGAACACTAGAAGACTGGCCTAAAAAGGACCAGAAACTCCTACACAAAATCACACTAGCGGCCAGACTCACCATGGCGCAGGCATGGCTCCAAACTACAATCCCACAGATCAACACTGTACTCCACAAAATCAAAGATATCCAGGTCATGGACCACCTTACCGCACTAGTGAGAGACACCAGGACACGATACGAAAAGGTCTGGGAACCATGGTTATCAGGGAACTGGGAGAGCTACGGAACTCCCACTACAGGGCCTTCCCAAAGTGCCAACACTTAACTAGACACCAACAGAGCCTCTCACCGTCCCTGCCCTTCCTTCCCCCCCCCCTGCTCTACCCTTGCCTTTTATAATACGGCCTACTGGGGGCTACAATCAGAGCTGGACATCTGCGGTACTTACAATACCCAGTTATGGCATGTTTTCTTCTCTCTCTTTTCTCTTTATCCTTTTTATTGTATAAAGACTCACAATCTCTCATAAAATGTATGTATGTATGAAAACGAAAGAAAAATGACACTCATTAGCACATTTTTTTAAGCTGAACACACTCATGCAAACTGTAACGATGATATAATCATCTGTACACTGGATTACGGATTGGTTACCTATACCTTGTACCACATGTGTTTCTTCAGTATTGTATCGCACTGTCATACCAAAAAAAAAGAATTAAAAAAAAAAAAAGAAATATTTCCAAAGAGCAGCTACCGAGGAACACAAATCAAATGATGAATGTTACTTACTTCCCCCAGGTTTCCTCTGTTGAGACTGTAACTACTGAATCCATAGGAAGGGTCAGGTTCACAAGATGATGACTTTTTATTTCCTGTTTAATTACGGGTGCAGAAGGTTTAGAAGAAGTGGACGTCTCAAACATGATGTTGATATTGACAATATGCTGCTGTAATAAAAACGAAGAAAAAAAAAATCTTATTTGCATTCAACTAAAAAAATATTATTTGAAATCCAACGGTCAAAACACAACCACGGTGGGGCATGCAGAACCACCCAACGTAGAAATGGTACATATCAAATATAACAGAGTACTAAGCACCACCATGTAACACCGGACCTGCGAGTCCACAATACACATGCTATTTACTCAAGAAAGCAACCTGCGAGTCGCCCAGACACGTATGTCATCACATGCCTTCCGATGTATAAGCTTCTGTGAATGACCAGAGGGACCTGCGAGTCCACGTTTCTCTTTGACATGTTGCAAAATCGACAAAAACTAAAAGGTTTAATAAAAAGATATTTACAAAAAAAAAATATTAAATTTGTTGGTAATAGATATTATTCTAATCCCTATAGTGCTGCTTATTTGAAAGGTAAATCAAGAGGGGTTTCAATAATATTTAAGCCAAATGTACACGTTGTAAACAAAACAAAACGTAAACAAAACCTGGCATTTGCGCTACATGTCTGTCCAACCGTAATTCACCTCTTTCATATTAAATGGACCCACACTTATTATATATCATTTTATTTAGGGGAAACGGCTTTCATTTAATATCAAATATTTAGCTATGAAACATAATTTAATATGAAAAAAATGGGAGAAAATAAGGAATTTAGTTCTACATGACATTTTAACTGTCAATGTCCTAATACTGTTTGCTTTTACTGCAATAAAATACACATATTTGAATTCAGCAAAGTCTCACGTGTAAAACAGTACCCCTTATGTACAGGTTTTATTGCGTTTTGGGAAGTTACAGGGTCAAATATAGCACGTTACATTTGAAATTGAAATTCGCCAGATTGGTTACGTTGCCCTTGGGACTGTATAGTAGCCCAGGAATGAAATTTACACCCATAATGGCATACCATTTGCAATAGTAGACAACCCAAGGTATTGCAAATGGGGTATGTCCAGTCTTTTTTAGTAGCCATTTGGTCACAAACACTGGCCAAAGTTAGCGTCAGTATTTGTTTGTGTGTGAAAAAGACTGGACACTTCTTTTGCAAATGGTATGCCATCATGGGGGTAATTTTCATTCTTGGGCTACCATAGGGTCTCAAAGGCAACGTAAACAATCTGTCGAGTTTTAATGTGAAAAAAATGAAACGCAAGCCTTATATTTGACGCTGTAACTTTTGAAAACACCATAAAACCTGTACATGAGGGGTACTGTTGTACTCGGGAGACTTCGCTGAACACAAATATTTGTGCTTCAAAACAGTAAAAAGTATAACAGCAATAATATCGTCCGTGTAAGTGCTATTTGTGGGTGAAAAAAGGCAAAAAACTTCACTTTTACTGGCGATATCATCGTTGTAATACATTTTACTGTTTTGAAACACTAATATTTGTGTTCAGCGAAGTCTCCCGAGTAGAACAGTACCCCCCATGTACAGGTTTTATGGTGTCTTGGAAAGTTATAGGGTTAAATATAGTGCTAGCAAATTAAATTCCCTATACTTTCGGCATGGGTTGTCAGGCAGGTCCCGCTAATTGTAATTAATTAAAATACCTAATTATGTAAAAATATTACATAAATATATATGTAGAATTAATATATGTATATATTATTTATATATATATATATATATATATATATATATATATATACACACACACACACACGTATATATATATATATTTTTTAAAAATATATTTTTATTTATATATAGGTATATATAGTGATATATACATATATATTTATGTATCTAGATATATTTATTATTTTGTTCTACGTGTATTTTGATATAAATATATATATTAATATCACAATACAGTTATAACGAAATAACACACATCTATATATTTTTTAATTATTTATTTTATTTGTTTTTATTTTTTAACATATTTACATTTTTTTATATATTATATATATATATGTATATATATATAACAATAATTATATATATATATATTTAATCAGTATCAGTCTACGTGTAATTTGATATTAATATATGTATTAATAGTAAAATACACCTAGACAGTGTATGTGTATATATATATATCCAACTAAACTTTTTTTTTTTATACTGATTACCTTTAATTTATTTCATTTCCAGCCAGCAGGGGGACTGCCTGTAATGACAGTTAGTCCCCCTGCTGGCTGGAAATGAAATAAATTAAAGGTAATCAGTATAAAAAATAATAATAATAATATACTTAGATCATATATATATATTATATTATATTAAAACAGAAACCAAGCATCACAAGAGAACACCTGAAGTGACCACCATACAGCTTAGCAGATTGACCTCCTCCATGACAAAAAATAAGGAAGCCATCTCCAGCAAACTGGTCCAGATACAGGATCTCTTGCATGCCGACCAGACAGGAACAAAAGCAGGACAGGAAAGCTGCAAGGTCCACTCCACGAACTCCAAGTGCCTACGGCCATACTGTCACGGGTGGCGGTCCGGTGCCTGGGACCCAGACACTGTCCGGGCGGCAGTGCGAGGACCGGGACCCAGTATGCCTGATGTTCAGAGTAGGTGCAGGGTAACCGCACGCCCCCTGGTGTTGAGCACCAGCGTTTGTGCAGCCACATACCAGAACCCTGATTCAGCTTAAGCGGATCCCAGGAACTAGGAGCAGGTAATTAAGCAGACCTCCCAGGAGCTGAATACGGGAGCTCTGCAGCAAGAATGTATCCGGTACAGAAACAAGGAAAGGCTAGGATAGCAAGGCACCATACATGAAAACAAGACAGAACTAAGAGAACCCAGAACCAGAGCAGGATAGAAAGCAGAACCCAGAACATGTACACAAGACATGAGGAAAACAAGAACATAACATGGGAAGGACATGACTGTACAGGACTGTAAATGCACTGGGATTACAAGACAAAATAAAACAAGACAATATATGATAGGCAAAACAAGAGGAGAAATAACTAAGCACTATATATGAAAAGTATGGGGATGTAGTCACATTATATGATCATACATTGCATAAGCCTGCCAACAACGCCAATGTACCCCATATTCGGCAGGTCCTACACTCCCTGATGTATGCTAAACCAACCAAAGAAGACACACACATAGCACTTACCTGCAAGAAAGGGCAGAAGCCTTGAGCAGCTGCCTGCAGGACACTGAAACAAAAGGAATGATGGAAAACAAACGGGTGGCAACATAAAGCAAACATTTAAAGGAAACCTGGACACTGGGAATTCCAGGGACGGAATACAGGAATGAACCCAGAAATCCAGCATAAGGAAAACCAGACATAGAATAGAAAACCAGAAAACCAAGAGAAACTAAACAAGAATTGTAAAAAGAGTACTGGATACCAGAAACCAAGGCCAGACATCTCCACAGAACATGGCAGGATGTGACAATTATCTCTCCAGTATAGAAAAGGATTATGGGAAATGTTACTGTACACTCAGTTTTCCACAAGGTCCACCAGGGGAAAAACCCTGGAATGTCATTAAAGAAACCCCTGGCATGGGGATTTGTATTACACCGGCTGTGGTTCAATAAAGGTTCAGTTGACTCCCAAAACTGTGTGTCGTCCAGTTGTTGGGAAATGGGATTGGAATTACTACGCTACTCTTTATTTATATGCTGATTACGTCTACCAGCGGAGATATTGCAGTTTTACACTTCTACTCCGCTACAATTGGTAACCTATCAAAACATTGAGTGCGCTATTTAAACCCCCAACTACAGGGATTCACTTCCCCATTGAAGAGTCGCTTACCAGCGAAACGAGTGTCGGGGCTCATTCCGATAACCTTCCCAGCTGAAATAACTCTTTATTTATTTTGGATTCCTTTTTTTTATATGTTTAAGATCTATTTAAACATTTGTAGAGTTTGGCTGTTGTAGGTATCGTTTTTTTCACTCTTGTTCTGGTTGTTTGACAAACACCACAATCAGATTCTTTTGTGCCAGACATAACTGTATTGCCGATACTTATTGCCGAACTTACAGTCCAGGCATCACCCTGATTAGATAGGCAGTTAGTCTAGATGTCTTATGTAGGTCCCCTCGAAGGCACAGACTCCGGGTTTGGCCTCAGGTAACAGGGCTATCCCAATCTGTCATGCCCAGGGGCGTACCTAGAGCACCATTTAAAAAACACAATTTTCAAAAAAAAATTATTTCACACATTTGTAAATTGTATCTCAGAAAGAGTCCCCTCAATGCCCCATTAGAGTCCAATGGAGTCTGAAAGGCCCTGGAGAGGGGGCTGCTGTGACCGGCTGGGAGGGGGGCTGGCTGCTGTGGTTGGCTGGCAGGCATGCTGGCTGCTGTGGCAGGATGCTACAACTGGGTGGCAGACTGTTTCTCACCCTTTGTGTGTCTTTTTCTCCTTCCCTTCAGTGTGTATCTTCCCCCCAGCTCTTCTGTGTGCCTCTTTGACCCCCTATGTGAGTCTCTTTGTGCCCCCTAGCTCCTCTGTCTGTCATTTTCTCCACAGCCCCTCTGTGTGTATTTTTGTGCCCCTCCATGTGTCTCATCCCCCCAGCCCCTCTATGCATCTCACCCCCAGCCCCTCCAGGCGTCTCATTCACCCCCCTGGGCCTGGCCACTGGCACCCCCTGATCAGTGGCTCCAGGCGTTGTCTGCCCTCCACTTATTACACCACTAGTCCTGCCACCTCCACACAGCCTCTGGCATGAAGCAGAGTTTGAGGATGTGCACCAGGGAGATGCTGCAGCTCGGGTCCTGCTACCTAGTACATAGAGAGGGAGAACAAGCACAGCAGAATGCCGGATCGGGAGTTCTGTCTAGTAACCTTGTATGAGTACCTGTCTGGGTAGTGGGTACTTTACCTAGGTCCCCCCATCCCCAGATCTGCTCCTGGTTGAATCTCTGTCAAGCATTTCCCAATTCCCCTCACAATCACAGTAATAAGATTCAGTAAAACAATTATCACCCAAGTATGAAGCCCACCACCAAGAAAGAAGACAATGCCTGTATCATATTCAAAAGTTAAAAGTTCAGATGAGAAGAACTAGATGGGCTGTGCTAGTGCATTCTGTCAGTAAACCACCTGCAATCCCCAACCATCCAGCATCACAATCACTACAGGCACTGGAACAACAACAAGCACGTTAATAAGAAGCAGTCATGGATCTTAAATGGAGCTGGAGCAGAGCAGCAGTAGATTCCCCATTTCACAAAGCCGGCATTTTGACAAACATCCATCTCCCCACACTATCAGAATGATGCCAGACTTCCCCCAGACATTCTGATATTGTGGGGAGATGGATGTTTGTCAAAATGCCGGCTTTGTGGTAAGAAGGTTAGCAAAGGAAAATTAGGGGGACATTTGACCAGCTCAGAGTGGTTGGTTGGACAGGCAGCAGGCACAGGTAGACGGTCGCATCATGTGGACCATAGGACCGCCCAATTAACCTCCTCCCACGTCCCCGCCCGGCGCATCCGCGCTATAACGCACAATATGGCCGCTCGTCATGTGACCTACCTTATTTTGCTAATATAAGCCCCCCAAAGCTTTGTTTTTTTAATTATTTTTATCTGCATCAGCCTCAGTATATATATATATATATATATATATAAGGCATTATATAAAATGTATTTTTCATCTTTTTGTAATATGTTTATAATTGATTATGACATCATTTTGACGCCATTTTTACATTGAATATGTGTTCATTCCCTTTATAAACCCTTGCTTGCCAGGTTATGTTTCTTATTTATTTATCCATCCATTATTATTTCCCTTTTTTTTTGTTATATACAATTTAATTCACTATATATGTATAGATTTCTACTGTGATTTCTGTGTATAATTGACATAGTGTTATTATTTGTGGTGCCACCTTCTCTCCACTACCTATTACAAAGTGGAGGTGGCATCTCCTGCCACCTGTTTTGGTAGAGTTGTTTTTTTCATGGCAGCATCCAGTTCCCATCCATTGTGTTCTTCAGCTTGATAATTAGACTGTGGTGAGAAAGGAGGAGGGACCTTTTATACCCAACAGTCTGATTAATTTGTTTAAAGGGACACTCCAGTGCCAGGAAAACAATCCATTTTCCTGGCACTGCAGGTCTCCTCTCCCTCCCACCCCCCATCCCAAGTTGATGAAGGGGTTAAAACCCCTTCAGTGACTTACCTGTATCCAGCACCGATGTCCCTTGGCGCTGGGTCAGGGTCTGCCACGCTCTTCCCCCGCCAACGTCATCCGCATTAGACCTCCCCGTAGGAAAGCACTGAAAATGCTTTCAATGATTTCCTATAGGGAATTTAGCGACGCTGGAGGTCCTCGCACAGCGTGAGGACGTCCAGCGATGCTATAGCACAGAAAACATGTGCTATAAACGCAGAGTTAATCCTGCAAGGTAATTATTGCAGTTTATGAAAACTGCAATATTTACAGTTGTATAGTTAAGGGTAGTGGGAGTTAGCACCCAGACCACTCCAATAGACAGAAGTGGTCTGGGTGCCTGGAATGTCCCTTTAAGTAATTCATGTCATGTGATTGCTGGGAGTGGAGCTACCCATAAGGGATGCTGCCATGAAAAACAGCCAGGAAAATAAAATTATGGTAAGTATTGAATAAATTTTCCTTATTTTTTTACCACTATTCTAAACTAATATAAGGCACGTTAATGCCATTTGAGATATCCTGATGCGTCTACTTTCATAAATAATATGACTTTGTGGGGTAATTTTGTCAGTTAAACTACTAGAATGCCCCTAAAGGAGACATGTGCCTGTCAAATCCATCTATTATAGTTCTAACTTTAGAAAGTGAAATGATCATTTCTATGTTGCTGTGACTTCACGGGAGAGTGGCAAAGGCATATATTGGGGTGATTTTACTCAGCAGATGCAGGATGTACAGGAATTGCACACATCAGCTTCATGAAATACACATAAAAATAGAATTGATTATGTTAAAGAAATAAAAGAAAAAAAACACAAGTTTATTACAATATTAACAGAGATTGGCAGTTAAATGACTACATAAAAAGTGTCAAAATCCCCTTAAGTAAATAGCCTCTGATGTCTACTTTATATTGTAGAAAATTATTTGCATACTTACCGTAATTTTCTTTTCCTGGCTATTATATATGGCAGCATCACATCACAACATCACCCATAGTAAGTTCCTCCTCCCAGTTGTCAGGACAGGAATAATTAAACTTTTAACTTTCCTATAAGAGCCCCCCCCCTAAATCCCTCAGTCTTATTAAAGGATCACTATAGGGTCAGAAACACAAGCATGTATTCCTGACCCTATAGTGTTAAACCCACCATCTAGCCCCCTAGGCCCCTCATGCATCCATAAATATAGCAAAATCTTACTGTATTCAAGTCTGGAGCTGCTTGCTTTGTCCATGTTTCCCTTTGATCTCCTCTCCCTAAGAGACATCCTCCATGCTCATGTAGACATCAGCATATCAGCATTAGGGTGGAAAAATGAATTCATCACACAAACTCACTCGTACATACACACTTTCTGCAGATAAGCTTTTTGACACACAAGTTGACTACAGAAAACCCAATGGTATAAATACACAAAATAAGCTCACTGAAACTCACACAATCTCTCTGACCCAGACAAGCTCACTGACACATACATAAAAGCTCATTACAGACAAAAAAAATGTTTTCATTTAAATTGCAATAGATGGGATGGCTGATCTGTAATCTGTTTGGGTTTACTGAGGAAAAAAACGAAATTTACAAATATATTTGCAAGCGATACAAATTGATACTAATTGATATTGCTTTGTTAAAATGTTCCATACTCAGTTAATACATACCTCTTTTGGCTTGTAACTGTGTAACGAATATTATGGAATAGTATGTTGAAGGATACTCGATCTTATAGTTGCCACCCTGTAGAGTTAGATTTCATATCATTTTTGTTTAAATCGAAATCTGAATTTATATTTTTTCTATTAGTGGAGCATCATTTTGGTGTATTCTGATAAATAATTCTTAAGGTCATAACAATCACATATCTTATGAATGATATTATCCTTGTTTTTTCCTATAGATACCCAATTATTGGATAATTTCTCCTATTTTGATTTGCTAAAAAGTGGGATAATAGAAATCTAAAAATCCCACTTTCAAATTATTTTTTCATTTCTACATAGAGGTATTTATCTTTTTTATTATAATTAGAGATGTACCTAGCTTTAACATCTTAGATTTCTTTTTCTTTAAATTTTTTCTAATTTTTTTAAATTTTTGCTCTGACAGATATGCCTCAGTACAAGGTCACAAGCGTATGCAAATGCCAAATCACAGTGTCGGTATCACAGAAGTTACAGAAAGGAGAAATGTGATGTGAAGGCGTGTGATATTACATACATTTGTAAATTGCCTGTCTGTATTCTATAAGGGCTTTGTTGGTTCTAAGCAATAGTACATAGTAGACAAACGATGGAACAGTGATATGTTTGAGGTATGTTGTGCTTGAACAACATCAACTAGGTAAACATTGGCAGTGCGGTGGTGAATTGGCCTAAGCAACATTCGACATTCGGTAGGTGTGGCCACTATCAGGTATCCCATGGCAGCATACACCCTGTTCCAAATTATTATGCAAATGATATTTTTCTCATTTCCCTAAATAATTGATGTAAATAACAGTCAGCATAATTCTCATGTTATCAACTAATAAGAGTACAATTCAAATTTTATTGAACAAACCTCCTAATGATAACAGTATTTTTTTAAACATAAACTTACAATGCACTGTTCCAAATTATTATTATTATTATTATTATTGCCATTTATATAGCGCCAACAGATTCCGTAGCGCTTTACAATATTATGAAAGGGGATTTAACTATAAATAGGACAATTACAAATAAACTTACAGGAACAATAGGTTGAAGAGGACCCTGCTCAATCGAGCTTACATTCTATAGGAGGTGGGGTGTAAGACACATTAGGACAGGAATGTGCAATCAAATAAGGTGGGCTGCCCTTTAGGAGAGGGCAAGAGACGGGTATGTGAGGTAGGGGTTAGTCTTGGAGGCCATAAGCTTTCCTAAAGAGATGGGTTTTAAGGCACTTCTTAAAAGATGCAAGACTAGGGGAGAGTCGGATGGCGGTAGGCAGGCTATTCCATAGGAAGGGAGCCGCCTGCGAGAAGTCCTGCAAGCGCGAGTTGGCCGTACGGGTGCAGACAACGGACAGGAGGTGGTCACGGGCAGAGCGGAGATTATTACACACAGTAAGTGTCAAAACACTTTATAGGATGTAAAGAACTGAAAATTGTCATTTGTTGTGTTTGCAGCATATTTACTGAAATTAAAAGCTATTTCAATCAGACTTATAAGAACATTTTAACTTTTTAAACATTTTAACAGGTCACGTTACATTTTAACATAGGCCCCCTTATTTGATAGCAGCTTCACAAGTCTTGCATCCATTGAACTTGTGCGTTTTTGGACAGTTTCTGCTTGAATTTGTTTGCAAGATGTCAGAATAGCCTCCCAGAGCTGCTGTTTGGATGTAAATTGCCTCCCACCCTCATAGATCTTTTGCTTGAGGATGCTCCAAAGGTTCTCAATAGAATTGAGGTCAGGGGAGGATGGAGACCACACCATGACTTTCATTTTATCCCCATGTGCTCTGACTCAGCCACAACTCTCTTAATAGTGCGATCATCAAGGTTAAGTTTTCGTGAAATATCTAATGTTTTCATACCTCGTCCAAGGCATTGAACTATTTCACTCTTTTCGGCAGCAGAGAGATCATTTTTCTTCCCCATATTGCATGAAAATGGTGCTCTGCTTAATAATGTGGACACCCTCCTTTAGTAGTTTTTCCTTAAATTGTTCTCACCTGGCAATCTAATTATCACAGGTGTCAGAGATTGTTTTCAGTGATCAAAAGAGCCCTGAGACACAATGCCATCCATGAGTTAAACAGAAAAACAAAATATTTAATCTTTGCATAATAATTTGGAACAGGGTGTAATGTTGCCACTTCATATCGTCCTGAGAGAGGATATCTGCGTCTGTCGCAGGGTAGTGGGATTGTTTTAGTCAGGAATGTTGCAATACCCGGTATACGGCAGGGGTGAAGGGTGTTGATGGACTGTTGGTGAGTGTGTTGCCTCTCGTCCCTTACGCCAGGTGCCTACCTAGGTTTTCTCTATCGGCAAGATCGGGTATGAATTCTGTTGTCGGCCACTGCTTGCATGTTCGAATGAAAGTATGAGGGGTAATCAGGTATAGGAGACACCGATGCCGGCGGCTATGTGCTCGCTTGGCTATGGTTACTTTGGTCGCCTAGCTTTCTGGTGGCCATTTTCTGTGGCAGAATTGTGAGGCTCCTTCCGCCTCTAATGCGGCATCTGTGTCTCCGAAGAACAGCCCAAGGAGAATTGGCCAGGGGTAAAAAGATAGAGCAGGTAAGTGGATAGGGGGCAAAGAGAGGGGGAGGATGGGCAGTCCGGCGGCAGGTAGGACCTAAAGCTTGTATCCTATGTAGCGGCCGGATGGGGGCGGGCAGCCTGAGCAGCAGGAACAAACATCACGGGGCACATACAGTCCCCGGCGGAGGGAAGCACCGGAGCGGCCCAGTCATCTTTAAATTAGGGGCACCAAGAGGGTCCCTCCCTGTGGTGCCAATGTCCGCGACTCCCAACCCACCCCCCTCTTTAACCATCTATGTCAGCGCTTAGCCACGGCTCCCACAACTTTTCGTGTTTTGTAAAGGTTTCCCCGGGTGATCGCAGTCAGTCTGTCCATGAGACAAGTGCCTTTTATTTCGTGTATTACTACGGAGATAGGTGGGACGTTTGGTTGAAGCCAGGTTTGTGTCAGGGCTCTGCGTGCCACCACGGTTAGTTTATGTAGAAGTTTTTGCTCCAGTCTTGCCCATTCATCTTGTGATCTGGAGAGCAAGAAGACCCAGGGGTCAACCGCTATCCTGCATTGAAAAATCTGTTTCAAGAGGTCTCCTACTTTTTGCCAAAAGGTTTTTGCTCCCACCACATGTGTAGGTATGTCCCCTTGGCCCCGCAGTTCCTCCAGCAGAGGTTGTTAGGTAGCTGATGCATGCGGTAAAGCTATACCGGTGTTGTGTACCACTGGAACATGGTTTTATATGCCTGCTCTTGGATCGTTGTGCAAATTGAGGCTGTGTTGTTGGCTTTCCAAATTTCTCGCCATTCCACCCCCTCTAGTTTTTCACCTAAGTTAGCCTCCCATTGGTCAATGTGAGTGTGCCCAATTCAGTTGTGTTGGAGGCTATGTGGGTGATCATGCCCCTATGTATTGATTCCTTCAGGCACATGTTTTCTAATGAGGTGACCTTTTTGTGTGCCAGTTCATGTATGTGGGGTTGGCTGAGAAAATCTTTAAGTTGCAGGTATCTAAAAAAGTCCCCGTTTGTGAGAATCGCCCTCTCCTTTAATTCGTCAAAAGTGAGTATGCGATCTCCTTTGGTTGTGTGACATAGCCTTTGGAGCCCAGTGTTGTCACGTATTCATCCGCACATAAAAATGTGGTTAATGGCGTTTACTGTCCTGACAGGAAAAGTTGTGCCAAGCAGCAATCATGCACATGGAGACCTGGTAATTACTTTTGGGGTCAAAGGCCGGTTACAGCCAATCGGATCCATAGGAGGGATATTTAAACCCAACTTTCCTCTTGCTCATTGCCCTGTTGTGGTTTCATGCCTATGGTTATCCGTGAGTACGTTCCTAATCTTGATTTTCTGGTATTTGACTTTGGCTTTCCCTCATCGTTGTCTCATTCTGTATCCCTGACCTCGGCAAGTATTCTGACTATTCTTGGAGACGTTAAGTCTGGCTATTCTAAGGTCCGGTTATACGTTATCATTAGTCTTAGGTGTGACACAGTACTGTGTGCTGGATCAACTTGTAATTCTGACAAGCGTATTCTAAGTTTTTAAATCTCGGGGTCTCATCCCTGGGGGGAATGCTCTGTTCCTAAACAGGGGTGTCATTGGGGAGGGGAGCTGCACTAGGCAGTATTTCACTGCAATGGACGGGCAGTCTGATCTCAGGAATGCCCTTTGGTCTTTGGGTAGCCAAATGAAGTATTGGGGAAGGTCTGAGCCCATCATAAGGGATTCTAGGTCCTGCCACCGTCTTTCGTCAGGGGGGGAATGCCACATTGCAAACTGTGTCAGCTGGGCCGCCAGGTAGTAATAGAATAGGCTGGGTAGTTCCCTTTGAGCGATACAGAATGTTTCGGGATACCCTGTGCCGTTTATTAGTCTATATGAAATTTCCTATTGCTTGTTGGAGCGGTGCTAGGTCAGATTTGGTGATCTGGATGGGCAGTGCCTGGAACATAAATAGAATTCTAGGGAGTATATTCATTTTAACAGAGTGAACTCTGCTTATCCATGAGATAGGCCTGTCCACCCATTTGGTTAGGTCACTTATCTGATCTTTGAAAAGTGGGATGTAGTACTGTGAGTATAATTGGTCGAGAGAGGCTGTCAGTCGGACTCCTAGATATTTGATAGCTGTGCGGCTCAGCTGTATACGGTGCACCGTGGTGATGAGGGAGGCATCTATGTCTGTCATGTTCAGGGGAAAAGCGCTAGACTTCTCCAGATTTACTTTATAGCCCTAAAATCTGCCGTATTCGTCCAGTTCCCTTGCTAGGGCCTGCATTGATTCCTCTGGGCGAGTCAGAGTGAGGAGGATGTCGTCCGTGTAGCCCGCCACTTTAAATCGTTCCCCTCCTACCGCCACTCCATGGATACTATGGTTGTTTCTGATTCTACGTAGGAGCGGTTCGAGGGCCAGCACAAACAAGAGCAGGGAGAGCGGTCAGCCCTGTCCAGTCCCGTTTCCAAGGCCGAAGGGTCTGTTTGGTGCTCCCGTGATTCAGATTTGGGCCCTGACATCCATGTACATTGCTTTGATAGCTGCCACATATGGGGTCGGGAAGCCCACGTGAGCCAGTAGAGTCAACAGGAATGGCCACCTGACCCTGTTGAACGCTTTTTCAGCATCTAGTGACAGGATCAGGGATGGCTCCCCCACCTTCATCTGCTGCCAGATAATATCAATGTTGCGTCTTGTGTTCTCGAATAGTTGTCTATTCGGGACAAATCCCACTTGGTCTGCATGGACCAGTCGTTGTAAGAAGGGGTTCAGTCTTATCGCTAATATTTTTGCAAGGAGCATTATGTCGTGATTGATCAGGGATATGGGGCTATAATTTTCAGGTCAGGTGGTGTCTCTACCTGGTTTTGAAATGAAGACTATGCTAGTTAAGGATGTGTCTCGGTCTGTGGGGCCTCCGGTCTTGAGATCGTTGAACCAGGTCATCAAGGGAGGGACCAGTTCTTCTCTGAATGTTTTAAAGTAATTATCGTCATAACCGTCCGGGCCTAGGGCATTGTTGCCTTTTAGGGATGATATTGCTGCGTCTATTTCGTCCGCTGTTATTTGGTCGCCTAGTGTTTGGCAGTTCTCCTCTGTCATTTGCGCTAGATCTAGTTGGCGTAGGTTCGTGCGGACGACCTCCTCTTCCTCCAGTAGCCGGCCCTGTGGCGTAGGGGTGTGATTGTATAGTGCCTGAAAGTAGTCGGTGAAGACCAGAGCCACATCAGTTGGCGTAGTCATCAGGTTACCTAGTCTGTCTTTGATTCTAGTTATGTGTGCGTGTTTCCGTCTGTGTCTCAGGAAAGGAGAACAGTAGACAAGATAGTACATTTGATGCTTGATGAACCTGAGATTATACCTCTGTCTCAAGAGGTGTAAAAGGTAGTCTTGAGGCTGATGGGCGGATTGGTAACATTATACCTTTGAGCCACAGTTCTGTAATGAGGGGATCAAGTATATTAGGTCAACTTTGGTTCTACAATGTTTAGTGAAAGAGATATTGGTGTGTGGTGTGCCTGTACTAGGTGGTAAGTTCCGATGCAGTCGGCTAGTAAAGGAGTGTCTACCTATACTGTATGGAGGGTGGTTAAATTATTTGTGGTAAATGCAGATAGCTTCTGAGGGGCAATGAATTGTACATATGTCTGAGTTCCTGGAAGGGAGAACACATGGGAGAAAGAACATTCTGACTTACAGTGTAGGCATAGAATTTCAGGGTGTTACTCCACCAATGCCAGGATTAGTCATCAAATCTTGCCAGGGCTTCCAGCTAGTGAGGTATGATGGATAGGTATGTGACAAGTTAGAGTGGATTTCATCCATGATCCTGTAAGACTCTACCTTTGAGATCCATTCCCAGATTGTTGGGGAGTTGTGGTTCTTCCAATTGATGGGGATTAATGAGTTTGCTGCTGTGAGCAGGTGGTAAAATAGTCTTCATGCTGGGCGTGAGATTGAGGGTGGGAGAAGGAAGAAAAGAATGATCTTAGGGGACAGTGGTAGATGTAGTCCTGTGAATGAGTTTTATTATTTTGGTCCAGAAGGGATGACCACCATATGTGACCTGTATCTCCTTCTGCATGTTTACATCTCCAGCATGTGGCAGGTGTATTTGGAAAGAGTTTGTGTAGATGGGTCAGGGTGTAGTGCCATCTAGTAATTCTTTTGCAATTACTTTCGTGTATTGAGGTGCTTATGGAGGTGTGGAAGATGTCAAAAATGTGCTTAAAATGTGCTCAATTAGATATTGAGTTCTGCCGACCATTGGTCAATGAAATGGGGGAATTATGAAATTTTATTTGGCCTTTTTTGGTGCTGAAAAAAGGTTTTAGAAAAAAGAAGACATCTAATGGTAAGTATAAATTTTATTTTTTACAGGTTTTTAGGCTTACTACTTCCCTCTCACTATTTTTAGGGGAGTCTTTATTACAACAGTGAGCCCCTACTCGCGGTATAGAGTAGGGGCAGATTAATTACAAATACTAAGTAATTTTGGTCTTTAAGCCTTGTAGTAGAAAGCTCCCTAATCACGTGGGAATTTACTATGTGGCTGCAAGATGCAGCCGTGGCACGAATTGGATTGCTATTTCATTCATTCATTCAAATGAAATTCCAATCTGAACAGAAAGTACCAAATGATGTCCTAATATGAATGAACAAACTGAGTTCATTCTGTTGGGATGGAATTTGGTAATTTCGTCTATATGACAGGGAGTTCATGAACAGTGAAAGGAGGCATCGCGAGATCAGATGATAATTGTGGGAAAATTCCTTTGACCACTAGAAGTGGGTCAAAGCTGGTCAAGCGTAGTAGAAATACATAAGACAAAATAGTCCCTACTTTGTCTTATGTTTTAAAGACTAGATCAGATAGGAAGAATAGAAGAACAGATCCTGAGAGAGGGAGAGAAGAGGAAGCGATTGGGGAAAGGAAAGTTCAGCATTACAGTGCCGCTTTAACCCCTGCAGACTCCCTTCTACCTATCTATTATTACCTGGTCCAAGCAGCCCTCCTGACCACATCAACCAGTCTCTATTCACCACATTGATCAATACATAACTTCTCTAGCTTCTTTCGACTCAATCAATATTTAACACATGCAGCCCCCCTTTACCCCATGAATGCTTAACAAATGCAGCGCCTCCTTTAACTCCTCAATACTGAACACATGCAGCCCCCCTTTAACACATGAATGCTCAACACATGCATCCCCCTTTTACCCCATCAATAATTAACACATGCAGCCCCCTTTAACCAATCAATACCCAACACATGCAGCCCCCCTTAACCCCATCAATAACACATGCAGCCCCCCTTTACCCATCAATAATTAACATATGCAGCCCCCTTTAGCCCATCAATACCCAACACATGCAGCCTCCCTTTACCTATCAATGCTTAACACATGCAGCCCCCCTTTTACCCCATCAATGCTTAACACATGCAGCCCCCCCTTTACCCCATCAATGCTTAACACATGCAGCCCACCTTTACCCTATCAATGCTTTACACATGCAGCCCACCTTTACCCTATCAATGCTTTACACATGCACCCCCCAACCCCACCAAAAATTAACACATGCAGCCCCCCCTTACTGTGTGATCACACCGGCTACCTTGTGCCACGGACATTTTTAGTACTACCCAGACAAAATTTCTGCACATTCTGACAGACAGACACAAGAAAGCTGAATGAGTATGTATGTATATGTATTTATAATTAGTATGAGTATGTATTTATAATTAGCTTGGTAGGTCGAAAGGGAGGCAATGGGGTCATCTGTGGTATCCAACCTGGTTGGTTTGTGCCATAGATTGTCGCTTCTGTTTGTTTCCGATTTTTGCCTTTTTTCGAAATCGACCATTTTCATGTGCTTTTATGTTAAATGACTAACTAGACTTTGTATAATCCCCGAGTATTCTGCACTCCTTTGGTCATCCGTTTACGGCTACACAGGCGTATGGTCTGTATCGGTGTGTCACCTGGATGTTTATTAACAGTTCAGTGCAGGTTGGGTGAGGTCGGTGACTTTCGATTAGCTATCTGGTTATGTGTGCGCTTGTGAGTTGTTGTTGTCAGCATCTATGATCTTCTACTACCAACTCATCTATTGTCCTTGTTGAGCTAGTCCCTTTTTCGAATGCTGTTTAATATGTGCCTGTTTCTTTGAGGCTGCCTATTAATTGTTAACTGTGTGCGTTGTGTTCGTTTTGTTTCTCAGACTGTGCTCCGTACTGAGATGGTCCCCCAACTCCGTTGTGTGTGTCTCGTGTGGGTCTTGTTCTCAGATCTTTAGTGCATGTTGTAGGGGGTAGTGTGTGTACTCTACTTCTTCCCTTCTTTCCCTTGTATATGACCTATGTCTGTTTAGAATCCAGTATGGTCCGTGTTCCTGTCCGTCTCGTGTTATGTTTGCTGTGTTTCCCACCTTTCCACGTATGAGTTTTGTTCGCGTCTTATGGCCTAAGTGTGTCCGCATTTGGTTGCATGGCTACTTGCTTCCTAATGGTTATCTAATGGGTTTCATTGTGGAGGTTAGTCCTCTATGAATTTATAGCTTTATTTTTAGCTTCTCAGATTTCCGTTTGGTCACACGTGGTGTTAGCGTTTCTGTAACAGTTCGTGTCATGTTTGTGTCGTGTGATCCTCTTGTCTCTGTTCCTCCTGGCTTCGGCTGCCTCAGACATCTTTTTTATAGGGTGGTGTGTGGGACCCTTGTGGGGTGAGTGTGCGGAGGGAATTGTGGGGGCTGGTGGGGGGAAAAGGGGGTGGGGGAGGGATTAGTGTGGGTGCCAGGACGCGCGAGGGCCTCCGGGAGCCTTGGGTCGTGTTGTGATCCTTTCTATGTTCTGGTTTGTGCGAGGTATGTGTACCATGGTCTCCATAGCTCAACATGCTTAGTGCTTCTTCCTAGCAGGTCTGCGTACCTCGCCTCTGCTGTATGAATTTCTTCTATTCTCTGTAGCCATTCTGCTTTGGTGGGTGGTTGGATTTGTTTCCATCTCGCTGGGATCAGTGCCTTGGCCGCATTGAGTAGGTGTCGTAGTATCGACTTTTTGTATTGGCTTATTGAGCTTTCGGTGTAGTGTTAAAGAGCCATTTCTATGGTGAAGTCAGGTATATCCCCCAGTATTGTCGTCATTTCCCTTTTTATTTCATCCCAGAATGTTTTGATCTTGGTGCAATCCCACCAGATATGGCGTAGGGTGCCCGTTTGGTTTTCGCATCTCCAACACGTCTCTAAAGCTCCTGGAAAAATTCTGTGCAATAATGCAGGTGTCCTGTACCAGTGGGATATCAGTTTGAAATTGACTTCTTGATACCTGGTGCTGATTGAGCTTTTGTGCTGGGGGATGAGTATTTGTCCCCATTGGGCTTCCGAGTAGGTCCTTTCAGTTAGGTCTTCCCATTGTCTTTGAAAGGCATTCCTCCTAGTATGGTCTTCTGTGATCAGTTGCTGGCATATGTTTGACACTTTGCCTTGTACTTCTGTGTCAGTGATGCAAAGATGTTCGAACCACGTTGTTTCCCTGTGTACTGCCTCTTTGTTGGGCATGTTGTGGTAGAAGTGTCTCAATTGTGCATAATGGTATCTATGCATCATCGTCTGCTGATCTGTAGTCGACCATTCTCGTAGACTTCACAGTCCTGTGTTGTTCAGTGCCCCTTTCAGAGAGATAAGAAAAAGATTTTTAACTATTCAAGATATCTAATGTTCAAACTACCTTTATTGCACAGTCTGTTTAATTTTGAATTACTTATCTCCTGCTCTATTAATAGCCTCCACAACATTGCAGGAGCCTCTTGTGTCTGACTAGAGTTTAATTTACAGAGCAGTGGATAACAACTTCTAAAGTGAACACACTGTGCTTTCATCTGATTGAAAATGTTACTTTTTTTTCATGCAGGCTGTTTCAGTCACTGCCATGGGAGGTGTGACTGGAGCTGCATAGTGGTTTAACTCCAAAATGGCAGAGGATTGAGCAGTGAGACTGCATGGGCATGTTCTATACACCAAAACTGCTTCATTAAGCTAAAGTTGTTTTGGTGCTTAGAGTTTCCTTTTAACCCTGACCCAATGGATCACTTTTGACTGGGAAATCTGCCTGTTCATGATGGATAGTGTGTACAGTACCATACGTATAGCTATATATACATGAAATAAATATATATTAACCATTTGTGATTTTGTTACAGAGGAAGCTGATTCCCAGGCCACATTCCTGAAGATACCTGGTTTAAGAGATATAGGAGGTTTTATTACGAAACAATCTCAGACTGTCTACACTTTGGTTGTTAATGCAATACAGCTTCCTAAAAAATCTTTATTCAAAATACTGGAGTTCGGAACTGAAGATCTTCATAAGAAAAACAAAGCGATAATGATGATCGGAGAGACAGGCTCAGGAAAATCTACTCTCATCAACGCAATGATCAACTACATCATGGGCGTTAAATCGGAAGATGATGTCAAAGTGAAACTTATTGAAGAAAAAGGAAAAGCAACCGCCAGCAAGACTTCTTGTATCCACGTTTATAAAATCAACCACCTGGAGGGATTTCACATCCCATATTCCCTGACAATCATCGACACACCGGGATTCGCACACACAGAGGGAATTGAGAAGGATAAAGAGACCGTCCAGCAAATAAAGGATTGTTTTACATCTCCTCATGGCATCAATGAAATTGACGCTGTTTGTTTTGTTGTCAAAGCCTCTGATGAACGTTTGACACCTGTACAAAGATATGTGTTTGATGCGATTTTAGGACTTTTTGGAAAAGATATAGAGAAAAATATTATATTTTGTGTTACCCATTGTGATAGTGGAATTCCAAAAGTCTTAGCTTCTGTTTCTGAACTTTCAGTTCCATGTGCAAAGGATATATATGGAAATGCCATCTATTTTGAATTCAACAATTCAGACAGTTCTCTAAACACTTCTGAAGCCAAAGATAACATAAGTAATTTGAGTAAAAAAAAAAAATGTTTTTCGAAACAATGCTGGGAATTAAGCATGGAAGGAATGGCAGATTTTTTTTACATATTTGCCAGATTTAGGTACAAAAAGTGTAATATTAACTAGAGAAGTGTTGAAGGAAAGGGAAGCTCTACAGATAGTTTTAGAATGTCTGGTTCAGAGTATTGAAGAAGTTATGCTAAAAACCCATGAGAAAGAGAGAATTGTAAACATTCTGAAACAGCATGGAGCTGACATTGAGAGGAATGGGCATTTTGAATATGAAGAAAAAGAAACGAGAAAGAAGAAAATAGAGACAGAGACAGATGCGACCAATTGCAGTGAGTGTGACTCCACGTGTCACCACCCATGTCTGGTTCCACATGATGCCTTCATTTATTTCTGTGAGATTTTTTATTGGAATTCCACTTGTAGGATTTGTGAACATAACAAGAGTAGCCACCGGCGAGAGAAATTCAAATGGCAGAAGGAAGTAGTAACAGTAAAGAAATCATACGCAGAGCTAAAACAGAAGTATGAAAAGGCTCAGTCTGAGAAGATGTCGGTGGAAATGATTTGTGAAAAGCTGAATTCAGAAAGACAGGAAGCAGAGCTGAAGGGAATCAGGCTAACTGAGAAAGCCAGAGATTGTCTTCAACGTCTGCGAGAAATTGCATTAAAACCAGATCCGCTCTCTACTGCCGATTATATCAACTTATTGATTATTAATGAGAAAAGCAATAGGAAACCAGGATTTACTGAAAGAATCAGTTCTCTGGAAAATCTTCAAAACCAAATGACGATCAGGAAAGGCTTAGAAAGTGTCCCAGTTACGGCAGCCGGAGAAATATGAATACACAGCTCACATGTACCAGATTTAAGGTAAACAGGGCTGGCGCTACCTGTTAGGCGGACTAGGCAGCCGCCTAGGGAAGCGCCAGCCCCCCTATGCTGCAGCTGCCCGAGCGCTCTGCAGAGAGCCTCAGGCGGCTGCAGCTTTGCCCGGGCGGTGCGTCCATGAGGGCGGACCGCACCGCCCGGGCGCAGCCTGAGGAGAGGGGCTGACAGTAGGGAAGCGCTCAGCGCTCCCTCCTGTCAATCCCTTACTGTAGCGTGGCCAAGCCCTGTATCATGGTCCGCGGGTACAGGGAGCATCTGTCTCCTGTACCCGGCCGGACTAACACTGAGTGTGCACTTCCTGTTAGTCCGGCCGGGTACAGGAAACAAAAGCTCCCTGTACCCACAGACCATGATACAGGGCTCGGCCACGCTACAACCAAGGTAGGGGGGGAGGAGAAAGAAATTGGGTGGGTGGGAGAAGAAATTGGGAGTGGAGGGGGGGAAGAAGAAATTGTCAGGGGAGGG
>OW240915.1:5463642-5476361 GCA_933207985.1 Pelobates cultripes
GTGAAAGAGTAGTCTTTGGAGCATTTATGAGAAGTGCAGTGAAAAGCCATCACAACAAAACCATCCCAGGTACCTACAGAAGGAAGAAAATGAATGGTGTCAAACGGATCTTTGTTGTATCTTTGGGATACTGCTATGACTCTGCCCTTTCCATTATGATCAGATTATACACTCTCCTGTACTGCTAAGTACTATCTCACATTGCTGCACCAAGCAGTAGCTTCTAGTGTTCAACTTTGCAGTGGCATTTAACAAAACACAGGAACAATTGCCCTCTAGTACTCTGACGTTTATATTACTAATCTCAGGTCTCTGAGGAGGAACTAAATTGTCTGTTTCTATAAAGTCTGAACATTTTTCCTCCTCTTTCAAAGAATCTGTTTCAGGGGGATTGGAAAGCAGAAAGACGTGATAAGGGAATATTAGGAGTATCTTAAGCCATTCAGAAACGGTAAACTTTTACTGAATTTCATTAGTGTTCATAAACAGCAAAAATAAATTATTTGTAGGTTAGTATGGATAAAAAAAACCCCAATAAAATAAATATAATAATAAACAACTACATTAAATCAACCTGTCATGGTTGATTATATATTTCCTACCTGTTCTATGTAAAATTTTGTATATATTGTGTATTGATATTGTTTTTGTATTTTATTGTACCATAATGTATCAATGCAATGTTTTGTGGACCCAGGACATACTTGAAAACAAGAGAAATCTCAATGTATCTTTCCTGGTAAAATATTTTATAAATAAATAAACATTGATAATCCTATACCTTGTTTTTTTTTTTCCTGTGATGATCCACTCCCTTTGAAATGTATATTAACGATTTAAGAACGGATACCATAAATCCAGGCACAGTCAAGGCACACGTTGCATTGGAGGAGGAAAAACAGAAATGTTCTATGCCAATTGCCAGATGTACAGTGTAGAGCTTTTGACAAGCATATAAAGCCACGGTAGCGGTAAACACAGCATTGTGAATTTCCACGCGTAATTTTATACTTCAAACATCACTAACACAAATGTGTTAAACATAGGGGGTAAGTAAATAAAATATCTTGGAACAGGATTGCCATCAGGGCATGACAACCATGACTCTCTTCAACTTGTGCGAGCCCCCAGCCATCAGAGCTTTACCGTGGGTAGTCGGGTAAGAGGCATGGAGGGAGGAAATAAAATAAAAAAAATATATATTTTTTAAATGTTTAAACGCAGCCTCCATTCCTACCCCCACATATTTACACACTGCATACCACTACACAAACTCCACCCACTACACAAACACACTGCTCTGTAGAGAGCCTCAGGCGGCTGCAGCTTTGCCCGGGTGGTGCGTCCATGAGGGCGGAACGCACCGCCCGGGCGCAGCCTGAGGAGAGGGGCTGATAGGAGGGAAGCACTCAGTGCTCCCTCCTGTCACTCCCTCTGTTGTGAAGTACGTAGCCCCCAGAAGATGTTGGTCCGGACCGGTACAAGTGAGTGCTGTCTCCCTGTACCCGCCGGACTAACAGGAAGCCACGAGTGGGGGAGTAGTTAGAAATTGGGAGGGGAGGGGGTAAAATTGGGAGGAGGGGTGAGAAGAAATTGTGAGGGGGGAAGAAACTGTGAGGGAGGGGGGGAGAAGCTGTTCAGGAGGCAGAAGAAAATTGTGAGGGGAGGGGGGAGGGAAACGGCAGGGGAGAAGAAGAAATTGGCAGGGGAGGGGGAGAAGAAATTGTGAGGGGGGAGGAAACAGAGGAGGGGTAAAGAAATTGCAGGGGAGAAGAAATTGGGAGGGGAGGGGGGAGAAGAAGAAATTGACAGGGGGAAGAAGAAGAAATTGGTGGGGGGGAGAAGAAATTGACGGGGGTGAGAGTGACAGGGGAGGGAGGGGCAATGAGAGTGGGAATGGGGAGGGGAGAAGAGAGTGACAAGGGAGGGGGGAGAGAGTGACATCCATCACACACACATGCAATGCACCCCTTGCACACAGAAAAACACACAATGCATTACACACACAGACACACACACATACACACACACACACACAAACAATGCAACCCTTACACACAATGCATTCCTTACATACACAGAAACACACAATGCATTCCTTACACACACTCAATGCACCCCTTACACACGCACACACTGCATCCTGTACATACACAGAAACACACCTTGCAGCCCTTACACATACAAACACAGATTCACACAATGCATTCCTTACACACATATCAGGACATCCCCTACACACTCCACCCTCTGTGAACAAACTCATTGGTGGAACATGAAGGTGGACCCTGGGACCCCGACCTTGAGCTGTGTAAAGAGCCCCCCAAAAATGGAGCTGCTTCCCGTTCTCCCAGAATATTGATTTTTGTGACCACAGTTACAAACAGCCTCCAGAGAGCCTGTTCTACACCAGACCAGTGGAGCCAGACTGCAGCTAGAGCCCATCATCATCCTGATCTCATTGTAAGTAGGCAATCTAGTATATTATTCATGGCACTAATCTCTAATTTACCTCACATTAAAGAAACACTATAGTCCCCAGAACCACTGCAGCTTAATGTAGTTGTTCTGGTGTCTATAGCCTGTCCCTGCATGCCTTATAATGTAAACACGGCGGCACTGCAGCACTGGCGTTAGTTAACATGGCAGATCATATGGGTGGAGCATTGTGATGTCACATAGGGGGGGGGGGGCGGCAAACTTTACTTTTGCCTAGGGCGCCAAGAATCCTTGCACCGGCCCTGCACATATGAGTCAGACTGTCAGTATTGCAAACCCTAAATGAAGACTCTGCTTTCAGTTTATGTATACACCCCTAGACAACCGTGCTATACAAACACAATAAATCTTCAAAAGCTTATTAATATTATATCTGTGTGGTACACAAAGAGGGGTTCACAAAGAGGGGGTGTGAGTTATGTAATCTCGACCTGCATATGGAATATGCTTCCTCCTTGTTCACTTTTGGTCAAACTGTTGGTCTGTGACTGGCCCTCTTTGACCCCAACTGAATTTCTTGGGAAGAATTATGAGAAAAATACAGCAGGTTGTTTTGAAATAAAGAAAGAAGTTGTATCAATCACAGGGTTTACAGCATTGTGACCCTAAGCAGACTAGACAAAGAAATTTGGGAGGTGATAGGAGATTGAATCAGAAACGTTTTGGAGGCAGAGGTAGAGGATTTGATCAAAGGGTCTAACTTTTGTAGAGGTGGCAACTTCAGCACTGTTTTAATCATGGATAGCAGGGGTTCACCCCAAGGTGCTCGTGGTGAACCCGGTTCTCCCGGTCGAGATGACAGCACTGGTACTCCTGGTATTGCTGGTGCCCATGGCTTCCCTGGTGCCTGTGGTGCTCCTGGACCTCAAGGCCCCGGAGGTTCCCCTGGTAACAATGGTGAACCTGGTGCTCAAGGAAACAAAGGAGAACCCGGTGCTAAGGGAGAACCTGGCCCAGCTGGCGTTCAAGGACCCACCCTGGCAGGTTCCTCAATACCAACCACAGCTTCTAACTTATACCCACACCAAACAACCCCAGCCTAATACACAGATGGTTCATGTTTTTAATACTTTATATATAGTTTTGAGTGATAAAACAGTATTAATGCTGGCTCTTAGAGGATGTACAAGCTGAAGTTGGGATCTAGACATTGTTTGCATAGGCTGCGCAATGTGAAAAAACTAAAATAAAATAGGATAATAATAAGTATGCTTAGTCAATTTGTAACGTGGTATCATAGAGGCATCTGCAATAAAATTTTCCAAGACCTGACAAGTGAAGACTATTTAATATAACATATGTCTACAGTTTGCTGTCCCTTCTTTATCAGAGGCTACTTGCAACCTTAACACAGCAAGACAAGTCTTCCAAAACCTGTTTTAAACAAAGCACTTTAGAACAATAGTCATTCATTTTGTTTCTCCTATTTCATTCCTAGCTGTTCTGAAAAAAAATATTGTTTGAGTGGGATAACTGTACAGTATTAAAACATGATCACACACATACAGAACTGGTGGCTTTTTGGACATCGGGATCTATAAAAGGTTTCAGTTTCCAAAGATGTTATCAGGGTCCACAAAATTTCTGACAGACTTCAGCATTTAAATTTTATTAAAGTAATTAATTGAGATTATCAAATTAAGGTTTAAGTTTAAGAACAGCATTTTATTGGGAAATATTCCAATATGTATATGTTAGTGGTTTAGTACTTAACAAGCATTTATATAGAATGAGTGCTTCTCTCATCCATACAAAGGCATTCTAAAGGGAAATTATGTATTAAAATTTAATAAAGGACAAATTCAATGAATTATAAGCAAAACTGAGAGAAGTACATGTTACACTAGTTAAGAGTTTAACTTTAGTCTCTAATTTGAGTTTAGCCTAGATAATTCATTTATTGATGTCGGACTGATGCTTGTGTTTGTGTGATTATGGAGACTGTACTAGAGTATTTGTGCCGCCTGATATTTGGGACTACACACCAATCTCTCTGGCTGACCTACCTGCCTACCTACCTTTTTTGCAATTAAATCTGTTTGGTCAAAATCCATGCTGGCCGAAGAAACTGACATGATTACTTATGAGGACATAAACTAACTTGGAAAGTCTTGAATGTGCAGTGCTGTCTAATGCCGCTATTTCTGTATTACTGTGACGAGACCAATCTCACCACATTGCATTGCAGAAGCCTGGTTGCTCGCCTGTTGCCTTTGGATTATGGCCCCCATGTTAAAAGGCTTGAGCTATCTGGGGATATGTTGAATGTACAGTTATGTACAGTTATATGTTTTTATGTGTTTTATTGTCTTTTGCTGCCATGTGTTCAATGGAGTTTTGCCTCTGTCCTTGGAGATAATTGGATTACTTCCCAATTATCTCCAGGATAGAAGACTCTGTGGAACTGGTTCTTTTATCTTTTGAACCATTGGACCAATTTGTATGTATTTGACGTATGTTTGTATTTGGAGTATGCTGATTCTGAAAATGTAAGTTTTATGTGAATGTGATGCATACTTTTCAAGTTATGAATAATGTGGAAAAATTGTATTTCTCTGCTTGTGATAATTACATTACCCATTGTGTAAGATAATTGAATCATAGGCAGAGGGGAGGAATTTGTGTGGGAGTGTCTGAGTGTATTGTATGTGTTTATTGGTTGTGTTCCAAAACCCTGTAGGTGGTACTAATGTGTATATAAGAACAATAAACCCACAGCTCTGTCTGTTCACTGCTTGATCCTCAACACGGAGCTTTGTCTCGTTCTTGGGGGGGATTTATTGTATGCTGTTCCAGTTCGACTGCTAGGAGTGTAAACCTCTTCGTATGGTTTTTCCTATTTGGCTGTTTACTGCATTCATATGGTTTCCTGTTTGGCGGATCGGTGTTCTGCAGTAGCTGTGCCTGTGTGTCTGGAAGGGAAGATCTACTAAATGGCGGTTTAACCCTTTTATGCTTTGGGGTGCCGTTACAATTACCCTTTCAACAATCGGGGTGTTGCACAGAGCATTGTGGTGAACATCCAGCAAACAGAAGAATAAAGAACTATGTGGAAGCTGACATTGTCTTGTTGTCAGCCATATTGTTACCCTTAGCTATGTTATGGTGTCTAAGATTATGGAACAAAGTTTATGGTGTCTGAGATTCTTTATACTCTTTGAAAGACTTTTCTGGACTATGCTGGACTATTGAACTATTTTGTTATTTGTATTGTTTGTAGAGTTAGCCAGAGAGACAGGAAGTGTTAGCTTACTCAGGCATGGATGTACTCAGGGCCGGATTAACATAGGGGCTGATGGAGCTGCAGCTCAAAATCAGCTGAAGCTCAAGGCCCAGGCCTAGGCCCATGGAATAGGCCCATTGATTTAAAAAAAAAAAAATTAAAAAAAAAATTAAAAAAAATTTACATTTTTTTTTTTCACACACTACTCTTAGGGATTCAACCTGGCTTTTATTTTATTGGCACAGTCAGTATTTGAGGCTGCCTGGCTGGTGCCAATATTGCAGTGATATTGGCAATACCAATGCTGGTATTTTTCTAAGTATAAACAAGAGATTACTATGCAACACCAGCACTGGCCAGTAGGGGTCGCTGTGTGTGGAGACAGGCAGGGATAGGAAGTTCCAGCATGTCCCTCCCTGCCTATCTATACTCACTGATTGGCAGGGGTGCAGCTACAGAGTGTCCAGACAGCAACTCCCACCCTGCAGAGACAGCCTACAGCTCAGGGAAGTAAGGGATGGGGGAAAGGCTGCAAGGAGACATACACTGAGACACTAAGGGACACTGGGAGACATTATGGCAGACACCGAGACACTAAGGGACATTGGGAGATATTATGACACAGACACATGGGGACACAGTGTCCCCATGTCTCCCAGCCAGTGTCCCTGGTTTCTCGGTGCCCCCTAGTCTCCCAGTGTCTCACTGTCCCCATGTCTCCTAGTGCCTCCATGTCTCTCAGTGCCTCAAGTGTCTCAATGTCCCCATGTCTCCAAGCTAGTGTCCCTAGTGTCTGTGGCAGTGGTATCTCAGTGTTCCCATGTCTCCCAGTGCCCCCATGTCTCAATGTCCCCATGTCCCCCAGCCAGTGTCTCTAGTGTCTGTGTCCCCATGTCTTCAAGTGTCCCCTATTATCCCAGTGTCCCAGTCAGTGTTCCCTAGTTTCCCAGTGTCACTGGTGTCTCTGTGTCCCTAGGTCTTCCCGTGTCCCCAGGTCTCCCCATCTTCCTAGTGTCCTAGTGACACATACATGGGGACATAGACACATGGGAATACTGGAGGACACAGGGAGACATGGGGCATTGAGACACTGTGATACATAGGGTCACTGGGAGACCTGGGGACACTGGGAGACATGGGGCACTGAGACACTGATACATAGGAACGCTGTGACCTGGAGTAATCAACACATGGGGGCACTGGGAAACATGGGGGCACTAGGAGGATCCATCTATACAACATAATCAAACTAAGTAGTTGTTTGGTGATTTTACAGCATTTTCTCTTATGTCACTCCTTGTGATTTACATCATGTGATGTCACCCATACATATTTAATTATGCAAATTAGTAAGGCCGGTATGTTTTTCCCAGTAAGATGGCAACCCTAACTACTTTTCACATACTCTTACTTAAGTATGGAAACTTAAGAGGGATGTATGGGAACAAAACTTGTGTGGACTGGCTGACAATGAATATAGTTAACACTATAGTCACAAGAACAACTACAGCTTATTGAATTTGTTCTGGTTAGTAGAATCATTACCTTCCAGCTTTTTGCTGTAAACACTGTCTTTTCAGAGAAAATGCAGTCTTTACATTACAGCTTAGTGATAACTTCACTGGCCACTCCTTGGATGGCTGTTAGAGATCCTTCCTGAGTCATGGCTGCCTAAAATGCATCCAAACATTCAGTGTCTCCTCCCTCTGCATGCAGACACTGAACTTTCCTCATAGAGATTCATTTATTCAATTCATCTCTATGAGGAGATGCTGATTGGCCAGGGCTGTGTTTGAATCATGTTGGCTCTGCCCCATATCTGCCATTTTGTCAGTCTCAGCCAATCCTATGGGGAAGCACTGTGATTGGATCAGGCCACCACTTCTAATAATGTCAGCAGACTGCTTGTTTTTCTGAGTCTAACAGCATGCAGAGTTACAGCTTCAGGCTTGAATACAGTAAGATTTTTACTATATTTATGGAGGCATGAGGGGCCTAGGGGGGTTAGATGGTGGTGTTAACACTATAGGGTCAGGAATTCATGTTTGTGTTCCTGACCCTATAGTGATCCTTTAAGGTAATGCTAACTTTGGTCTCTCTAACACTGTGGCATGTTCCCTTTCTTCTACACTCACTACATACAGCTTTTCTCTGTCCCAGACTATATACCAGGAGCGTCTGCCTGCTAGTAAGAAGGTAAGGAGACAAGTGGACCAGCGAATGCTAGGGAACAGTCCTTAGAAAGAGTTGAGCGAACGCATCATTAGATGCATTTATGCCAAGCTCAGGGTGCTGACTGCATAGTATGCAGCATTACATGTGTAATGCTGCCTGATTGAGACATATCCCTGTTATCTACATCCTCTGTCAATAATGGTTGTGCATCACTCATTTCTTCAAACGGATGTGTAAATAACTCCTCTGACATACCAAGTGAAGCGGCTGTGGTGCTAGTGTTAATGGTGGCGGCAGGCGGGTGAGTGGTATCTTGAGAGGTGCCCGAAGCTAAGCTGGAGGAGAATATTGCGTCAAGGTTCCGAGCGGAAGCTGTAGAAGATTGTGTTAGCCACTCAACTATGTCCTCAGAACTTTTCAAGTTCAGGGTACCTGGCCTCTGAAAACTGGGCATTATTCTAGGGCAAAAGGGAATCACAGCACCACGACCACGACGGCCCCTGTGGGGTGGCCTGCCTCTGCCTGTCATTTTTTTTCCGATTAGTGGTACTATGCGTGCAAGCTACTGTGACACCAGATATGAGTGGCACTGTGAACTAGCAGAGGTTGACAGAGTACACGCTGTAGGGCTGACACACCCGCTTGAGACAACTAACTACTATTCAATCTATAACAGTGAAAAAAGTTTTTTGGTTTTTAAATGCACGCTATTGTGACACCAGTGAGTGAGTGGTGGCACTGGGCAAGTGGGCACAGTATACGCTGCGAGCCTGACACACAGACGCTTGCAGACAACTAACTGCTATTCAATCTATAACAGTGAAAAAAGTTTTTGGGTTTTTAAATGCATGCTATTGTGACACTAGTGAGTGAGTGGTGGCACTGGGCACAGTATCCACTGTGAGCCTGACACACCCGCTTTGAGACAACTAACTGCAATTCAATCTATAACAGTGAAAAAAGTTTTTGGGTTTTTAAATGCACGCTATTGTGACACCAGTGAGTGAGTGGTGGCACTGGGCAAGTGGGCACAGTATACGCTGCAAGCCTGACACACAGACGCTTGCAGACAACTAACTGCTATTCAATCTATAACAGTGAAAAAAGTTTTTTTTTTTTAAATGCAAGCTATTATGACACCAGATATGAGTGGCACTGTAAACTGTCAGAGTACACGCTGTAGGGCTGACACACCTGCTTTGAGACACCTAACTGCTATTCAATCTATAACCGTGAAAAAAGTTTTTTGTTTTTAAAGGCACGCTATTGTGACACCAGTGAGTGAGTGGTGGCACTGGGCACAGTATCCACTGTGAGCCTGACACACCCGCTTTGAGACAACTAACTGCTATTCAATCTATAACAGTGAAAAAAGTTTTTTGGTTTTAAATCCAAGCTATTGTGACACCAGTGAGTGAGTGGTGGCACTGGGCACAGTATCCCCTGTGAGCCTGACACAGAAGCTTGCAGACAACTAACTGCTATTCAATCTATAACAGTGAAAAAAAAAAAAATGTTTTTAAATGCAAGCTATTGTGACACCAGTGAGTGAGTGGTGGCACTGGGCACAGTATCCACTGTGAGCCTGACACAGAAGCTGGCAGCAGTGGCAGACAACTAACTTCAATTACATTACATAGAAAAAAAAAACAGAGTAATGTTCTAGCCCTAAAAGGGCTTTTTGGGGGGCTGTCCTTACAGCAAAGATCAGATGAGTCCTTCAGGACTGTAGTGGACACTGTATACCCTAACCTAGCTATGCATTTCCCTATCTAATCAACAGCAGCTACACTTTCCCTCCTCTCACTAAGCATGCAGCTTGAGAATGAATCTAAAATGGATGCTGTCCAGTAGGTGGGAGGGTCTGCTAGGGAGGGTGTGCTGCTAATTGGCTGAAATGTGTCTGCTGACTGTGAGGTACAGGGTCAAAGTTTACTCAATGATGACGAATAGGGGGCGGATCGAACCGCGCATATGTTCGCCCGCCGTGGCGAACGCGAATATATATAATAGTTCGCCAGGTTCTATTCGCCAGCGAACCGTTCAGTGCATCACTATTCCTGTGCTGTTGAAGGCATCATCAAGGGTGTCAATTAAAAGATTTCAATTCGTTATCATCATCCCTACCCCTACCAGACACCCAAAACTGTGTATTTCTATCCATTTTAAATCCTGATAACTCGGTGTCTCGCTTCCAAAAAAGGTGGGTGGAAACAGGTAAGGTTTTTGTAGGGTAAATGGCGGGCATCACCATTCCCAAGGTACAATCAGTATGCATTTTACATGGGAGTTTTTTGTAGGCCCATCTCCCACAGAGCCAATAAAACCCACATAAAGGTATGGGGTGGTTTATACAGCTTATTTTAGATCATTTAAATGTGAAGTAAGTGCTAAATACTCCGGCACCCACTAATTTATACCACCAATGACTTATAGTTTTAGCCTCACTTTCTCCCATAACGTATTTCCTCCTGTCTTCTGTCCTTTTTTCATAATTTTCTGTCCCATTAAAATATTCAAAACTCCATCCTGTGAAAAAAGGGGATAATACATAATGGTCGGGTCGGATAGTCAGTTGGTAGTCCCTGTCTGTATAGTATCTTTGATACACATTAATAGTGACCACTTCCTCCAAGTCTCTAGGGTATTCCCACTCCCCCATGCGCAGCTTAACTAAACCTGGTCTGTCAGTAGTATCTTCACTTAAGAAAATCTTTGGGGCTTCACTTGTGTCATTTCTTACTAAAAAGTCAAAACCAATGTTATGCCTAATGACATATAGTAAGTCTTTTTTCGTTAAAACCTTAGGAAAATAGGGATACCCCTTGTCCTGAGCGTGCGGAGTATGGCCACACACCCAACATGGTTTACAAAAATCCAGGCTTTTATATACGTTAGCTGCTGCCTTAATAAAATGCTCTTATGCTCTTCCCAGGGTGAAAGGTGTTTGTCTGATCTAGTTGTGTCCGAACAGGTTGTCATTGATGTCCTTTGAATTTTTAAGAGTAGATACCAAAAGGTGTCAGGGGTGCTGTTAGTGCAGCAGTAGATTTCACCACTATTCTCTATAATAGTGTAGGTTTGCTTTGTGCTCTGATGGTTTGCATAACTTACCCAATATTGTGTAAGTTCTTCTGAAGAAATATTAGAGCTTACAGGTGTATATAGTATGCGGCAGCCAAAGGGCATTGTGGATTCTAACGTTAACAAATCAAAGAATTAATTTGGTAACTTAATATAGGTCATTGACTCAGTTTTATTGTGGCTAAAATAGCCTTCTCCATAAAGGTTCGCTCTCATGTTTGGACAGTTAACAGTCAGGCACGTTATTTTGATCTCTTTCCATCTCATCTCTGCGGAATCACTCTGGTCCTAACCTCCAATATCGTTGTTGGTATCTGAGCCGACCAATGGGTGTACAGTAAGCACAGCCATCACAATAACAGCCGAACCAATGAGCTTTGCCTGTAAAGATACAACTCATTTTATTCTTTCAAATAACATTTTCCCGAAGGCACATATTCCCATTTATCATGACCTGACTTGGAAAGTATCACGGTATTGTCATTGCCTGTTGCAATAATGTCTGCTTGTTCTGGGGGACCTTTCTCTGTCCTCACCCAGACTTTGGCCCCTGTATTTGTATTCCTATACCTGTAGGGAACATCTGAACTTGCCCTGTTTTAAGTCTTTCTTCCTTTCTGGCTCGCAAGTATATTCCTGCAGCCTCTGGGGTAGCTCTGTATGATGCCAAGGCTCCCTCCTCTGTTTCCCAATATGTGATGGTGTTAGTTGCTACATATGGTTTAGCTTGTATATTGGGTGCGATCCTTCTAGTGAGGGGGGTGTCATGACCTGAGAGTGGCCTATTGGCAAGTTATCTCTCCATTTGCGCATGGTCCCTTCACCAAGTTTTCTCAATTGTTGTTTCAACAACCCATTCATCCTTTCAATCAGACCAGCTACTTGAGGATAATAAGGTATGTGAAATATCCATTCAATATTGTTTTCATTACAAAAATCTTGTAACAATTTTCCTTTATAGTGACTTCCATTGTCACTCTGAATCTGTAATGAAAGACCATAGTACTGTATCATGGTTTCCAACATTTTAATAGTATATATTTGGGTAGCCCTCTTACAAGGGTGAACCAATAAATACCCTGAATATGTATCCACACCGTGCATACATATTGACAATTTTTACTCATAGGAAGCGGACCTATGTAATCCACCTGCCACATTTGCCCTGGTGCTTTTCCTCTTTTTATTTGACCTCGTACCATCCCTGGTACATGCCTATTCTGTTTATGCTGACACACTGGACATTGCAGAATTACTGTTTTAATTAAATCAAGTGGCACTAAAATGCCTCGCTGTTGTGCCCACCTGTGAGTGGCTTTCTCTCCCAAGTGTCCACATTTCTGATGGGCCCAAGTAGCCAATCCCAAAAGTGAGTTAGAATTTTCAACAGACGCCTCTGAGATCTTAGCTTTCTCGTCTGCAACAAAGTTAAACAGACGATCCAATGAGTCAGTATTGCAGTGAGCATCAACATGAAAGACTGTTACCTCATTTTTATGTACCATCTCCCATATCTGATCCCACAAATCTTTTCCCCAGACTTCCTTTGTATGAATCATGAACTAATGTGACTCGCATGTAGGGAACCACGTGGCCAGCCGTACCACTATTTCCTTTTTTAGCTCTATCCTGTATGTACCACTTCCATTTTATGATACTGGACTCTTGTGCATGACCTATCCTATGTGTCTTAAGGGAACTAAGAACCCATTGCATGATAGGTATCTCTGGGTGTAAG
>OW240915.1:5476461-5518124 GCA_933207985.1 Pelobates cultripes
GACAGACACACACAGCACCCAGACAGACACACACAGCCCCCCCAGACACACACAGCACCCCTGGGGGGGGGGATATATATATATATATATATATATATATTTTATTTTTTTTATTAATAAAATAAATATTTAAATTTAAATAAAAAATACATTCACACTCACACACACAGCGCCCCCAGAGACACACAGCGCACCCAGACACACACAGCACCCCCAGACACACACAGCGCACCCCCACACACACAGTACCCCCAGACACAGCACCCAAACTCACACTGCACCCCCATACACACACAGCACCCCCAGACACACACAGCACCCTCACTCACACTGCACCCCCAGACACACACTGCACCCTCACTCACACACACAGCACACTCCCACACATATATATATATATATATAAAATAACCCTCAGTGAGTTAACAGACAAAGAAAATTAGAAACCTAGAATGTGACAGCAGATAAAAACACCCTCACACACAGCACCCCTCTTACATACACACACTGCGCCTCTCACACATACAATAAGTCCAAATATATATATATATACATACACACACACACACACACACACTACAGCACCCCTCACACTGCACCACTACACACATTAAGCTCCAGATACACGCTAGATCCCTTACCCTATATGCACTCTTAATCCTCTACACACACACACACACACACACACACACTGGGTCCTTTACACAGTAGATCTCCTACACACACACACTACATTCCTTGTCAGCAAACACATACAACATTCTCTAAACACACCCTCTCTGTAACCCCTACACACACTACGTCACCTATACACATACACTATAGCCCGTATGCACTCTCTCGCTGCATCCCACACTCTCTACAGCCCCTAGCCACACATATTACACCACAAACACAAATTAAATTGACCTATTTATACAATACCACAATACACACACGTAATCCCACAAGCAGGCTCCAAACATATGCACCATTCACTTTCCTGGCCCTTTTGTCCTCTGGTATCCCACTTGTGGAGACACCAGAGACAATTTAAAAGCAAACACAGCGCAAGCATGTTATTAAATTTGCTTGCGCTGCGCAGAATAAATTCAGGGCCTTTTTCTAGTGCCAGAGCTCTTTAGCAGGGCTCTGTGCATTGAACCAACATGCTCACTTTGAGAGGGGGCATGTTGTCATTAGTGATGACAAAACACACACTTTCTGGCCCCGCCCCCTTCTTAGGGGGCCGCTCTGATTGAAAAATGCCCGGGCCTAATTTTTTCCCCAGTCCGGCCCTGCCCTGAATGGATTGATTGTGAATATGTAATTTTATGTGAATGTGATGTATGGTTTTGGAGTTATGAAAGTTGGGTAGAAAGTATGTTTTAACTGTATGTATAATTGAGTTTCCTCTCAGGATAAGGGGAGGGAATATGTGGGATGTAACTGTGATGTGATTGGTTGTTTTATACCTCCCTGTGGGCGGTCCTGTATTTGCAAGACTGTAATAAAAACCAGGCTGGGTGTGCCAGCACCTGAGTTCCTGTTTTAACCCTCAAAGTGAAGTGTCGTCTCATTATTGGGGGAAGGATTTATTGTATGCTGTTCCAGTTTGACTGCTAGGAGAGTAAACCTATTCGTATGGTTCCTATTCAACTGTCTACAGCATTCAAATGCTTGAGAGGATTCATATGCTTCTCCGGTTCGGTGGTTGTGGTGTCTGCTGCAGTGTTTGGAGTCCTCAGGAAGCGCTAGGAGCATCCTTTAACGGAGGTACCCAGTCGGGGTGCCAGGCGATCCGTTACACTCACCCACTGGTTCTTTACTTTCAGATATAAAATAAGACTGGCCTGGGCATACTCTAGGAATCTCCTTATCCCATTTATTTGTTTTTTCTTTAATTTTCATTTTATATTCCATGACTAGGTCTTGGAGTTCAGTGATCTTAGCACTATATGCATCTCTCTGTTGTTCTATTTCTCTTAAATCCTTTTCTAGTTCCCCAACAATTGTAGTTGTTCTCAAAGCTGCAATTTTTAAACAATCCCTTTTGTCCATTGCTTCCTCCATTTTATTTGTTGTTTCCAAATTATGCTGCCGTAATTCTACAACTATGTCTATTAGGCCTCCTATTGCGGCTACAACAGCTTGTGTGACCAAACTTTTTCTTTTCTTTGTTCTATACTTTTTGTTATTTACAATTTGTGTTAGTACATCCATTAATCTCTCCTATTTTTCACTGTCTGGGTTTGCTGGCTCTGGAAGCTCATATGGACCATCATGTTTTTGAATATGTTTCCTAGAGTACTCACGTACTTCTGTGGAAAAGTATTTGGCACCTTGAAAAGACATTCCTACTCTTTTACTCACCCAAGCAAGAACCCAATTTAAATCAATTTGCAACTAAAGTAGCACGCTTGTGAATAGCCAACAATAGTTGATGTATATTCAGTAGGCCAGGTGTAAATAGAAAAAAAACAAAAACTCAATTACCTTCGTATGCTAAACACAATGGGTGGGAAACACAATATCCACAACTCTACTGTGAAGCTTGATTTAGGATATGCCCTAAACACACGCCCAGTTTTGTTATATGTAGCAATATAGACTAGTAGCCACAATGCAAATTATATTTACCTTAGTGTGGTGAAGGTAATACTTGCTAATTAACTTGAAAACCAGTAGTGCCAAAATTAGCATATTAAAATGTAATAGCAAGGCCTGGAGGGTAGGAGATATACTTGAACTAGGATATTCAAGACACACAAAAAAGTATAAGGTATGGAAGCCTACTGTCACGACTACTAGTGTGGTCCAGCACACAGAAACTATGTAAACATATACATAGGCAAGAAAAGGAAAATAAAAGGACAGAGCATAAACCGGACCTTAGAATGGCCGGACTAATACGCTAGAGACAGAGAATGGTCAATGGGAAAGCCGAGGTTGAGGAAGCCAGAAAATACACAATACCGTTTACACAAGCCAAGTCAGGGAAACCAGAATTCAGAATAACCAGGGAAAAGCCAAGATCAGGATACCAGGAAATCAGATTCACAAAGATAAAGCACTCTCAGGAAACCAGGAACAGGAAACCACGACAGGGCAAGGTGCCGGTCGGGCACAGCTGTGCCACGCGGTGGGCTGGCAGCCGCGACAGTTCCCCCCCCTCGAAGACCGCCCACCGGGCGGGAAGGACCCGGATTGAGGGGAAAGCGGTTGTGAAACGACCGGACAAGACAGGGCGCATGAACCCGGTCAGCAGGAACCCAACAACGTTCCTCATGGCCATACCCCTTCCAGTCAACAAGATAGGACAAGATACCTCTTGTCATTTTGGAGTCCATTATAGAACGAACTTCGTACTCCTGCTGGTCACCCACTACCAAGGGCGGAGGAGGAGTGGACACTCTAGTGTATCGATTGCAAGTATGGGCAGGAAGTGCCAAGGAATAGGTCACTGGATTAATACGTCGAATGATTCAAAAAGGACCGAGGGGCAAATTTCATGGAAGGAACCTTAAGTTTGATATGGCGTGTGGATAACCACACCTTGTCACCATTAATTGTTCATGGATTTTCAAATTACGTTTTGCAGCTCTGTCTTGAAATTTACATTTCTGCAAATCACTCTGTGAGGATACATTTTCAGTATCTGTTGGTTCTGGGATTAGATTCTGTGCCTGTATTTTTCTTGTATTAACACACACTTGCTTTACTTCATTTCTAAGCTGGCAAATAAGATAATTTCTTAGTTCAACTCTATCCTCTAGTTCACAGACTGTTTCTGACAATCTCTCAAAGTTACAGCATGTACGCTTTGTTACTTTGTTACACTGTTCATTTAAATCTGATTTGTCTTCTGTTAACCCATTCAAATCTATTTTATTTTATAATAATAATCAATATATGTGCTAACTGTGTTACTAATATATTTATATTTAATCATAAATTAGTAATTGGTTTAGATTATTGTGTTTATAAATTAGGGTAGTGAGAAAAATTAATGTTCAGAATGAAATAAGAAAAAATAATACATATTAAATAAATAATTAGATAAATAAATATATAAAAAATTATATAAATATTTTTTATATATTTATTTATCTAATTATTTATTTAATATGTATTTTTTCTTATTTCATTCTGAACTTTAATTTTTCTCACTACCCTAATTTATAAACACAATAATCTAAGCCAATTACTAATTTATGATTAAATATAAATATATTAGTAACACATATATTGATTATTATTAATCATAATTTATTTAGATTGGAAATCCATTGAATACACTTGCACCAATTCAAATAAACACAATTGCACATTTGCACAAATTTGTTTTAATGTATTTATTTATATATCTATGTATGCACTTTAAGGACACTGATTAAAGATTTGTCGGAGAATTATGTTTACAGAATATATACATTGAGGAGGACTGTGAACTTTGTAACCCATGGAAACAGGAAGTGATGCGACGGCACTTGCGGCCGCGTTACACTGAATTCCGGACCGGAAAAAACGGAAGTTACGATTAACCCGCAAAACATCATGGACCTGGTAGTTCAAAACAACCGGAATTGACGCGACGGAACTCCGGTCGCGCCATACACTCACACCGGATTGGACAACAAAGAAAACTGGCGGGAAATTCAAGCTTTTTAAGGATGGAGAAACAGAGACTGTTTGAAGCTGACTGAGGAAGCCGTTTTTTATCGGCGAAACACGTTTTGGCTCTTAAAGTGAACCCATATATATTTTTTTTAGGTCACATACTTTTATATTGTATTGTTCTTTTACTGTTTTTTATTTTCTAGACATACCAGTGTATTTTTCTTAATATTACTTTATAATAAATTGTTCCCATTTTTTATTCACCTACTGTATCCTGTATAAGTTAATCAAAGGGAGGGGCAGTGTCACCCCACAATTTGACACTAGGCAAAAATACTTAGAGCCGGTTACCAAAGGCTCTAAATAAGGTGAGCGTTTCTATTTTTACTTATATGGACATCACTTCCATTTTGAGATGCTACACCTATTATAAAATATCTGTGTCTTTTATATATTTGGTGGAGAATATTCATATCTTCCTCAAGAGAGAGGGGTCGTGTGATCTACCCAAAAAGACACAGACGCGCAGAAGTTTAGAGCCTAATACTAGAAAAGGCTCTAACAAATGTCAGTGTATACATATATTCACCTATTCACCGATCGCTCCATTTAAAGACATATTACACTATTATCTGTATATGTTCTTTCTGTTCTTCTTTTTTATGTACCAATTGTATCAAGAGAAACGATAAAGGGTAAGAGTTCCAAGATCCAGTGAACGCACTTACCTAGCACTAATATAGTGCTGCACTCACTTAAGGAACTTTAGATTTGGATGGTGGCAACATCATCCAAACCAAAAGTTTTTCTGTGTTTTGGTGATTGTCTATGTGTGGTGGGTAATAAGGAGTACCCACAGAGTGTATACAGCAGCTGTACTATATATTTTTCTATTTACAACAGAAAGCGCCATTTATTCCACACTTTTTCGTGTATATTCAATTCCTTGGACTCAGGAAATGCTTAATGCTTAAGACAACAATTAAGACCATATATGTCTAGTTCCGGGAGCAGATAACCCCCACCTGAGCTGTCTCTTCTAAATCAGTCTGTTCTTTCTCTTTCTCAAAACTTATCTGTTTTATGTACATGACGTTCATCCCTATGTCTTATCTGTACTCCTTTCACTCCCTTCCTACTACTGTCCTATAAGTATTTGCACATAAGCACTTACTTTTTAATGTATAAAAATCCAACTGAAGAATAAACGTCAGAGGCTTATTTTGAATGCCAACAGGTGTCTGGTCTCTAATTCACGCTCCTCCAAGTGCACTTGAAATAACAATTTGGGCTACCTTGAATATAACACAGATCACATTGGATCTACATCAAACTGGACCTTGTCATGGGTTCTTGGAGGGGCATACTTGCCAGCCTCTTACCCTGTGACAATGGCCCCTGCAATAGACCTGGCTAAAATACTTTAAACAGGCTCTGTTTGTGCAATTGGGACTATATGGTTCATTTACTGAACAGCCGCACGAACAGGAGACCACTCTGGAGCTTGTTAAGCTTAATTGATATATTGTTGCAATTTCCACCGCAGTGGTCTTAGTGCTCATCTGGGTGGCCGCAATTTCTGTGGACGACCACGAGGTGGTGGCCATCTTGTTGTCATGGACCAAAACCGCAAATAGACTTCAGGGGGATTTAGCCATGAATGCCCTGGAACTATTTTTGGCATGAAAACTTTGCGGTTCCCGGTCGGTCCTCCAATGGCACTTAGCCGCGATTCTATGGAACTATTTTCGGCTATGGGACCATGCCTGCGGTCAGTTAAATAAATGACTTCCAGGAAATTCCTGAACCCCTTAACTGATCTGGGTGATTTTTGGATATGTTGGTCACCCAGATCAGGACTATCAGGGGATGTAACGTTTGAGGGGTTTTATGTATTTGTGGGGGGTTTCTTCCTGGAGATAATTGAATTGATACAGTATCTAACTCCATTATCTCCCAGGCAGAGAGGAGGGATTGTATGTTTGTTATGGGAGTGTTGTGCATTTAATCACTGTTCTTATTGGTCTGTGTCTTGGTGTTGCAGTCCCCAACAAGGTCCATGTGGGTGTACACCTTGCATGAGGATTGTCATAAAAGGCCGGTGTGGCTACCATTAAAGCAGTTCCTCTTCACCTATATTCATTATACTTCCCTTGCTTCTAATCACTTGCTCTTTTAAGAGCAGCCTGCTACACTCTCTGGAGTAGGAGAGGTTCACCCACTGGAAGCTGGATCCTGGTCTTGGGTCCAGGGTGAGTGAAGGACGGCGAGACCCCAACCAAGCTGCGGTGGTTTATGGGGTATACGGTGCTGATGGTGTCTAGTGGAGTGCTTGGAGTCCTCTGTAAGCACTAGGAGCATCGATTGCCAGACGCACCCGGTCGGGGTGCCAGGCGGTCCGTCACACCAAGGTATTGCAAATGGGATATGTCTTTTTTAGTAGCCACTTAGTCACAAACACTGGCCAAAGTTATTGTTAATATTTGTTTGTGTGTGAAAAATGCAAAAAACTAATTTGAACGCCAATTTTGGCCAGTTTGTTATATTTTGTTGTCTATCGTCGTGGGATCATAGGCTTTTTGTATAAATTCTGGTTTAATATCTTTAGTTTGTGTGTAATAGGTAGATTTATTTAAACAATTATTTCTACAGAGTCTCATTATTTGGCTTTTTGGAATGCCATTTAGCCACACAGGATTATAACAACTGTCTTTAATGATACAAGTGTTTGTATGTACTTTTTTAAAGTGTGTTTTCTTGAGGAGGATGATCTAAAAAAGTTACTGATTGACTACTAAAATCTGCAGTTAAAATAATACCTTTGTTATTGTTATTTAAATGGTTAACAAAATCTTTGGCAGCAGACATAGATCCCTTCCAAATAAATAGGAGGTAATCGATATATGTAAAATAGCAAACCAGATTCGCAACCCAGCCAGGCCCTTCCCACACTGTTCTATCTTCCCATTCTGCCACGAAGAGGTTGGCATAGCGGGGTGCACACCTGGTGCCCATGGTCGTGCCATTTGTTTGTAAATAATTATTTTTTTATTTAATTAAATCTATCCCTTCTATTATAAAATCAAATTTCTTCTTCTTTGTATTTCTCTAGCATAGTTCTTACAGTTTAAATGCCTTTATCTTGAGGAATAATCATAAATAGTGATTTAACATCACATGGAAAGTAATTATGACCGGCTAAAGCGCACCACTCTAAAAGATTTATTGGAGAGCCGTGGGGGAACTGCCAGCAACCGACACAGGAGGGAGCTGATTGCGGAGCTAACCAAGCTTGATCAAAGCTTCACCGTGGCAGAACCACGGGTTCCTCCCAGAGATGAAAAGACTAGGATTGTAAGGGAGAAGCTATTACTGTTCGGGCCAAATCCCTCAGAGGAAAGGATAATACAAATAATGGCCTACATAGATGCAGAAATACAAGCAGCCAAGGAGTACGAAATCCGCAGGATAACTATCAGCACTCCCCAGAGCCAGCTATAGCACCACCGACTCCCATTACCACCGGGAAGAAAAAGGTCCCTTCGCAGCTTTCAAACTGTTCCAAGAAGCCAAAGGGGGAATTGACGAATACCTAGTGGATTTCAAACGCCAGTGTCCATCAGATACCACCGATATCAATATGCAGATCGAGAAGAATGTTCTTCAAAATATAAAAACAATACATAGTGCTTTCTGTATACATATAAAAACACATAGGACACCAAAAGATTAAAACTCACTCAGTAAAGAGCTGTATCAGGCAAAATCCTTGCAGCAAAAAAGTAGGTAATAAGGATATAATCTTTATGAATTCCTCATACTGACTGGGCTGAAATTTCACTGAAAAAACAATGTAATTTAAAGATGGTAGTCTCTACTTTGTCTTATGAACAAACCTGAGGTTGTCAAAAGTTGACAAAAGGTGGAGCTTCTCACCATCAACCTTCATTAAATCCCAGCGGCTGTTGCAAACTATGTCTGTGTGAATTTTCAAAATTTCACTAAGATAGAAAGTCATGACTGTCAACTTTATAATATCTTACAAACAGTCTCTGCATGAAAAAAACTTTATAAGCCATAGCACCCTAGATGTCTACGCCAGCCAGATTCAGAATCCATCAAAACCATGTCTCTAATGATATAGAATAAACTGGTTTATTAGGCTTTGGAAAAGATACAAATAAAGGTTCCGCTGTATTAGAATGTAAACCTGAAGTTCTCAATTCATATACTTTAATACAACTAACAGGACATAATTAAGATCAGTCAAGAAATGCAGGATAAAAACCAAACTTACAAACCCACGCCCCAAAAAAAATGTAAGTCCATGAGGAGTATAGTTAGGAGACCCGAATCCAAAACGCTAATTTCACTGACCCTTATAAAAAGATATTAAACAAAATATCTTTTTTAAATATAATATGTCTGAGTCATTTTGCAGACAATTGATGGCCAGCATTCTAAACCGTTAAGGAGTAACATCCCACGTTTCAGAGTTTTTAGGTTTTGGAGGTCTAGACTATTTAATACCTTTCTTTAAATGACAAATGGAAGGATGAGCACCAACTCATACATTGTCACAATAGAAATGACCAGAAGAAATAGCATAATGGTAAGTATTGATTGCACTATATGCTTTCCCTTGCTCAAAAAGCAGAGTTAGGAATGAAAAACAGGAACTTGCAGGGGCAGAAGCAGGATGCAATGGTCTTTCCATTCATTGATTTCTTTTAATGTCCCTAGATCAACCAGACCATGAGACATAAAGAATTCCCCAGAAGAGATGGGAATGGATATATGAGGTGAGGAATGTCCATCGACGTCTTCAGTATTTGAGGGAACCTTGACTGGCATTGGAAGAATGGAGTTATCAGGACCAGGTCTGTTTTGTGTTCCTAAACATGACAGAGAGTTATCGGAAAATGATGGAAAGCGTAATTCCGAATGTGACAAAGTGCCCTTCGCCACTTGTACCTGGAGAGGACTAATTGCCAGCCTCCTGCCCTGCGACTATGGCCCCTTGAAGATTTTGCCCTTTAGATAAGTTATTTGGGCATAGTGGATTTTATTAGACTGGTTCTGGCCCTTTAAATGCTCTGACAAAGGATCTGCAGTTTTGCTTTGCACTTCGGATGCAGAGTGTGAAGAAAAAAAACCCTGTTTTATGGACTTAGTTTGACTGTTTTATTCCTCCCCCCCCCCTGTTCTTAGAGCACCAGCTTAAACTCTTAATACCCGTCATATATTCAAACTCTGTCTGACCCTTATAACTGTCAGTTTGTTTTCCTCTGAGGAGGAGTTGTTTTGCTGTATGAGTGCTGTTGCGTTTGTGTGCTCATTAAACAGACCCGCTTATCCCTTTCTTGAAGCCTTGGCTCATGCTTGGGGGATGGGATAAGTCTGCAGTGCTGATGGTGTCGGTTGGAGTGCTTGAAGTCCTCGGCAAGCACTAGGAGCATCGATTGGCGGAGGTACTCGGTCGGAGAGCCAGCGGGTCCGTCACACTGACCTTATGGCAAAACTTGCCGAAAAGCATCAGTTACTAAAGCATCTGGGTTTGGCCGCCAAATGTAGAATTTTGTCATTTGGGAATTGAGAGGGAAGGCACTTTGATTTTCAGGAAAATTGCCCAGACCAGCCACCAAAATATTGAGAATAACCGGCCACAACAGAATTTGCCACACCCAGTAAATGTTCTGCCTGAATAGAAAGATTGTATTTTAAGCAAAATTGCCAACATTTCTTGGCCATATCTGATAACGTTTTTGATTTCTCACCACCTAGATTGTTGATTTAATGAACCACTGTCAAAATATTAATGATTTATTTTACTTTTGATCCTGACAGTGTTAATTTAATGGAGTTTAATTCAAAGTCTATTTCTTGATGGCTCTAGAAGGGATTTCTTTCAGTTTTTTAGAAAACCTAAATTAGTTTTAAGGTTGATAGCCCACCGAATATGATCTTTTAAGGAAGAAAGATTACTAAAATGTTGTCTAAGTATTTTTTCATGCAAATGCCAATTTATCTTAAAAAAAAGATGTACTTAATTGTTTATTTGTTTTGTAAAGCACCATGGGACTGACAACAAGACAAATGTTAGGTAAGTGAACTGCTATTTCTCCAGCAGAAATAGATTGCCGATATAAACTGGATATTTTTTTGGCATCATCTTTCTTTTTTCTTTCTTAGTTCTGAAATCTCTTGGCCTAAAACAGAAATTTATTTGGAGAAAAATGCTATTTACCTTGGTAAATTAATTGCATTGGGTTTTGATTAATTCTGTTTGATAACCTTGAACAGTTTGAAGAACCGATGCATCTGTTATGTTATTAAGATCCCCAGCTCCACCTTTAGTGTGCTCAAAAAACATAAGGACTTATACTAAGGTTGTCTTGATCCTGAAGCACCTCTGGAACTTCTCCTCCTCCAGTAATGTACATGTTAAGAAAAGAAGTTGGAGAGGAATGTTGGATCTTTTGATTGACTACTTTGTTAAAAGAAGCCTCAACTTGAGTAAAGCAAGCTTGTGAAAAACTGGCCTGACAAACGACTCCAAATTCTGCTGGTCTTGGAAAAAATGTTTGGGTTAAAAACTTTTTTTTAACAAACATAGTGAACACAGTGAACATATAACATAAGTACCATGCTCCTTGCTAGTAAGGGAGTTGGCCAGTTTGTCTGAGGGAATAGACTCTTCTATTGAATCGAGCATTTTTGTTAATGGTCCCAACACATCGAGGACTCCTGGGAAGATTTAAGATCTTGTCTAACTCAATTTCATATGGTGCTAGATGAAGGCACAATTCTAAGTGCCAAATCACACGTCGGGTTCCTTATTTCTTTAAATATCACTATGGGCACACATTTTTATCACTTTACTTTGTTTTGGTGATGGACTTTGATTTATAGGAGCTACATTTAGGTGATAGACTCACTAGGGTAAATTAGCTAATTTTGGTCTTTGCTGAGCCTGGATCTTTTTTAGCATAAGGGAAAGTTTTTGTTGAGTGTATAGTCTATTGAGGGCTTTATTATTTGTCTTATTTAAACCTTCTGGATATAACGTATGAGAGCCATTAGATAATATATATCTCTAAGCTGCATTTGAAGGATCTTTGCTTAGTGTGCTTGGTTTTTACTACCCCAAACTATGATTCTAACCTCTATTATTTGGTCATTATGTGCATTCCATTTAATACAATATTCATGTCCGATTTTGGAATGAATTAAGGTTTGTGAAGGGCTTGTAGAAGGGATTTAGTCTAATGCAATTTCACCTGCTTTTTAAGAGAGGCTTAGTGTTCAGCATTAGCCCAGCTTGAGTTATGGAGCTAGAAGTTCTAATGCACTTTAATAATCACTGCTTTCCAATTGTTTCATCTAATTGTACAATCTAAATATCTTTGCTCTCAAATTACTTATCCCTAGAGTTTTGGAACCTCCTTTGGCTTCATTTATATACCAATGCAAAGGGAGTCTCATAGTTCACCTTTCTATCAATAGATTTAAATACATGGGAAATATATCATCAATCAAATCTTTCAATTGTTCTATGGATATATGAGACAGCTCATGGTTTCAAGTGGTATTTGACTATCATGAATTTTTAATCAATTAACTAATAAAGTTTATGTAAGTTTTATTGGTGAGGGTTTATAACTTCTGCTTTCCCAAAAGGAAGTATTGCTTTCATGGGGAGTCTGAGGCCAAATATATATATTTTTTTAATTCAAATGCTGTCTCCTGATCTGAGTCAGATATTTCAAAATGTTTCCGTAGGCTTCAGGAAAGCAATATTTTGATTTTCCTAAGGCCTTTTTGCCAACTTGAAGAGTTTTTCGCACTTTGAGATCAAGGCCATCTTTAATTCGAGGCAAACAGGGCAGCTGCCCCGGGCCCAGTTACTCTTGGGGGCCCAAAGCAGCTGACCCGGACCCCAGCCCGCAACCAGCGCCCGAAGTCCACCAGGATACTGGGAAATTTCCCAGTGGGCTGCGGTAGGTGAGGAAATCACCTCCTAACATTACTCCAGACAGGGTCCCTGTCATTTTGCCTGCTGGGAAGAAGCAAGGTAAGATCACTTCCTCCCAAGTAACAGAGCGCCGCGTGTGAAGGAGGAGGAAGCACACACAGGAGGAGGACAGGGACTGAGGAAGCCTGGTTCCGTAGACTACCATCAGTCTTGGCCATTGAGCTCTTACTAGACCCCAGGGAAGCCACCCTTCTGTACCCAAAAGGTAAGGAGACAGGAGGGTGGCTATAATGTGTAAATTGATACTTATGTGTGTGTAACTGGGTCTGAGTCAGTGTGTGTATCTGTCTGTGTGTGTCAGTGTCTGTATATCTGACTGACTGTATGTGTGTGTGTCTGTATCTGTCTGTCTCTGTGTGTGTGTGTGTGTGTGTGTGTGTGTGTGTATATCTGATTGTGTATATCTGACTGTGTGTCTGTCAGTGTGTGTATCTGGCTGTGTGTGTGTGTGTGTGTACCTGGCTGTGTATATATGGCTGTGTATGTCCGTGTGTGTATCTGGCTGTATGTGTAGCTGTGTATACAGATACAGATCTGTGTGAATGTATACCTGTGTGTCAGTGTGCCTGTGTCTGTGTATGTGAATCTGTATATGTGTGTTTCTGAGTGTGTGTATATATATGTGTCAGTGTGTGTAAGTGTGTATCTCCACGCATCGCAGTGCATTTATCCCAACATTCCAAGATTATAGGAGGGGGAGAAGATTACAGGGAGGGAGGGGGGGAGAAGATTATAGGAGGGGGAGAAGATTACAGGAGGAGGGGAGGGAGAAGGTTACAGGGAGGGAGTGGAGAAGGACAGGGAGGGGGGGGAGAAGATTACAGGAGGGAGGGGGGGAGTGGAGAAGGTTACAGGGAGGGAGGGAGAAGTACAGTGAGGGGGGGAGTGGAGAAGGTTACAGGGGGGAGAAGATTACAGTGAGGGGGAGTGGAGAAGGTTACAGGAGGGGGGGAGAAGATTACAGGAGGGAGGAGGGGGGGAGTGGAGAAGATTGGAGGGGGGAGAAGAAAAGATTACAGGGGAGAAGAAGAAGATTACAGGGAGGGAGAAGGAGATTACAGGGAGAAGATTACAGGGAGGGGGGAGAAGAAGAGAAGATTACAGGGGGGAGAAGAAGAGGAGAACACGGGGAGGGGGAATAAGAGGAGAACACGGGGGTGGGAGATGAGAACGTAGGGGAGGGAGAGACCACTAAAGGAGGGAGGGGGCGGTGGAGAGACCACTAGGGGAGGGGTGTGAGGAGAGACCGCTAAAAGGAGGGGGGTGGAGGATAGACCACTAGGGGAGGGTGGGGGGAGAGGAGAGACCACTAATGGAAAGTCAGGGAGAAAAGGAGACCACTAAGGGAGGTGGGGGGGAGAGGAGAGACCACTAAGGGGCAGGGGAGATCTCTAAGGAATGGAAGGGAGAGCTCTATAGGACAGGGGGACAGGGAGCTCTTTCACACCACGCGCACACACACACACACAATGCATCCCTATACACACAGAAACACAACATGCTTCCCTTACACACAGAGAAACACACAATGCAACCCTTACACATAAAGACAATGCATCCTTTGCACATATACACAGAAACACACAATGCATCCCTTACACACACATGCAAACACACACTGCTTCTCTTACACACACACAGAAACACAATGCATCTCTTACACACACTCAACGCACCCCTTACAGACACACACACTGCATCCCTTACATACACAGAAACACACTTTGCATCCCTTATGCATACAAACACAGATTCACACAATGCATCCCTTACACACAACAAGAAACACACAATACATCCCTTATACACAAACACTCACTGCTTTCTATCCCTTACACAAAAACACACTGCTTCCACTACACACAAACACACTGCATCACCTACACAAACTGGTATCCCTATACACTACATTCCATAAGCACACACATTAGATCCTCTACAATAACACATAACACATCCCCTACACACTCTACTCCCTGTGAGTGAACTCATGGGTGGAACATGTAGGTGGACTTTTAGGTGGGCCTTATGGGCATACTCACCGTCAGGCCCTGGGGCCCAGACCTTGAGCTATGTAAGAGGCCCCAAAAAATTGAGCTGCTTCCCATTCTCCCAGAACATTGAATTTTGTGACCACAGTTACAAACAGCCTCCAGAGAGCCTGTTCTACACCAGACCAGTGGAGCCAGACTGCAGCCAGAGCCCATCACCATCCTCATCTGATTGTAAGTAGGCAATCTAGTATATTATTAGTGACACTAAGGTCGAATTTACCTCACATTAAAGAAACACTATAGTCCCCAGAACCACTGCAGCTTAATAAAGTTGTTCTGGTGTGCAGCACTGGCACTAGTTCATATGGCAGATCATATGGGTGGGGCATTGCGATGTCCCGGGGCGGGGCGGGGGGGGCGGCAAATCTTTCTTTTGCCTAGGGCGGCAAAAATCCTTGCACCGGCCCTGACACCAATCCACAATCATACACAATCATACACTAGCATATATATATATATATACATCCTAACTCAGAGCGGCACATAGACACATTCTAGCTCACAGATACACACTAGTACATTTACTTATAGCACACAAATGCCTATTAGCAAATATATATGGGCACAAACCAAACATGATTTCCTCAAATAACGACAGACACTAAAACTTTGATATAACAGGCCACAGCATTTATTAAAATATCCAAATACTGTGTAATGCATCCATTGTGATTAAGGTTAACAGGGTCAATTGGAGACACACCACTCACTTGGGTGGTCCCCTGTTCGGGAGATGGTACGCTATATGAACAATATGGTTATACTTTGTTCGGTGGACCTCAATTGCCAAACCAGATAAGTCTTGGACATGACAGTAATAGTATGTAATACAAATAGGTGGCTGGTTCCGCCACACAGCTCCCTCGTAATCACAAGCCTGCATACACAGTCTGATCCCAACGGATCGGCTTGGGAATGTCCGAAGGGAGTACTCACAGATCACTTTTCTAGTTCAGTTTGTCTGGATAACTCATCAGCGTTACCATTCTGCTTTCCAGGGCAGTAGTGAATTATAAAATCAAAGAGTTGTAGCGCTAAAAAGCTAAGCAGTCTGGTATTGTCTCCTGCCACCCTGTTGAGCCACACTAATGGGTTGTGATCTGTGAGTAATGAAAAGGGTTGACCATACAGGTAATGTTGTAACTTCTTGAGGGCCCACACCACGGCCAGGCATTCTTTTTCAATGGTGGCGTAGCTTACTTCTCGGGGTAATAATTTTCTGCTTAGCCCCATAAGGACACATGACATCTGTGACATGTCATGATTCCCTTTTATTCCAGAAGTTTGGTCCTTAAGGGGTTAAGTAAGCCATCGGGTGCTCTCTGCCATCGGCTCCGACTTGGCTCAGTACTGCCCCCAATCCAAACATAGAAGGATCTGTGTGAACAAGAAAGTGTTTGGTTGGATCAGGAGCAGCCAATACTGGTGCCTTTATTAGAGCAGTTTTCAGTTGTTGGAATGCCTGTTCACACTCTGGGGCCCAGACTACCTGTCTACGGAGGTTCTTACGGATTAGGTCAGTAAGAGGTTTGGCCAGGGCGCTGTAGTTGGGTATAGGATAGGCATCGGACACGGTTTTGTCATTCAGCCTTCAATAGTCTACACAGAAGTGGGTCGTTCCATCCCGTTTTGGTACTAGCACTACCGGGTATGCCCAGGGACTATCTGAAGGTTCAATAACCCCTACCTGGAGCATCTCCTGAATCTCCTTGTGCATACTTTCCTTCACAGATTCATTATGCTTTGGTGAGGCTGGCGTAATGGCAACTGACCTGGGATTTCTACACGGTGAGTGGCCAGAGGAGTGTACCCAGGCAGATTGGAGAATGTGGCCCCCTTAGCAGTAATCAACTCCTGTACTTAGGTACGCTCCTGAGGGCTCAGCCGCACCCCTAACTTTACCCCAACAAGGGGACAGTGTGTGTGGGGCAAGACCAATCTCGCCACATTGCATTGGAGAAGCCTGGTTGGCTGCCTGTTGCCTCTGGACTATGGCCCCTTATTTGCGTGAACACCGCTGAGCCGTCAGCCTCCTTGCTTCTATTCGTGGCGGTTTAGCCGAACGCTGGATTGATCGGGACTTTTTCTATGCGACTGTTTTAACCCAGATAGCTATGCCATGGAGCCTATTCGTGTAATTAAATACTTTGGCTCCATGGCACTTGAACTGTGTGTATAGGACTTGAGCGCTATTCGGTAGTTATGTGCGCTCAGATCCCAGCTATCTGGGGATATGTGACATGTCTGTATTTTATGTATAAAATGTAACTTTGCATATTTTAAAGTGTTTTGCTGTCTTTGTGTCCCCACGTGAATAATGGAGTCTTGCCTCTGTCCTAGGAGATAATTTGATTACTTCCCAATTATCTCCAGGATAGAGGGAGGGAAATTAGGATGCATTGTGGGGATGTTTTACTGCTGTGTGTCTGAATGTGATATATGTCTGTCTGTGTTACAGTTGGGTTGCCTAGAGGTTGGTTCGCACAGTCTGGGTCTTTTATGTGAAAGTGATGTATACTTTTAAAGTTATGAATATTGTGTAAAATTGTGTATTTTCCTGCCTGTGATAATTACGTCAGTCCATTGTGTTCAGTAATTATATCACAAGCAGAGGGGAGGATTTTGTGTGTAATTGCTGGGAGTGTCAGAGTGTATTGTACGTATTGATTGGTTGTTCTGCAAAACCCTGTGGACAGTACTATGTGTGTAAAATGTGCATAAAAGCAGAGTGTTGGATTAAAGCTTCAGTTCTACTTCACCCTCAATTTGGAGTGCCGTCTCTTATTGGGGGAATCTGCTACAAGGGATTGCTATGCTCTGCATATTCCCTTGCTATAATCACTCCTAAGCTCTTTTAAGAGCTTGTTCCTGCTTCGCTCTGAAAGGCGGTTCGGCCTGCGGTGGTTATGGTGTTGGCTGGAGTGCTTGGAGCCCTTAGGAAGCGCTAGGAGCATCCTTCAACAGAGATACCCAGTCGGGGTGCCAAGTAATCTGTTACAACCTCTGCGGTAAATTGGGTACCCCTATCCAAAATAATATTTCGGGGAAATCCCATGCGAGAGAAAATCCGCATCAAGGCATCCGCAACAGTTTCAGCGTGGACATTGGTCAGAGCCACCTCCCCTGGGTATCTAGTGGCATAGTCTACTATGGTTAGGATGTACTTCTTGCCTGAAGGACTGGGTCTAGCCAAGGGCCCCACCTGGTCCATGGCCACCCTGCTGAAGGGTTCTTCAGTAATGGGATGGGGGTGAAGTTTTGCCCTGTGGCGGTCCCTCCTCTTACCCATCCTCTTACCCACCCTCCGCGAAGTATTGCTCCCCCTGCTACCCGTACAGCCACTGATCCTCCGGTACAGGCTGTGTCTAGAACCAAGTGGTGCTTTATTAGGGTCAAGGTGGCACCGGTGTCTCTAAGTCCTTTAACATTTTTCCCCTCCAGACATACCGTTTGCCTGTGATGTTGTCGGTTGTCAGACACAGCTTGGATTGGGTCGACTTCATGTAAGACACCCAGTTGTTCCTCCGTGTAGTTAGGAACTGTTTCGCGGGTACTGGTCTTGGTTGGATAGCAATGGGCCACTGCTCTGTTTACTGGTGGTTGACCAGTACGACCCCATGTATTTGCAGTTTCGGTTCTGGGGGCCTTCCCTCTGTATGTGTCCCAGCTGCTGGCATAGGTGACATTTAATGTTGGAACGAGGTTGGAACCCATTACCATGACGCTGTGGAGTTGGTGCAGGTGGTGCTGGTGTAGATACCGCTGGTCTGGGGAAAAGTAGGATGATGGTCGGTGGTGGCGCCGGGTGTCGTAGTATTCATCTGCCAGCCGAGCAGCGTCCGAGGTACAGGTCCTATTACCCATTCCTGTTCCTCTGGTTCTAGCCCATTGAAGAACTTCTCCAGGAGGATAAGTTGTAGCAGTTAGCCAGGACACATCCCATGGTGGCTCTTTGAAATCGGTAATCCCACTCTGAGTGTGAGTCTTTCTCCTGCTTCTTTAGTTCTCGGAATCGGCGTCAGTATGCCTATGGGGTAATAGCATATCGCGCTAATATGTCTTGTTTCACCCGGTTGTAATCCTTGATGTCCTCGTCAGGTACTGCCCTGTATGCCTCAGCTGCACGGCCAGAAAGTTTAGCTGCCAGCAGGCGTACCCAGTCAGCGCATCCGATGTCGTGTAAGTGGCACAACCTCTCAAAGTCTTGAAGAAACCCATCAATGTCTTCTTCCGTGTCTGAGAAGGACTTAGATGCATTCTATGGGATTTTTGGTTTCCCCTGTGTGATGGCCGATACTGCTGGTGATCCTTCTCTGGATCGCTGGTCTGCTAATTGTAGCTGGATCACCTAAAGTTGTCTGGCCAATATATAGTCTAGTAAATCTGCCACGACTCTTGTCATGGTTTCTTCTGATGGTGCTTCGCGGTAAAATGCCAACCTTGTCCTCAAATCCCTTTGAAATTCTATTTCCTCCATAGCTGGTGGAGGTTTAGCGCTGCTGGCTCAGTGTCCCTTCATCAATTCGACGATAACGATAGCATTCGCTTTGTTGCTGGCTATCTTACCCCTTGCTTCTAATAGTTCTTTCAATGCTGTTCGCTTTAGTGCTGCATAGTTCATCTCCATTCATTCATTCGTATACCGAAATACATACAAACCGTTGCTTTTGTACGAACTCGCTGCTTCACTGTCCCATTCCTACCCTCTAAATACACAAATGTTGCTTCCTTCTGTTGTGAGGCTTGTATCCCGTCACTTGCCACCAATTGTAGCTGAGCTGCAATATTAAAACCATTGTATATATTATAGTGTAGCAATATAATCCCAATTCCCCAGTAATCGGACAATACAAAGTTCTGGGAGTCAACTAACTTTTATTCAGCCATAGCCAGCTTTTATGCAACTCCCCATGCAAGGGAGTTCATATTCCAGGGGACATGCAACAAACAAACAGTTCACAAACTCCTCCCATGTCCCTGGGAGATAATTGAGCAAGAACAACTCTTTCATTACATTATCACCTAGGTTCAGAAAATATACAATATTGGTAATATCATAAAAAAAACATTTTAATACTTCATAACTCCCAAAAGTTACTTTCCCGAATAGCTGGGATCTGAGCGCCCACTTGGTCAAGATATCACTCAGATCCGTTCGATGGTTTCGGAACGCCATTCGAGTAAAGTTCAGACCAGTCGACCACGAGGTGAAGCCCCAAAACAGTTCCAGAGATTACTAGGTTTTGACCGGTCTCCGTTCGGGAGTTCGAAACTTTTAAAATAACGAATGGAACCATTCTCATAGCAGGGGGTTGTGTGCCTCTTTCGGGAGTTTGTTTCATCCGAATGCCGCTTTTTCTAGGTGAATTGAACCGAACAAAGGGGTGGTAGTTCAGCGGTGTTCACCGTCAAGTGTCCGATTATAGTTCCATGCACTCGACGACCAAACACAACTGTCTGCGTTTGTGGAGCAAGATAGCCGACCCCATGTGTCCGGTCATACGAAAGACAGCCACCCAGCCGAACACCTGGAACCTTGCGGTTTCTAACGTGTGATTACCGTTAACAGGGTTAATTGGAGACAAATAACTCCCTTGGGTGGTCCGCTGTTCAGGAGATCGTTCAGTATATGAACAATATGGTTATACTTTGTCCGATGGACCCCAATTGCTGAACCAGATAAGTCTTGGACATGACAGGAACTGTATTTAATACAAATAGGTGGCTGGTTCCGCCACACTGATCCTCTTCTTTCGCATACCTCTACCTTACATACCTGTCCCTTGCTCTCTACTAAAGGGCAGCACTCTACTCTCTCCTCCCGCTCTGCTTCACTCCACCTTGTTTTATTGCTACTTCCTGTCCTGTTAATGTTAATACCCCTCCTCCTATAGACTGTAAGCTCATTTGAGTAGGGTCCTCTTCAATTTATCGTTCCTGTAAGTTTTTTGTAATGTTCTCATTTGTTGTTAAATCTCCTCCTCTTATAATATTGTAAAGTGCTACTGAATCTGTTGGTGCTATATAAATTTCAATAATAATAATAATGCAAAATAAATACATGGCATCAGAAATCAATTCGATAAGCAGACAGAGCATATGTGAGGTCTATACACGGACTATGCCTTTTCCACAATTACCCAAATTATTCCCATTCCTAGTTGCTATCAATTACTTCTCCAAGCACACACAAATGAAGCCCATCTTAGCTAAGTGGAGTGGGCCTTGACTTAGCTAGGAAGCAGGCATATGGATAGGGGAAGTGGATTAATGATTTTGGGAAGGGGTGGCCTAAAGCCACATAAATAGCAGCCATTTTAGGGAGAGCCCCCTTTTAATTTAATTCCTGCTTGCTTGTTGTTGCTGCAACACGTTGATGTAAAGCAAAGATGGATTCCTTGGATGCGGGTCTGGATTTGCAGGCCTTCATTGCCAGTGTCCGGGCGGCTGTAACAGACCGTGGTGTGGCCTGGATGCAGGAGCGTTTTGGGACTTCAACTGAAGCAGCAGGTGCGGTCGCAGGCGAAGAACATGTGCGGGCCCACGAAATGAGGTGTGCGACCAGGATAACGCAACGCTTCGCTTGACGACGGTTGCAAAAAAGAACCGGAATTCAGCTGCGGGTGGCACCCATCCATCGGGCGGCGCTGCTGGGAGAAGTAAAGCACAAAGGAAGCCTACAGTGAGCCTTCCACTTCCATGGAGGCGCCGCTGGGAGTGAACAGCAGGATGCAGGCACTAAATGGTGAAAATTCTTGTCTAAAGCCACCTTTGGTATACGGTCGCTGCATCCTTTCATCAAGGTGTCAGGAGGACTTGGGAATTTGGGAGTGTTTCTTGCTCGATTTTAATGGCCGGGTTTTATTTCAGGACAAGACAGTCTCTTCGTCTGACTTAGAACTGTTCACAGATGCTTCGGGTAGTGTTGGCTTTGGCCCTACTACACTATAGTGCGCTGAGCAGTGGCCTTCAACTTGGTATTCCAGCTTGATCATTCGGAATTTGACATTTTTAGAACTTTTTCCATTACTCGTGGCCTTGTCACTATGGGGGCCCATATTGTGAGACAAAAAAGTAGTCTTATTCTCCGCAGTAAATAACTTGTCAGCCTCTTCAATCCCTGTGGTTCGGCTGCTATATCAATTTGTCCTACATTGCATGCAATTTAATATTGTTTTTCGAGCACATCATGTGCCGGGCTTCTTAACCCCTTAACGCCGTTACGGCGTTCTATGCCGTCGCGGCTTTAATGGGCTTTAAAGCCGTTGCGGTGGCATAGAGCGCCGTAACGGCTTGCAGCCCCTGGGGGGCTGCCTGACCGCCCAGGCAGCCCTCCTCCGGCGAATGAGGCCCCCGGGGGCCATGTGATCGCTCTCAAAGAGCGATCACATGGCCCCCTATAGCTGGCTGTGGATCTGCCAGCAGGGGGGCTGTCTGAAATATCAGAAAAATTAGACAAGTTTTAAAATAAATTAAATACATTTATATACATATTATATATATATATATATATATATATATATAAAACGTCATACGTTGTGTATTTTAATACTAATATTAGTATATATATATATTAGTATTAAAATACACTTAGAATGACGTTACATATATATATAATATGTATATATATTATATATATAATAGATATATACACATATATTATATATATATATATATATATACGTATAATTACATTAATAAATAAATAAAATAAATAAATAAAATATTGAAACAAAAGTTTATTAAAATTATATATTCATATGTAATTTCATTCTAACTGTATTTTGTTATTAATATATATATATTGGTAACAAAATACACCTAGAATGACATTCTATATATATCTATCTATATATAAAATACAAATAACCGCAAATATATATATATAGATAAATACATATAATTACATAAAAGATTACATTAGTATACACGTAGAATTTAAATACCTATAAATGCATATATATAAAAATTCTACGTGTATATTTAAGTAATCTTTTAACATAATTATGTGATTTGATTAATTAAAATTTGATTGACATGCCTGACAACACAGGGAGAAAGTGCAGAGAATTTAATTTGCAAGCACTATATTTGACCCTGTAACTCTCCGACACCATAAAACCTGTACATAGGGGGTACTGTTTTACTCGGGAGACTTCGCTGAACTCAAATATTAGTGTTTCAAACTGGTACATTGTATTACAATGATGATATTTTAAGTAAAAGTGACATTTTTTACATTTTTTACAAACAAACAGCACTTTTATGGACTATATTATTGTTGTAATATGTTTTACTGTTTTAAAACACTAATATTTGTGTTTAGTGACGTCTCCCGAGATTAACAATACCCCCCCTGTACAGGTTTTATTGTGTTTTAGAAAGTTAGAGAGTCACATTGACATTTGACAGATTGGTTATGTTGCCTTTGAGAGTGTATGGTAGCCCAGGAATAAGGATTACCCCCATGATGGCCTACCATTTGCAAAAGTAGACAACCCAAGGTATTGCAAATGGGGTATGTCCAGTCATTTTTAGTAGCCACTTAGTCACAAACACTGGCCAAATATTAGTTTTTTTATTTTTTCACACAAAAACAAATATGAATGCTAACGTTTAATACCTTGGGTTGTCTACTTTTTTCAAATGGTATGCCATTATGGGGGTAATTCTCATTCCTGGGCTACCACACCGTCTCAAAGGTAACATTACTAATGTTGCAAATTTCAATGTGAAAATGGAACGTTCTATACCTGTAACCCTGTAACTTTCCAAAACACCATAAAACCTGTTAATGGGTGGTACTGTTGTACTCGTGAGACATCGCTGATTACAAATATGGGCATTTTTTTGCAGTAATACCTAACAGTATTATGACATTCACAGCTAAAATGTCAGACGGAAATACAAATTTAAAAAAAAAATCTTATTTTCGAAAAAATGTATTCATAATAAATGATGTTCCATATATGAATAGTTAATGATAAATTAAAGCCCTGTTTCTCCTGAACAAAATGATATATAATAAGTGTGGATGCACGGGTGAACAGACATATAGCGCAATTTCCAGTTTTTGTTTACGTTTTGTTTTCAGAACGTGTACTATTGACTCCGTCCTGAAGGGGTTAAACGTAATCACTGATTCGCTTTCTCATTTCCAGTGGGCAAGATTCCGAGTGGAGGTTTTGGAAGTGCAGCGGAAGGTTTATCTTGCCTGGTCGAACTGAGGCATCTCGGGACTTCATGCTTGGAGGACTAATCATGGATTCATTGGCATCAAGCACTTGGGCAGTATACAGTAAAGTATGTGCCTTATGGGATTCTGGGTGGGACTGTACTGAGGGAAAACATTCTGTGGAGGTATGTTTAGATGTTCTGTTATGGTTTCTGTGTCGGTAGTTTACGTCGAGTGCCTCCCTGTCAGTTGTTGACCGTAATCTAGCAGCGTTCCTCTTCAAGTTAAATGGGTGGGAAGACTTTACAGAGCACTTTTTGGTCCGTCAGGCTCTTAAATGTTTTCGTAAGGGTAAGAAAGCTCCTGATTCTAGGAGACTGGTCTCCTCTGATTTGCTCCTCGAGCTGGTTGAGGCATTGCAAGGACCATGTTTCTCTCACTATTAAGTTATGTTGTTTTCGGTGGTATTTGTTTGGGCATTTTTTGGAGATTTACATATCAGTGAAATGGTAAGTAGTAGCCGGTGTCGGGCGGGGGGGAATTTTGGTTTCCAATGTGGAGGTCTGGGGGTGATAAGACTAGTGTTCATCTTTACTGTTCAAAAACGGATGTGTTCAGTAAGGGCCGCTTGGTTATTTAGGTTTTTTTTTTTACCCGGCTCGTGGGCGTGTCCAGTGGGTTGCGCTTCCCGGTATCTGGCTGTTCGATCGCATGCGGGTGGTTCCTTTTTGATCTATAAAGATGGGTCATCTCTGTCCAAATATCAGTTTTCCCATGGTTTTCACTTAAGCTTGGGGCAGCTGGGTCTGGATTCGTCACATTTTGGTACGCAATCATTTCGGATTGGGGCAGCAGCAGAAGTGGCTCGACTGGGTTTCACTGATGAGCTAGTTAAACAGATTGGTCGGTGGGAATCGGTGAGGTTTAGGTCTTATGTTCGACCTGATTGGTTAGTTTAAAAAAAAATCATTATGTGTTGGTTCTGTTTCTTTTCTGTTTTAGGTCGGGTTGCCTGGATAGTAGGCCATTCCTTCGTCTACTGGGCGGAACGGAGAGCCGCAGTTCGACCTAAAGGCATACAGCTGGGCTTTCCATGTGATTTAGTTAGATTGCGTTGGTTTGGTTTCCATGGCTTCTGTTGGAGTGACATCTACTCTGAATTGTTTAGGAAGATAGGGCAAGGCATAGTTCCGGATTTCATTTTAATCCATGCAAGGGGCTTGTCCACCAAAGGGAATTGATACGGACCATGAAGAGGGACGTAGATAGGGTGAAAGGTTTGGTCCTAGCCTTGTAGGGCTAGGCTGTTTAGATTTTAGTCTGTATGTAAGGGGAGGAGTCAGTGAACATAAAAGTGGTCAGTTAGGACGGGTCAGTGGCCAATTAGCTTTAGACAATTACCTGTAAAGCTGTGTGTATCTTGTCTCCAGCAAGGTTTTCTTCAACGCAGACCTCTGCAAGGTCTCGGACCCCAATTTTAACACGTGGTGAACAGAGGTTTACTTCTCCACAGGAGAACTCTGCAAGATATTGCATTTATTATAAGTCCCTCATCGGAGCAGGGGATAGAAATAGGGATTCCAATGTTAGCATGTCCCATTCCAGGCAATAATTTTCCAGACCTTCCCTGTCTAGGTCTCCCTCCCCAGCCAGACATGGTATATGTATAATTGTTATTTGGTCGGAAATGGTGCCGCGTATGCATTAGCGGTTTGCTAGAGTCCCTGCGGCGATAGCTACTTGTCGCATTAAGATCAATCAATGGCGGTTTTCATTAAGAGATTAGGGGGTGTGGTAGTTAGGCACAGGGAATTGGAAGAATTTTATGCGTAACCGTTATGATTAAAAAAAGCGGTGATATTTTCCTATGAAATATTGGTGTCCGTGTTTAATTAGTGGGTGGTTTTATGGTGTGTGACGCAACGCTGGCACTGAGTATCCAACCGGGTACCTCCGCCAATCGATGCGCCTAGTGCTCGCTGAGGACTCCAAGCACTCCAACCGACACCATCAGCACTGCAGACCCCACTTCCAGCGATACAGCTGCGCCGGGGTCTCGCCGTCTCCACCCAACCTGGATCCACGACCAGGATCCAGCTCCCAGTGGGTGAACCTCTCCTAAATCCAGAGAGCATAGCAGGAACAAATCAAGCTATTGCAAGAGCTTACTCTGGGGAGTAAGTGATTATAGTAATCCCCAGAGTGTAGGTATCCCTTCCCCCAAACATGAGCCAAGGCTTCAAGAAAGGTACAAAATGATCTGGTTTTAATGACCACACACTGGCTTTTATGCAAGTCCCTATGCAAGGAGACATCCCACAGGGTGGGACACAGTATAACCAATCACAGACAATACAAACAAAACACTCCCACAGTGACATCACAATCCCTCCTCTCTATCCTGGAGATAATTGGGAAGTAATCAAATTATCTCCCAGGACAGAGGCAAGACTCCATTAACCACATGGTTACAAAAAGACATAAAATTACACAATGTTACAATTACTACATAAAACATATACATGCAACATATCCCCAGATAGCTTAGATCTGAGTGCACATTATTACCGAATGGCGCTCAGATCACATACATACAATTCAATTGCCATGGAGTTAAAGTCTTTTCCATAGTCTTTTGTTACACAAATTGGCTCCATGGCATAGCTATCTGGGATAGCACTACTACCATACTGAAAGTCCAGAACGCCTCGGCAGAAATACACAAATAAACCTTTCTGCAGGGGAAAATACAGCTATCAGCACATGGGCCATAGTCGGAAGGCAGGAGGCTAGCCAGTAGTCCCCTCCAGGCACAAGTCTACAAGTAAATAATAACGGATAGTGCCTATCCAAACTCCAAAAACACTAGTCTCAGGCCTTGTGGAAAGAGATTAACAGTGAAATCTCTGCACATCTTACTGCTATTTGTCTGTTTGTGCTGGCTTTAAGTTAAGTGTACATGTTGAGGTGTGTGTTTCTGTTCTGTACGAGCAAGATGCTAATGTGTGATTGGTTGGTATTTGTAGCAGCTGTTACTAGTAATAGGCTACAAAAGTATAGCAACAAGGTTATAAATCTGGTGGTACTTTGTAGCTGGTACAAGCTGCTTGTTGTTGTTAATAGCGACAGCTTGTGATTGTTATTTTTGGACAAAGTTCTAAACAAGTCCTAAAAGAGAGAGATAAATTGTGTTAAAACAAGTTCATGATAAATGAAATGAAAGTTTGCAATAACAGATGGCATCTTACAGGGCATAGACAAGGTGAAAATATTTCAGGATGATGCCATAGCTCTATAAACCCAGAAGTATCTGTCTGGGCTCCAGAGTTATCAACTGAACCTAGACCATTAAACCTTGCCAAATGATATTGTAATAGCTGGAGAAAGGTACGGGGTAGTAGACGCCAATGAGGATCATGATGTATAATTGCAAACATGGTTTGACTGGAACAGTGAATTTAACATTAGCTGAAAATCCTACTCCTCAGGTTAGAAAAAAGTGATAATATGCACAGAAACCATAGCTGAAAACATGTGAAAAACATGTCTAGGGAAATTTTGCAGCAAACCAATCAAGTGAGCAGTTCACTTGAGGGGTGACCGCAGGGCCAGATTAAGAGCCCAATGGGCCTGGTGCTGACAATTATGACAGGCCTAATTACAGAATCATATCGACCAAAAACACTAAAACATTCCCAAGCGTCATGTATCTGATAAAGATGGTGCTGGAGAGATAGAAAACAGCAGCTATAAGAAAACACATACCCTAGGCTAATCTCTCTCTAAATTATGTTTTCATCTTTCAAGTAAATCCATAACCCCTAACAGCAGTGTCCAGTCAAGCAGGAAGGTAAAAGGTTGTGCCATTGACACAAATCACGTAGCCTGCCAAAAGGGGCGAACATGCCCAAAAGGAGGACATGTCTGCCCAAAGAATTAGAAGGTCAACCTGGCATGAATGCATGTCAGGCTGCCTGCCAATCATGCAGCTGGCCAACTAAGGGCATACTATGCAGACAACACCCTGAGCTTGGCATAAATGCATCTAACGATGTGCTCACTCAACGCATTCTAAGGACTGTCCCCTAGCACTCGCTAGTCCACTTGTCTCCTTACCTTCTTAGTAGAAGGCAGAAGCTCCTGGTATATAGTCTGGGACAGAGAAAAGCTGTATATAGTGAGTGTAGAAGAAAGGGAACATTCCACAGTGTTAGAGAGACCAAAGTCATCATTACCTTAAAGGATCACTATAGGGTCAGGAACACAAACATGAATTCATGACCCTATAGTGTTAACACCACCATCTAGCCCCCCTGGGCCCCTCATGCCTCCACAAATATAGCAAAATCTTACTATATTCAAGCCTGAAGCTGTTACTCTGCATGCTGTTAGACTCATAAAAACAAGCAGTCTGCTGACATCATTAGAAGTGGTGGCCTGATCCAATCACAGTGCTTCACCATAGGATTGGCTTACACTGACAAAGAGGCAGATCAGGGTCAGAGCCAGCATGATTCAAACACAGCCCTGGCCAATCAGCATCTCCTTATAGAGATGAATTGAATTAATGAATCTCTATGAGGAAAGTTCAGTGTCTGCATGCAGAGGGAGGAGACAGTGAATGTTTGGATGCATTTTAGGCAGCCCTGACCCAGGAAGGATCTCTAACAGCCATCTAAGGAGTGGCCAGTGAAGTTATCACTAGGCTGTAATGTAAAGACTGCATTTTCTCTGAAAAGACAGTGTTTACAGCAAAAAGCCTGACAGTAATGATTCTACTCACCAGAACAAATTCAATAAGCTGTAGTTGTTCTGGTGACTACAATGTCCCTTTAACTATATTCATTGTCAGCCAGTCCACACAAGTTTTGTTCCCATACATCCCTCTTAAGTTTCCATACTTAAGTAAGAGTATGTGAAAAGTAGTTAGGGCTGCCACCTTTCTTGGAAAAACATACCAAACTTACTAATTTGCATAATTAAATATGTATGGGTGACATCACATGATGTAAATCACAAGGAGTGACATAAGAGAAAATGCTGTAAAATCACCAAAAAAAACTACTTAGTTTGATTCTGCTGTATAGATGGATTCCTCCCAGTGCCCCCATGTCTCCCAGTGCCCTCATGACTCAGTGTCGATTACTCCAGGTCTCAGTGCTCCTATGTATCAGTGTCTCAGTGCCCCATGTCTCCCAGTGTCCCCTAGTGTCATGTCCCCAGGTCTCCCAGTGATCCTATGTATCACAATGTCTGAATGCCCCATGTCTCCCTGAGTCCCCATGTATCCCAGGGTCCCCATGTCATTAGGACACTAGGAAGACGGGGAGACCTGGTACAAGCTGCTTGTACCTAGGGACACGGAGACACCAGTGACACTGGGAGACTAGGGGACTCTGGCTGGGACACATGGGGACAATGGGAAAATAGGGGACACTTGAAGACATGGGGACACAGACAACACGGACACAGACACTAGAGACACTGGCTGGGGGACATGGGGACATTGAGACATGGGGGGACTGGGAGACATGGGGACACTGAGACATCAGGGCCACAGACACTAGGGACACTAGCTTGGAGACATGGGGACACTGTGACACTTGAGGCACTGAGAGACATGGAGGCACTAGGAGACATGGGGACGGTGAGACACTGGCAGACTGGGGGCACTGGGAGACTAGGGGTCACTGGGAGACATGGGAACACTGTGTCCCCATGTGTCTATGTCATAATGTCTCCCAGTGTCCCTTAGTGTCTCAGTGTCTGCCATAATGTCTCCCAATGTCCCTTAGTGTCCCAGTGTATGTCTCTTTGCAGCCTTTCCCGCATCCCTTACTTCCCTGAGCTGTAGGCTGTCTCTGCAGGGTGGGAGTTGCTGTCTGGACTCTCTGTAGCTGCACCCCTGCAGATCAGTGAGTATAGATAGGCAGGGAGGGATATGCTGGATATGCTTTTTTAAATCAATGGGCCTATTCCATGGGCCTGGGCCTGGAGCTGCAGCTCCATCAGCCCCTATGTTAATCCGGCCCTGGGTGACCGCACAAGCCATTTTTCATAGCCTCTTCCCAAAACATGGAAGCTTTATTTTATCACAAATAAATAAAATTAAGAGGCCTTTTTTCTACTGTCTTGAAGACAGAAATATAGAACAGATTTCCCAGGACCTGCCCCTATAAAATCTACCCCCAGTCCAACAACCCAGCCTGATTAAAAACTAAATAACAATATACACAGTGGCTGAACGTAGTGCAGACAAAATGTTTGGGCCTCCTTCTAGCGCAAGAGGGGCCAAAAAAAGATCCTCCTCTACACACAACTCCCAGAAAGCTATGCCAGCTGGGGAGCTACCATTTACCCATCCTTGATGGGTTGTATTTGTAAACAGTGTTTGTGTGTTTAAATGTAAACATGTTTTTGTATGGAGGATATGTGTGCATGTATGGATGTATTTGTATGTGCTGCTGCCATTCCTAACCACTTCCTGTAAAGAGTCATCTAATGTTGACACTTCCTTTAATCCAAATTATGCTTAATTTCAAATTTCTTATCTCCTGCTCTGTTAATAGTTTGCTAGACTGTGTAAGTTAAATAAAGTTTAATTTACAGAGCAGAAGCTAAAAAAAAGTAAGTTACACCTGATTGCAAATTAAACCATTTTTTTTTCATGCAGGCTGTGTGAGTCACATACAGGGGAAGTGTGGTTAGGGCTGCATAAACAGAAACATAAATGATTTAACTCCTAAATGGCAGAGAATTTACTAGTGAAACTGCAGAGGCATGATCTATAAACAAAAACTGCTTCATTAAACTAAAATTGTTTTGGTGACTATAGTGTTGTGGCTAATCAGTGTATATCAACCAATTCCATTGCAGCCAACATGCTACATCAGATAAAAATTTGAATAACTACTAAATGCAACCCCAATATAATTTACACACCTTTTTCATAGACTGATGGTGTAATCTACTTCAACATTTGTATAACAGTATCTTTATCGTCAGTCACCCATTAATGATAAAACATTTAAAGGACCACTCTAGGCACCCAGACCACTTCAGCTTAATGAAGTGGTCTGGGTGCCAGGTCCTTCTAGGGTTAACCCATTTTTTTTATAAACATAGTGATACCGGAGAAACTGACGGAAGCAAAGCACAGAGGGATGGACACAGGTTTCTTCAGGAAGGAAGAGATTCTTTATTGGATCACCGATCGGGACTCAGAGGGACTAATGTCACCAAAAATACAGCAAGTTCTGAGCCCTGAACAATAGTGCAGGCTCCCTATATAGGCACATAACTCCTCCCATATTAAGCTCCACCCGCACATTCTCTTGACCAATCATTACAAATAAGAATTAACTTCCTGCTTGACCGCATGGCTTGTCCAGCACAATGGAGGAGGGGAATACTACATCCTGTATTCTTGCACATGCTCCGTACACTACTGATCGTATCTTGCCTCGTGCAACCAACTGATCGATACGTCAGCATATGCACGTACACATGCCACGTGGTAATCTCGGCCTACTAAATTTATTTTTACCGAGATTCCACCACATTCCCCCCTTTGATGCCTCTTGATATTTTACAATTACTTGAGGCATCACTTAACCTTGGTTTGCATACACCACAAGTTACCTTTGAACCAGACCAGACTTATCCTACGATGTGAATCTTCAACACTCGTCTTCCTGCATTGGTTCTCCCTGATCTAGAGCCTTATATTTATAAATTGCCATTATCTGTGCAGCAGCCTTCCTCTCTGCTATATTTTCTATCAGGCTTTGCACAGACCTAACTACTAAGGGTATAAGACACGGCAGGAGTAGACACAACATTAAAATCAGTAGGACTCCACCTACCACTGCCTTAAGCCCTCCAAACCACTCATACCAGCTACCAAACCAACTACTTGGATTGTACCCTTTCCATACCTGAGTAGGCACATGCGCTAGTTTAACCATATGGCTAGTAAGCTCAGCTATTGCTTGCCCTTCGTCATCTATTTGAAGACAGCAATTGCTCAGGTTAAACTTCCCACATACACCTCCCTCTACTGCCAAAAGATAATCCAAGGCTAATCTATTTTGGTAAACTGCTGTCCTCATCCTGGTATTATGCTTCGCTAGAAGATTGAGCGCTTGTGATGTCTCGTTAGTAATGATCTCAACCACCGCCTGTAACCTTATAATGCGGTTGAGCATATAAATAGGGGTTCTATAACCAAAGGTACCATCCTCTGCCCACGTGGCTGGCCCATAATAATCTATAATACGCTGGGGAGGCCATTCATTATCTTCCCAGGCACCTATCTCTATGGGTCCCCTTTTCTTCCTATGATTCACATCATACACTTTAACACCTAAAGTCTCACCTGTTTCAATAGGCAACAAGAAGAAGGATGGTTTTAACATACCCAACACACATGCCCCTTCCCAGTCCTGTGGTAACTCCGAATAGGCCTTCTTACCACAGATCCAGTACAAATTCGCTGGGGCTCTCCAGTTAGATGTGATGGATAGATCAAACCATACGTCCTTTAAATTGGCATATCTTGCAAACGGGTTAGATGGTTCTGAGACATTTGAAGCCGACCACCAAGTTGTATTCTTTGTATCATCATCATAAGCTTTTTGCCCTAGACAAGTTAATTCTCCTACAGAAGTATTATACATCATTCCTTTCCTCGCTATGCAAACATAACCTATGATGGAGGTCTTCAATCTCCACTCAGATTTACCTCTAACACTCATATGATAGTCGGCTTGTGTAGATATTAATTGGTCAACTGCCTCAGAACCGGACATTACCTCCTTTGCTTCCCAAGGCCATTGGTCTCCCATGTTAGTACCTCCACACACATAGCAGTTGGTAACATTAAGACTACCGGCAATACTCTCGGCTAAATCAATGAACAAGTTTTTAGCATTATGGGGGATCTTATTATCTATGCTCATCTCTTCATAAAAGGAATGGTATACTTGATGAGTTTGGGAGGTTACCGTATCAGACTCTATCCCTATAAACAATATTGTCCCAGGGTCTAAACCCGTCCCATATATTTGAAACCCAAATAAATTACCATATTTATCTAAGAACTTGTCAGGGTTATTTATAAGTATATGGATTGGATTACATTCCATAGACTTACAATATGGATTAGTAGGCAACTTAGTCACAATCATGTCCTTGTCTGCTGTCTGTCCCCAAGTCGCCCACCCCACACAAGACCAATATGGGCAGAAGTTATAATCTCTATTTGGGCATCTTGGACTTACATATTTATTTTTTACTACTGGGACAAATATATTTATCGTTAGACCCATACGTCCTCTCCCATCTAAGATCCCCACATACATTCCACGGCTTTCTACCACTTGATATTGCTTTACACGCATCAAATAGCAGAGCACCTGAAGAATATACGGATTTTAATACCGTCTTATTAATTAGGGTCCCCTGAGAATCTCCATTTCTGAGAGTCAACCAAATTGTACGGGGTTGATACTCAGGACTGAAGCACTTAGGTTCTCCTACTCCTAAATGACACACACTATATTCTATATTTAAGTATCTACATCTTGATACATCTCCTTTACACTCATATTGCGAATGCCAAATTAGGGTCTGGGATATATGGTTACCTGTTCTTGTAGTCTTAATGCATACCTCACAGCTAGGAGTGTTGGTACCTCTACCTTCCTGAATATAAAAATACACATAAATAAACATTATTAAAAATACATCTTTCGTCGTCATCCTCAGTCTTCGTCCGTGCGAAGGCACCTCAGCTTCCAGGATGTAAGGACTGCAGGGAATGGAGTTCTGCTCGTCTTCACAGGGGTCCCCTCAAGACTTTCCCTGACTTATACACTCGTTGGTGAGTGGACAGGCTTTATTATGGCCTTCTCACTCACTTACCAAGTCTCTGAAACAATAAAATTTGTAATCTACAAGGTTCCTCATCACTCCGACTGAGTCGTGCGTTTTAACCGGATCTTGCAGGGATTCTCTGGATTTGCTGTAACTTGCCAGGAATCGGCTGCTGCTGGTTTAACCCTGGAGTGATGTATCCACGGAGCCACTTCGGCTACTTTTATCGCTGTAGGGGTAGACAGAAGCACAACATAAGGACCTCTCCACTTGGGCCCTAACGGCACATTATTCCACTCTTTAATCCACACTTGGTCGCCTGGGTGGTAACTATGAATTGGGGGATAAATATTCACAGGTAATCTATCTTGTACCCATTTCTGTACCTCCTCCATAGTCTTACCCAACTCTACAACCTGCTGCCGGGTAATTCCTTCTCCCAGCTGACTCAAATCCCCCCTTAAGTTACCAAGCACGGGAGGTGGTCGCCCGTACATGATTTCAAAAGGAGAGAGGCCCATCCTTCTGGTAGGTGTACTACGGATTCGCAATAGAGCTATGGGCAAGAGAACGTTCCACTTAAGTTGGGTTTCCTGACACATTTTAGCCAACTGATTCTTAATGGTTCTATTCATTCTCTCTACCTTACCAGAACTCTGGGGTCTATATGCCGTATGAAGCCTCCACTTTATACCAAGCATATGAGTCAATTGTTGTAGGCACTGATGAACAAAAGCTGGACCATTGTCCGATCCTATAGAGCAGGGTAGTCCATATAGGGGTATTATTTCTCGTAGCAGGAATCTCACGACTTCTCCTGCTTTCTCTGTACGAGTAGGACATGCTTCTACCCAGCCTGAATAGGTGCACACCACTACCAGCAGGTAGCGATGTCCACCCGGTTTAGGCATCACTGTATAGTCAATTTGTAAATCGGACATGGGAAGTCCCCCCATAAACTGGACTCCTGGTGGCTTTACTGGTCCTTGTCTTGCATTATTTTTAGCACACGTTACACATCTACGTACAATGGCCTGAGTCAAGTTGGACAATCTTGGTATGTAGAAATGTTTTCTGAGAGATTCTTCTGTGCTGTCTCTCCCAGAATGTGTCCCGTTATGATAGTTTTGGACAATTTCTACCGCTAGTGATGCTGGAATAACTATTCTTCCATCTTCTAACTGATACCATTTGTTCTCCAAATACTTTCCAGGTTCAGTCCTTAACCACTCCTCTTCCTGAGCTGTATAATTTGGAGTCCATTGAGACAGTGGAGCTGGTATAAGAGCAGCTATATGCCCCACATATTCCTGTCTTCCTGATTCAGCAGCACGCTTAGCTGCACTATCTGCCATCCGATTCCCTTTGGTTACATCAGCATCTCCTCTCAGATGCGCCCGACAATGTATAATACCGACTTCTTTCGGCTCCCACACTGCTTCCAATAGTTGTAGGATCTCAGCTGCGTATTTGATTTCTTTGCCTTCTGAATTCAATAGTCCTCTTTCTTTATACAAAGCTCCATGGGCATGAGTGGTTAAAAACGCATACTTGGAGTCCGTGTAGATGTTCACTCTTAAACCTTCAGCCAATTGTAACGCTCGTGTCAGTGCTATCAATTCTGCCTTTTGTGCTGATGTTCCTTTTGCCAGTGGCCGAGCTTCTGTCACCTTGTCTATCGTTGTTACTGCATATCCTGCATAGCGGATCCCTTCTTTTACATAACTACTGCCGTCGGTGTAATATTGAACATCAGGGTTCTGGATGGGAAAATCACGAAGATCTGGTCTACTTGAAAATACTTCATCCATTACTTCCAAACAATCATGTTGACTTTCAGTAGGTTGTGGCAAAAGGGTAGCTGGATTTAAGGTATTTACAGTCTCTAAATGCACTCTTGGGTTTTCACACAGCATTGCTTGATACTTGGTCATACGGCTGTTACTAAACCAATGATTTCCTTTGTAATCCAACAACGTCTGTACTGCATGTGGAACTCGTACATAAAGTTCTTGACCCAGAGTGAGTTTATCGGCTTCAGCTACTAGCAGGGCGGCTGCAGCTACAGCTCTTAGACAAGGTGGAAGTCCGCTGGCCACTGCATCCAGTTGCTTAGACATGTAGGCAACAGGTCTTTGCCATGATCCCAAGTACTGTGTCAATACTCCCACAGCCATTCTTCTTTGCTCATGTACATACAGGTAGAATGGCCGTGTGTGGTCAGGTAGACCTAATGCTGGGGCACTCATCAAAGCCCTCTTCACATCTTCGAATGCCGTTTGCTGTTCTTGAGTCCATAAGAAGGGGTCGTGCTCTGTACCTTTGATAGCTGCATACAGAGGTTTTGCCAGTATCGCGTAGCTGGGAATCCATATCCTACAGAAGCCTGCTGCCCCCAAGAATTCTCGCACTTGTCTTCTATTCCTGGGTATCGGTATTTGGCACACAGCTTCTTTTCTCTCTGGCCCCATAATTCTTTGACCTTCAGAGATATGGAATCCCAGATATTTGACAGTTGGCAAACACAACTGAGCCTTCCTTCTTGACACCTTGTGTCCTGCCTTCCAGAGAATGTGTAGTAGATCGTGCGTTGCTTGCTGACATACTTCCTTTGTAACTGCTGCTATCAACAAGTCATCTACATATTGTAATAATACACACTCTCCTGGGATAGACTCGAAATCTAGTAGATCTTGACTTAGAGCTGAACCAAATAGGATAGGTGAATTTTTAAACCCCTGGGGCAATCTTGTCCAGGTCATTTGGCGTTTCGAGCCCGTTACAGCATTTTCCCATTGGAAAGCGAAGATACATTGGCTTTCTGCGGCAATTCGGAGGCAAAAGAAGGCATCTTTGAGATCTAAGACTGTAAAGTAAATAGCCCCGCCCGGAATTAAAGCAAGCAGGTTATATGGATTGGGCACGACTGGATGTATACTAACAACCGCATCATTGACTGCTCTCAGGTCCTGCACAGGTCGATACTCATCTGTACCGGGCTTTTGAACAGGCAGCAATGGGGTGTTCCAGGGGGAAGTACAGAATTTTAGGATACCATACCGTATGAACTTATCCAGATAAGATTGGATGTTCTTCTTGGCCTTCTGCGGAATATGATATTGTCTCAGGCTTACTGGATAAACCCCAAGTTTTAGTTCGATTTTAATAGGTGGAATATTGCGGGCCAGTCCTGGTGGGTTGTTCTCTGCCCAAACTCCTGGTATGTTAAATAAGGATTCATCACTCCTCGGGTTTTGGCTAGTCAACACTGTATAAAGTCGCCACTCTTCTTCCTTTGGTGCGGACAATGTCATAATACCTGAGGGTCCATTAAACTTTAAGGATGTTGTTCCATTTGGTAGGAACGTAATCTGCGCTTGTAATTTGGATAGCATATCACGTCCAGCAATTGGACTGGACACTCAGGCATATAAAGGAATTGATGTTTTACTACGTGGCCTCCCAATGTACAGAGTCGACTTTTAAGAACCGGTTTTTCAGCACTTCTTCCAGTTGCTCCTATTACAGTAATAGTTCTTCCAGATGGAGGAGCAACTTGATTAGTCACCACCGAATGTTCAGCACCAGTGTCGATCATAAACGCACTCCTTTTTCCCCCTATTGATACATCGACCATAGGCTCCGCTCGACCAAGGGGGATGGAGCCCGGTCGGTATCAATAGTCCTCCATGACCGTGTCAGCCAATCCCACAAAGTCCCTACCTTCTCTATCGCGGGACCTTTGCGCTGCTGGATAGTACCTATCTTCCCTTACACTTCCTCTGTTCCCATTACTCCCTCTATTACCATTACTCCCTCCGGGGCCTCCTCTACCTCTCGCTCTGCCTCTAAAGTTTCCGTAACCTGCCCTGGGTAAGTCTCTCTCATACTGCTCTCTTTGCGGACACTCGTTCCTCCAATGCCCTTCTTCCTTACAGTACGCGCACTGATTCCTACTCAAAGGCTCCCTATTCCATCTACCATCGCCTCTATCTGGGCCCCGTCTATCTACGCCTGCGATCGCTACCGCTAGCATATCTGCCTTTCTACGCATCTTGCGCTCTTCCTCTTTCTTACTTTCTGTTTCCCTATTCATATATACTTTGTTCGCTACCTCCATTAGTTGAGTGATAGACATACCTGCAAACCCTTCTAATTTCTGTAGCTTGCGCTTAATATCTCCGTAAGCTTGGCTGACAAAGGCGGAGTTTACCATTCGGGAATTATCAGCGTCTTCCGGATTAAAGGGGGTATACAAGCGGTATGCCTCCAATAATCGGTCATAAAAGACACTGGGCGCTTCATCACTTTTCTGAATCACCTCAACTGTCTTCGACATGTTAATAGCTTTCTTCCCTCCGACTTTCATGCCAGCAATTATAGCATCTCTATAGGCTTTAAGTTGAGCCATATCTGCGCCATTTACATTCCAGTCAGGATCGGTGTTAGGGTAATGTGTTGCGGCCCATGCTGCCGGATTGGCTTGATTTAAAGCACGGGCTCTCTCCTCTAGCGCCTTAATGGCCGCTTGGTTAATCCTTGTCCTTTCCTCATTATTGAACAATGTCATTAATAACTGCTGGCAATCAGCCCATGTCGGGTTATGTGTCTGAACTATCGAGGTGAACAGATCGGTCATAGCTTGTGGTTTCTCAGTGTACGAGGAATTGTGGGTCTTTCAATTCAAGAGATCGGTAGTCGTGAACGGGACATATACGAAGACTGGGTCAGCATGTGCCATTTGACCTGCGGCATCGATATAGGCTGACCCAGGATTCAGGCGAAGAGGCATCTGATAATGTTTTAATTGTTGGGTACCGGTCAGTTGTCGGGTTAGTATGGGGCTACGTGGAGGGGCGTCAGTTAAAGGTTCCGGTCGAGAGGTAATAGGGCATGAGGATGTGGGAACTTGATTTTGGGAAAAGTTAGTGAATAGTATACTCCGAGCCGAGCTAGAAGAAGCTTGACCGGAAGTTTGAAGTGGCGCCAAATCAGGATATTCAAATCTAATGGGGGTTGGTCCTGGTTCGGGAAGGGGAGTTTTAATACGAGGGGGGGTGGATTCTGTACTGGAGGAGGAAGCGGAAGTGGATGGGGGCAATAGGGGAAGGGGTGCAGAGCTTCCTGCATTCGCGTCACTTCCTCTTAAAGGAAAGTAAGGAGGCGGCAAAGGGATCTCGGACTCAGGGGGAGTGTCCAAAATGGGCCTAACACCAGTCCTAGTGGACAAACAAGTCCTGGCCACCATGAGGCGACATTGCTCCTCGTGGCATATCCGGATCCATTTTGGCGAGTCGTTTACGGCCTGCCCCCAACAATCAATGTATGGAAACTGTCCGTAAAGTTCAGGCCTACCTGACACAGCCACGTGTACACGCTGTACCAGGGTTGGATCCAAACTGCCACGCGGCGGCCATGCCGCAACCAAAATAGGCCACTCCCTAGTGCACAAAGTGACCAAACGTACAGGAGACATTTTAACCCCAAAATCACATGTTTTGAATCCCTTTTTAAAATTCTTTACCATACAACCTAAGGGATCCGAAATCGTTGACTCTGACGCGCCCATACTTATCAATGGAGCGTCGTTGACAACGAATACTATGCACGCGTTCTTATTCAACAGTCACACCCGTTTCCTCTGGCAACAGCACCACGTGGTACAGTTACCGAGTGAAACGTACACAATAACACAATAATCACTCAGGGAATTCCCGTACACACACAGCTGTTACACCAGTCACTAAATAATCAATATTATGCCCTTTGGCGAAACTATACAGTCACCCACGCTATAATTCTCTATATATGAATTACCCGTCTATAACACACCCCAGTAACATCGTCTTTTACTAGTATCGGTTACAGTACGGTTAGCATAGGTCAAAGCACAATTTAAGGTCACAATACAATTATTAGTGGTTACGGTGTTAAACATGCAATAGACGACAATGATTAGTACTTATATACAGTGTCAGTAAATATACAGGGTTATGGTACCGTGCACTATGATACAGCAACACACTATTAACACTCTCGCTAGGCGGCTGAGCTCGCGCTATCTAACAAGATATACACTTTACTAACAATCTTTAACACATTTACAATCCCAACTAAACTATTGGCCAGTACCTTGAATGGACTACCTAAAACTATATACACCCGTTTTGGTTAGCCACACTGCCCAAACACCACATATAGCGAACTAGAGGGCGAAATTTACAAAATTGCCTTCTAGTCTATTTACTCTATCAAAAGTCTAGTGGGTTCCAAATTTACACGCCTTCCCACTTAGCCAAGATAGGTTGAGAGCTAGCGAACCGAATTTACACAGGCGCCGCTTAGTCTCCCGGTCCCTCCGACCTAGCGAACGTAATATACACCCTAGAACGCTAGTCTAGACAAGACACCGGTGTCCGGCTAGGGCTATTTACACAGGACCCCGCCTGACTAACCAGATCAAGCGGTCTTACTAAAGAGCGTTCGATCGAGCGGTGCGCCTTCGCTCCTTCCCTCCGACAGAGGGGGCAGATTCCATACACAGATTTAAACCCCTTTTGGGCCTACCGCACAATCGGTATACCCCTAGTGGGTCTGCCGTCTAAAACAGCAGTTGTCTTACCTCCTCGTTCCTGAACCTGAGTTCACACTCCTCGACGGGGACACCCCAGCACTTCTTACGTAGAGGCCGATGATCTCCTGGACAACAGACCAGTGGCGCCGAGACGAAGGGAGGTCCACGCAGAAGTTCAGAGGTGCAGCCGTAGAGAACGTGGGCAAAGATAGACCGTCTCACGCCTCTGCCTCTCAGCTACCGTTGAACGATGAGCTTCCCGGCCAATGCACCAAATGATACCGGAGAAACTGGCGGAAGCAAAGCACAGAGGGATGGACACAGGTTTCTTCAGGAAGGAAGAGATTCTTTATTGGATCACCGATCGGGACTCAGAGGGACTAATGTCACCAGAAATACAGCAAGTTCTGAGCCCTGAACAATAGTGCAGGCTCCCTATATAGGCACATAACTCCTCCCATATTAAGCTCCACCCGCACATTCTCTTGACCAATCATTACAAATAAAAATTAACTTCCTGCTTGACCGCATGGCTTGTCCAGCACAATGGAGGAGGGGAATACTACATCCTGTATTCTTGCACATGCTCCGTACACTACTGATCGTATCTTGCCTCGTGCAACCAACTGATCGATATGTCAGCATATGCACGTACACATGCCACGTGGTAATCTCGGCCTACTAAATTTATTTTTACCGAGATTCCACCACAATAGCAGTTTCAGAGAAACTGCTATGTTTATGAATGGGTTAAGCCTTCCTCCAAAGCCTCTAGCGGCTGTCTCATTGACAGCCGCTAGAGGCGCTTGCGTGATTCTCACTGTGAAAATCACAGTGAGAGCTCGCAAGCGTCCATAGGAAAGCATTGTAAATGCTTTCCTATGCGACCGGCTGAATGCGCGCGCAGCTCTTGCCGCGCGTGCGCATTCAGCCGAATGAGAGGAGAAGAGGAGGATCGGAAGAGGAGAGCTCCCTGCCCAGCGCTGGAAAAAGGTAGGATTAACCCTTTTTCCCCTTTCCAGAGCCCGGTGGGAGGGGGTCCCTGAGGGTGGGGGCACCCTCAGGGCACCATAGTGCCAGGAAAACGAATGTGTTTTCCTGGCACTATAGTGGTCCTTTAATGGTTACTCTTTGACGCTCTGCTGCCATCTTGTGGCTATTTGTAGTTTTACATATATATCCATCCCTCATTCTACAGATTGAGCCTGTACTGTTGTTACATGGTACGAGGACACACTGTTTGACCAATAGTTATCATAATTGAGTATTTAGTTGTTATACAATTGTCAAACTGTTTAAATTCTTCTGAAACATTTAGAAGGATTGTATGATGAAGGATACTGTGCAATA
>OW240915.1:5518224-5534942 GCA_933207985.1 Pelobates cultripes
ACTAACAGGAAATGAACACTCAGTGTTAGTCCGGCCGGGTACAGGAGACAGCTGCTCTCTGTACCCGCGGACTATCAATGCTGCAGGGCTCGGCCACGCTACAGCAAAGGAAGCTGACAGGAGGGAGCGCTCAGCGCTGAGCGCTTCCCTCCTGTCAGCCTCTCCTCATGCTGCGCCCGGGCGGTGCGGTCCGCCCTCATGGACGCACCGCCCGGGCAATGCTGCAGCCGCCCGAGGCTCTCTACAGAGCGCTCGGGCGGCTGCAGCATGGGGGGGGGGCGGGGGGCTGGTCATGGCACCCCCCACCCTGGTGGCACCCGGGGCGGACCGCCCCCCCCGCATCCCCCTTAGTACGCCACTGCATAGATACACCGTCTGACAAACAAATACACACTGATACATGCACACACTGACATATACAGTGAGGGATAAAGTATTTGATCCCCTGCTGATTTTGAACGTTTGACCACTAACAAAAAAATGATCAGTCTATAATATTAATAGTAAGTGTATTTTAACAGTGAGAGACAGAATAACGAAAAAATCCAGAAAAACGCATGTCAAAAACGTTATAAATTGATTTGCATGTCAATGAGTGAAATAAGTATTTGATCCCATATCAATCAGCAAGATTTCTGGCTCCCAGGTGTCTTTTATACAGGTAACAAGCTGAGATTAGGAGCAGTCTCTTAAAGACACCTGTCTACAGAAGTAATCAATCAATCAGATTCCAAACTGTCCGCCATGGCCAAGGCCAAAGAGCTGTCCAAGGATGTCAGGGACGAGATTGTAGACCTATACAAGGCTGGAATGACTATACGACCATCGCCAAGCAGCTTGGTGAGACGGTGACAACAGTTAGTGCGATTATTCGCAAATTGAAGAAACACAAAATAACTGTCAGTCTCCCTCGGTCCTGTGCTCCATGCAAGATCTCACCTCATAGAGTTTCAATGATCATGAGAACGGTGAGGAATCAGCACAGAACTACACGGGAAGATCTTGTTAATGATCTCAAGGCAGCTGGGACCATAGTCACCAAAAAAATAAACTATAACACACTATGCCATGAAAGACTGAAATCCTGCAGCGCCCGTAAGGTCCCCTGTTTAAGAAAGCACATGTACAGGCCCAATCACAAAATAAAGCACCCCGCTTACAGCAGCAGTGGCTTAGTGTTTAACAGCTCAAAATACATAGTAAAAACAAAGAAAAAGTTACCTGTGTCACGCCAAGGGTGCATAATTCATTGATGCATTATATAATATTGCCATTTAATGTAATTTATGTAGTGCAGATATGAATTGGCCACCTGGTTGCAAGATCAGATGACAGAAGGGGTAGTGTGAATTGGCCCAAATGCACATTTAAAGAAAATGGCGGATCTTAAGTTTCCTTTCAATAGCCATTTGAATATTTTGAATATATGTCACGTCAAGGCAAGCTTCAAAAGGGGAGTCCTAGGGGCGTGGCTTGGAGGTCCGAGAAGATGGCAGCCTAACTCACGAGCTCCCCGCAGGCTCATCACAAAACCTCACCGACCGCACAATCTGCCGCCCAAAATGGGGAAGACACATCGCACATCGAGTGCCCAACGAACCGCGGACACCCCAAAAAGCACCCGGAATCCCTCCATGAGAAATTTCCTGGTGACGCAGGCGGACTTAGACCAACAGGCCTCAAGTGACTCCGCGGCCTCCAGCATGTCCCACCCGCGATCACCACAGGGGGACCAACCACCTACCATCCCCCATGCGTCCTCACCAGACCTGGTATCCATACTGAAACAATTACCCACAAGGGCAGATCTGAGGGCGGCAAACACGGAGTTGCGTACCTCCATAACAGCTGAACTACACGCATTGCGGGAGAAGATACAGGGCCTCAGCCAGAAAGTGGTACAACTCGAAGCAGATTGGGATCACATGTCTGCCGCCCAGACAGCGAACACAGACAGGCTACATCATCACACTAAGGTACTACAGCAAATGGCATTACATGTGGAGGATTTGGATAACAGAGGCAGGAGGCAGAATATCCGTGTAAGGGGAGTGCCTGAAGAATTGGACAAGAGAACACCAATCTCAGACACACTAACGGACTTATTTAACAAACTACTGGTCCGGCCACTCCAGACACCCATAGGCTTCGTGCGAGCACACCGAGCACTGAGACCTCAGGGACCCCCGGAGGGCCCTGCCCGGGACATAATCTGCTGTTTGGAGAGCTTCCCCCTGAAGGAGGAGATCCTCCGCAAGGCCAGAGGCACAGATAAAATATTGGTGGAAGGCGCGGAAGTCCAGCTGTTCCCAGATCTCTCCCCGGCTACGCTGACATACAGGAGAGCGATGAGGCCCCTTACAAGACAACTGCAGGCAGCCAACATCAGGTACCGATGGTGCTTCCCTACGGGCCTACAAGTGGCAATGCCCGGCGGCCCATTTATGGTGGCAGGGGAAGAAGACGTCCTGGCACTCCAGAGGGACCTACACCTAACGCCGGAGAGCATCGCATGGCCGAACCCGCTAAGCTTCTACGTATCTGGACCCAGGCAGCAAGGCACAGGCCCCCGACCCCAAAGGATAAGACCCCCTCGCACTCAGACGATTAGACCGGTGGGAACGCCTAACTGAGGACCGTGGATCCATCCCCGCTTCGGCTCTCCCTTACCGCAGAAGACAACAATGCCGACGCCTACGACAAATCTGAAACTCTGACTATTTAGACCCTTTTTTTTTTTTCTCTCTTTTTCCCTCTCCTCACACCCACCACTCCCGAACAATACAGGCATTTCAACCCCGGAACTTTACGAACAACGACGGACCCCGGGCGCACTGCCTCGATGTGGACTACATCTTGCCTCTTGATACAGCAAGTATTGATGGAGTGGGGGGGCCGGGGGGATGGGGTATAGACCCGAGGTGTGGGGATACATGCCATACGAGAGGCTCTGCTTTCTAGGGGCAGAGAGGGGAGAGGGGATACATCGCACAAGACCAACACAGGTTAAATTGCACCTTGTCAGCCAGCTGTGTAAGCGTTAACGCAAATGTGCATAGTAGCTAAATACGAAAAATTTTAAATGTTTTTTTTTTATTTTTTTTTTTATATATACTTGATACAGTTCAAATAGTTGATAAATGGCCCTCCCGAGTCAGAGGGCATAGAGGGGGTCACGGGGGGAGGGGAGGGAGGAGGAGTCAGGTCAATAACCGACCTGCACAGAACGGATACCTGAGGGTAATGTTATACCATGTTTATGTTGTGGATTTCACATGTGTTTAAGTTAATGATGTTGTTCTTAGGTGAGGTTAAAACATGAGCTACAATTTAGATAAACTGAGCCGTCAGCCGGTGAGACGGAAGATCCTGACTGAGTAGAGTCCCGAGAGATCACAGTGGTCAGCGACGACCGATTTAGCGAGCGCACTTGGTCCTCTGGGCTCCGCCCACTTGGGAATTCTTGGACTCCCTTGACCACCCTACCGGACTAGGCGACAAGACATAGGTGAGCGGTATTCCCCTTGCCCACAGGTGGGCGGGTGAACTACTGCCCTCCGTCGCTCATATCCGATATCGCTACACGTAGCGATTCTTTACCGGTACAGGGACTGTGCTTCACAGCCCGTAACTTTCCCTCCATTGGTTGCCCCACGCTTCCCTACCTCCCCCACCCTAACCCTAGACTGCCTGACAGACGCGACAGATTACACACACAATCGACAAAACGATGCCGCTCAAGACAATTGCCCCAGCCCCCATCACGATCCTCTCGCTCAACGCTAGGGGTCTAAACAAACCTGAAAAACGATCGGGAGCCATGAGAGAATTCCTAACCCATAAAGCATCCATAGTGTATTTACAGGAGACACACTTCAAAGAAGGGTCCAGGCCCACACTGACAAACCAACACTACCCAGTAGGTTATTACAGTGATTTTCAGGGGGGGAAATCCAGGGGCACAGCGATCCTCCTCCACAAACGCATCCCGTTTAAAGAGACAGGAGTGATGACTGACCCGGAAGGACGCTATACCTTCGTTAAGGGGGAGATAGCAGGCACACAATACACTCTCGCTAACATATATGTCCCAAATCAAAGGCAGTATCAATTCATAGCCCGGATGCTTCGCATCCTTAGGAGCTTCAAAGAGGGCGTGTTGATTTTGGGGGGAGACCTGAATGTAGCTCTGGACCCTAAATGAGACTCCTCACTGGGACACTCACACATCCCCGCACAACACCTTCAGGCAATCAGGAACTTACTGACAAGAGAAAAAATGGTGGACTGCTGGAGGGCAATGCATCCTGACGAGAGGGATTATACCTTCTACTCTCACCCACATAACTCCTACACACGAATTGACTATCTATTTCTGTCACAATACCACCTGCCGCTGGTGCTTCACGCCAATCAGGGCACCGCGACGTGGTCTGACCATGCGCCGGTGATCATCACACTGAAATCACCTCTATTCAAACCAAAGATCTCCAAATGGAGATTAAACGAAGCCCTACTGGCAAGGCCAGAAGTGGCAACAGAGATAGATTCAACACTAAAAGATTACTTTACAAACAACAGTGATCAGACCTCCCCCACCATAAGGTGGGAAGCACACAAAAGTGTAATTAGAGGACATTTTATCCAAAAGAGCACGCATTTGAAAAAACAGAGAGAAGCGCGTATGACCACATTACTGTCAGACATACAACAACTAGATGCCCTCAACAAGAGACTCCAACTACCCACACACCGAGCTATGCTCCTCTGCTTAAGGAGGGAACTGACTACACTTCTACAATCTCAGCATCATAGGGATGTATTGCGCCACAAGGCATTTTTTGCCGTACATGGCAATAAGAGCGGGAGGCTCCTGGCGCGCATGCTTAACAAAAAAAGACAAGACACGTACATTGACCGCATAAGGAATAAAGGAGGGGTCCTTCACAGACACCCCACTAAGATCCAGGGGATTATTCGGGCATATTACTCAGAGCTATATTCTTTGCCAAGGCCACAAAATGAAACCCATGCCCAAAAGTTCCGTAACTCTATAGATGAATATCTTAGGTCTCACACACTCCCCACCCTGACAACGGAAGAAGCAGATCAGTTAGATGAGCCCATCACTCCAGAGGAGTTGGCACTCGCGATTAAAAACACCAAACCAGGGAGAAGCCCGGGCCCAGACGGTTTACCCATTAAATATTATAAGAGGTTTGCGGAAACTTTGTGTCCCCCACTGCTAGCGATGTTCAACGCTATCAGAGAGGGACACAACATCCCCAAACAGACACTAACGGCACATATCACCATACTTCCTAAAGAAGGCAAAGATCGAGAGCACTGCGGGAGCTATCGACCGATATCCCTCATAAATAATGACCTCAAGTTATTGGCAAAAATCCTGGCAACCAGACTTCAGACACACGTACCTAGGCTGGTCCACGCAGATCAGGTGGGATTTGTGATGGGTCGGGAGGCCAGAGACAATACCATTCGAGCGCTCACACTCATGCACAGGAAGAAAGGGGATAACACGGGCCTTCTCCTGCTGTCTACAGACGCGGAGAAGGCCTTCGACAGGGTCTGTTGGGAATATATGTTTCAGACACTGGCTCACATGGGCATGGGCACACACCTTCAGGGATGGATTAGAGCCCTCTACTCCCAGCCGACGGCACACGTTATAGTCAACGGAGCACTTACGGAGGCCTTCCCAATATATAACGGCACACGTCAGGGTTGTCCCCTATCCCCCTTGTTGTTTGTCCTGGCCCTGGAGCCCTTCCTGCAGACCATTAGATGCCACCCGGACATTCAGGGAATCAACACAGGAGATACTCAACACAAAATAGCCGCATATGCGGACGACCTCTTGTTTTTTATAACCTATCCCGAGGTCTCCCTACCTAATCTAGTACAGGCATTCCAGAGATTCGGAGAGCTATCTGGTCTGAAAATCAACTATTCCAAATCCTATATTCTAAATATAAGCATCCCTACGCAGAGAGCCACCCATCTCCAACAGAGTCATGCCTTCCAATGGGCTACGGAGAAAATACGCTATTTAGGCACATGGCTAACGGTTAAAGCAGCGAACCTATACACGTCCAACTTCGCCCCGATGCTCCTCCAGTTTCAGAAAGACATGGGTGAGTGGGCCTTTCCACACATCTCCTGGCTGGGTAGAGTGCAAGTGGTGAAGATGAATTTTCTGCCAAGACTACTTTATCTTTTCCAAGCTTTGCCCATAGCAATCCCGACTTCCTTTTTCACAACACTTAGGAGGGCAATGGGGGCCTACGTATGGGCTGGGAGGAGACCCAGACTGAAGTTCTCACTCCTTACAAAACCCAAAGACAAAGGGGGCCTAGCCTTACCGGACTTTTCGCTATACTACAAGGCGTGTCACCTACAACGCGTTGTCGAATGGTCCAAAACGGGGGTCACCAAACTGTGGAAAACGGCGGAGGAGAGGGAGGCGGGTATTCCCGCCGCCCTTCTTCCATGGCTCCCTACGAGAGGGGACGGGGGGGAGAATCATTACTCCACTTACACCAAAGCGACACTGTCGGTGTGGCGCAGAAGCATAGGTAAACACGCCCTCTCCACGTACCCATCCCCTTTGCTGCCCCTCACATACAACAAGGACTTCCTGCCGGGATTGGACCCACGGGCCCTCCGAGCCCTGGTGGAGGATCCATTGCCACGACTGAGACACGTATGCAATAGCCGAGGACTGACAGAATTAACAGAGCTGAGCGGGGAGAACCCCCGGCCTTTCCTAACACAATTTAGATATGAACAACTCAGCAGCTACATAAGGCTTCTCCCGCAAGGGGCGGTTCTTGGTAGAGACCTCACTGCCTTTGAAAGGTTATGCACAGACCCAGACCCATTACCACATGGAGTGGCACACATATACTCCCTCCTACACTCACAGACCCCGTGGGAAGTGCCAAAATTCATGGGAAAATGGGAGGAGGCCCTGAACCAAACATTCAGCTCACAGGAATGGGAAAAAATATGCACTAACGTACACCATTGTTCTGTGTTCAGCAAAAGCCAAGAAACGGCATACAAACTGCTAGCACAGTGGTATCGCACACCTGACACGATACACCACATACACGCAAACGAGACCCGCCTTTGTTGGAGATGCGACAAGGCAATGGGAACACACATACACATATGGTGGGAATGTGAATTAATACAACCCTTCTGGCGCACCATCCACAAAATAATATCCAGATTCTCAGATAACCCACCACCAAGGGAACCAGCAGCCATGCTACTCCACCACACGACAACCCCTACATCTAAATACAAAAAATCGCTCACGATTCAGATTCTTAACATAGCAAAACAGACCATTCCACAGTTCTGGAAGAAAAAAGAGACCCCGTCCATACACAAATGGTTCACCCAAATGGAAGACTTAAGAGCCATAGAAGAGCTTATCATGAATGCGGCCGGACCGCAACAACAGACTTACCTTGACATATGGACACACTGGATTCTGACATCTACAAAACCGGATTCCAAACACTAATACAGGACAGACCAATGGACAACACACGCTTGACTGACAAAGAGGCAGAAGACTAACCCAATCCCTCCTTCCTTAAATTTACCTACCTTCCACACCCCCGAGGCACTAGACGCACGCAAAGAGGCGAGGCGCAGGCCCGCGAAAGAGACAACAGTAGACTGACTAAGTAAATACACTTAAAAACCCCAGATGCGTAACAGGGAAGTAAAACACATAAGCCGAACAGGCATCAGCAGACTAGGGTCAGCAACGATGACTGATACCGCAGGGTCCCATATCCTGTTAGCACACAGAATGCAATAGGGCACAATATATAGAAGGACTCAAGCGAGACAATTGCAATATTTGATAGAAGCTGAACATATAGATAGCTTTGTAAAAACAACAATGTTACTCAATTAAAGGGATGAAGAATGTATAAAGACAGAGACCTGCGAGTCCGACAACATAATGAGCCTGCGTGCCCGAAAGAATATGTGTTTTGAAAATATATTTTGATATGTAAGACAGTATGGAGATCTGCGAATCTCGAGTTAATCTAATATTATATCGATATTAAATGTAAAAATAAATATTTACAAAAAAAAAAAGGGGTGTCCTACACTAACCATTAGATTTGCTGATATCAGCCAAGAATCTCCAGTAATACAGGAACGGGTATTTTATAAACCCTTTCCCATTTAACCCTTTGTAGGGCTCCTACACATACAATAAACTTTGCTGGTATCAGACAAAGGTAAACGTCTCTAATGAGACATGAAAGGGTGTTTTATAACCCTAAATAGGGCTATAACACATACAAATCACCTTGCTGGTAATCAGCTAAAAGGCAAATTTCTCTGTTGAGAGAAAATAGAGCAAACAGGGATGGCTTGCAGCAATGTAACGTAGCTGTGTGATACAAAAATCATATACAAAATAAAGCACTGTGCTTACAGCAGCAGTGGCTTAGTGTCTTAACCGTTTCAAATACATAGTAAAAACAAAGAGAAAGTTTGGTGAGCTTATATTCAAAATCAAGCTCTTTGGCATCAACACAACTCGCCGTGTTTGGAGTAGGAGGAATGCTGCCTATGAACCCAAGAACACTATCTCCATTGTCAAACATGTAGGTGGAAACAGTCCTGCTAAGGGAACAGGACTACTGCACCGTATCAAGGGGACAATGGATGGGGCCATGTACCGTCAAATCTTGGGTGAGAACCTTCTTCCCTCAGCCAGGGCATGGAAAATGGGTCATGGATGGGTATTCCAGAATGACAATGACCCAAAACACACAACCAAAGCAACAAAGGAGTGGCTCAAGAAGAATCACATCATGGTCCTGGAGTGGCCTGGGCAGTCTACAGACCTTAATCCCATAGAAAATCTGTGGAGGGAGCTGAAGGTTCAAGTTGCCAAACGTCAGCCTCAAAACCTTAATGACTTTGAGAGGATCTGCAAAGAGGAGTGGGACAAAATCCCTCCTGAGATGTGTGCAAACCTGGTGGCCAACTACAAGAAACATCTGACCTCCGTGATTGCCAACAAGGGTTTTGCCACCAAGTACTATATCGAAGGGGTCAAATACTTATTTCACTCATTGACATGCAAATCAATTTATAACTTTTTTGACATGCATTTTTTGTTTTGTTATTCTGTCATTTCTTTGTCAGTGGGCAAACGTTCAAAATCAGCAGGGGATCAAATACTGTACATGCATGTAATAATTTTTATATTTTTAGCCACCCTCCTGTTAACGTTTGTGTGCATGAGAGTGGCTTTCCTAGATCTAGCTGGTGTCTGAGGTTGATGGAAATGTGGGGTCTGGAGCAACTCTCTCTTTGTTATTCACCCTGCTCCTGCCTATACCGTCTCCTCCTCCCTCTGATGTTCTAAATGTGTTTGGGCTCGTGTACGGGGTGTACGTGGTCTGGAACAATCTCTAGGTAGGTGGGACATGTCAAGGCAATATCTACTTTAAGGGTTCCCAGTAGTACATTGTCCAGAGCATAACACTGCCTCTGCTGGCCTGTCTTCTTGTCATAGTGCATCCTGCTGCCATCTCTCACCTAGGTAAACAACACACAAGCACCCAACCATCAACCTGATCTAAAAGGAAACATAATTTATTAGACGAGGCAACCGTCTTCCATTGCTCCATGGTTCAGTTCTGATGCTTTCTTTTACTTTTTTGCAATATATAACATCAGGGTAAGATAAAGACATAGAACATACATCTTTGCATATTGAACAATATGGGTACTCATAAAACCAATGGAAGCTTCCAAGGAGGACACTTTAGTGTCTCGGGGTTGTCTGTGTTTGTTAAATTACATACTGGTATATTTGAGAAGAGATTATAGCTTAGATATAAAGAACGGGTGTTATGATTTTTTCACCTCAAGGGTCCATCTCTAGACCGTTTATTACGGTTACTCTTTTGGTCAATCAAACCACTATAACAACCAAAGCCTTGATCGATTCTGGTGCTGCAGACAACCTTATGGATGAGAACTTTGCTAAAACCGCAGCCTTGACTCTGATCCAAAAGGTCACACCCTTGGCCGTTGAGGCCATAGATGGTAGACCACTTAAAAAACCTCTGGTGACCCACAAAACCCAAGAAATGGTTATGACTGTGGGTGCCTTGCACAGGGAATGTCACGATTCGGGGAGCCTAACGCGCTGACACACACACACACACACAGAAAAGGTGCCGTACCGGACCTTAGAGTGGCTGGGCTAAGCACGCTAAGAATAGTCAGGAGACAAGCCAGGTAAAGGGAGCCAGAAAACAGGAGAACGAGAAACAAGCCGAGGTCAAAGGAGTGGAGAAGACAGGATAATCGGAATAACGAGCCAAGTAATCGGTAACCAGAGAGCAAGACGAGAGAACACTACGCTACAGGTATCACAAGACCACAACAGGGCACTGAGGGACAGGAAAGGTAAGTATAAATACCCTTGGTTTAATTCTGATTGGATAACTTCCAATCAGAATTAACAATCACACGTGGGGGATATCTATACCCCCACTGTGATTGTGGTACTGTTTCTTTAACGCCGGGTCACTCACGTGACCCCGGCTGTTTGCATAAGTCATTGACCTCCCAGCGTGCAGCGTTATACATGCTGCCGCTGGGGGGCGTGGAGGACGCGCTCGCCGAGAGGTAAGTAGAGGGGAGACCGCGGGCGGCGATGGAGTGAGGGTGAGTGCTGCAAGCGGCGTGCAGCCTCCCCTCCTAGCCGCCCGCGGATCCCTGACATAACCCCCCCTCGAGGCCCGCCCAACGGGCGGGAAGCCGAAGGCTTCGAAGGGAACCGCACATGAAAGGAGCGGATCAAAGAGGGCGCATTCAAGTCAGAGGCAGAAACCCAGGACCGCTCCTCAGGGCCGTAACCCTTCCAATCAACCAGGTACTGCAAGCGACCCCGAGAGAAACGAGAATCAAGCAGAGCAGCCACTTCGTACACGTCATTAGAGACAGCGCAGAGGGAATCTGCACGCCTGAGAGGACCAGAGAATTTATTACAGAGCAGGGGCTTCAAAAGGGAGGTGTGGAAAGTGTTAGGTATACGCATGGAAGGAGGCAAGGCCAGGGAGTAGGACACAGGATTGACCCTACGTAATACCTTATAGGGGCCAAGGAACCTGGGCGCGAATTTCATTGAGGGGACCCTGAGGCGGAGATTCCTAGACGACAACCAAACCCTATCACCCGGGACATAAGAGGGAGCAGCACCCCTACGACGATCAGCAAATTTTTTCTGAGTAGTAGCGCACGAGAAAGAGTAGCATGGACATCTTCCGTAAGGAGGTGAGGTGCTCGTCCAAAGCAGGTATTCCTTTATCGGAGAACACACCGGGAAGGACAGAGGGTTGGAACCCATAAGCTACCATAAAAGGACTTAAGCCAGTGGACGAATGAGTCACAGTGTTCCTGGCGAATTCAGCCCAAGGAAGGAGGTGAGACCAGTTGTCCTGGTGTGCATTCGTGAAGCAACGTAAATATAACTCCACAGATTGATTCGCCCGTTCGGCCGCTCCATTAGATTGTGGATGATAGGAGGAAGTAAACGACAAGGAAATCCCCATCTCAGCACAAAAGCCCCTCCAAAACCGAGAGACAAATTGAGGACCCCTGTCGGATACAATATCCTGTGGTATACCATGCATGCGGAAAACCTCTTTGGCAAAAACCTGAGCCAACTGAACCGCAGAAGGTAGTTTCTTAAGTGGAATAAAGTGTGCCATTTTAGAGAATCTATCCGTCACGGTCAAAATTACCGTCATTCCATCGGATGAAGGAAGATCCACAATAAAGTCCATGGATAAGTGGGTCCATGGTTTCTTGGGTACGGATAAAGGCATTAGGAGTCCTGGGGGTTTGACATTAGGGGACTTACACTGTACACACACGACAAGCCTGCACATAATCCACCACGTCTTGCTTAAGTGAAGGCCACCAAAACTGTTGAAGGAGACCCTTGTATGTTTTGGTGACCCCTGGGTGGCCAGCCGTGTTGGCGGTGTGAAATAAAGCTAATAATTTCTTTCTATCTTTCTCTTTCACGTATAATCTACCAGCAGGTGTCTCAGAGGGTGCTTGGGTTTGGTATGCCTTGATACCATCAAGAAAAAGAGACGAAATAACTAAACGGGTAGCAGCTATTATCTTAGACGTGGGTACAATGGGTTCAGGAGTGGGAGTGATAGACTCCAAAGTTTCGTATTGTCGGGAGATGGCATCAGCCTTGACATTACGGTACCCAGGCCCATAAGTTATAATGAACTGAAAACGTGAAAGAAATAAGGACCATCTGGCTTGACGAGAGGACAACCTTTTAGCATCAGCTATATAGGAGAGATTCTTATGATCAGTTATAACCAGGATTTTATGTCTAGCTCCTTCTAATAAGTACCTCCATTCTTTTAAGGACCACTATAGTGCCAGGAAAACATGCTCGTTTTCCTGGCTATAATGGTGCCTAACCCACCCTCAGGGTCCCCCTCCCGCCCGGCTCTGGAAGGGGGAAAGGGGTAATAACTTACCTTTTCCAGCTCTCCTCCTCCGATCCTCCTCTTCTCCTCCCCGTCGGCTGAATGCGCACGCGCGGCAAGAGCTGCGCGTGCATTCAGCCGGTCACATAGGAAAGCATTCATAATGCTTTCCTGGCGGGCGCTGCGATATACTCACTGCCCGAAAATGCAGTGAAACGCGCAAAATAACTGTCAATGGGGCAGCCACTGAAATTAGGGAAAGAGCAACATTCATAATTATAGCAGTTTCTCTGAAACTGCTATAATTATGAAAGAATGGGTTAACCCTAGAAGGACCTGGCACCCAGACCACTTCATTAAGCTGAAGTGGTCTGGGTGCCTAGAGTGGTCCTTTAAATGCCATCACAATAGCTAATAGTTCCCTATTCCCGACGTCGTAATTCTTTTCCGAATCAGACAGTTTTTTAGAAAAGTAACAACAGGGATGGAGGGGATCGTTATAGGATAATCTTTGTGATAATACGGCTCCTATACCTGATTCTGAAGCGTCTACTTCCATTATAAAGGGAAGGGAAGGATCAGGATGGTGTAGCACAGGGGCAGTGGCAAATGCCTTTTTGAGGGTTTCGAAAGCTTTGATGGCTTCAGGAGTCCAAACCCTAGGGTGCAAACCCTTTTTAGTTAGTTTCGTGATAGGAGAAATGACCGATGAAAAGTTTTTAATAAATCTGCGATAATAATTGGCAAAGCCTATAAATCGCTGTATTGCCTTAAGGCCTTGAGGGAGAGGCCAAGACAATATGGCTTCTAATTTAGAAGGATCCATACTGAACCCCTGTTCAGAAATGACGTACCCTAGGAATTGTACTGATTTCTGGTCAAATAAACATTTCTCCAATTTACAATAAAGACCGTTCTGTAACAATCTCTTAAGTACCTTTCTCACATGGGCATGATGTGACTCCAAATCAGGAGAGAATATGAGTATATCATCGAGATAAACCACAGCACAGACATGCAGAAGATCTCTAAGGACATCATTTATGAGGTCCTGAAAGACAGCAGGAGCATTACACAATCCAAAAGGCATGACTAGATATTCGTAATGCCCACTGCGTGTATTGAACGCTGTCTTCCATTCATCATTTTCTTTTATCCCAACTAAGTTGTAAGCCCCCCTGAGGTCTAGTTTAGTAAAATATCTAGAACCTTTAACACGGTCAAACAACTCAGTAATGAGAGGGATAGGATAAGCATTTTTAATTGTTATATTATTCAGGCCCCTATAGTCTATACATGGTCTCAAATCGCCCTCCTTCTTGGCAACAAAAAAGAAACCAGCACCAGCCGGAGAGGAGGACCTTCTGATAAAACCTTTACATAAGGATTCCTGTATGTACTCCTCCATGACCTGGTTTTCTTTCTCAGAAAGCGGGTAGACCTTACCCCTAGGAGGCATCGTTCCAGGTAACAAATTTATGGCACAATCATAATCCTGGTGTGGAGGTAGTTTATCAGCTTCCCTCTTTTCAAAGACCAATGCGAGGTCTGAATACACAGGAGGGACAGAAACAGAAAGTGGTTTAGCTGTAGGCACATTAAGTAAACAAACGGGATGTAAACGGGCCATACAGTCTCGTTGACAAGATACCCCCCAGTAGAGTATATCTAGAGAATCCCAATTGAGTACCGGGTTATGCTTAACTAACCAAGGAAAACCCAGAATGATGGAAGCTGTAGGGGAGTCAATTATTTGAAAAGCTATCCTTTCTTTGTGTAAGGCACCCACGACCATAACCATTTCTTGGGTTTCATGGGTCACCAGAGGTTTCTCAAGTGGTCTACCATCTATGGCCTCAATGGCCAAGGGTGTGGCCTTTTGGATCAGATTCAAGGCTGCGGTTTTAGCAAAGTTCTCATCCATAAAGCTGTCTGCAGCGCCTGAATCGATCAAGGCTTTAGTTGTTATTGTGGTTTTATTGACCAAAAGAGAAACCGTTATAAATGGTCTGGAGATGGACATATGAGGGGAAAAAACCATAACACCCGAGGCCGACCCCTCTCTGGAGTTTCCCTGCAAACTAGGACAGTTTCTTCGGAGATGCCCCCTCTTACCACAATAAAGGCACAAACCCTCCCTTCTGCGGTACGTTCTTTCAGCTTCAGATAAACCTACAGCACCTAATTGCATGGGTTCGGGAGGTGGTTGATTAGGAGGAGGTAATGCTAGCAATGCAGTACTGGGTAAAGCAGGTAACCCCTGTGTATTCATCCTTCTTTGACTACGCCTCTCTCTAATACGGTTGTCAATTAGAATGACTTAATCTATAAGATCATCCAGAAGAACAGGCATTTCCCTGGATGCTATTTCATCTAATATGTAAGCAGCCAAACCCTCCTGAAAAGCTGTTACGAGAGCGTCGTTATTCCAGACCACTTCAGCTGCCAAAGTGCGGAATTCAATGGTATAATCCGCTACTGATCTATTACCCTGTCGAACCCTAAGCAGAACTTTGCCAGCAGAAGCAACCCGGCCGGGTTGGTCAAACGTACGTTTAAAAGCTGTTAAGAAGTCTGAAAAGGACATTGGGGACGTATTCTCCCACATGGGATTAGCCCATGCTAGTGCTTTCCCGGACAAATGGTTAATCAAAAAAGCAATTTTGGTTCTGTCAGTGGGGTAGGAACGAGGATTCATCACCAAATGAATATCAATTTGGTTGAGGAAACCACGGCACAATGCTGGATCACCACTATAGCGCTGAGGTGGCGTCATGTGAACCACGTGAGCAGGAGCGGGTACTGGATCAGGAATGGGTTCTGGCACAGCAGCAACAGCTTCTTGGATGGCAGGTTGCAAGTGGGCAGTACGAGCCAGTATGGTTTGTAAAGCCTGGGCAAACTGATCCATACGGTGGTCTAAATCATCCATTCTAGCCTCCTGATTTACTAACAGCTGTGGAATGTCAGCAGGTTCCATGGTGGCCCTGTTGTAATGTCACGATTCCGGAACCTAACACGCTAACAGGTCATAGAGAGTAAGGGTGCTATACCGGTCCTTAGAGTGGCCGGGCTAAGCACGCTAAGAATAGTCAGGAGACAAGCCAAGTAAAGGGTGCCAGAAAACAGGAGAACGAGAAACAAGCCGAGGTCAAAGGAGTGGAGAAGACAGGATAATCGGAATAACGAGCCAAATAATCGGTAACCAGAGAGCAAGACGAGAGAACACTACGCTACAGGTATCACAAGACCACAACAGGGCACTGAGGGACAGGAAACGTAAGTATAAATACCCTTGGTTTAATTCTGATTGGATAAAGCGGAGGACGCGGGTGGCGAGCGGCAGAGAGGAGACGCCGCTCGCCGAGAGGTAAGTAGAGGGGAGACCGCAGGCGGCGATGGAGTGAGGGTGAGTGCTGCAAGCGGCGTGCAGCCTCCCCTCCTAGCCGCCCGCGGATCCCTGACACTCACGAAAAAAGGGGTAGAAAATGTCACCCCATCCGGAGAAAAAGTGAATGCGTTAACATCAAAAGCCCGAACGTCGGAGACCCGACGAAACAATACCAGGCATAGGAGAAGTGTGAATTTGGCCGATAACTGTCGTAGAGAAAGGTCCTGATTCTCCGGCCACGGCTGAATGAAATCCAAAACTCTGTGCACATCCCAGAGTGATACATACTTAGGAGCCGGTGGACGTGACAGTCTGATTCCTCGCAATAGTCTACAAAACAAAGGATCTTGACCAATGGGCGTCCCTGAAGAGGAACATGAGCCGCTGAAATGGCCGATGTGACAACGTTAACCGAGCGATATGACCTCCCTTGCTCGAAGAGGTAGGAAAGGAAATTCAGTACACTGGATACAGGTGCTGTAAAGGGATCGATACTCCATTCCATGCACCAACAACACCATATGTTCCATGCGGATAGATAACATCTCCTTGTTCCCGGAGCCCATGAGTCCCAGAGGAGGCTTCTAGCCGTTCCCGATAGCTCATCGACATTCCAGGTACTCCAGAAAGAGTCCAAGCCACCAAGTGAAGAAGGCCCTCCAGCACGACGGGGTGATGGTTGCCCTGAGAATCCGACAGGAGAAATTGCGGAGTCAGGAGAAGGAGCGGGTCTCTATATGACAGCTCTAGTAATTCTGGGAACCAAGCCTGGCCTTGCCAAAGAGGTG
>OW240915.1:5535312-5600589 GCA_933207985.1 Pelobates cultripes
ATTCCTTCTCCTTCCCCCCTCCCATTTCATTCCTTCTCCTTCCTCCCTCCCATTTCATTCCTTCTCCTTCCCCTCTCCCCCATTTCATTCCTAACCCCCACTCCCTCGAATTTCATTCCTCCTACCCCCCGACACTGGCGGCGGGGCGGGCAGGCAGGCATACTGATGCCGGAGCCGGAAGATGACGTCATCTTCCGGCTCCGGCATCAGTACGGTGCGCGAGGGAGCTGAAGAGGAAGCACACAGAGAGTGCTCCCTCGCGCGCCCGCCGGGTGTCAGCAGGGCCAGCCCAGGAGAAGAGGCTGGCCCTGTGGGTACACACCGGGTCGCAGGACCCCCTGCGACCCGGTATGTACCCACTGAATGTGGGGCCCGGACGACCTGAGCAGTCCGGGCCCCCCAGGACCGCCGGGCCCATGACAACCGTTACGGTTGTCATGCCCTGATGGCGGCCCTGCATATACGTAATGTTTGTTTACTTAAAGTGCCCACAGCTAAACCACTTACTGTTTCTGTCCCTTCTGTGTATGCAGACCTTGCATTGGTTTTTGAAACAAGGGAGGATGATAAGCTACCTCCACACCGTGAGTATGACTGTGCCATAAACCTGTTACCAGGTACTATGCCCCCTAGGGGTAAGGTCTACCTGCTTTCTGAGAAAGAAAACCAGGTCATGGAGGAGTACATATGGGAATCCTTAAGTAAAGGTTTTATCAGAAGGTCCTCCTCTCCTGCTGGTGCTGGTTTCTTTTTCGTTGCCAAAAAAGAAGGCGATTTGAGGCCATGTATAGACTACAGGGGCCTGAACAATATAACGGTTAAAAACGCCTATCCTATCCCTCTCATCACTGAGTTGTTTGTTTGTGTTAAAGGTTCTAGATATTATACTAAACTAGACCTCAGGAGGGCTTATAACCTTGTTCGTATAAAAGAAAATGATGAATGGAAAACAGCGTTAAATACACGTAGTGGGCATTACGAGTATCTAGTCATGCCTTTTGGACTAGGTAATGCTCCTGCTGTGTTTCAGGACTTCATAAATGATGTCCTTAGAGATCTACTGCATATCTGTGCCATAGTCTACCTTGATGACATACTTGTATATTCTCCTGATTTAAAGACATACCATACTCATGTGAGGTTGGTGCTTAAGAGGTTGTTGCAGAATGGTCTTTATTGCAAGCTAGAGAAATGTTTATTCGACCAGAAATCTGTACAATTCCTAGGGTATGTCATTTCTGAACAGGGATTCAGCATGGATCCTTCTAAACTAGAAGCCATACTGTCTTGGCCTCTTCCCCAAGGACTTAAGGCTATACAGCAGTTTATAGGGTTTGCCAATTATTATCGGAAGTTTATTAAAAACTTTTCATCAATTATTTCTGCGATCACGAAACTGACTAAAAAAGGTTTGCACCCCAGGGTTTGGACTCCTGAAGCAGTTAAAGCCTTCAAGACTCTCAAAAAGGCATTTGCCACTGCCCCTGTATTACACCATCCAGATCCTTCCCTTCCCTTTATTATGGAAGTAGACGCTTCTGAATCAGGCGTAGGAGCAGTGTTGTCTCAGAGACAATCGCATGCCAAACCCCTCCATCCCTGTTGTTACTTTTCTAAAAGGTTGTCTGATTCGGAAAAAAATTACGACGTCGGAAACAGGGAACTATTGGCTATTGTGATGGCTTTTAAAGAATGGAGGTACTTATTAGAGGGAGCTAGACACAAAATCTTGGTTATAACTGATCATAAGAATCTCTCCTATATAGCCGACGCTAAAAGGTTATCCTCTCGTCAGGCTAGATGGTCTTTATTTCTTTCACGCTTTCAGTACATTATCACATATAGGCCTGGATACTGTAATGTCAAGGCTGATGCTATCTCCCGACAGTACGAACCTTTAGAGTCGATTGCCTCCGCTCCTGAACCCATTTGGTTATTTTGTCTCTTTTCCTTGAAGGTATCAAGACATACCAATCCCAAGCACCCCCTGAGACACCTGTTGGTAGATTATACGTGAAAGAAAAAGACAGAAAGAAGATATTAGCTTTATTTCACACCGCCAAAACCGCAGGTCATCCAGGGGTTACCAAAACATACAAGGGCCTTCTTCAACAGTTTTGGTGGCCCTCCCTTAAACAAGATGTGATAGATTATGTGCAGGCTTGTCGTGTTTGCACACAGTGTAAGTCCCCTAATGTTAAACCCCCGGGACTCCTAATGCCCCTATCTGTACCCAAAAAACCATGGACCCACTTATCCATGGATTTTATTGTGGATCTTCCTTCATCTGATGGACTGACAGTAATTTTGACTGTAACCGATAGGTTCTCTAAAATGGCACATTTTATTCCACTTAAAAAACTACCTTCTGCGGTTCAGTTGGCTCAGGTGTTTGCCAAAGAGGTGTTCTGCTTACACTGTATACCACAGGATATCGTATCCGACAGGGGTCCTCAATTTGTCTCTCGGTTTTGGAGGGGCTTTTGTGCTGAGATGGGGATTTCCCTGTCATTTACTTCCTCCTATCACCCACAATCTAATGGGGCTGCCGAACGGGCTAATCAATCTGTGGAGTTATATTTGAGCTGCTTCACAAATGAGCACCAGGACAACTGGTCTCATCTCCTTCCCTGGGCTGAATTCGCCAGGAATACCGTGACTCATTCGTCCACTGGCTTGAGTCCTTTTATGGTAGCTTATGGGTTCCAACCCTCTGTCCTTCCCGGTGTGTTCTCCGATAAAGGAATGCCCGCTTTGGACGAGCACCTTGCCTCCTTGCGGAAGATGTGGGATCAGGTCCATGCTGCTCTCTCTCATGCGGTTGCTGCGCAGAAGAGATTTGCTGATCGTTATAGGTGTCCGGCTCCTCCTTATGTCCCGGGTGATAGGGTTTGGTTGTCCTCCAAGAATCTCCGCCTCAGGGTTCCCTCGATGAAATTCGCACCCAGGTTCCTTGGTCCCTATAGGGTTTTGCATAGAGTTAATCCCGTATCCTACTCCCAGGCCTTGCCTCCTTCCATGCGTATACCTAACACTTTTCACACCTCCCTTTTGAAGCCCTTGCTCTGTAATCGGTTCTCTGGTCCTCTCAGGCGTCCCGATTCCCCCCTGCGCGGTCTCCAGTGACGTGTACGAAGTTGCTGCTCTCCTTGATTGTCGTTTCTCTCGAGGCCGGTTGCAGTATCTGGTGGATTGGAAGGGTTACGGCCCTGAGGAGCGGTCTTGGGTTTCTGTCTCCTATTTGAACGCACCCTCTTTAATCCGCTCCTTTCATGCGTGGTTTCCTTTGAAGCCTTTGGCTTCCCGCCCTCTGGGCAGTCCTCGAGGGGGGGTTATGTCAGGGCTCCCCGTGGTCTCCCCTTCCCCTACCTGTTGGCGAGTCCAGTCCTCCTCCTCGCCTCCCAGCGGCAGCATGTATAAAGCTGCACGCTGGGAGCCCACGCACTTATGCGAACGCCGGGGTCAGTCACGTGACCCAGCATTAAAGACACAGTACCATAATCACAGTGGGAGGTGTAAATATCCCCCACGTGTGTTTGTGAATTCTGATTGGAAGTTATCCAATCAGAATTAAGCACAGAGTTTATATACTTACCTTTTCTGTCTCTCAGTGCCCTGTTGTGGTCTTGTGATACCTGTAGTGCAGTTTGCTCGTGTTTCTCTCTGGTTACCGATTATTTGGCTTGTTATTCCGATTTTTCTGTATTCTCCATTCCTTTGACCTTGGCTTGTTTCTCGCTCTCCTTTCTTCTGGCTCCCTTTACTTGGCTTGTCTCCTGACTATTCTTAGTGTGCTTAACCCGGCCATTCTAAGGACCAGTATAGCACCCTTCCTCTCTGTGACCTGTTAGCGTGTTAGGTTCCCGAATCGTGACAAGGGACTTAATAGGGAGTTTTCTTTTAATTATCTTTTGTAATTAGGTATATATTTATAGTGATTCATTTCAGGTTTTATCTCTTCTCTTGTTTTCACTGAGCTTCTCGAAGTTACATCGTACCCTTTTGCACCCACCTGGTATGTGGTGGTATGTGAATTACACATATGATTTTTTGTCATTAATATGAATTATATTTCATTTATATTCATCAGTATATTTCCCTTCTTAACTGAATCTTAAAGTTTTTTGGACTCTTTAGATGTTAGAATAACAATAAATCTGTATCCATTGAGATTCCCTTTCATTATTGATTATTTATAGAGAAAATAATTTATCTTTCTATTTCCATTTCTTCATTAATCTAGTACTCTCAAATCTATTATTGAAATTTTGCCTGCTTCATGGAATTATATATGCTAGTTTAACTTGCTGTTTTAGACAGGACATCTGATTTTTTTTCATGTTATGGAACATTAAACTATAAATGAGTGTTACTATATATTGGGTTGAAAAAAAGAAAGAAACACAGAGTCCCTATGTATAGGGATCTGTAGTGTGTCCAGAGAACCTTTAAAACAGGGGATAACCCTTAAACTTGACACAAAACAGTAGTAGATTAAAGTGATCCAAGGATATAAAATCCCAGGAGCACAACAAACGTTCTCTGGGTATGCAAGTATATATAGAACCGATTAAAAACACAGTTTATTATAGAACATAAGTCCCCCCAAAAAAGAAATAAAAGTAAATTAAACCTAAATAAATACCATCACATCTAAAAAGTGGAGGAGAACTATAGTCATGTAGTCTTAATGGGGATATGGATTAACAGGTATTTTGATGGTGCTGGGAAGTGAGCTGATATACAGTCTAATGAATAAATAGCTCCAAACCTCAAGCACAGCGTCTCCTAAAAATAAACAGTATCCTCACTTAGTAGGTGGCATTCTGTATGCATACAAAGTCTGCAAAAAGTCTATATAGGTGAAGAATACCAAACAATTCAGATAGATGACTGAATATAAAGAAGGTATGTGTATCTTCACTCAGTGAATAACTTCAAAATACTATTGATAATAGACGCATGCAGCCAGGGCCGCCATCAGGGCATGACAACCGTAACGGTTGTCATGGGCCCGGCGGTCCTGGGGGGCCCGGACTGCTCAGGTCGTCCGGGCCCCACATTCAGTGGGTACATACCGGGTCGCAGGGGCTGGCCCAAGGCTGGCCCTGCTGACACCCGGCGGGCCGGCGCGTGAGGGAGCACTCTCTGTGTGCTTCCTCTTCAGCTCCCTCGCGCACCGTACTGATGCCGGAGCCGGAAGATGACGTCATCTTCCGGCTCCGGCATCAGTACGCGGCGCGCGAGGGAGCTGAAGAGGAAGCACACAGAGAGTGCTCCCTCGCGCGCCGGCCTGCCCGCCCGCCGCCAGTGTCAGGGGGGGTAGGAGGAATGAAATTCGAGGGAGTGGGGGTTAGGAATGAAATGGGAAATGGGAGGGGGGAAGGAATGAAATTTGAGGAGAGGGGGAGGAAGGAATGAAATGGGGGGGGAAGAAATGAAATTTGAGGGAGGGGGGAGAGGAATGAAATTTGAGGGGGGAGAGGAATGGAATTTGAGGGAGGGAGGGGGGAGAGGAAGGAAATTTGAGGCAGGGAGAGAGGAAGGAAATTTGAGGGAGGGAGAGAGGAAGGAAATTTGAGGGACGGGGGGAGAGAAAGGAAATTTGAGAGACGGGGAGAGGAAGGAAATGAGAGGGAGGAGGAGAAGAAGGAAATTGGAGGGGGGAAGAAGGAAATTGGAGAGGGGGGGAGAAGAAGGAAATTGGAGGGAGAGGGGGGAGAAGGAAATTGACGGGGGGAGGGGGAGAGATTGACATCCATCACACACAATGCACCCCTTGCACACAGAAAAACACACAATGCCTTACACACAGATACACGTACACAAGCAATGCATCCCTTACACACAGCAACACACAATGCACCCCTAACACACACTCAATGCATCCCTTACAGACGCACACACTGCATCCCATACATACACAAACTCATCTTGCAGCCCTTACACAGATTCACACAATGCATTCCTTACACACATCAGGACATCCCCCACACACACACACACACTCCACTCCCTGTGAACAAACTCATTGGTGGAACATGAAGGTGGACCCTGGGACCCAGACATTGAGCTGTGTAAAGGGCCCTCAAAAAAATGGAGCTGCTTCCCGTTCTCCCAGAACAGTGATTTTTGTGACCAGTTACAAACCGCCTCCAGAGAGCCTGTTGTACACCAGACCAGTGGAGCCAGACGGCAGCTAGAGCCCATCTTCATCATCCTCATCTGGTTGTAAGTAGGCAATCTAGTATATTATTCGTGGCACTAATCTCTAATTTACCTCACATTAAAGGGACACTATAGTCCCCAGAACCACTGCAGCTTAATGTAGTGGTTCTGGTGTCTAGCCTGTCCCTGCAGGCCTTTTAATGTAAACACGGCGGCACTGCAGCACTGCTGTTAGTTAACATGGCAGATCACATGGGTGGGGCATTGTGATGTCACATGGGGGGGGCGGCAAACTTTACTTTTGCCTAGGGCGGCAAAAATCCTTGCACCGGCCCTGTAGACACTGCATCCCTGTGGGCGGATTCGGGGGGGGCAGCACTTTGGGCGGACTCGGGTGCAGGCACCGGGGGGGCCCAGACCTTGAGCTGTGTCAGGGGCCCCAACATTTCTGATGGCAGCCCTGCATGCAGCCCACCTATTTGTATACTGTAGTTAATACAGAGAGCTACTTAAGTACTATATTTATAGATTTTTTGCAGACTTTGTATGCATACAGAGTGCCACCTACTAAGGGAGGATACTGTTGTTTATTTTTAGGAGACATTGTGCTTGGGGTTTGGAGCTATTTATTCATTAGACTGTGGTCCCATACTGGGTGTTGGCTGGGGAGCTGCAGTTCTGAAGGATGTTCCGGTGTGTGGGGATACTAATTGATACTTGTAAGGAAACCGGGTATATGTAATCATCATTCGGTAGTTTCCTCCCGAACCGCCAGAGCATCCAGTGAGTATAGCTCTCCGTTCGGTAGTTGAAATAGACGATTGAATAGTAATACAAATAGCTTTATAGGATAATTCCCTTAATAAAGCACACGAATCCCCAAACATCAGCCGAAGTCAAGAAGAAGGGTACAACTGAACTGAGCTTTAATGACCACACACAAATTTTTATGCAAGTCCCCATGCAAGGGGACATCCCACAGGGAGGAACCCAGTTTAACCAATCCGGCACAGTAAAAGCATAAAACACACCCAGTACACACATACAATTCCCTCCCCTAGTCCTGGAGATAATCAAGTCTGATAAAGTAATAACTTGATTATCTCCAGGCAGAAAAATCACAACTTTCCCCAATATTTGGAACACCCCTTTATACATGAGGTATCCCCACAAATAATATGTCCCCTGATAGCCCCGATCTGGGTGACCAACATATTCAAATTTCACCCAGATCGGTTCAGGGGTTCTCAAAAAAGGTGGAAGTCTACTGTGTTCGGCTAACCGTGGGCTGGCTGCCCAAAATAGTTCCATGAGTTTGGGTGGTTTTGCTGGTCACTTCAGTAAAGGGGGAAAGAAAACGAATAAAATACCGAATGGATTCTCCTGGCTCTCAGCAGCGATTGTTCCCCTCAGTCGAATCCACAAAAGTACCTAATAGCGCTCTTCTAGCTATTCGGGAAATATAATTCCAGCGTTCGCCTGTTGGAGACCAGTGTTCGGGAAGTCGATTGTCCGATTTTAGTTCCAGACACTCGACGACCAAGTCCCACTGCCTTTGTTCGGCTGAAAAAAGATGGCCGCGGTTTTCACAGCCACGTGGCGTTCGGTAGTATGAACGCTGGCCGCACAGATAGAGGGGTCAATTAATGAATGCTTTGAAGCTTAATGAGCCAGGGGGTGGTCTTTGTTTGGTAGTTAGATCTACCGAATGAATAAGGGAGAACTAGGGTGCATAGATAAGGATTTCTTCACAATACTAATAGTGGGCATCATCCTGACAGGAGTTCCAAAGAGTCAATTTGCTAGAATCCAGATGAATTGTACTGATAGTTTTTAAACAAGGTTCTTGGAGAAAGGATATCCTGAGGAAACTTTAGATACAGATATTTACAAGATAGGATGTAAAGATAGAGAGGATTTTCTCCAAGACAGGCAGACTACTAAGAACACCATGAGGTTGAAATATGCTTTTAATACATAGAACAATTCCAAAACTTTCGATATTCAAGCAATAGTAAGAAGACATTGGCCGCTTCTTCTAGAGGATGAATTCCTTAAAACCAAATTACTACCAATTAAAAAAATATATATATTCTAGCTCCAAGTACATTTGGAACAAAAGAAACTATGAAAAAGAAGGATTTAGGTTCTCCTACTTGTGGGAACTATCAAAGTTGTGGACATTTATATAGGGTAACTAAAGAATTTACCTGCACTCAAACCTCCAAAAAAACTTAAGTAAAAAGCTTTGTTTCTTGTTCCTCCACACATTTTGTATACGTGATCACATCTGCTTGTGTTTTGCAATATGTTGAGAGGACGTGAAAGAAATCTAAAATTAGATGCCTGGAACACCTTCATAATGTACTGAGGAAAATAACGACACATTCAGTCCCAGTTCATACCAACAGATGCCCCCATTTTAATAATAATTTAAATTTTACAGTTATAGAACAGGTACAATTGGACGAAAGAGTTGGGATTTTAATGCAAAAATTAAGAAAAAGAGAAGGCTTCTGGATCCACAAATTACAGACAATGCAACCTAAAGGTTTAAATGTGGATTTTGATTTAGTGTGTTTTTTTTTAGGGTTTTTGTATTTCTTTTTGTATACACAATATAGCTATATTATTCCATTAAAATCTTTATTTTTTCTTGAGTTTAGATGAAATATAGGTAATTACATTTTTAATATTTTAGATTTGAAATTTAATAGATCTAAAATGTAAGATAGAAAGGGAAGGAAAAATCCACTTTTTATATTATTAATCTTTTTAAATATAATTTTAATGTATATTTTGTATATAATTTTTATATCCAATATATTTGTCATTTATACACAAATTAATATTTTGTGTATATATATATATATATATATATATATGAACTTATTTGATCTGTTTGTGATACATATAATATTGTTTTTATTTCATGTGAAAACGGTGAGCATTCTGGACCAACCAAACAAGACTAAGACTCTGTGGAATACAGCACCTTTGCAATTTAAAATGATGAATCCAAGACAGACCTCAGATGGATTGTGCATTTTCTTGTGGAACGCATGCGCTAAGTATTGGATTGTACTGGATTTAAAAATTAAACAGAGCATACTGGAGGTTCAGACAGCTCCCAGCATCGAGGAGTAAACTTTTTTATTTATAACCCTGACGAAGTTCGGACAGATACCGAACGAAACACGTAGGGTTGGACAGTATAAGGCAGTTTTATTTCTGTATTTTTGTGTTGATTGTTTATAATAAATATGTTTTACTATCGGAGGAAGTAAGAAGCGGTCATCTACTCAATCTTCATTTAGCCCATATTGTACAATTAGCCCCCCTGTGTGTCATATTGGAGATGGGGGCTATTACCCAAGAGAAACCTTTGATTAATCTCCTACAATAGTTATGGAAACTAATAGACCCCTGGATGGCTTGGAACACAGAACGGCCTCTAGTTTGCGAGGATCCATTTGGAAACCAGAGGCAGAAATATTATACCGCGAAAACCGAACCTCGTGCTGAGCAAATCTGCATTTCTCAAGTTTACAATAAAGTCCATTATCAAACAATGTTGGGTCAGGGTGTCGGTTCTGACAGGATGGTGCCGGGTCAGGGTGTCGGTTCTGACAGGATGGTGCCGGGTCAGGGTGTCGGTTCTGACAGGATGGTGTCGGGTCAGGGTGTCGGTTCTGACAGGATGGTGTCGGTTCTGACAGGATGGTGCCAGGTCAGGGTGTCGGTTCTGACAGGATGGTGCCGGGTCAGGGTGTCGGTTCGGACAGGATGGTGTCGGTTCTGACAGGATGGTGTCGGGTCAGGGTGTGGGGTTCTGACAGGATGGTGCGGTTCTGACAGGATGGTGCGGTTCTGACAGGATGGTGCGGTTCTGACAGGATGGTGTCTCGGGGTGTCGGTTGGGACAGGATGGTGCCGGTTCTGATGGTGTCAGGGTGGGTGACGGGATGGTGCGGTTCTGACAGGATGGTGTGGGTCAGGGTGTCGGTTCTGACGGGATGGTGCGGGTTCTGACAGGATGGTGCCGGTTCTGACAGGATGGTGCCGGTTCTGACAGGATGGTGTCGGGTCAGGGTGTCGGTTCGGACAGGATGGTGCCGGTTCTGACAGGATGGTGCCGGTTCTGACAGGATGGTGTCGGGTCAGGGTGTCGGTTCTGACAGGATGGTGCCGGTTCTGACAGGATGGTGTCGGGTCAGGGTGTCGGTTCTGACAGGATGGTGCCGGTTCTGACAGGATGGAGTTGGGTCCGGGTGTCGGTTCTGACAGGGTGGTGCCGGTTCTGACAGGATGGTGCCGGTTCTGACAGGATGGAATTGGGTCACTCAGGTGGTCGATGTTTTCTTTACTCAATAACCCCAGCTGGCAGGCCCCGCCCCCTTGGTTAGTGAGAAGCCGTATTCCTGAGCAGTGATTGGCTGCTGTCCCTGTCAATCATTGCGCATCCAGCATCCAGCCAATACCTTACAGAGAATCCGCCTCAGAGGGCGTTAACTATCCATGTGGCTCCCGGTCCCTGATTGGATGGAAGGTTATCACGCTCGGCGCTGATTGGCTGTCTGTATTAGGCGCCAATTCTTGGTTCTGTGAGAGGACGGCTGATATGTCTGACCAGAGATAGAGAGGAAGCAGTGCCAGCCGGGACCCTGCTCTCCCCCGTGTCCTTCCCTCCCGGAGGTAAACTCGGTGTCCGTATACAGCCCGCCCGAGGGACCGACCGCCCCGTCTGCTTCACCGCTAAACAGCATATTTACCCCGGGGCAGCCGGCACTGGCTGGTGTTTGGCGCGCTGACTGCGAGCTCTAATATCGTGTGTCAGGGGCCCGCCCGCACCGGCTCCAATCTGTCACACTCTGCCCGCCCGCACCGTCTGTCCCCCCCTCTGTGTAATCTGCCCTGTGTCCCCCCCTCTGTGTAATCTGCCCTGTGTCCCCCCCCTCTGTGTAATCTGCCCTGTGTGTCCCCCCTCTGTGTAATCTGCCCTGTGTGTGTCCCCCTCTGTGTAATCTGCCCTGTGTGTCCCCCCTCTGTGTAATCTGCCCTGTGTGTGTCCCCCTCTGTGTAATCTGCCCTGTGTGTCCCCCCTCTGTGTAATCTGCCCTGTGTGTCCCCCCTCTGTGTAATCTGCCCTGTGTGTGTCCCCCTCTGTGTAATCTGCCCTGTGTGTGTCCCCCCTCTGTGTAATCTGCCCTGTGTGTGCCCCCCCTCTGTGTAATCTGCCGTTGTCCCCCCCTCTGTGTGTCTGCCCTGTTGTGTCCCCTCTGTGTAATCTGCCCTGTGGTGTGTCCCCTCTGTGTAATCTGCCCTGTGTGTGTCCCCTCTGTGTAATCTGCCTGTGTGTCCCCCCCCTCTGTTAATAATCTGCCCTGTGTGTCCCCTCGTGTAATCTGCCTGTGTGTGTCCCCCTCTGTGTAATCTGCCCTGTGTGTCCCCCTGTGTAATCTGCCCTGTGTGTCCCCCTCTGTGTAATCTGCCCTGTGTCCCCCATCTTAGTGTAATCCTGCCCTGTCCCCCCCCCTCTGTAATCTGCCCCTGTGTGTGTCCCCCCTAGTGTAATCTGCCCTGTGTGTCCCCCCTGTGTAATCTGCCCCTGTGTGTGCCCCCTCTGTGTGATCTGCCTGTTGTCCCCTCTGTGTAATCTGCCCTGTCCCCCCTCTGTTAATCTGCCCCTGTGTGTCCCCCCCCCTCTGTGTAATCTGCCCTGTGTCCCCCCTCTGTGTAATCTGCCCTGTGTGTCCCCCCTCTGTGTAATCTTGCCCTGTGTCCCCTCTGTGTAATCTGCCCTGTGTGTCCCCCACTCTGTGTAATCTGCCCGTGTGTGTCTCCCCCTCTGTGTAATCTGCGGGTGTGTGGCGTCTCACCTCTCTGTGTAATCTTGCGGGTGTTGGCGTCCTCCCCCTCCTGTGTAATCTGCCGTGTGTGTGCGTCTCCCCCTCTGTGTAATCTTGGGTGTGTGTCTCCCCCTCTGTGTGTCTGCCGTGTGTGGCCGTCTCCCCCCTCCTGTGTAATCTAGGTGTGTGTGGCCGTCCTCCCCCCCTCTGTGTAATCTGGGTGTGTGGCCGTCTCCCCCCCTCTGTGTAATCCTGCTGGTCTGATGTGGCCGTCTCCCCCCCTCTCTGTGTAATCTGCGGTGTGTTGGCCGTCTCCCCTCTGTGTGTCTGCCGTGTGTGGCCGTCTCCCCCTCTGTGTGTCTGGGTGTGGCGTGTCCCCCCCTCTGTGTAATCTGCCGTGTGTGGCCGTGTCCCCCCTCTGTGTAATCTGCCGTGTGTGGCCGTGTCCCCCCTCTGTGTAATCTGCCGTGTGTGGCCGTGTCCCCCCTCTGTGTAATCTGCCGTGTGTGGCCGTCTCCCCCCTCTGTGTAATCTGCCGTGTGTGGCCGTCTCCCCCCTCTGTGTAATCTGCCGTGTGTGGCCGTCTCCCCCCTCTGTGTAATCTGCCTTGTGTGGCCGTCTCCCCTCTCTGTGTAATCTGCCTTGTGTGGCCGTCTCCCCACCCCTCTGTGTATAATCTGAGCTGTTGAGCCCCTGCTATACTGTGTTACATTTCTCCTTCACTCTGGTGTAGTATATTTTTCACCTTTTTTATTTTTCTCAGTCTATATTAAGTGTCTTTTTTGTTTTTCCCTCAGTTTCTTGTCAATCTACACTTTCTTTGGAAGATGGATATATCCAGCCCAACTCCCGTCCCTGCTCACACTTTGAGCCGGCCGTCTGGTCTTCCTGTGGCGAAGGCTCTGTTTTCGTGCAAGGCAGACACTGCTCTGTCTCCGGTCACTAACCTGGCTTTGAACATGGACCAGCTGGCATGTCTGGGCAGGTACTGAATTCTGGCCAGTCCAAAATCTTCCTTTTATTTGTCTCTATTAAAACTACGAACAGATGGATAACTATTGCGTACATGTAATGCAGGGCAGTGACTAGTTTATTAACCTTGCAGTACACCCTTCCTGAATCAATCTCGGCTAACTTGTCGGCAATAGCCGTAGGGTTAAGTGGTTATATTGATTATACGTGCACGTTATGGTACAAACCATAACCTTCCTTTCTTCCAACAATTGTTCTATAACGGTTACTGTTACATGGTCACTTTATTAATGGAAAGCTCTGTAATTGTGCGAACCTGGCACTGATCTCAAGACTTTGTGGAATGTGATAACTGCGCTAAATTCCCAGAAATCCTGCTAACCTATGAGCCCATCACAATTTAGTATTTCCTTCTTAGATGAAGGATATCTTCAGTAATATGCAGTAATTCTGTCAGTTTACTGAATTCTTGTTTTATTTAGCTGTGCTTGCTGCAACACAGTATTTGACTGATTTTGCATGTGTTATCTTCCCGTTACTACTTCACAAATTAGGGACTATCTAAGCACCAAAATCACTTTGCCTTCAAGGAACTCTTCAGAGACCGAAGATTTCTTAATGGTCTGCATTCCAGCTCATTGAGACGTGTTGGAAAGACTCCAGTACTCAGATTGGTGACTGGAATAAAAGGGTGGGCTTTCTGCAGATTTTCCAAGCTGCTCTCTCATATATCCCCAAATAGTACATGCAGCAAAAATTAGATGCATGCTTTCTCAGATATACGTACTAAAAAGGGAGGGGGGGGAGGGGCAGAGGAGTGGTTTTATTTTATTTTATTTTTATTTTTTTGAATGAAGTGGTAATTGGTCATATAGCTGATCCAGCTAGTCTTGACATTGTAGCAGTAGACTAGTAGATATTAATCTAGAACAATTTGTGTCTCTGAAGACATGAAAAACCTGCAAGCGAAGTGCTGCCATGAGCAGGTCTTTCAGGCAGGTCCTGTGTCAGACTTGTTCTGCTGTTTTCCTCCTTGATTTGTATAATCTGCTTTTATATTTTTTTTTTTATTTTTTTTTTGTTCAATTATTACATTGTGCTATTTCTGAATCTAACTTTTGTTTCTCAGTCAGTGTGAAACCCCTAAACGTAAAGCCGTAGATCGCTGCTCCATTGAGAGAACTTGTTCTTCAGATTCTGTGGATGCCGGTACGTGACATGCAGGCACTCACTGACTTTAATGGAGCTGTAGGAGTTTGTATCTTTGGCTGCGGTCTGCTTTTCTTTGCTCTGTGTTGACTATTCAGACTGTGCAGTCTGGCCCTGCCATTGGATGTGTTCTGTGTTCGTTTATCTTGTTTGTACAAACTGCTTGTTCTGATCGGTATACACTGGAAGCTAATTCTTCTATTATACATTAATTTTCCCTATTACTCCATCACTACTTTCCGTACTCTTCCCCCCTCAGGCCTGTTCCTTGAATCTCCCCGTGCGCTGGATTTTGCAGATGTGGAGGAAATGTGAGTATCTGGTTTTTAAACTCCAACTCTCTGATGCAACTGTTAAACTAACCTGAATTTTTCAAGTTTGGCTATTGTGATCTTAAGTTTGAAATTCACTTTGAATTCTCAGTTTAGTAAATAAAACTGCTTGCCTCTTCCTTGGAGGACATGTGCTTCCTGGCATGCATTAAGACATGCTAATCAGCAGGTGTCCCTATAGAGTGCACTATTCCTGGTGATAGATTTAGCAGGATCTGTGATATTATGTAAACTGAAGTCGCTGAGCCAGTATCTGTTTCAAAGAATCTGCCTACAAATATTTGTTTTCCCTTTTTTTTTTTTTTTTTTTTTTTTTTTTTTTTTTTTTTTTTTTTTTTTTTTTTTTTTTTAGGTTTGAAAAAGCAACACATCAATCTGAGCGACTTCAAAAGTAAGCTGTCTTACCATATGAGTACACCAAAAGTTTGTCTGGTCTGTGCTGTCACAGTGGGGTAATGGGACATTCTGCTACAAATAAATAAAAATCCCCTCTTAGTAGATATATTGCCAGGGCAAAATGCATATATTTAATTATGCATTTTTAATTGTAGGTATATCTAAAAACAGCTTGTAAAAGATGCTATCTACCTCTTTCCCAGCCTAAACCTTTTGTGGCCATCCAATCAGGCTTCCCAATACAGCTCAACGAGAAGTCTTTGCAAGGAAGGTGCTCTAGGCAATTGCTGCCTCTTGAGTTTATCTCCACTGAGTGAAACAAACCAGGAAATAGGACCTGTTACCTGACTGTCAGGGGAGTGTAAGAAGGATTGTGTAAAAATATCAATGTTTTGTAAAATAAGTCACTCTTCACACGGCACCCTTCAGCAAGCTGGAAGGGCTTTAGGTGTGTGTGGAGTCCCTCAAACCCCTTAAGGACACATGACGGAAATATTCAGTCATGATTTCCTTTTTATTTCAGAAGTTGTGTCCTTAAGGGTTTAATTGATGGCTTTGTTTGATACATAAAGTCTTAGGCATGCACTCTCATAAACTACTGCATCTCAAAAGAATTGGTGAGTGCCAATGGTAGGATATGATTGCACTTAACACACCAAGAATTCAACAAACAAATTGTAAGTATAGCCACAGTGTGTCCATTTGCAGCCATATTGTCCAAATTTGCCAATAAAGTTTATACTGTTGGGTCACAGTGAATGCATTAAATCAGAAACGGTCATTACGGAGTAATACACGGCAAGTGAATTTGTATAGGCTATTAACTTCTAGCTGTGAACGTCAATGAAATCTAGTGTCCCATCAGCCCTTCATTTTGGAGACCTTGGTGGGGACTGGCCGTAGTTGGGTGGTTAGTACCTGCCAATATCGGTGTAAGAATTGACGTTGTAATCCTTTCTCCTGCTCTAGAATCCCACTAGGAAGAAGGCGCTCTCTGCCGGTGAGTTCCATTACTTTCCTGCTTGGCCTGTGGCTAGAATCTTTTATTACAGTGTGTGATCTTTCATGTGGGCCAGCTAAATGTAAAATGGCAATCTACGTGGGGTGGATTCATCTGATGTTGGGTTAATGTGGAATAAGGACAGCCCTGCTTTGTATATCCTACCATTCTTTCTAAATGGTGCCGTCTGACCAGATACTTTAACTTCCCTTTGCTTTTCTCTTGTCTAATTCCTCATGCAGCAAAGGTTTTTGGGCTCAAGCCCTGCATTCAAACGAAATCTTTCAGACTCCCTGGACTGTGATGTCTTCCACTTCAGTGAAAACAAGGAGAATGTAAGTAAATCAAGAGACACTCCACCTTGGCTCCCTGTCATTGTTATAAGCGCTGTCCTTTGCTCCTGGCAGTCTGCATAGAGAGCAAGCAGATAGGACAAGAAGGAATCATAGTTTCAAATCTTTATATGCAATGCCTTTCCTGGCTTTGTCTGAACTGGATTTGATCTCTATATAATACTGTCAGAATATGCCTTTCTACTTATTTTTACATCTTTCAGACACACTGTTTAAAGTGGTGACATCTGTCTTGTTTCAGGATTCCTTTCAGTTTAAGATGCCAGCCAGGCCGAATTCCCGGTGTTCTTTTTTACTTTCTCAGGGGGAAGGGAAGGACTGCCTTGTGCAGAGGCAGAAATCTGCGCCCGCTTGTATGGTATGTAATCGTTGAGTATCTGTAGTTAGAAGTAGGAAATGCCAGATTCCTAGTAAGCCCGTGCAGGAACCTGTCAATGCTTTGATTTAAAGAGAATGTTAACAGGGAATCCTTCATAAAAATCTAGATATTTAGTTGCTAAATATCTGGAGCTGAAACAATCTGCAATACTTGCTTTAAATTCAGACTAAGCCATGATCTCTTATTTTCCAGCTCACTTCACCTTCCAAAGGTACAGGAACCACTTGTGTGTCTTTCTTCCGGAGAAAGTCGTCATGTGCATCGACTGGAACAGAGGGGAGTGATGATGGTTTTTTGGACATGCTGGATGGCGAGGATGAGGTACGCTCCCTACCCCCCTCCTCACCCCACCGGTGTACAGACCAACGCTCTTTGCAAACCTCTAATACTTGCCTTCCTTTTTATCTAAAGTCTTATCTCTTTATGTGCACATTTTTAGTGGCAGTTTCAATAGGGGGGAAAGTAATGTGTGTTTGAGACTAGGAAGTAGATCTTCAGCCTTTTGAAGGCCAACTCCCATGATTCTGGGAAATAAAGATAGATATTGTAGTTCAGCAGCTGGCAATCTCCTAGTTGGCAAACGGTGCTGGGATAGAAGAATTAATACCTTTTTATAAGATTGGCAGCATATGATTTGCTGTTAGTGTTGTGGGATTTAACTTTTTTTATTTTTTATTTATATATATCTGTATGTACATGCTTTGAATCCTCTGTCTTGAATAGCGCGTATAAAATCATTAATGTTCTTAAACATTTGACTTGCTACAGAGGCTATTACCAGCTTGTTTTGTTCTTACTTTGTAAAATATTCTGTTCGTTCCAGGTTGATGTGGAGTATCCTGGGGGAGTGGAGAGCCTCTGGAAGGCTCCTTTGGTTATGAAGAGCACTGACGTGAGTGGCAGAAACACTGCATTATATGAATGAAATGGCTTGTTTATTCCTCTGTTCCATATTAACTGTCTGTTCAAAGGGACCTGCCAGTGCCTAACATGTAGCTGGTGTTAGTTTACTGTAACTTATTCTGTGTATTTTGGCAAATTCCTACAATGCTAAAGCACTGCACTCCCACAAAGCCCAGTATGGCATCCTATGTGACTGCACTAGGAAATGTAAAATACAGGAATTTGGGGAGATTATCACACACTAGACAGATAAATGTATAATTTATTTTATCATTAAGGTTCTCAATACTTCAACTGATTAGTAATGTGATTATCATATTATATACCTGTAGTCTGAGCACCTGATGGGCTCTTCTGTACTGATTTTAGACATTCTGCCTGTAAAAGCTCTGCTTCTATTGCAAGCTCATTTATTAGGTAGATATTTAATGCCATCTTTCCTTAGTGTACAGAAATGGTTTCTCCCTCTCATCTCTGTGCAAGCAGAGCAGCTAAACGGATCGAGCGGACACAAGGTGAAGATTTGCCAAAGAAAAACAAGAGGCGGAGGAGCATGTTGGATGTGCCTTGTGACGAGGAGAGTGGTCATGAGGTGATGATTCTATAAAGGAGTGCTGGAGTAACCTGAATCTCGGTCCTAGTATTCCTAGAGACTACTCTAGCAATGCTGACCTCCCACATAAAATCTATTTAAATCATGGTTATTGCTCATTCTAAAACCTTCATCTGGGTGCAAATATAACTTCACATTAGTTTAACCGTTGATGTGATTGTTTTTATTTACCATCATGATCTATGCATTTATTTAGGAATATGTTCTTTAAATGTGAAAGTAAATAAAACTTAGCAGTCGGGATGCTACAACTCATGGTGTCTAGTATCCTAGTGTTTCATCCCAACTGCTAAACCAAGATTTGTCCAAATAGGGAGGACTCTACTTACAATTTTGGTTTTAATACACTTTTTCCCACTCCTTTAACCCCTTCATGACCTTGTCCGTCACCCGTTAAAATTAACTCCGGATTGGGGGATTTGGTGTTAGGCTAACCAGGGGTTAATGTTAAAAGTTTTAAACTTAAACTTTTTAAGCTTCATTTTTTTAATTAAGTAAATTAAACCCCCACCCCTTACAGAGTCCAAATAAAAATTAACCCCTTCTCTGCCGGTCGATCACTGCCTACAGTGATCAAAATACAGATCACAGTACTGTACTTTGAGAGATAGATAGATAGATATATATATTTATATATTCCCCCCCCCAACTCTCAGGGGTTCAATTTATTTAAACATTTTATAATTTGCTAGCTGGGGTGGGAGTTATGGGAAAATGGGGAATTTAATGTTAGTGCTGCATACTGCTAGTTAGGGGTTAACAGTAAAAAAAATAAAAAAAAAAAATTGTTAAATCTGTTTGTTTTTTTTAAAACAAAAAAGCAAAACCAGTTTAAAAAAACATTTAAAAACACTCATTACCACTACACCTGGAACAAACTAGAGAAAAAAATGATCCCACGCCAAGATTCAAAATATGCCTTTATTTACCCCAGAGTGTATTCTTTAATAAATAGTATGTGTTTGTGGGGAAGTTTCAATAACAAACCGTCTAAATTACTCCAAATTTGAACATGGACACAGCGTAAAACTTCAAAGTTAGAAAAAAAAAACCTGGCTGCGTCTCAAATGTGCCCCTTCAACATCCACATATACCTGGCAAAGGTACATACGGAGGTATTGCTGTACTCAGACAACATAGCTGAGTAACATATGAAGTATTATACAGTCGTAGCACACATAAGGTTTGCAAAATATACTGTGCAAACTCACTTTGTGTGTCCAAAAAGGCAGAAAAAACGCTGATTACCACTACACCTGGTACAAGCTAGCGGTAAAATGATCCCACGCTAAGGTTCAAAATATGCCTTTTGAAATACCCTGGGGTGTCTAATTTAAGAAATGGTAGGCCTTTGTGGGGTAGTTTGAATTTAAAACCTGCTAAGATGCTTGGAAATTGCACATAGGCCCAGCGTCAAAATTCAAAGTTCGGTAAAAACTGACATGGCTTGGTCTCCTATATGGCAAAACTTTGTACAGGAATAGCATACACCCTTTACTTAACCTGCACTAATTGTGCCCACATTATTGTAAAAAAAAAAAACAAATTTTTTTTTTGTATTTTATAATAAATACGCATTTGTGTGTGTATGTATGTTACATCAAACTAAAGCCCTTTCTGTCCTTTAAAAAACGGTATATAATATGTCAGTGCAATAAATTTGTAAAATGCAAATTGCAGTTGAACAAACAGCAAAAAAATGAAGAAAATGCTGTTAAGTGAAAGACAAGCGTTTGAAGCTCTGTCATTAAGGGGTTAAATGTGTCTAAAGGTTTTTTTTATTTACACTGATATTTAGAGGACACATTCTTGGTAGACTTTTTTTATTTTTTTATTTTTTTTTATTTTTTTTCTCTCTCGTAGTTCACTGTTTAGGGGTTACACTTCTTTTATATATTTTTTATTTTTTTTTATTTTTTTTCTTCGCTTTAACTGATTCTGATACCACTCAGTGTATGGTGTCAACCAGTAAATGGCTCCTTTTTTAGGCAAAAGAAAATATGCCTAGAATTGACATTAGCCAGCCTGGAACTTTTTTGGCTGGCTACTGACATAACATTGCCAAAGGTGGATTTTAAATCTGACTGCAAAATAGCTCCATTTATTGAAAAGCTTCAGACTCCAAGCATCGTGCCAACTTCAAGTCACTGAAGTGGTTATGGTGTTTGGAGTAACCCTTTAAGGTAAGCTGTACATTGTCTTTACAGTTTGAACAGCAGTCTGAACTTTGTTAATTTTTATAACCTCCCTGGTCTGGAGTGTTCTTCTTGGCTAAACATAAAACCTGTAAATACAATCTTTATAATTTCTCCTTTGTAGAAAACACAGCTTGCGCGGTCAAAGTCCTACGCGCAGGAGAGCATTGAACACCTGTTTGATAATGATGAAAGGGATCTGATTGGAGACTTTTCCCAGGTAAGGAATGTGTGGTTGTGCCACTTGCGGGCTCCAGCTCTCCCTTTAATGCATTTTGGTATCCTTGGAATATAGATTTACTGACTTCCAGACCTTTTTATAGCACTTTCATGACCAGGTGCCTTAACTGGTTTCAACTGAACTTCTTGTATTTCCCCCAACAGGCCTTCCTTTTTCCTACGGTGAGTGGAAAGCGCCAGGAACTAAAGTATATCAGCCCAGAAGTGGTAAGTGTTTAATTTTCTGTTCGGAATGAAGATTTTAAATAAAGCAAAATATTGACCTGTGAGCATATCTTGGGTAGGATTGGGTTACAGCTTTATTAACAAAGCCAAGGTTAAGATTTATGTATATCTTGGTAGGGACTCCATTCTGACTTTATTTTCATGCTCTCTCCCAGATGGTTATGATTCTTAGTGGAAAGTTTGAATCTTTCATTGAACGCTGTGTAATCATAGACTGCAGATACCCATACGAGTACGAAGGAGGACACATCAAGGTAGGGTATGAAATTTCACAGCTAGTCTGTAGACGACTAAATGTCAGGTCACCGTAATGCGTTTTAATGCGAATAAGTGGTTTGCCTTAGCAAGCAGTGTAAATATATTTACTAACTAATTTGGGCGGTCCATATGGGTATATACCTTGTTAAATACTCCGAACTCTGTCTGGTGCTCTGTGTAAAATGGCTTGAATATTGCTTTTCTGCGATCATAAACTGCAGTAACCTCCATAACTTGTACAGACTGTCTACCAAGCTGTCCACATGTTTCAACAGTGAAAACTTGGAGCATATGTGGCAGACTAGTGCCAAGTCATCCTGTTAACATATGCATTGATGTTCACATATCTTTGACTCTTGTAGGGAGCCATTAATATGCACATGGAACAAGAGGTGGAAGATTATCTGCTGAAAAATCCAATAAAGCCATCTAGTTCGAAGAGAGTGATCCTGATTTTCCACTGCGAGTTTTCTTCAGAACGCGGCCCCAGAATGTAAGTTCTAGGAATTTTCTTTGATCACTAACACTGATTAGAATGTGATGGCAGATAAGAACCATTCCGCCCATGTAGTCTGCCCAATTTTTTTTTTTTTTAAAGACTTCGATTAGTCCCTGGCCTTATCTTATAGTTAGGATATCCTTAATGGGTTCTTTACAGTACCAATAGCTGCTTCCTGACTATTTTGGTCTAACTAAAATCATTTCATAGAATTGTCTAACACATGGGTTGTCAACCTGGTCCCTACCGCCCACTAATGGGCGTTTCAGGATTCCAGGTGGGCGGTAGGGATTTCGGCGGCACAACAAGCTAAAATACTAAATCCTCCTTTTGAGAGAGTGGGCGAGTGCACACATGAAAGTACGACTGTGTGCGAGAATGCAAATGTGTAACACGGAAGGGGAGGAGTGGGAGCTGATGCACGATAGGGACAGACAGAAGAGGAGCAGAGCAGTTGTAAAATAGGAGAAAAAAGTTATACGCAGGACAAGGAGAGAATTGTTGGCTAATAAGTGTGCTAACTAGCTCAGCATTACTTTTGTACATTGCCATAAGGAAGGTAAAAGAAAAGCATTTTTAAAAAGGAAAAGATGAGATTTTTTGTGTACTTGTAGAATAGGAGACAGGAGCAGAGTACCTGTAAAAAGGAAAGAATTATTGTGGACTACCTAGCTCAGCCTTCCTACTGGGCATTGGGGGGCAGAGGGGGGTGGGGAGCTGATGCACAGATGAGAAATCGTATGAGCAAACAGTCATCTGAATATCGCCAAAAGAGGAGACCTTTGTTTGTTCTTTACGAAAATCGAACCAGATATCAAATATTTAGTCTTGCAGCATCAACCTCAAAGGTATCATTAAAGGTAATTTCAATTTACTTTTTCTCATTAACCCCTTAAGGAAACATGACGGAAATATTGTCATGATTCCCTTTTATTCCAGAAGTTGTGTCCTTAAGGGGTTAAACTTTATGAATGTTTATAATTTTTTAACTTTATAAAGTAGAAATAAAGGGTTTTTTTTTTTTTTTTTCCACCCTTTCTAAAAAATATTCTGCACTTGGGTGAAAACTGGTTGGCTGTAAGGTAATTTTTCCATCAAGAAAGATGCATTAGTGGGCGGTAGGTAGAAAAGGGCTGACTACCCCTGATCTAAAATATCCGGTTCAATCTCTGAATGTTGGTCTGATTATAAGTATTGATAATCCTTGGACCCCTTCCTGCATTTCACTAACTGCCCTGTGGCATGTTTTCTCACAGGTACAAGTTTCTACGGGAGAAAGACAGAGATCTGAATGAATACCCTAATTTGCACTACCCAGAGCTCTATGTATTACATGGCGGATACAAAGACTTCTTCCAGAAAGCACAGGTAACTGGTGCCAATGCTACATTCTCAAAGTGTCTGATTCACATCCCATGACTTCAGAAGATATAACAATTTACAGTACAAGGTGTCATGGGGTGTTTTTTCATATGGGGCTAATCTTGGTGCAAGTGGCGTGTTACTGCCGGCTGCCACATTCTTACATTGCTGCTTAACCAGAATTTAAAAGTTGGACCTTCACTAGCTCCTGTTGGGGTCCGGCTAGCAATATGCAGGATCTTTGTACAATGGGTAACATGGCTCCTGTGCCTTGCGCTGCTGGGGGGGTGTAATCATCTTGGTTGCCACTAAAATTGTACAAAAATGCATTTCCGGTATTACAAACCTGTGAAATTACTTTTAATGGGGGCAGAGATTAGCAATGCACCAGCACACACCACTTCAAGCAAATCTGAGGTTTTCAAGTAGAATGTCTCTGCTGGTTAACTTCTCCATCTGCTTGGACAGTCCCTTCAGGGCATAGTGCTGAACAAGAGGATGCATTTTTTTTTATTTTTTTTTTATTTTATTTTTTCTCTACCCTCAGTGTTAAGTAGACTCGGGATTCTCTTGCCCACTGAAGCTGACTTTAACAGAGTGCCTCTAGAGCGCAATGAATGCATAGCTGCAGACTCAGATCCTTTCACCCTCACTGCTGGAGATATGGGACATGTATGTCCAACACGAAGAGCAGTGATCTTGGCCAGTTGGGTAAAGAAATGACACAGCATTGCTTCCTACTATATTGGCACGTGATGCCAGATTGTGCCACCACAGCCATCAAACAGGACACTCAAAGCTTACTGGCAGACATGTTGTTCACGGCTGATCTGGCTGTGGTAAAGGCACAGGCTGTAACACCTAGAGGACAAGGTTTGCCCGCGCTGGGGGGATCAGTGCTCCCTGCAGTTGTACTATTTTGACATTTGTCTGTTGTATGCAGATTACTTCCCTAAAATCCTGTTCCACCCACAATTTATTTTAAATTACTTTTACCCCTAAATTAATGGATCTGGGATTTGTCTGTTGACCCTACATCACAGGAAAATCAGAGTGATTTAAGCTTAGCCTAAAAAAAACTTTTTTTTATTTTTTATTTTTTTTTTTCTTCCTCTGTCTGTCCTGCACTAAGCTTGAACATGTCTTGTTTTTCAGACTTTCTGTGAACCCCAGACCTATCGCCCCATGCACCACGAAGACTTTAAAGAAGACTTTAAGAAATTCCGCATGAAAAGCCGAACATGGGCTGGTGAAAAAAGCAAGCGGGAAATGTACAGCCGCCTAAAAAAGCTGTGATATTTGCAGGCTTCACTCATATCGGAGACAGGGCAGGAGTCTCTGTTGTGAAGAGCACTGAAACTGTTCTGCCATCTTTTGCACTTGTTTTAGACCATGTAATAACCCACCACATGTGGCTGTGAGTCCTTGACGAGCTCTGCCCATAACAGGGTGTCTGTCTGAGAATGGCCCAATCTGGGACAGTTTGTGTCTTGTAACGTAGTATTTCTCTATGGGTTACTACTTGTTTTTAATCTCTCCCTATGTCACATTTGGGGGAATAGTGACCGGGAGTGTTGTATACACTATCTTATTTTTTTATTTTGTTTACAATATTTTTATAAATCTTTTTATTCATGCCCCTGACCAGTCTCTTTAGGAAGTTCATATTGAATCAATGATTCACCTTGGCCAGTGTTTTCATAAGTGTGTATGTTGAGCTTCAATGAGCTCTGTATGTTGAATGAAAATTTTATATTTAGTGTGAGTGTAAAAAATGAAATTCACTGGCAATTTTTTTTTTTTTTTTTTTTATAAATGAGATTGGCCTAAATTACCATCGCTGTGAACAGGTCATTGTAATGTTAACTTTTTCCCTATTGCTGGGAGAGACGTTTTTTTTTTTTTTTTGGTTTGTCCCTCTATTGACTTTTCTACCTTGGTAGAGGTGACAACAAGCTGGTAACGGTCATTTAGAGCCAAAATCCTGCCTGAATGTTTACTTGTTTTCTAATTTGTATTTTAATTGTCAATGTGGCAGGTACGCAGTAACCTCTGCCTGGTAGGTGTGGCTCCTGTGACCCCCACCTCCTTGTTAGATTTGGTTTGATCGGAGTACCATTAGTCTGTACATGTTATTGTAGACTGTGTATAATGTTACAATTCACTGATTTATACATAAGACTTGCTACCTGTGTTTTCCTGTGACATCTTTATTTACAAGGTTTAAATCTGCCTGTAGGGAATATGCAATCTGTAATGCTGCTTTCTCCCTGCTACAGAAAATAAACTACCTAAAACATCTTTGTTCCCAGCCTACATATGCATTGTGGGTAATTGGCAGCTGGAATATAAGGAAACTATGGAGTGCTTTTAAAAGGTTTGTGGTCACTTGACAGAGTAAACCCACAGTGGGTTTCTGCTACAGGGAATCATTGGAACGTATTACATTGTCCAGTTGATCTTGTAAGAAGCATTTTGGGTGTAGAGAAATGTACCCTTAGTTTTGAAGCCCACAGATTCTAGCTCATTTAACTTATAACGTTCTCATTGATCTTTCTCTGAATAGTGATTCTCCTGTCCATCTCAAAGTGCAAAATTCAAGATCTGGAAAAACCCTTTATAATATAACCCTGCCCCAATATATTGTCTGTGTTTTCACTCTGCACGTTTAGGCTGGTCATGACAGTGTTGGGCTCCTAAGGCGAGCAGTCTTTTAGCTAATTTAAGAGCACCAAGATGGCTCTGCTGTACACCAGCACCCACTGATAAATTAACTTAAAACCCCTTAAATGTATATTTTAAAATAAGGTGTTTTTTTTTTTTTTGTTTTTTTTCTTCCTCTTTCAAAGCTGATTGACCCTCCGGTCCAATGCTTCCCGTAGAGAATCATTAACATGGAAAGGCAATCTTCAGCACTCAAGATGTGAACTACGTCTTTTGATGCTTTGCCAGCATTAAGAGGGTTGTAGTTCACAGCTGGAGTACTGAAGGTTTCATGTGCCTGTCAAAGTCTACTGTACAATGCATAGTAACTGCAGGGTGTGCTATGGAGAAGCATTGAAACCAATGTGGCTGTATGAGAAGCATTCATGTTTTAGTGAACACTACTAGAAGTGCTTTTAATAGGTTTGGTGTCTTCTAATTGCCAGAATATGCCATTTTGGTGAGTAGAAATGTCAGTGTAAACTTAACTTTTATTTCCATACGTGGTTGAGTAAAATCACCTTTTACTCAACCAATACAGCAGGCTTGGCTTGTCTTATGCTGCATGTCAGCTTAGTTACAGCTCAAGAGGAACCAGATTAGACAGAGGGCACTCTGTACAATTAAGCATAGAGCTGAGATCACGTTTGTGCTTTGGAGAGAGAAGTCGCTCAGACAATGACTGGGTGTACCATATGGAAAGGCATACAACCGCTTTTTAATCAGCTTTGATGCAGTCAGATATTAATCAGTAATAGCAGAGGGTACTTACAGTTTCATGCATGCAAATGTGTATCAAACAAACTGCATGTAGTGTAAAAACTAAAATAATCTGAAAGGCAATCTGTAAATGATCTAATCTTCAAGCAGAAAATTGTCACATCTGATACTCTGCACCCATTTCTTACAAAGAGGCTGCGTAAGACTAACAATTGCTTGGCAAAAACCACTGACAATGTAGTAAAGACCAGGCTACCCAGATGAAGTCTGCTAGTTTTGCTACCACTAGAAACACCCACCTTCAGCATAAACAAGAATCCAACATGACAATACTGAACCCAATGAAGAGAAATAAGTGAATAAATCAGGAAGTGTGGGAATCCTTAGTTGGAGATGCTCAAAAAGCCATCTCGTCTGACGCACTGTGACAATAGCGAACTACAACGCAAACTAAAATATTTAATCAACTTTGTGTGTTTAGTCTTATTAGACTATAGTGCATGCAGGGGGTGCTCTAACATCTGGATAATGACACAAATTTTATTGACTGAAGCTGGGGGTGAGGGTTTTTTTTTTTGTTTTTTTTTTAACCACCAGGGAAAGAAACTGGGTTTAAAAAGTTGATAAAAATTGGAAATAAGTTGCGCTACAGTAACAGAAAAATAAGTAGTAATGTACTCACATATAATGAATAAGGCAAAAATATTTTCTAATAGTCCTAATACTTAGTAGGCTGCTATAGGGTCAAGTTGACCTGTGGTCTCGACTCAGGTTTGGATATGTGGACATAAAAAGAAAAGTACTCCAATAGTGCAGACTGCAACTTATAGGTAAATTGAAGGAAATAAAAATACACAACAGGTAGGTAATCCACTCACCTATTGAGGAGCCAAGACTAGCTCAAGTATAGTTGGCATTCAGTGGTGTTGATCCCCCACTGGTAGGATGTAGGTCTTGATAATCGGAAGAGCTCCTGGGTATGTGGAGAGATAAAAGCCAAATATAGTGCTCACTGTAGATCTTGTAAAACAGGTCAATATGGAGAAATAGAATACTCGCATGAGCAGGATATACTGCTCAGTATGATAGCATAGGTGATAATACTATCCCTGTAGCGGAGCTGCAATATTAAAATCTCTGCTGGTACAGAAAGTAATCCAAAGAAAGCGCTGAAAATTAAGGCAATATCCCAAATCCCCCAGTAACCGGACGAAACAATTCTGGGAGTCAACTGCTGATTTTATTCACAAGCTCCAGTATTTATGTGGTTCCCCATGCAAGGGGTTTCCTTACTGACTTTACAGGGGTTGTACAGTAGGGGACTACATGGTGATTTAACATATAGAACATTTCTCCCACCATGCACTGCTGTACGAGAGGGATACTCCCACTAGAATATCCTGTTAAGTGGATTATCCCTCCGTACAGCAGAACTGGCTTTTTACATAAAAATATATAACTTCTATTTTATTCATGCCACTGTACCGAATGACCATTCGGCAGATAGCTGGGGTCTTAGCGCATACTTTGTGAAAGTAGCGCTCAGATCCCAGCCAAATCAGCCGAACGCCGCACGAAATATACTTTAACATACATTCCTCATAGAAGTCACGAATACATAGGTGGAGAAAAAGTACCTAATGGCCCACGCTCCAATGTTATAGATAAAATAGATGTAATAAAATAATTTGTCAAAATTACTTTCAAATAAAAGGTATATGGTTAAAAAAGCCAATATTCCTTTATTAATAAACTATTAAAATAATTTTTATGTTATTAATTGTGACAGAACCATCTGTCTGCTTGGATTTTTACCCCGTTCGTCTGTTTGTCCCCCGTTCGTATGAATGGCTGGTTTCTATAGCCCAGCCATTCGAATGACTCTTTTTCCCGAACAAATCTGCCGAACGAACGGCCACCCAAGTGAGGAGTGTGCTGCTGGTTAACGAAGTGATCCCAATTAGAACGTTGTGGTTAACCGCAGACACTTCTCAATTAAACCGAATTCAGGGTGGTCGTCGTTCGTATGTCGACCACGAGGCAGCGGCCATTTTAAATCACGCGAACGCCCAGCGGTGTTTGGCTCTATTTCTATGGAACTGAAAACGGACACTTTTTCTGCCGAACACCGCTGAAACAAGGGAACGCCTGGCTGCCTCCACGAAAGCATGCGAACACCGGCCGTTCGGGAGATTGAGAGCATACAAAAGACTTAACCCAGATAGCCTTCCCATGGAGTCATTCGTATACCGAAAGACTGTAAGAACTTTGACTCCATGGCGATTGAACTATGTGTGTGGGATCTGAGCGCTATTCGCTAATAATATGCACTCAGATCCAGGCTATCTGGGGACATGTAATACTAATGGGAAATGTTCAGTTTTCATGTAGTTATGTATTTTTATGTCTTTTATTATTTTATGTCTAAGATGGCGACTGTCCTTGTCCTGGAGTTAATTGAGTTACTTGGTAATTAACTCCAGGGCAGAGGGGAGGGAATCATAATGCACTGTGGGTAAAATATGTGACTGTGTGTCTGAAATGTCCCTCTATCTGTCTGTAGTTTAAGTCTCCCATTTGGTCCCCTAGGGGAGTGTCCACCAAGTGGGAGACCTGCATAAATACGGGCAGGTAGCCCACAGTAAAACCAGATTCTGTTGGACCCTCAATGCTTCTGTCTGGTTATTGGGGGGATTTCTTCTTCACGTTTAGAGACTGCTGGATGGAACAAAAGCCGCTTGGGGAATATTACTGTTCGACGGTTACCAGCAGTTCGTGTATGGCCGTTCGGGAGTTTGGAGCCGTTCGTGGATTTCGATCGGGAGATTGCCGCTTCCCCTGCATTGGGTTCGTGTGTTACAGAGTAAGCGAACGGAGACTGTACTGCAGCCGGGGAAGGTTTACTAAATGGCGGTTTTACCTAAAGACACTGGAGGTGTCTTAACAATTGGTGGCAAGCGACGGGATGAATCCTACAGCACTGGAGGTCAGCTACAAGACATGCAGTACGAGGAATTAAGGCGTGCTACACTGAAGGACATATTGGAACGCCGAGGAAGGTCAGCAAGCAATTTAAAGAAATGGGAGATTATTGCTTTGCTACTGGAGATGGATGCAGCAACGGGAATGGAAAGAGTCAACGTGCCCAGTACCTTGGATTTATCACACTCGAGGAAATACAATTTAACTGGGCAGTGCAAATAAGGCTGGCACATTTTGGCCCCAACCCCTCAGCTGACATCGTGGTGCGTGTGCAGGCAGCAGTAGCAGCACAACAGGCGGCCCGGGAAAGAGGAGCTGCAGCAGCAGAGGTACCTTACGATAATAATGTGGTTGCTAGAAAGAAGGTACCTTTTGCTGCATTTAAAAATTTTGTGGAAACAGAGGGAGAGATTGATGGATTTTTAGCAGACTTTGAGAGGCAGTGTGCGCTACATCAGGTACCTGCAGATGAATGGGTCACCATCCTCTCTGGGAAATTATCTGGCCGGGCTAGTGAGGCGTTTCGGGCCATCCCAGAGGAGGAGATCACCAGCTACCGGGCTGTGAAAGAGGCGCTCCTAGCCAGGTATGCGGTGACCCCAGAGGCGTACAGGCGGAGGTTTAGAGAAACCAACAAGCTGGTTGGGGACTCTTATGTGGAATGGGCCTGCAGAGTCCATCGTACCGCAGCCCACTGCTGGAGCACTGTTTTGATAGACTACCTGCTGGGGTCCGGGAATGGGTCAGAGATAGAAAACCCTCTACCCTACCCGAGGCTGCCCGTCTGGCAGACGAATACACGGATGCCCGCAAGTTGGATGGTACAGCTGCTAAAGCCCCTGCCAGACTGGAGTATCAACCAGCAGTAATACCCGCTCCTTCAGTCTACCAACCCCCAGTACACCGTACCCCAGCCGCACCACCAGCTAACAATTATGTGCAGCCAGCCCGATTTAATGCCGGTGAGTATTCCCAACCCATCCGGTGCTTTGGGTGCAAGCAGTTGGGGCACAAGCGTCCTGAGTGCCCACTGAACAGTGCCAACCAGGCTCAGTCCTGGAGGAGACCAGTCAATGGAAATCAGCGCCCACCTCAGCCTGCTGCTCACTGCCTGGAGCAGGAGGAATTCTGGGGCATCCTACACGAGGCAGACCCAGTGCAAGCAGCTCACCAGGATAATCGCCAGCAACATCGGCAAACTGTGAAGCTGAATGGCAGAGTGGTAAATGGGCTGAGAGACACAGGAGCCACGATGACACTGCTCCAAAAGAACTTGGTCTCAGAGCATCAACACACTGGGGACACTGTGGCAGTAAGGGTAGCAGGGGGTGCCGTGTTTCGCTTACCTGTTGCCCGGGTACATTTGGATTGGGGAGTGGGCGCTAGACATGTGGATGTGGGGGTGATGAAGGACTTGCCCGCAGATGTTCTTCTGGGAAACGATTTGGCCCCTTTGGTTTCAGCCTATGCTCCAATGGGCCCTGCAGATGTGAACCCAGTGACCACCCGTGCCCAGACCCGTGCTGCCGGAACCAGCCCACTTGCTGATGAGACCCAGGTAAGATCTCCTTCCCCGACTGGTACCCCAGATCAGGTCCCCTTAAGCTGGGATTCCCCAGAGGAGTTTGGGAGGGAAACCCGGGCAGATCTGACCCTCCAAAAGTACAAAGACAGGGCAGATGCTGGAGAGGAAGGAGTAGATGGGGAACGGTATGAGTGGGTGGAGGACAGGTTATATAGGATCCCTAAACCTTCCTAGAAGAGTGTTGCCTCTCCGCCGAATCGCCAGTTAGTTGTACCTGCAAAGTACCGGCAGGAGATTCTGCAGATAGGGCATGATGTTCCATTAGCTGGACATCTAGGGTCCCGCCGCACAGCCTATAGGATCTCACAGAATTTCTTTTGGCCAAACTTCAACCAGGCTGTGCGGATGTATTGCAGTACGTGTGACACATGTCAACGGGTAGGAAAGCGGGGGGACCACCCTAAGGCTAGGCTATTATCGATGCCTATTATAGGGGAGCCCTTTGCCCGCATAGCCGTTGACATCGTGGGTCCACTGGCCAGGGCTAGTCCATCCGGTAAGAAGTATGTTCTTACCGTGGTGGACTATGCCACCCGCTACCCAGAGGCAGTAGCGCTGTCTAACATAGAGGCAGAGACGGTTGCTGACGTCCTGGTTAGAATTTTTACTAGGGTCGGGTTCCCTAAGGAGATTCTCTCCGACCAGGGAACCCAATTCACCGCTGTGCTCACCCAGCAGCTGTGGAAGGTGTGTGGCATTAAACCGTTACTTAGCTCACCCTACCACCCACAGACTAACGGTCTCTGCGAGCGCTTTAACGGTACCCTCAAACAGATGCTGAGGACCTTTACCGACACTTGCAGAGACTGGGAGAGATTCCTGCCTCATCTATTATTTTCTTATAGAGAGGTGCCCCAGGAATCTACTGGGTTCTCCCCCTTTGAGTTGCTGTATGGGAGAAGGGTCCGCGGACCCCTAGATCTCATTAGAGGCCACTGGGAGGGGGAGACGGAGCAAGAGGGACCCCCATTGTGCCATATGTTCTGGAACTCCGGGACCGCATGGAGAAACTGTCCCTGATGGTAAGGGAGAATCTCCAGGCGGCCCAGGGGAGACAGAAGAGATGGTACGATCAGGGTGCCCGACAGCGGGTCTTCCAGGTTGGGCAAAAGGTATTGGTGCTCAAACCCGTGAAGGCCAACAAGATGCAGGCATCTTGGCAGGGCCCGTACAAGGTAGTGGCGCAGATCTGCGACACTACTTACTTGATAGCCAGCTGTGCAGATGAGAGGATCCAGCGGTCCTTTCATGTGAACATGCTGAAAGAGTACCAGGAGAGACCTGAGAATATTGCAGCAGTATGTGCCCCAGCTGCAGATGATTCTGAGAATCTACCCCTTCCCGATCTATTAGAAAGGGATCCCCAGACTGACCTTACTACCTTGGTACAGCTAGGGGACCGGTTGAACCCCACAGAAAGGGTACAGGCGCAGCAGTTGTTATGGGAGAAGCAGGCGACGTTCTCCCAGGAACCAGGTTATACCACCCTAGCTGTGCATAAGGTAGAGACCCCTGGACAGACCCCGTTACGACAGCCCCCCTACCGTATCCCTGAAGCAGTCCGTGAAGGAATGCGGAAGGAGATACAGGAGATGACCCAGCTTGGGGTCATCGAGCACTCCGACAGCCCTTGGGCCTCGCCTGTAGTCCTGGTGCCCAAGAAAGATGGGACCACCCGGTTCTGTGTGGACTACAGGCGACTCAACGAGCGGACCACCACTGACGCCTACCCAATGCCCCGGGTAGACGAATTACTAGATCGTATTGCCAGGGGGCGATATCTGACCACCATAGACCTGTGTAAGGGCTACTGGCAGATCCCCCTGGCCGAGGATGCTATCCCCAAGTCGGCATTTGTCACCCCATTTGGCCTGTACCAATTTAAGGTCATGCCTTTTGGGATGAAAAATGCACCGGCTACCTTCCAACGGATGGTGGATAGACTCCTGGATGGCTTCCAAGAATTTGCCTGTGCATACTTGGACGACATTGCGATTTACAGTGGGTCCTGGGAGGAACACCTGGTACATGTAGGGGTAGTGCTGGATAAAATTCGGGCTGCTGGCCTGACATTGAAGCCAGAAAAGTGCCATCTAGGTATGGCTGAAGTACAGTACCTGGGTCACAGAGTGGGGTGTGGGAGCCAGAGACCAGAGCCAGCCAAGGTGGAGGCAGTGGCTAACTGGCCCACACCTACTACTAAGACCCAGGTATTGGCCTTCTTGGGGACGGCAGGGTACTATAGACGTTTTGTCCCTGACTACAGCGCTATTGCTAAGCCCCTGACAGACCTGACAAAGAAGAACTTGCCTAAGCAGGTCCTGTGGTCTCCGGCTTGTGAAGCTGCGTTCCAGGCACTGAAGCAGGCTCTTGTGAATGCCCCTGTCTTGGCTGCCCCAGTCCCTAACAAACGCTTTCTCGTCCATACAGATGCTTCCATGTATGGACTGGGGGCTGTGCTGAGCCAAGTCGGGGAAGATGGAGGAGAGCACCCTGTCGCATATCTCAGCAGAAAGTTGTTACCCAGGGAAGTGAGTTATGCGGCAGTGGAGAAGGAGTGTTTGGCCCTGGTGTGGGCATTGAAAAAGTTAAATACCTACTTGTATGGGCAAGAGTTTTCCCTGGTGACGGACCATAACCCACTCGTTTGGCTTAACCGGGTCTCAGGAGACAATGGGAGACTGCTGAGATGGAGCTTGGCACTACAGCCTTACAATTTTACCATCAGCTACAGACCCGGTAAGCTGAACGGAAATGCAGATGGGTTATCACGACAAACAGACGTTTCCATCACCTCGTAGTCCGGTCATACCCAAGTTGACCCGCCACAGGGTCAAGCCGGGTCTGCCGGAGTGTCCCACAAGGAGGGTGCCGTGTGACAGAACCATCTGTCTGCTTGGATTTTTACCCCGTTCGTCTGTTTGTCCCCCGTTCGTATGAATGGCTGGTTTCTATAGCCCAGCCATTCGAATGACTCTTTTTCCCGAACAAATCTGCCGAACGAACGGCCACCCAAGTGAGGAGTGTGCTGCTGGTTAACGAAGTGATCCCAATTAGAACGTTGTGGTTAACCGCAGACACTTCTCAATTAAACCGAATTCAGGGTGGTCGTCGTTCGTATGTCGACCACGAGGCAGCGGCCATTTTAAATCACGCGAACGCCCAGCGGTGTTTGGCTCTATTTCTATGGAACTGAAAACGGACACTTTTTCTGCCGAACACCGCTGAAACAAGGGAACGCCTGGCTGCCTCCACGAAAGCATGCGAACACCGGCCGTTCGGGAGATTGAGAGCATACAAAAGACTTAACCCAGATAGCCCTCCCATGGAGTCATTCGTATACCGAAAGACTGTAAGAACTTTGACTCCATGGCGATTGAACTATGTGTGTGGGATCTGAGCGCTATTCGCTAATAATATGCACTCAGATCCAGGCTATCTGGGGACATGTAATACTAATGGGAAATGTTCAGTTTTCATGTAGTTATGTATTTTTATGTCTTTTATTATTTTATGTCTAAGATGGCGACTGTCCTTGTCCTGGAGTTAATTGAGTTACTTGGTAATTAACTCCAGGGCAGAGGGGAGGGAATCATAATGCACTGTGGGTAAAATATGTGACTGTGTGTCTGAAATGTCCCTCTATCTGTCTGTAGTTTAAGTCTCCCATTTGGTCCCCTAGGGGAGTGTCCACCAAGTGGGAGACCTGCATAAATACGGGCAGGTAGCCCACAGTAAAACCAGATTCTGTTGGACCCTCAATGCGGAGCTTCTGTCTCGTTATTGGGGGGATTTCTTCTTCACGTTTAGAGACTGCTGGATGGAACGAAAGCCGCTTGGGGAATATTACTGTTCGACGGTTACCAGCAGTTCGTGATATGGCCGTTCGGGAGTTTGGAGCCGTTCGTGGATTTCGATCGGGAGATTGCCGCTTCCCCTGCATTGGGTTCGTGTGTTACAGAGTAAGCGAACGGAGACTGTACTGCAGCCGGGGAAGGTTTACTAAACGGCGGTTTTACCTAAAGACACTGGAGGTGTCTTAACATTAATAAAGGAATATTGGCTTTTTTAACCATATATTTGCCATATACCTTTTATTTGAAAGTAATTTTGACAAATTATTTTATTACATCTATTTTATCTATACCTGGTCATCTACAACATTGGAGCGTGCAACTGCCCAAGAATCCGAGGTGGGGATAGTACCACCTATGCTATCATACTGAGCAGTATACCCTGCTCATGTGAATGTGAGTATTCTATTTCTCCATATTGAACTGGTTTACAATTTAAACAGTGAGCACTATACAGTATTTGGCTTTTATCTCTCCACATACTGAGGAGCTCTAACGATTTTCAACACCTACATCCTACAAGTGGGGGATCAACACCACTGAATGCCAACTATACTTGAGCTAGTCTAGGCTCCTCAATAGGTGAGTGGATTACCTCCCTGTTGTGTATTTTTATTTCCTTCAATTTACCTGTCAGTTGCAGTCTGCACTATTGGAGTACTTTTCTTTTTATGTCCACATTTCCAAACCTGAGTCGAGATGACTTCATCATCTGAAGATCCAGCACCGTATTAGACTTACATCATATTCAAGTCTCTACAGGTCAACTTGACCCTATAGCAGCCTACTAAGTATTAGGACTATTAGAAACTATTTTTGGCTTATTATATGTGAGTACATTACTACTACTTATTTTTCTGTTACTGTAGCGTGAGCTATTTCCAATTTTTGTCTTCTAATCTTCTTTGAGGGTGTGGGAAGGAACCTCATATCCATGGGCGTCCGCGGGGAGGAGGGGCAAGGGGATTCTGCTATTTTTCGTGTGAGATTTAAAATGAACTGCAATACCGGCGCTGGCCAGTAGGTGGCGCAGTGTATGGAGAGAGACAGGGATAGGAAGCTGTATCTTATCCCTGCTTCTCTCTGCTGATTGAAACTGCAGGGGAGCAACACATGCAGCCAGAGACAGTCTACAGATCATGGAAGTGAGGGATGGGGGGGACAGCCTACAGATCAGGGAAGTGAGGGATGGGGGGGCAGCCTACAGCTCCAGGTAAGTGAGGGATGGGGTGGGGGATTTAAAATAGCCTATAGGTTAGGGAGTGAGGATGGGGTGGGGGTTTTAAAATAGCCTATAGATTAGGAAGTGAGGCATCCTATAGATTAGGGGAGTGAGGCATGGGGGGGAGCCTATAGATTAGGGGAGTGAGGGATGGGGGCAGACTATAGATTAGGGGAGTGAGGCATGGGGGGGGCAGCCTATAGATTAGGCAAGTGAGGGGTGGGGGGGCAGCATAAATGAAGAGTCTGCAAGGAGCAGAAAGGGACAGAAGGAGCACAAAGGTAAATGAGCAGAAAGAATCAGAAGAGCACAAAGGTAAAGTAGAAGAAGGAGCAGAAAGGGACAGCAAGGAGCATAAAGTTAAAGTAGGAGAAGGAGCAGAAAGGGTTTGCAAGGAGCAGAAAGGAATCAGAATGAGAAAGGAGCAGAAGGGCGCAAAATGAGCAGAAAGGTAAAGGAGCCAAATATAGAAGACCGTGTCAGAAGAAAAAGAAGACTGTCAAATGAAGGAGAAGAAAAAGAAGACTGGAGTATTAAGGACAAATTACGTGAACCCTCCACTTTATTCTGGACACCACATCATAAAGCTTTGATACCTGGCCTGGCAGGGAAACTTTGGACCTTCTCATCTCCCCAGGTAAAAAAAAATATCAGTGTTAATGTGTTCACTTTTATTTACTGAGCGTCAGGAAGCACAGAGTGCCGCTGGGGAGGGGTGGAGCTGATTGGCTAGAGCGGTCAGCTGGCACTCTAAGCCAATCAGTAGCTCCCCATTCATAAAAAAAGTAAAAAACTTTTATGAACCGAGAACTAGCGATTGGCTTAGAGCGTCAACTGTCAACTATAGCCAATCAGCGGCACCCATGCCTGACGTCAATCTGCACTTCCTGACACTCCTTTTCAGATGTCAAATACGACTGAGCGACCTGGAGCTGGAGGAAGCCTTTGGGGTTAAGCCATTTGAGAGCAGTTTAACCCCTTAAAGGAAAGAGAGCACCCAGGGGCTTCCTGGCATCATAGCATTTTCATTTAGATGAAGTTCTTATGGTGACCAGAATGTTCCTTTAATTTGCTTAAAGGAACACTATAGTGTCAGGAATACAATAGGGAAAATTTATAACAAACCGTAATTTTCTTGTCCTGGCTATTTCTCATGACAGCATCACTTAAGGGTAGCTCCTCCCTTAGCAGTCACAGGACAGGAATTAATTAGGTTAATTAATTAGACTGATGGGTATAAAGAGTCCCTCCTCCCCTTATACCTCAGTCCAATTATAAAGCTGAGAAATAAAAGAATGGGCGGGAACCCTGATGCTGCCATGAGAAATAGCCAGGAAAAGAAAATTACGGTAAGTTTGTTATAAATGTTCTCTATTCCTGACTAATCATGGCAGCATCACTTATGGGTAATACCCAAGCTCACAGAATTATAGGGTGGGAATAATAAACCGAGAAAAGCCACTGAACAGACTCTTATGCTGCAAAGAAATTTAATATCAACGGGATAAAGAAACCGTAGACAGGACACTCTTCCCAAAGGAGGTGGAAGGAGAGTCCACATCCAGTTTGTAGTGTTTTATGAACATCATTTGCCCTGCAAATATCATCTTATGGAACCTCTGCCCAATTAACCCATGAAGTCGACAATGCTCTGGTAGAAAGAGTTTTTATCTTCAGTGGAGGAGATCGATCTTTAGAGATATATGCTTTCCTGAGCACTAGCGAAATCCAACGTTTCAACGTAGATAAAGAGGCTGCCTCACCTCTCCTGGCTCCTGAAGGTAAAAGGAAGAGTTGGTCAGTTTTTCTGTAAGACTCAGAACGCTTAAGGTACATAGACAGGCAGTTCATGACATCCAAATGTTGCCACCTAATCTCCATTTGTGAAGAAGGATTGGGGTAGAAAGATGGAAGGACCACTTCTTGAGAGAGATGAAACTGAGAGACTACCTTAGGAAGAAACTCAGGTTTTGGTTTCAGGCACACCCTATCATGATAGAATCATAGACAAGAAGATAAGGTAGAAAATGCTTTACTCTCCAAAATTCTTCTCACGGAAGTAATTGCCACCAAAAACAAAGTTTTGTACGTCAGGAGGGTAGCATCCAAACTCTCAAGAGAAACGAACAGATCCTCAGTTAGGTAATTGAGAACCAGCAGAAGGTCCCAAGGAGGGGGTAGTAGATCTGGAAGGAGGTCTCAGCCTGAAAGCTGACTTGAAGAACCTAGAGATCAAAGGATCCGAAGACCATGAGATGTTGCACAAAGCCGAAAGAGCCGAAGACTGAACTTCAAGAGTGCTGAGGCTAAGGCCCTTATGTAGGAACTCCCAGATCTCAGTATTGTGAGGATGCAGGAAGTCAATATTCTTGGCCGAAGCCCATTCCCAGAACACATCCCAGATCCTATGGTAGCATGAGGAAGTAGAAGCTTTCCTTGATTGCAAAAGGGTATTGACCACTGCTTCTGAGAGACCTAGTAGTTGAAGTCTTTCTTTTTCAAGACCCATACCCCCAATTTGAGGCGTTCCGGATGGGGATGGAATATTGGACCCTGCATTACAAGATCCTCAATAACAGGAAGAGGCCAAGGCTGTTCTTGGCTCATCATAGACAATAGGGGGAACCACGGCCTCCGAGGCCAAATTGGAATTATGGCAATAACCTTCTTTCCTTCCAACCAAACCTTCCGCAGGAACCTGGGCATCATGGGTAGGGAAGGGAACGCAAACCCCAGATCGAGTGACCAAGGAAGAGAGAGAGCATCCTGGCCCATTGTCTGACTGTCCGGGTGGAGGGAGAAGTAATTCTCCATCTGATGATTCTGGGAGGACGCCATCAGGTCGATCTGGGGCATGCCCCACCAATGGGCAATCCATGCAAAGACTGCCGGGTGAAGTTTCCATTCTGCCTGAAGAATTTCCTTTCTGCTGAGGAAGTCTGCAGTCACGTTCTCCGAACCTGGAAGATAGATCGCCTTCAGACCCTGGAGATTGGTCATGGCGCTTGTCATCAAGGGAACTAGTTCCTTCAAGAGCAATCTGCTTCTTGTGCCACCTTGGTTGTTCACATATGAAGCAGCCGCTCGGTTGTCCATTTTGATCAGTACCCAAGAATTTAAGATCCTTGGTAGAAACACCAAGATGGCCTTGGAAATAGCCCTCAGTTCTCTTAGATTTGAGTATAGCTGACTCTCTTCTCGGGTCCACTTCCCTTGAGTCCATGTGGAATTGAAGTGGGCACCCCATCCAAAAGAACTGGCATCTGTTGTAATAACCATCCAAGGAGGTTCCTCCAATGGGAAGCCTGCTGCCAAATTCTTCTTGTTCTTCCACCACTTCAACCCTTTCCTCACGGGCAGGGGTAGAGAGATCCTTTGCTGCCAATCTGTTCCCACTCTGTCGAACTGGAGAAGGAAGCAATTCTGGATCGGACGAAAGTTCCACTGGGCCCATTTTACCAACTGTGACAGATTCATCTGCATTGTTGGTTCGTCTGTTTCCCTTTGTTCGCGGAATTGCCGGTTCCTATACCCCCGTTCGTGTATTTGCAAAATGCCGATTGAAACTACCGAACGAACGGCCACCCAGGAGAGGAGTGTGCTGCTGGTTAACCTCTTGGCCCCAATTAGAACGTTGTGGTTAACCGCAGACACCTCTCCATTCCATTCGTACGGGTGGTCGTCGTTCGCATGTCGACCACGAGGCAGCGGCCATTTTGGGACATACGAACACAGAGCGGTGTTCGGTACAAACTGTATGGAACTAAAAACGGACACTTAAACTACCGAACACCGCTGAAAAGCTGCTGCCTACCTTCCTTTTCGACAAGGCATGCGAACGTCGGTCGTTCGGGAGTTTTATTCAGTCGTATGGACTTTTACCCCGACAGCCATCCCATGGAGTCATTCGTATACCGAAGGACTGGTGAAAGACTTTGACTCCATGGCGATTCGACTAGATACATCGGATCTGAGCGCTATTCGGTGAAAACATGCCCTCAGATCCAGGCTGTCTGGGGATACGTTACACGAACCATATGCATTCGGTATTTCTGTAGTTATGTATTTTAATGTCTTTTTGTTACTGTAAATTAAGATGGCGATGGTCTCTACCTTGGGAGATAATTAGGTTTCTTCCCCAATTATCTCCAAGGTAAAGAAGACGGAATTATGGGCAAGATGGGAAGGGCTACTGTTGAAGCCACTGCGATTGGCTACTGTACAATATGTGTTACAGTCTTCCACAAGGTCCCCTCGGGGAGTGTCCACCTTGTGGAGACCTGCATAAATACCGGGCAGGTAGCCCCCATTAAACAGATCTTCATTTGACCCTCAAGACGGAGCTTGGTCTCGTTTGTGGGGGGAATTATTACTGGGACAGCGCTTTCGTTATTTCTAGCTGTGGAAGGCGTTCGACTGTTTGGCTGATCGGGAGTTGCCGTGTTCGCGGACTTCGTTCGGGAGTTTGGCGATCGGCTGGATTTAAACCTGCATTTCTGGAGAAGGGGATTATTGCCTAAACGGCGGCTTCATCTACCCGACGGTACGTGTCGTAACAATTGGTGGCAGCGGTGGGATGAATCCTACAGCCCAGAAGGCCAGCTACACATCCCAGGTTGGAAATGCAGTATGAGGAATTAAGGCGTGCTACCCTTAAAGATATATTGGAACGCAGAGGACGATCAGCGAGTAATCTCAAGAAAAGAGAGATTATTGCCATACTATTGGAAATGGATGCAGCACAGGGAACGGGAAGAGCTGATGTGCCTGGCATACTGGAGTTAACACCCGAGGAGATACAGTTTAACCGGGCAGTTCAGATCAGGCTGGCACATTTTGGCCCCAACCCCGCAGCAGATATTGTGGTGCAAGTGCAAGCGGCAGTAGCAGCACAACAGGCGCTTCAAGGAAGAGGCGCTGCAGCAGCTGAGGTACCGTTTAATAATAATGGAAGGAGAAAAGTACCTTTTGCTGCATTTCGGAACTTTGTAGAAGCCGAAGGAGAAATTGATGGGTTCCTGGCGGACTTTGAAAGGCAATGTGCCTTGCACCAGGTACCCGCAGGAGAATGGGTCCCCATCCTCTCTGGGAAGTTATCCGGCCGGGCCAGTGAGGCGTTTCGGGCCATCCCAGAGGAGGAACTTACCAGCTACAGGGCAGTGAAAGATGCCCTTTTGGCCAGATACGCTGTGACCCCTGAGGCATACCGGCGGCGATTCCGGGACACTAACAAGCAGGCTGGTGATTCTTATGTTGAGTGGGCATGCCGAGTACACCGCACCGCAGCCCACTGGATGGCAGGGTGCCAAGCGGTAACTGGGGAAGAGGTGCTGCAAGTATTTTTGTTGGAGCACTGTTTTGACCGCTTACCTGTAGGAGTCAGAGAGTGGGTTAGGGACCGCAAACCCGCTACCTTGCCCGAAGCTGCTCGTCTGGCTGATGAGTACACTGATGCCAGGAAACTGGACCAGACAGCAGCCAAGGTCCCTACCCGAGTGGAGTACAAACCAGCAGCCCCTCCAACCTCTGCAGTGTATCAACACCCAGCACAACGCACCCCCACCATGCCAACAGCGAACAATTACGTTCAGCCAGCCCGATTCAACGCCCGAGATTATTCACAGCCGATCCGTTGCTATGGGTGTAAGCAGTTGGGGCACAAGCGACCTGAGTGCCCATTAAACAATTCGAACCAAGCACAGTCGTGGAGAAGACCAGCCGGCGGAAATCAGCAGCCACCCCCACCTTCCGCTCACTGTCTTGAGCAGGAGGAATTTTGGGGTATATTACACGAGGCGGATCCAGTACAAGCAGCGCAGCAGGATAACCGCCAACAGCACAGGCAGACCGTTAAACTAAATGGCAAAGCGGTAACTGGTCTGAGAGACACCGGAGCCACTATGACTTTGCTCCAAAAGAACCTTGTTTCAGAACACCAGCACACTGGAGATACTGTGGCAGTGAGGGTGGCGGGAGGTGCAGTGTTCCGTTTACCGGTTGCCCGGGTTCACTTGGATTGGGGGGTGGGCTCTGGACACGTGAATGTGGGGGTCATGAAAGACTTACCGGCCGATGTTTTACTTGGGAATGACTTGGCCCCTTTGGTGTCCGCCTATGCTCCAATGGGACCTGCCGCTATCAACCCAGTGACTACCCGTGCCCAGACCCGTGCTGCTGGAACCAGCCCACCTGCTGCTGAGACCCAGGTAAGGACCGAGTCCCCGACTGGTACCCTAGGACCGACCTTTGTTAACTGGGACTCCCCAGAGGAGTTTGGGAGGGAAACTCAGACAGACTCGACCCTCCAGAAGTATAGGGACAGAGCGGATACTGGAGAGGAAGGATTAGATGGAGAACGGTATGAGTGGGTGGGGGACAGGTTATATAGGATCCCCAAGCTTTCCCCGAAGAGTGTTGCCCCTCCGCCGAATCGACAGCTGGTAGTGCCCGCGAAATACCGGCAGGAGATTCTGCGGATAGGGCATGATGTTCCGTTAGCTGGACATCTAGGTTCCCGCCGCACAGCCTATAGGATCATGCAGAACTTTTTTTGGCCAAACTTCAATCAGGCTGTGCGGACATACTGCAGTACGTGTGACACATGTCAACGGATAGGAAAGCGGGGGGACCACCCAAGAGCTAGGCTTATGTCTATGCCTATCATTGGGGAGCCCTTTGCCCGCATAGCCGTTGACATTGTGGGTCCACTGGCCAGGGCTAGTCCATCCGGTAAGAAATATATTCTCACCGTGGTGGATTATGCCACTCGCTATCCAGAGGCAGTAGCGCTGTCTAATATAGAGGCAGAGACAGTTGCTGATGCCCTGGTTAGGATTTTTACCAGAGTCGGGTTCCCTCAAGAGATTCTCTCTGACCAGGGAACCCAATTCACCGCTGTGCTCACCCAGCAACTGTGGAAGGTGTGCGGTATTAAACCGCTGCTTAGCTCACCTTACCATCCACAGACTAACGGTCTCTGCGAGCGATTTAATGGCACCCTCAAACAGATGCTGAGGACCTTTTCTGACACTTGCAGAGACTGGGAGCGATTCCTGCCTCATCTGTTGTTTGCCTACAGAGAGGTGCCTCAGGAATCTACTGGGTTCTCCCCCTTTGAGTTGCTATATGGGAGAAGGGTCCGCGGACCCCTAGATCTCATTAGAGGCCACTGGGAGGGGGAGACAGAGCAGGAAGGGACCCCCATAGTGCCATATGTTCTGGAACTCCGGGACCGCATGGAGAAACTGTCCCTAATGGTAAGGGAGAATCTCCAGGTGGCTCAGGGGAGACAGAAGAGGTGGTACGATCGGGGTGCCCGACAGCGAGTTTTCCAGGTTGGGCAGAAGGTACTAGTGCTCAAACCTGTGAAGGCGAACAAGATGCAGGCATCTTGGCAGGGCCCGTATAAGGTGTTAGCACAGATATGTGATACTACCTACCTTATAGCCAGCTGTTCAGATGAAAGGATCCAGCGATCCTTCCATGTGAACATGCTAAAGGAGTATCAGGAGAGACCGGAGAATGTCGCTGCAGTATGTGCCCCTGCTGCAGATGATACAGAAAGTTTACCCTTGCCAGACCTGTTAGAGAGGGACCCCCAGACGGATCTTACTAGCCTAGTACAGCTAGGGGACAGATTGAGCGCTACCGAGAAGGGCCAGGCAAGACAGCTTTTGTGGGAGAAGCAGGCGACCTTCTCCCAAGAACCTGGTTACACTACCCTAGCTGTACACAAGGTAGAAACCCCTGGACAGAACCCCCTGCGACAACCCCCTTACCGTATCCCTGAAGCAGTCCGGGAAGGAATGCGGAAGGAGATACAGGAGATGACCCAGCTGGGGGTCATCGAACACTCCGATAGCCCTTGGGCCTCGCCTGTAGTCCTGGTGCCCAAGAAGGATGGGACCACCCGGTTCTGTGTGGACTACAGGCGTCTCAATGAGCGGACCACCACTGACGCCTACCCGATGCCCCGGGTAGATGAATTGTTAGATCGCATTGCCAGGGGACGCTATCTGACCACCATAGACCTGTGCAAAGGCTACTGGCAGATTCCCCTGGCCGAGGATGCTATCCCCAAGTCGGCCTTCGTCACCCCATTTGGCCTGTACCAATTTAAGGTCATGCCATTTGGGATGAAGAATGCCCCGGCTACCTTCCAGCGTATGGTGGATAGACTTCTTGATGGATTCCAGGAATTTGCTTGTGCATACCTGGATGACATTGCGATCTACAGTGAGTCCTGGGAAGAACACCTAGTACATGTAGGGGTGGTGCTGGACAAGATTCGGGCTGCTGGCCTGACATTGAAGCCAGAGAAGTGCCATTTAGGCATGGCTGAAGTGCAGTACCTGGGTCACAGAGTAGGGTGTGGGAGCCAGAGGCCAGAGCCAGCCAAGATAGAGGCAGTTGCTAACTGGCCCACACCTATCACCAAGACCCAGGTGTTAGCCTTCCTAGGGACAGCAGGATACTATAGGCGCTTCGTCCCCGACTACAGCTCTATTGCTAAACCCCTGACTGACTTGACCAAGAAGAATCTTCCTAAGCAGGTCCTGTGGTCTCCGGCTTGTGAAGCTGCGTTCCAAGCACTCAAACATGCTCTTGTGAATGCCCCTGTCCTGGCTGCCCCAGTCCCTAACAAACGTTTTCTCGTCCATACAGATGCTTCCATGTATGGACTGGGGGCTGTGCTGAGCCAGGTCGGGGAAGATGGAGGAGAGCACCCTGTCGCATATCTCAGCAGAAAGTTGTTACCCAGAGAAGTGAGTTATGCGGCAGTGGAGAAGGAATGTTTGGCTCTGGTGTGGGCATTGAAGAAGCTAAGCCCGTATTTATATGGACAAGAATTTTCCCTTGTGACGGACCACAATCCCCTTGTCTGGCTTAACCGGGTCTCTGGAGACAATGGCCGACTGCTGAGGTGGAGTTTAGCACTACAGCCCTATAACTTCACCATCACTTATCGACCCGGCAAGCAGAATGGGAACGCAGATGGATTGTCCAGGCAAACCGACATCCTCACCCCATCTTAGTCCGGTCATCCCCACGTTGACCCGCTAAAGGGTCAAGCCGGGTCTGCCGGAGTGTCCCACAAGGGGGGAGCCGTGTGACAGATTCATCTGCATTGTTGGTTCGTCTGTTTCCCTTTGTTCGCGGAATTGCCTGTTCCTATACCCCCGTTCGTGTATTTGCAAAATGCCGATTGAAACTACCGAACGAACGGCCACCCAGGAGAGGAGTGTGCTGCTGGTTAACCTCTTGGCCCCAATTAGAACGTTGTGGTTAACCGCAGACACCTCTCCATTCCATTCGTACGGGTGGTCGTCGTTCGCATGTCGACCACGAGGCAGCGGCCATTTTGGGACATACGAACACAGAGCGGTGTTCGGTACAAACTGTATGGAACTAAAAACGGACACTTAAACTACCGAACACCGCTGAAAAGCTGCTGCCTACCTTCCTTTTCGACAAGGCATGCGAACGTCGGTCGTTCGGGAGTTTTATTCAGTCGTATGGACTTTTACCCCGACAGCCATCCCATGGAGTCATTCGTATACCGAAGGACTGGTGAAAGACTTTGACTCCATGGCGATTCGACTAGATACATCGGATCTGAGCGCTATTCGGTGAAAACATGCCCTCAGATCCAGGCTGTCTGGGGATACGTTACACGAACCATATGCATTCGGTATTTCTGTAGTTATGCATTTTAATGTCTTTGTGTTACTGTAAATTAAGATGGCGATGGTCTCTACCTTGGGAGATAATTAGGTTTCTTCCCCAATTATCTCCAAGGTAAAGAAGACGGAATTATGGGCAAGATGGGAAGGGCTACTGTTGAAGCCACTGCGATTGGCTACTGTACAATATGTGTTACAGTCTTCCACAAGGTCCCCTCGGGGAGTGTCCACCTTGTGGAGACCTGCATAAATACCGGGCAGGTAGCCCCCATTAAACAGATCTTCATTTGACCCTCAAGACGGAGCTTGGTCTCGTTTGTGGGGGGAATTATTATTGGGACAGCGCTTTCGTTATTTCTAGCTGTGGAAGGCGTTCGACTGTTTGGCTGATCGGGAGTTGCCGTGTTCGCGGACTTCGTTCGGGAGTTTGGCGATCGGCTGGATTTAAACCTGCATTTCTGGAGAAGGGGATTATTGCCTAAACGGCGGCTTCATCTACCCGACGGTACGTGTCGTAACACCAACCCTATAGTTGATGTCAAAAAACCCAGGAGACTTATGACTTCTCTTGCAGAGGCAGTCTCGAGCCCTTGTAGCTTCCCTACTTTGTCTCTGATTTTTGTGACCCTTTCCGGAGACAGGAACACATGGGAATACGGTGTTTATCACTGCTCCGAGGAATACGATAGTCTGAGAAGGAATCAGAGAGTTTTTTTCCATGTTCAGAAGCCAACCGTGGTCTTGAAGAATGTTCATTGCCACCAACGTGTGATAAGCTACTATCCTTTGAGATGGACCTTGTGACGAGACCAATCTCGCCATTGTGCATTGGAGGAGCCTGGTTGCCTGCCTGCTGCCTTTTGACTATGGACCGGCATTTAAATACTTTATTTTTCTATGCAGAAAGGTCTATTCATATATTTCTGCTCTGGTGTTCGGTAGATTCTCGGATTTACTGAACAAACTCATTTAACCCAGATAGCTATGTCATGGAGCCTATTCGTGTAATAAAAGACTTTGGCTCCATGGCAATTGAACTGTATGTGTGTGGTCTGAGAGCCAATCAGTAATAATGTGCGCTCAGACCTAAGCTATCTGGGGATATGTTGCATGTGGGTATTTTATGTAATAATGTAACCTTGTGTGTTTTATTGTATTTTACTGTCTTTTTACTGCCATGTGCTTAAAGGACCACTCTAGGCACCCAGACCACTTCAGCTTAATGAAGTGGTCTGGGTGCCAGGTCCTTCTAGGGTTAACCTATTTTTTCATAAACATAGCAGTTTCAGAGAAACTGCTATGTTTATGAATGGGTTAAGCCTTCCCCCTAATCCTCTAGTGGCTGTCTCATTGACAGCCACTAGAGGCGCTTGCGTGCTTCTCACTGTGATTTTCACAGGAGAGCAAGCGATCATGAGTGTAAAATGCTTTCCTATGCGACGCGCGAATGCCTTGCAGCTGCCGCGCGTATGAAGAGAGGAGGAGGATCGGAGGAGGAGAGCTCCCCGCCCAGCGCTGGAAAAAGGTAAGTTTTAACCCCTTTCCCCTTCCCAGAGCCGGGCGGGAGGGGGACCCTGAGGGTGGGGGCACCCTCAGGGCACTATAGTGCCAGGAAAACGAGTATGTTTTCCTGGCACTATAGTGGTCCTTTAATGGAGTTTTACCTCTGTCCTTGGAGAGAATTGGATTACTTCCCAATTATCTCCAGGATAGAAGACTATGTGGAACTGGTTTTGGGCAGAAAAGCCATGCTTCCTTTGGTCACAAAGGACTTCGATCTATCTTTTGAACCAATGGACCAAGTTGGATGATTTTGACATATGTTCGTATTTGGAGTATGCTGATTCTTAAAATGTAAGTTTAATGTGAATGTGATGCATACTTTTATGAATAATGTGGAAAAACTGTATTTCTCTGCCGGTGATAATTACATTACCCATTGTGTAAGGTAATTGTATCACAGGCAGAGGGGAGGATTTTGTGTGGGAGTGTCTGAGTGTATTGTATGTGTTTATTGGTTGTTTTACAAAACCCTGTGGGTGGTACTAATGTGTTTATAAGAACAATAAACCCACAGCTCTGTCTGTTCCTGCTTGACCCTCAAACCGGAGCCTTGTCTCGTCCTTGGGGGGATTTACTGTATGCTGTTAGAGACTGATTGCCAGGAGTGTAAGCCGCTTGGGTGCTTTTCCTGTTCAGCTGCTAGCAGCTATTCGTGATGTTCTAGTTCGGGAGTTTGGAGCATTCCCTTGTATCCAGTTTGGGAGTTTGGTGTTCTGCAGTAGCTGTGCCTGTGTCTCTGGAAGGGAAGATCTACTAAACGGCTTTTAACCCCTTTTATGCCTGGGGGTGCCGTTACAGACCTATGATAAGGATGTCGTCCACGTAATGGAAGATCTCAATACCTTTCTCCCTTATGAAGGCTATCAAAGTCACAAGAACTTTCGAGAACGTTCTTAGCGCCAAGCTGAGGCCAAATGGTAGTCCCCTGAACTGAAAGTGCCTTCCTAGTGCCCAGAACCTGAGAAACTGCATATGATCTCGGTTTATAGGGATTTGGTAGTAGGCGTCCCTCAAGTCTATGGAGGTCATCCAGTCTCCTCTTTTGACGCTCTTCAAGATGGTCTGTAAAGATTCAATTTTGAATGTTCTTACATCGAGCATGGAGTTCACACCCTTCAAGTTCCACTTTCCCTGGGGTTTTGGGGCCAAGAACACTGTGGAGTAAACACCCAAGAACCTTTCCTGTCTTGGAACTTCTTCCACCACTTTCTGTTCCAGGAGAGTAGAAATGCGGGTCCTCATGGCCCTTCGTTTGATGCCTACCTACACCCTGGATTTCTTGAAGAAAGCGGATTTTCGGCCCACACGGGGTAGAATAACTGCAGTCTTCCTCCCACAGTCCCCGAACGGGCCTGAAGACCTTCAGACGTTCTTCCCAGAGGTTCTAGCTCCTCTTCTTCTGGAAGCCTTATTGGAAGAAGAGTGTGAGAAGGATTTCCATTAAGAATTTCTGGAATACTCCCTTCCTGGTTTATAGCTTCTGCTGTTCCGAAAGGACCAATCCTTGAAGCGCTTAGTCTTCCAGGAGGAGGGAAAGCTCTTTCTGCTTACTTGAGGTAAAAATGCTTTTTTCCCCTCAGCAGCTTTTTGAATAGCCTCCTCCAGAATCTTACCAAATAGGAGATCCCCCTGGAAGGGAAGGCCACACAATGATGCCTTAGAGGCATAGTCCGCTCCCCACGAATGAAGCCATAAAGCCCTTCTAGAGGCCACAGACAGAGCCATACTTTTGGCAATCATGCGAGTGATGTCCAGTGAGGCTTCCGAACAGAAAGCCGTGGCAGGGCTAAAGTCCTGAGACTCTCCATGAGATGTTCCCTATGGATACCCTGATCAATGTCTTCCTCCAAATTGGCGAGCTATACTTTCAAGGCCCTGGAGAGAGTGGTGAGTGCCACTGCCGGATGGAGGGCGGAACCCAGCGCCAAATAGGCCTTTATGAGATCCCTATCCATACGCTTCTCCATAGGCTCTCTCAGATATGCCAATGGGAAGCATAGTTTTCTTTGCCACATGAATCACTGCAGAGTCAATTTTAGGAACTGAATTCCATAAGATGCAGTCAACCGCAGAATAAGGATAAATCCTTGAGAATTTATTTTTCAAGGTGGACTTCCTTTCAGGCTTGTTTGATTCTTGAAGGATCATATCCCTGATCAAGGACTGTACCGGGAAAGTAGGTCTATTCGGTTTTAGGTCCTCAAAGAACCTGTCAACCTCTCTCAATTCAGACTTCTCCTCCGTGAGACTAAGAGTGTCCCTGAGAAGGGTAATAAGTCTATCAATAGACTTTGAGTCAAGAGACCTGGAGGTATATTCCACTTCCTCCTCTTCCTCTGAGACCTCCCACAGGTCAGGGTCTTCAGCAGAGCTGGAAGACTGAGGTTCCGCTCTGCGTCTCTTGCTCAGACCACAAGGCACTGTGGTAGACTTAAAGCCCTCAGCAATAGCTTGGGAAATCCCAATAGCTTGGGAAATCCCAATAGTGTTTATCCTGTGGATAAACACTATTGGGAACATCCGCCACTTCCAATAAGCAATCCCTGCATAGATTTCTTCCTTGCGGTGCAGTTGATGAACAGTTAATGCATTTAGTGGATTTTTCCCTTGATTTCCTTGCAGGAGAATCCAAATGTCTGCTGGGGCTGAAACGAAGCCATATATAAACATATAATACAGGCTCAATTGGCACTCTTTTTAACAACCCCCCCCATCACAACAAGAATGACTCTCCTATGTTTTCTAGAGAGGGATCTTGCAGAGGCAGAGGGGGAATCCATACTACAAGGAAACTTAAAGAAAAAGTAAATCACAAGTCCCTGCATAGATGACTTCCTCAGAAAACCTGTTACCTGTTTTAGCTTCTATTTAACCATATAGCGCTGACCCAATATCTATCTGTTAAAAAAGTTGACATTGCATCTAACTCATGGGTGTCCAACTTCTTGGCTTCCTTGGGCCGCATTGAGCGCAGAGGAATTGTCTTGGGCCACACATTAAATATATAATATAGATAATGTGTATATAAATAATATATCTTTAAAAGCCCTTTTTCTTTTGATATTTCAATTTAGTAAAGCCCAACCTATCCTAAGTTCACCCCTCTATAACGAGGCAACTACCACTCTGCAGGACACTCTATCATTTATCCTGTCCCTTCGCCTGTCTCCCTAAACTATTACAACATGTGAATTCCGTCACTAATTGTAACATCAGTACACCTATCTCTAACCACGTTCGCTCCCAACATCAGAGCGATACCTCACACCTTAGTTTCCAAGCGATTTAGAGGCTAACTACAAATACTAGGAAAGGCGATTTTAACCTAAGGTTGCTCAAAAGGGAGTCCAATTGGATCCATGAACTTAAGACCCTAACACCCTTAGGTCTTAATGAGGAGTTTAACTTTACTCCATTTATACAATAGCAATGGCCGTCCTGCACATATCACTCCACAATCCCTCATCACCGCTCACCGTGTAAATAGCAGTAGTCTTTGTATACAAATAGTTATTTTTCCACTACTATTTTTTAGTCTTCATTTAACAACATTAGGCTGAAACTATCATTGTATAATATTATAATGCTTAAGTCTTCATTTCTGTCACATAATGGCTGCAAGTAGTCATTATTAAACTTAAGTTTTATTTTGTAACATAAGATTGTAAATAGTTAATTGATTAACACTATTATGCTTACGCTTTCATTTAGCAAGTTTAAGCGTTGAATAGCTCTTTCAAGTTTCCTACCAGTTAAGTCTTACGTTCTATTCCACAATGTTTGTGGATAACGCCAGGCAAATCTTTTTGGTTAAGAACCATGCCTAGTATATATTACACAAGCCTTAATACTCTCAGTAATATTTTCGTATCATTCACGTTTTATTTATTTATTTATTTTTTTGCATCTTTACTACTAATCTCTACCAAACATGTAAGAGTTAATTTTCTGCTCCACTACTTACCCACCCATTAAGGCATAGAAGAATTCTCATTGGTTAAATTTGTTTAAATCCACCAATGAGAACTTCACCAGACATTTAAAAACATGATTCCATCACAAGACCGGTTCCCCTATGATGAACCTGTGAGGTGAAACGCGCGTCAGGGGAAACATCACTGGCGCTATCCACCAGTCACTTTACTAAGAGTGACCTCTTTACTTACCATACTAGTAAGAGCTTTCTATCGGCCTCGGCTCGGCCATTACCCAGCAGCACTTCTTTCATTGTAGCAGTATTGGTGGAAAATTTTCTATTTGTGTTTCCATAGGAGATTGTAGGCTTTTGGCTAAGGGGGTGCCCTCGAAGGCACAAGTACTTAGGGACCACAAGTGTTTTGGGAGTTAACCCCTCTTTTCCCATAGCTTGTTGATCATTAAGCCAGTTCCTGCAGAATCTGCCAGGCAACATTTTGCAGTTTGCACCTCCTAATTACCATACCACAGATACTCCCGCCAGCACATACCTCTAGATGTTATTTCTCACGGTCTTTAACACAGGACCCTGTCATTTCTAAGATGCTATTATCTGCAGTATACTGGCACTCTCAAGCTTGTTTTGGAGTCCAGACACTGCAGCTTCGGTAAATATTGTTATCAGCTTTGTTAACAGCTTCAGTGCAGCTCACTGGGACTTGGCTATATTTCCTTGAGCCCGGGTACTGGTGTATCGATACATTATTGACACTACTAATTTGTAGCTGGTGTTCCCACAGTGGCATTTCACTCTGGTAACAGGAGGGTAACTGTATCACTTGAGGATTTCTTACAACAGTTATTTGAACTAAAATTTGTTTGTATACCCCCCTTTTAACTATTTACATTAAAAGTGAAGTTTTCATTATCTTTCCTCTTTTGTGATCTCCCCAAGCCCAACCTATCCTAAGGTCACCCCTCTATAACGAGGCAACTACCACTCTGCAGGACACTCTATCATTTATCCTGTCCCTTCGCCTGTCTCCCTTCCTTATTGTTTAGTAAATAACTCCCTTATTTGTTATCTTTATGTGGGATTGTCATATTTAAGGATATCAAATTAGGGATCTGTCTACTGAACATATACACATAACCACAGATACAGTCACAAATATATATACACATTACTGACACACATACAATCACAAACCCCAATGCACATAGATTTACACACAATCACATACAAACACATAATCGCAGACAGAGATCCCTGTCCACACCCCCCCCCACGCACACACTTAATACTAAAGAGGTCTACCCAGACTCCCAAACATGCTATGGGAGCGCTGGAGTGGATCCCCTTCCTGGTGGGCAGTGGTTGCTGCTGGGCTGGGACCTCTGTGCTCTTTATGCATAGGTGCCTCGCACACCCAGCAGTGATGCCGGGATGACGTCATATTCTTGTGGACAGCTCACTGACAGGCGGTGAGGAAGCTGTGCAGGAGGAGCACAGAATGTAATGGGCTCAGGGGCGTACCTAGAGCTTTTGGCACCCCCCTTCCCCAATTCAAATGTAAAAAAAAAATCCACTTTATTTTTTTTATTTTTCTAAATTTTATTTTTCATTTCCTACTACAACACCCTGGTCGGTCCCCCTTCTAATTCACCCCCTCCCCCCTTCTACAAAACCCCTTCCTTGTCCCCCCTCTACAATAAACCCTACCCACCCCTTCTACAATAAACCCCTACTCATCCCCTCTACAAGACCTTTGCCCACCCCCAGCAAAACCCCTGCACCCCCATCCACAAACCCTCCTGCCCCCACCCTCTAGAAAGATCCGTGCCCCCCCACAATCCCATTCACAAAAATCCTTACTCCCTCTCAAGACCCTTGCACACAAAAAAACCATTAGCAAGCACTTGCCCTGCTGATCTGGACTCCAGACTCTCCCGCCGCGGATCCGCCAGCACAGAGTGTCGGAACACTTGCTAGCACCATGAGAGCGGATCATGTGGACATTATGTTATTACGCACCTCCGCATTCCTCCTCCTGCTGCCCCCACGCCACTGATTGGGCTCCCTGCCTCTCTCTCTGCCCGGCAGCACGGACGGCAATCAGGCCGCACTGCTAGTGGTCCCAGGCAGCGGGTTGGACACCCATGATCTAACTTTTTAGTCTAGATCCAAGGTTTCCACAGAACAATATCTGCAAGAATCTAAATCCAAGACTTTGGTTGAACAAACGGTGGCATTATCTATAGAGAAATCAAGATCCAATGTATAAATAGAACATGCTGGGAGAAAAATCTATGGAAGGATCCAATGCTTTGATGAAAAAAAAAAAGATAACAAACTATCTATAGAAGAATGAGAAAAATGTAGATCTAATATTTCAATGTGAGAAATAATAATAATAATAAAAAAAAACAATCCAATAAAAATAATACAGCACCATGTATGGAACTATGCATGTACCATCCCATTCTCACCTTGATATGGCTGAGCAAAAATTTGATACTTTTTAGATCTACCACTAGGTGGCAGGAGAGTTGCACTAATGTTGATCTTTAACAGTCACTAGAGTCCGAATGGGGTAAAACCATCCAGCTGCATATGGGGCCTTTCAAACTGCAACATCTGGGCATTTTTGTGGAACTCATTAATATCTGGGTTTTGTACTTTAGGGCCGCAAGCGCAAATCCAGCCTTGGAAAATTCAAATCTGGAACCAGATTTAACAAATTGGAACAATCTGCCTGCTAGCTGCCAGCACATGGGATAATTGTGTATCAGCTGGCCATTACCTGCTAGCTGCCAACTGCTACAAGGGTTCATTGTGTATCGGCTGGCCATTACCTGCTAGCTGCCAACTCCTTCATGGGTTAATTGTGTATCAGCTGGCCATTACCTGCTAGCTGCCAACTGCTACAAGGGTTCATTGTGTATCGGCTGGCCTTTACCTGCTAGCTGCCAACTGCTACAAGGGTGAATTGTGTATCGGCTGGCCATTACCTGCTAGCTGCCAACTGCTACAAGGGTTAATTGTGTATCGGCTGGCCATTACCTGCTAGCTGCCAACTGCTACATGGGTTAATTGTGTATCGGCTGGCCGTTACCTGCTAGCTGCCAACTGCTACATGGGTTAATTGTGTATCGGCTGGCCATTACCTGCTAGCTGCCAACTGCTACAAGAGTTCATTGTGTTTCGGCTGGTCATTACCTGCTATCTGCCAACTGCTACAAGGGTTAATTGTGTATCGGCTGGCCAATACCTGCTAGCCAACTGCTACATGGGTTAATTGTGTATCGGCTGGCCATTACCTGCTAGCTGCCAACTGCTACATGGGTTAATTGTGTATCGCCTGGCCATTACCTGCTAGCTGCCAACTGCTACAAGGGTGATTGTGTATCGGCTGGCCATTACCTGCTAGCTGCCAACTGCTACAAGGGTTAATTGTGTATCGGCTGGCCATTACCTGCTAGCTGCCAACTGCTACATGGGTTAATTGTGTATCGGCTGGCCATTACCTGCTAGCTGCCAACTGCTACATGGGTTAATTGTGTATCGCCTGGCCATTACCTGCTAGCTGCCAACTGCTACAAGGGTGAAATGTGTATCGGCTGGCCATTACCTGCTAGCTGCCAACTGCTACAAGGGTTAATTGTGTATCGACTGGCCATTACCTGCTAGCTGCCAACTGCTACATGGGTTAATTGTGTATCGGCTGGCCGTTACCTGCTAGCTGCCAACTGCTACATGGGTTAATTGTGTATCATGGGATAATTGTGTATCGGCTGGCCAATACCTGCTAGCTGCCAACTGCTACAAGGGTTAATTGTGTATCGGCTGGCCATTACCTGCTAGCTGCCAACTGCTACAAGGGTTAATTGTGTATCGGCTGGCCATTACCTGCTAGCTACCAACTGCTACATGGGTTAATTGTGTATCGGCTGGCCATTACCTGCTAGCTGCCAACTGCTACAAGGGTTAATTGTGTATCGGCTGGCTATTACTTACTAGCTGCCAACTGCTACATGGGAAAATATTAATCCTATGGGGCTCAATAAGACCACAATATTTCTATTCGGTAATTTTTTACCATTACTAGGTAATGTGCTTCCAACTGCCTTTAGAAGGTGGAGCATATTTACTAAACATTTAAAACAATAGACTTGGGCAGCCATTGCCAGGATGGCAGGTGGGGGCATACGGAGGTACAATACCTCCGTTCTAGCAATATGGGAGTTTTAATGCCTCCCCCCTGGATTTATATTTATTTTTACTGGTTGCCTGTTGCAGCAGGCACATATTTCATAAGTCAAAGGAAAGGTTTTTTTACTGTAAGAACAATACGGATGTGGAATTCTCTGCCTGAAGAAGTGGTTTTATCAGAGCCCATACAGATGTTCAAACAGCTACTAGATGCATACTTGCAAGAACAGAATATTCAAGGATATAATCTTTCAATGTAGGGTAATAACTGCTTGATCCAAGGATAAATCTGACTGCCATTCTGGGGTCAAGAAGGAATTTTTTCCTAGTTTGTTGCAAAATCGGAAGTGCTTCAAACTGGGTTTTTTTGCCTTCTTTTGGATCAACAGCAAAAAATAAATGTGAGGAAGGCTGAACTTGATGGACACATGTCTCCTTTCAGCGTATGCTACTATGATTTAACCCTGGCAGCACAGAGAGTTTAACTGTCTGGTTGCTAGCACTGCCAGCGAGCAAATAGTTCTTCAAGTGATAAATTCACGTGCAAAAAGCAGCACTGCACAGGCGTAAAGATCAGCCACCTCTCCACTCCTTCAGACACACAAGGCCTCCAGGCCAACACACAGCCGCCTGTCAGCAAAGACGTCCAGAAACCGCAAGATGACACTCCGTGATCCCACTCAGGTCAGGAATACTTTAGTGGTAATAAGTAGCGTCGATGTTGAGGTATATTTACATGAAAATATGTTGTCTTTAGGAGATCAGCTGCCGTAGCTTCTATGGGATGCCTGTCCGGCTCAGCAGTCAGGCCCCACCCCTGATTTTGTCTACTTGGACAAAATCTGGTGTTTAGTGAATACCGTGTAAGCTGTGATGGGGCTAGTTTGGAGGCCATGGGAAAAAAGGGATTTTCTACATGTGAATTTTTATTTAATTCCTACCTAGTTCCCTTGCCCCAGGTAGAAGCCATCTCTCCACCCTTCCCAACAATTAGTAGTATGTTACAGACTTCTGCACAAATGTGCTTCAGATAGGTCGCATTAATCAAATTAATTTAATCTATTGATGCATCCAGGATGTGCTTGTGTCTTATTCACAATTTATTCATCTATGCAAATACTTTTGTTTACAGCGTCTTTTTTAAAAAACGTTTTAAACCATTAAACCAAATTCTTGTCATCAAAAGCAAACGAAATAAAAGTCCAATAGATATCAAATTTCCAAACAACAATAAGTAGATTTGAGAGGAATGGAATAAGACAGGGTAGGGCTTTTAACCTTTTTAACATGATATTTGCTCTGACGATTTCTTACTTTTAATTAGAAACCAAGAAAGTTATGGTGGGGAAAATTGTGATTGTAAACCCCTTCCACCGGAGGTCAGTGGATAGTCAAAACATTCATAAACACAGAACTGCACAGCGGTCAAGCCATAAGACTTGCTTTTCCCACGGAAATCTCAAATTTACAGTGATGTTACTACTGCAAAGGATTCTGGGTGGGCATATGCAAATTAGTTAAACAAAGAATCCCCTTTTTTCCACATTCCATTTTGGAAAACTGGCACTGTAGCGTGAGGTTGGTTACTGGCTGGCTATTGAGGCTTGGCGTTACTTGCAGAGCAGAAACCAAGAAGTTATGGTGGGGAAAATTGTAAAAATCCCTTCCACCTGAAGTCAGTGGATAGTTAATACAGTGCTAAACATAGATCTACACACCAGTCAAGCAAGTATTCTGTCTTTACTGCTGTGCAGATCTGTATTTAATAATGTATTGACTATTCATTTCAATTATATTTACTAAAATAAATAGTGTTATTCGACTCTTCCTGGGATTGGAGAGTCTCTATAAGACTGAGCAAACTTATTCTTTGAAATAAGACGAGCATCTGGCCTCTCGATTAGCAGTTAAGAATTTCCGAGTAAGACCCAATGCAGAGTATGAAGAAAAAGGCTAGACGTAAGGAAACAGGTGAAGTAAACAAACTAATTCAAGGTAAAGAATGTGAAAATGCAGAGGAAGAGGTCAAACTAAAGAATCTGGAAGTTAGAAAGCAGTAACGAGGAAGTAAGACTCACACTTCCCTTGAACCAGGAATCTATAAACACCAACAGCAGAGAAACATGAAGTTAAATAAACTGTAACAACACTAAAAAGAAATAAACAAAAATATAAACAGGACTAATTGCTTAAAGCCCAGAAGGAATGATCGTAGCATGGCGGTATGCGTTGGTTGGCTGGGGGCTGTTGATTAAGCATGGTAATACGCGTTTCCGGTGGTATACGGAAAGGTAAACATGTGGGATGAACCAAGCTAGCAATGACGGGGAAATAAAAAAATATGAAAACTATTTGAAAAAACATCTGAAGACTCACTGTCATGTTTTGTGGCCGAAGGCCAGACCAACATACAGTTCATAGATTCAAACAATGTTCCTGTGTCTTGGTATCACCGTGAATGCCTTTCTGTTACTAACACACATCCAGGAGATTGTGATGGGATTCCAGCATGGTCAAAATTTAGTAGGCCAAAATCTCCATGTGGCATATGTGTATGTTGTGTCAGTTGGTTAGCTACATGTAGCTAGGATACTGTCATCAGTGTACTGAGCATGTGCAGGAATGCAGGAACTGAAATTGCACTTATTTCCTTTGTCTTGGATGAGCCATGTGGTTTGACTAGATGTACAAGTCTATATTCTGCTCATTGATTGGTTAAAGGTATATGTGGGTGTAGCTATTAATGGGAGGAGTTATAGTGCTATATAAGGAATGTACACCATGTGTTGGTCTCTCAGAATGTTGGAACAGGAGTTCATCTGAGACCCGATCGGTAATGTGAATAAAGGCCTGTTACTTCCTGAAGACCTGTGTCCAATATTTCTGTGTTTGGCTTCTGCATGCTTACACTGCAACATTTCTGGTGCAATTGGGCCGGGAACCTCATCGCACGGAAGCTGGCACAGAGATTTGAGACGGTAAACTTTTACCAAACCTTCTACGCTACAATCCTGGACTTCTACTGCGTGGACCTCCTTTCGTCTCGGCGCCACTGGCCTTTTGTCCAGGAGATCATCGGCTTCTGCGCAGTGAGTCCCGGATTGTTCCGTCTATGAGTGAACCCAGGTCCAGAAATTAACAGGTGAGATTGATACCGTTAGAGCGGTAGACCCACAAGGGGTTTTATATTTGGAACCGGTTATTGGTATTGGCCCCTTCAGTAGAAGGAAGAAGTGAAAAGCGCAACACTTATCTGGAAATTAGACGCTCTGTAGTCAGCCCGTCTAATATAGGTGGTTTGGGTCAGACTGAGTTCTGGTGTAAATAGCTCATGTCGGACACCGGTGTCCTGTCTTGACTAGCGTATCTAGGGTGTAAATTTTGTTCGCTAGGTCGGGGGGACCGGGAGACTAGCATACTCTGTTGTATATTATAGTTTGCTAGATTTCACCCTATCTTAACTAAGTGTGCTCTGTTGTAAATCCAGCCACTAGCTTATTGATAGTTTAATAGACTAGCTGGGTACTGTGTAAATTCTGCCCTCTAGTTCGCTATACGTGGTGTCTGGGCAGCGAAGAACTTATCGAATCTCTGGTGTATAAATAGATCGAAAGCTCTCGAGGTGCTGGCCAGTTAGAATAGTTGGGATTATTGTAAATGTTGTTAAATATATTGTAGTTGGTGAATTGGTTAACTTGTATGTCCTACTAGAAAGTTAGAGCTCTGCTGTCTAGTGGGAGTGTAAATTGTGTGTATAACTGTAAAATAGCGCACGGTACCATAACTACTGACATGTACCATAACCACTGACATTGTGTAAAAATTACTAACAATTGCTGTTTTATGTTATATGTATAATACCATAACTGTTACTAACTGATCTGTGACTTTAAAACTGTATTATAACCACTTACTAACTGTACCATAACCACTGACTGTAAAGATGAGGTTACTAGAATGTGATATAGTTGGTTAGTCAAAAGTTGATTTATAGTACAGATAATTGTAGAGATGAAATTTGTTGAAATGTTATGTGATCGGTTAGTTTATATGGATTAATAGCGTGGATAGTTGTATGGTTTGAATAATAGTTACATTGATAAGTGTATAGTCTTTGGTGGGTTTTTGATTTAATTTTGTGTGTGCGACGTCGTGATATTGTTGAGCATGTGAGGATCCTGTGTGTGTGTTTGGGCCTAGTGACTGCGCAATGTGTTGCTGGTGATAAGGAGATTGTTGTGACTGTTGAAACTGTGTGTATATTTGTACAGCTTTTTGAATCAGATGCTCTGTTGAAATAATCTTCTGATTCACAAGTCTTTGTCTTGTATGTTTAAAAAAAAAAAAAAAAAAAAGTAGGGAGTCTTCACTTAAATTTAGTGCAGGGTGTACATGTGGCTGTAACTAGTAGGCTGGAATTCTATGATCAGTTTCTATATATTGACTGTTGGAAACTGATTTGTTGAAAAACTGCCTTGGTGAATTAAACTGTGTCATATGAGAAACAATGTAGCCATATGGTGGTCAGAACTAAAGACTTAATTACAACTGCTTTGGACATCCCCTCCCCCCTGGCATCTGATTACCAACCCCCCAAACATCCTCCAGAGCCAGATTAGCCACGCCCCTATTCTTTTTCCCAAGCTAAGAACTGGTATATAGTCAGTATTTGCACTCCCCCTGCTCTACTGTCCCCGCCTACCCACATACCTATCTGTTCCTGTGTTTCAAACTCTTGTATTTCTGTACTACCCCTCCCCCTAATCAATGATCAATGGTATCAGATGGTATATGGTCTTTATTTTAGTTACTGGATGGGCCCCTCCCAGCTTTGTCCAAAATGTCCCCTTTTACTAAACTACAAACTGAAATGTTTAATTTACCTTAGAACTAAAGATTTAATCAAGCCTAGCTATCAGGGTGGACATTGATTAAAATAAGTAATAATAAAATAGGACATAATTAATTAAAGTCTATTTGTTTCATTTGACTTTAGGGAGGCACTCTAAGCCACCTACTGGCCATCTTCGGGAGTTACATTGATAATACATTGTTTATAACAGATAGATGTAGGATTGCTTACCCTATTTTAATATATTTATTGCTATAAGGTTTTATTTTATGTATAAATATATTAAAAGTTGAGTTTTCTTATTAGACCCATAAAGATTATTTTGATACAATTACCCTCTGGTGACACCTACTGGTAGGTTTTTGGTTTAACACTTTAAACAAAAACATTTTTTCATCCACCAAATGCTGACTAATAAAATTAGCTCACCCCCTTTCACCTATTTTACTAATCCTAGACTGGAACCTATTATTGGGCAGCCTTGCTGAAGTCCCATATTAGACACTGCTTGAGTCAAATAGGTTGTATACTCCCTTTAATCCAGAGGCTCCTGAGAATTCTAGGATGATTAATTCAGCATTTGTCAGCCAGGCCCAAGGTGATAGTAAAAGGAAATTACAGAAATTAGAGGGATTTGCAGGGATGTCCATAATACAGCTAATGGAGATTGCAAATACAGTATATATGAATAGGGAGACGGAGGAAGAACGTAAAATGAGGAAAAAGGAAGATATGCTAGCGGTAGCTATCTTAAGTGTAGAAAGACAGGGAAGTGAATAGAGGAGACGAGAATAGGCTGAGCAAGGGACTTTAAGTAGGAATTAATGTGCGTATTGTAGAAAGGAGGGACATTGGAAGAGTGAGTGTCCACAGAGAGAGTAGTATGAAGGTGATAGACAAGGAGAGAGAAGGGTATGAGGAGGTTATAGTGGTAGTTATAGAGTAAGAGGAAGTTTTAGAGGGAATGATGGGAATAGTAGAGGAAGTGTTCAAGGAGACAGATACTATCCACCCACGCAGAGACCTAGAGAAAGAGAGGATAGAGATTTTGTGGGTCTGGCTGACACTATCATGGAAGACTATTGATACCGACTGGGCTCCATCCCACTTGGTCGAGCGGAGCCTATGGTCGATGTAGCAATAGGGGGAAAGAGAAGTTCTTTCATGATCGACACAGGTGCTGAACATTCTGTGGTGACTAAGATGGTGGCTCCGCCTTCGGGGAAGACTATAACTGTGATAGGAGCTACTGGGAGAAGTGCAGCTAGACCGGTTCTTAAGAGTCGCACTTGTATTCTGGGAGGCCATGTGGTGAAGCATTAGTTTCTATATATGCCAGAGTGTCCGATTCAACTTTTAGGACGAGATCTATTATCGAAGCTTTAAGCTCAGATAACCTTTTACCTAATGGATTAACATCTCTGAAGTTTAAGGGATTACCAGGCATAATGGTGATATCGGTGCCAAGGGAAGAAGAATGACGCTTCTATTCCATAGTGACAAGTGTTAACCCTAAGAGTGATGAATCCTTATTTGACATTCCAGGAGTATGGGAAGAAAATAATCCTCCAGGACTTGCTCGTAATATCCCACCAATACATATTGAGTTAAAGCTCGGGGTGTATCCTGTTAGCCTTTGTATGTTGTTCTTTTATCTACCCCAACAGCTGTAAAGGTGGCGGAAGTGACTCCTTGGATTCATCATTCTAAGGTTAAACCAGCAGCAGACTCTTGGCAAACTACTCCAGATCCTGAGAATCCTTGCAGGACCCGGTTGAAGCGTGCAACTTAGTCGGAGTGACGAGGGGATATCGAGACATTCTAGTTAAAAGTCTACAAAGATCATCAAGTAGGTGTTTTGACGGCCATAATAAAGCCTGACCACCTGCCTACGTGTCATAGCCAGAGTATCTTGAAGGGATCTCTGTGAAGGAAAGTGAGGATCAGAAGAACAACATCCTTGCAGCCCTCACAATCGGGAAGCTGAGAGGCCATCGCACGGTCGAAGAAAAATGAGGATTTCAGGAATAATGTGTTTTATTGTGTCTTAGTATTTTTATGATTTTTCAGGAAGGTAGGAGTACAGACATACCGAATTGCTATAGTTGCATTAAGACTACTAAAACAGGTAACCAAATATCCCAAACTCTCATCTGGCACTCACAGTATGAATGTAAGGGATCTGTATCTAAATGTAGATATTTGGATATTGATTATAGTGTGTGCAAGCCAATATCAGGAGAGTCTAAATGTTTTGATCCCCATTTCCAACCCCGTACAATTTGGTTGGTAATTCGGAATAGTAACTCCCAGGGGACATTAATAAATAGGACTGTGATAAGCACCATACATTCCACGGGTATTCTACTATTTGATGCATGTAAGGCGATTTCGGGTAGTGGAAGACTTTGGAATGTATGTGGTAATCTTAAATGGGAACGAACTTATGGGTTTAATGATAAATACTTATGTCCCAGTATAAGATCTACTGATCCTGATTGCCCAAATAGAGACTAACTTCTGCCCCTATTTGTCATGTGTAGGTTGGGCAACCTGGGAAAAACAGTGGATCAAGATATGATTATCCAAAGGTTGCCTACCACACCATACTGTAAAACTATGTGTGTAACCCCGTTCACATGACCATTTCCAATCTGCAGTACTTTATTGACAGGTTTGGAGGTCTGTTTGGGTTTCAAATATATGGCACAGGAGTAGATTCAGGAACAATAATATATGTAGGTCTTGAAACTGAGACAGTGGCAACTCAAACTCATCAGGTTTCTCATTCCTTCTATGAGGAGATGAGTATTGAGGATAAAATTCCCCATAATGTTAACAACCTATTTATTGATTTGGCTGAGGGTATTGCAGGTAGTCTTAATGTAACTAATTGCTATGTGTGTGGAGGTACTAATATGGGAGACCAGTGGCCATGGGAGGCAAAGGAAATATGGTACCTGGCTCTGAGACATATGAACAACAGATACCTTTCCAGTCTGATCATCAAGTAAGTACTAGAAGTAAATTGGAATGGTGGTTAAAAACCTCCATTATAGGTCATGTTTGGATAGCCAGGAAAGGGACAATGTATAACACGTCTGTAGCTGAGCTAACTTGCTTGGGACAAAAAGCCTATAATGTTAATACTAAAATACTACTTGGTGGTCAGCTTCAAATGTCTCGGAACCTACTAATCCGTTTGCCAATTACACTCATTTAAAGGAGGTATGGTTTGACTTATCGGCTACATCTAGTTGGAAAGCCCCAGCAAATTTATACTGGATCTGTGGTAATAAAACTTATTCGGAGTTACCACAAGATTGGGAAGGGGCATGTGTATTAGGTATGCCAAAGCCATCCTTCTTCTTGTTGCCAATCGAAACAGGAGAGACCTTGGGAGTTAAGGTTTACGATGTAAATCATAAAAGGGAGAGAGCATCCTTGAATATAGGTAGCTGGGAAGATAATGAGTGGCCCCCTCAACGTATTATTAATTATTATGGACCTACTACTTGGGCAGAAGATGGCACTTATGGATATAGAACTCCGATTATATATGCTCAACCGCATTATTAGACTACAGGCGGTAGTTGAGATTATTACTAATGAGACAGCTCAAGTGCTTAATCTTCTAGCTAAGCAAAATACCAAGATGTGATCAGCCATATACCAGAATAGGCTAGCCCTTGATTACTTACTAGCAGTAGAAGGAGGTGTATGCGGAAAGTTTAATCTAAGTAACTGTTGTCTGCACATAGATGATGAAGGGCAGGCAGTGGCTGAACTTACAAGCCACATGGTTAAATTTGAGCATGTACCTACTCAGGTCTGGAATGGGTATAACCTAAGTAGTTGGTTTGGAAGTTGGTATGAGCAGCTTGGAGGAATTAAGACATTAGTAGGAAGAGTAGAATTTATTATATTTTTTTTTGTGCCTCCTCCTGCCCTGTCTAATTCCACTAGTGGTAAGGTCCCTACGTAGCATTATAGAGAGTACTATAGAGAGAAAGACAGCTGCCCATGTAATGGCTGTCTGGAAGATATGATCCCCTAGCCCGAAGAGAATATATTCAGGTTGAAGGAGTTTTTAAGATGCTTACAAGGTCTACTCTGGTTCAATGGCTACTTGAGAGATGTAGGTAAAACTGTGATTGGTGATGCATCTGGAATAATGTTATATCAGAGGCATCAAAAGGGGGGAATGTGATGGGATTCCAGCATGGTTAAAATTTAGTAGGCCAAAATCTCCATGTGGCATATGTGTATGTTGTGTCAGTTGGTTAGCTACATGTAGCTAGGATACTGTCATCAGTGTACTGAGCATGTGCAGGAATGCAGGAACTGAAATTGCACTTATTTCCTTTGTCTTGGATGAGCCATGTGGTTTGACTAGATGTACAAGTCTATATTCTGCTCATTGATTGGTTAAAGGTATATGTGGGTGTAGCTATTAATGGGAGGAGATATGCTAGTATAAGGAAAGTACACTATGTGTTGGTCTCTCAGAATGTTGGAACAGGAGTTCATCTGAGACCCGATCGGTAATGTGAATAAAGGCCTGTTACTTCCTGAAGACCTGTGTCCAATATTTCTGTGTTTGGCTTCTGCATGCTTACACTGCAACAATCTCTTGTCTGAAGCCTTTGCCAGCCCTCCCCTTCAAACCCTGCCCAGACTTTCTGTGGCTGTCCAATCACAGGCTTCCCAATGTAGCTCAATGAGAAGTCTTTGCAAGACAGGTGCTCTGGGTAATTGCTGCTTCTTGAGTTAGCTCCACTGAGCTAACCAAACCAGGAAGTAACAGAACCGTTTGTCTCAATTGATGGCTAGAGAGGTAAAACCAGGATAATTTACAAAAGTTCCAATTTCTATTGAAGTTTGCACTTTTTGTAAGATAAAAGAGGACACATTCTTCACACATAAAGCATTTCATCAAGCTGGAGTATTTTGTGGAGTTTCCCTTTAACTTGCTGTAAACTGAAGTTTACTGAATTACTCTGAATTGTCCAAATGCTAGCAATCAACCAGC
>OW240915.1:5600689-5714627 GCA_933207985.1 Pelobates cultripes
GACTCGGTCATTGTTCTTATATTAAACCACTCTGACTGATGATCACTGGATCCTAAACTTTCACCTACAGTAATATCTGATACCAAATCTCCATTTGTTAACACTAAATCTAGTATGGCCTCTTTACGAGTTGGCTCCTCAACAACTTGTTTTAGAGACAATCCCAGTAGGGAGTTGTCCTGGCACAAGTAGCTAATTTTGTGTGCTCCTGGGACAAGTAGCTAATTTTGTTTTACAATTTACATCAGGAAGATTAAAGTCACCCATGATGATAACTTCCCCCTTCATTGTCATTTTAGCTATTTCCTCAACTAGTAGATTATCTAACTCTTCAATTTGTCCTGGGGGCCTATAAATCACACCTACACGAGTTACTGTGTGATTACCAAATTCTAACGTAACCCAAACGGACTCTATGTTTGCCTCACTAACTTTTATTAGGCTAGATTTTATGCTATCCTTCACATACAAGGCCACCCCCCCCTTTCTTGCCTTCCCTATCTTTCCTATATAAAGAGTACCCTGGTATTGCTATGTCCCAGTCATTTTTCTCATTATACCATGTCTCAGTAACAGCGACTAAATCTACACTATCAGTTGCCATTATTGCCACAAGTTCATGGATCTTATTCCCTAAACTGCGAGCATTTGTAGACATGACTCTAAGCTTATCATTTTTTAACACACTTGCTACAGGCACCTTCTGTCCTTGTTTTGGGGGACAATTGGATTGATGTTTTATCACCCTTTTGCCCCCCCCCCTCCTAGTTTAAATACATCCTAGCAAAACCTCTGAACTGTTCACTGAGAACATTTGTTCCCTTTTGAGAAAGATGCAAACCATCTTTTTTGTACAGCTTATCTCCATTCCAAACAGAGCTACCATGAGAAATAAAGCCAAATCCTTGCTCCCGACACCATTCACCAAGCCACAAATTAAAGTCCCTAATACGCATCCGCCTGTCGTTCTGAGTGTTATGCACAGGCAGAACTTCAGAGAATGACAGTGTGGAAGCAACCTGCCGTATATCATTGGCAAAAACACTAAAAACTTCCTTAACCTCTGAAACCTCATTGCAAGCCAAGTCATTTGTCCCTAGATGGACAAGTACATCCAATTCCCCTTCCTGCTTTGCTTGCTTAACAATATTACAGATACGTCTCCTGTCTCTGTGAGCAGTAGCTCCGGGAAGACACCTCACAAGACCACCATTGTCCATCTCCACACCTCTTATAATGGAATCCCCCAACAACAACTGCTTTCTATTAGGCCTCACCATAGTCTCCAAGCCGGTCTCCACAACACCACTAGCCTCAGTGCCTCTCTCCACAACACCACTAGCCTCAGTGCCTCTCTCCACAACACCACTAGCCTCAGTGCCTCTCTCCACAATACCACTAGCCTCAGTGCCTCTCTCCACAACACCACTAGCCTTAGTGCCTCTCTCCACAACACCATTACACTCTGAAAGTGCAGACAATTAATTATGAAGAGCAACAGACTGTGCAAAATGCCTTTTATCCACAACTCTAAGTCTACCAGATCCTACAGTAATCCATCTGCCATTCCTAGTATGTCTCTGCGGCAGTGGCTTTGCAGCAGTTCCAGTCTGAATTTGTTCACCAGATAATTTACAAATCTCAGACTTCAAAAATACAATCTCCTGCCGCAAGATAGAGAACTGTCTACAGATTAGACAACAACCAAACCTCCAAAAAGTGGAATGTTAAACAAATGCATAGCAACTATTACACTGAGCTAAGTCTGCCATTCCAATGAGGAGAATAATTTAAATCAAACAAATCTTAATTTTTTATTTATCCTCCTGAATACCTCAGGTTACCTCCAGTTTATCTCCAGAATATCTCCAACTACACTAGGAATGTTTAACACCTGGGTAGGCCTCTGCTTATTTGCAAACAATAGCTAATTAAAACAGCAATCAATAGCAAGTAATCTAATCAAATGCCTTATAATTACCAACAGGAATTCAAACCTTGTGCAATCAGTAACCTTTTCCTACAGATGAATCTTATCTGTAACAGTAGAAAAGAAAGCTCTTAGCACAACTCTTAGACAGTTGAACTTCTGTAAAACTCTCCAGAATATCTCCAACTACACACGTAGAAACAGCACTTAGAAGTAGCAACCAAGCTATATTGACAATATACTGTACTGGAACACCATAACTACCGTAATCCCCACGAGCCGCCGCAGCTTGGTTGGGGTCTTGCTCCACCCACCCTAGACCCAAGACCAGGATCCAGCTTCCAGTGGGTAGACGTCTCCTAGTCCAGAGAACGTAGCAGGAACAGCTCTTATAAGAGCTAGTGATTATACTCAGGGGAGTATTGTCATGTAGCAATTCTCAGAGTGAATGTAGTTCTCCAATCCCCCAAACATGAGCCTAGACTTTATGAAGAGCAAAACGAATCTATTTAATGGCAGCCACAACTGGCCTTATATGCAAGTCCCCATGCAAGGGGCACTCCCACCTGACCCTTGTGGGGAACTGCAGCACCAAGTCACAGACCAATAACAACAATGATTAAATGAATGACACTCCAATATACAAACACACAATCCTTCCCCTCTGCCTGGGAGATAACTGGATCAGGAACTGTACTAATCTAATCCAATTATCTCCAAGCACAGAAAAAACATAAATTTTTACAAACACCCCAAAAGTACCTTAAAACACACAAAATCCTGACAAATGTTACATCCCCTGATAGCCCTGATCTGGGTGACCAACATATCCAAAAATAAGTTCAGGAATTTCCCGAAAGTCTTATTTTTGACCGACCTTGTACATGGTCCTGTGCCCAAAACAGTTCCAGGGAATCAGGATTAACAGTTGGTCTCTCTGTCTGGAGTGCAAGAGTCCATACCTCACATTAACAGAGCCTTTTCAAGTGCATTGGGCAAGGTATATTGCAGGGCCCATAGTCCTGAGACAAGAGGCTGGCCAGCAGGCCCCTCTAAGAACCTGTGATGAGGTTCAGTTCGTCACACTATGTCCTTACACAAACACACACACTGTATTCACTATACACACACTACATCCACTACACAAACACACACTCTGTATTCACTATACACACACACACTACATCCACTACACAAACACACACTCTGCACCTAATAAACACAAACACTACATACATTACATAAAATGTGATGTATTTTATGAAATTGTGTTTTATACCCCACCTCCTATAGACTGTAGGCTCGTGAGCAGGGTCCCCTTCAGCCTATCATTCCCGTACGTTTTCTTGTAATAGTCCTAATTATAGTTAAATACCCCCCTCTTATAATATTGTAAAGCGCTACGGAATCTGTTGGCGCTATATAAATGTCAATGATAATAAAACTACAATCTGCATCCACTATACACTCTGCATCTATGGAACGCACACTTCATCCACTTTACACATTCTACATCCACTATGCACACACCACATTCAGTACACACTCTTGTGGATAGACTCGGGGGCAGGCCCTGTGGACAGACTCAGGGTCGGGGCCCAGAACTTGAGCTGTGTCTGGGACCCCAACATTTCTGATGGCAGCCCTGGTCTTCAGTCCAGCTACTGTAAGCTCTGCTCCCCCACTTTCATTTGAGTCTGAGGTTCCCTGATTGAAATTAGTTCCTTTAAAATGAGTTGGGTAGTTATAGTTACATAGTTACGTATGCTCAAAAGAGACATGCGCTGATCCAAAAGAAGATAAAAACTTTTTGAAGTTCTTTCCAATTTTGAAACAAAGTAGTAAAAAATATTTTTTTTAACCCAGAATGGCAGCCAGACCTCCCTTCGAATCAAGAAGCTGTTACAAAACAGTTGAAAAGAGACAGTTCAGCCTTCCTCACATATGTTTTTGCTGTTGATCCAAAAGAAGGCAAAAAACCCAGTCTGAAGCGCTTCCAAATTTGCAACAAACTAGGAAAAAAATCCTTCTTGACCTCAAAATGTCAGTCAGATATCTTCTTGGATCAAGCAGCTATTACCCCACTAATTAGAAATGATATCCCTGTATGTTATGTTTTTTTGCAAGTATTTATCCACTTGCTGTTTAAACATCTGTATGGACTCTGATAAAACCACCTCTTCAGGCGGAGAATTCCATATCCTTATAATTCTTACTGTAAAAAAAACTTTTCTTTGCCTTAGATTAAATCTCCTTTCTTCCAGCCTAAACTCGTAATCTCGTGTTCTATGTATAACCCTGTTTATGAATATATTTCCAGATAATGGTTTGTACTGGCCCTGAATATATTTGTATAATGTTATCATATCACCTCTGAGGTGCTGTTTTTTCAAACTAAAGAGATTTAAATGTGTTAACCTTTCTTCGTAACAAAAATACTCCATTCCTTTTATCAATTTTGTAGCTTGTCTCTGCACTTTTTCTAGTGCCATGATATCCTTCTTTAGGACAGGTGGCAAAATTGTACAGCATAATCAAGGTGTGGTCTTACCAGTGATTTATAAAGAGGCAAAATTATATTTTCATCCCGAGAATTTATGCCCCTGTTTATACATGAAAAAAACCCTACTGGCTTTAGCATCTGCAGATTGACATTAGATATTGCTGCCTAATTTGTTGTCTATAACAATTCCCAAATCCTTCTCGTGTGTTGTTATCCATGATTTACTATCATTTAAGGTGTAAGTTGCTTGTGCATTCTTGACCCCAAAGTGCATAACTTTGCATTTCTCTACATTCAATTTCATCTGCCATTTTAGTGCCCAGTCCCCCAATCTATCTAAATCCATCCGCAGAAAAACAATATCCTGCTCACATTTTATTACTTTACAAAGTTTTGTGTCATCTGCAAATACTAAATCATGACTTTCAATGCCTATTGCAAGATCATTTATAAATATGTTAAATAGAAGCGGTCCCAAAACAGAATCCTGAGGGACACCACTTACCTCTTTTGTCCAGCTTGAAAATTTACCATTAATGACAACTCATTGTACTCTATCCTTAAGCCATTGTTCTACCCAAGAACAAGAATATTCATCTAGACCAATTTATTTTAGTTTGAAGACTAAAGTATTGTGAGGAACTGTATCAATGCCTTGGCAAAATCCAAGTAGATCACATCCACTGCAACACCCTGATCTATACTTCTACTTACGTCTTTGTAGAATGCAATTAGGTTAGTTTGACATGACCTATGTTTCATAAAACCAAAAAAAGTTCTTCCCAATAAATTCCTGAATATGATCCCTTAACCCCTTAAGGATGCATGACATGTTTGACATTTCATGCCCTTCAAATATTTTCCCAGCCACAGAAGTTAAGCAGGTCTATAATTTCCAGGAAAGGATTGTTGACCCTTTTTAAATATAGGAACGACATCTGCCTTCCCCCAATCCTCCAGTACAACACCTGAAACAAAAGAATCACGAAAGATATATGTCATACTAAGTGTATTTTTATATTTATATATACATATATTAATATAAAAATACTAAATTATTAAATTACACACGTATGTATATATATATATAATATAATTATATATATTGTGTGTATATATATATATATATTTATTATAAAATATGACTAATAAGTAAATAAAAATAAATAAAATGTAAAAATAATTTTTAATAATTTAACAAAATTATATATATATATATATATATGTAATTTTATTCTAACATTATTTTGATATTAATATATATAGATTTATATCAAAATACACTTAGAATGAAATTATATATATATTTATATATATATATATATATATATATATATATGTATGTATAAATAAATAAATAAAAATAATACGAAATATACATATGTCCATATACATAATTACATAAATAATTTCATAAATATACACGTAGACTTCAAATATATAAATATGTATATATATTTAAATTCTACGTGCATATATATGTAATATTTTTTCATAATTAAGTCATTTTATTGATAGCAATTTGAGGGACATGCCTGACAACCCAGGCCGAAAGTCCAGAGAATTTAATTTGCTAGCACTGTGTTTAACCCTGTAACTTTCTATGACACCCTAAAACCTGTACATGGGGGGTACTGTTTTACTTGGGAGACTTCACTGAACACAAATATTACTCTTTCAAAACAGTAAAACATATCATAGCGATGATATTGTCACTGAAAGTGAAGTTTTTTTGCATTTTTCACATACAAACGGCACTTTCACTGATGATATTATTGCTGTGATACGTTTTACTGTTCTGAAACACTAATATTTGTATTTAGCGAATTCTCCTGAGTATAACAGTACCCCACATGTAGAGGTTTTATAGTGTTTTTGAAAGCTACAGGGTCAAATATAAGGCTTGATTTTACTTTTTTTTTTTTATTTATTGAAATTTGTCAGATTGGTTATGTTGTCTTTGAGAGCGTATGGTAGCCCAGGAATGAGAATTACCCCCATGATGGCATACCATTTGCAAAAGAAGACAACCCAAGGTATTGCAAATGGTTTATGTTCAGCCTTTTTTAGTAGCCACTAACTTTGGCCAGTGTTTCTTGCATTTTTAACACGCAAACAAATATAAATATTAACTTTGGCCAGTGTTTGTGACTAAGTGGCTACTAAAAAAGACTGGACATACCTCATATTGAATAGTTGTCTACTTTAAAAAAAATATATACATGTGGGGTGTGATTCAGAGATTTATGACAGATAATACTGTTACAATGTCACTATTGATACATTAAAAAAAAAAATATATATTGAAACAGCAATTTCCTACTTGTACTTATAGCCATATAACTTGCAAAAAAAAGCATGTAAACACTGGGTGTTTTTAAACTCGGGACAACATTTTGAATCTATTTAGCAGTTTTTTTCATTAGCTTTTGTAGATAAGTAAAAGATTTTTCACGTCCAAAAACTTGTTTTTTTTCCCCAATTTTTCACCATATTTTATTATATTTTTTAAAGTAAATTATATGACATGATACAAATAATGGTATGTAAAGAAAGCCCTTCTGGTCCTGAAAAAAACAATATATAACTTGTATGGGAACAGTAAATGAGAGAGCGGAAAATTACAACTAAACACAAACACCACAAAAGTGTTAACCCTTTCAGGACCGGACTGTTTTTGCGATGTTTGTACGTTAACCCCTTCAGGACGGAGTCAATAGTGCACGTTATGATTAAAACAAAACATAAACAAAAACTGGAATTTGCGCTATATGTCTGTCCAGCCGTAATTCACCGCTGTCACATTAAGTGCACCCACACTTATTATATATAATTTTGTTCAGGAGAAACAGGGCTTTAATTTTTCATTAACTATTCATATATGGAACATAATTTATTATGAATAAAATTTAAAAAAATGTGAGAAAATAAGATTTTTTTTTATTCGTATTTCCGTCTGACATTTTAGCTGTTAATGTCATAATACCGTTAGGTTCTATTGCAAAAAAATGCAAAAAATATTTGTAATCAGCGATGTCTCACGGGTACAACAGTACCCCCCATTAACAGGTTTTATGGTGTTTTGGAAAGTTACAGGGTCAAATATAGAATGTTCCATTTTCAAATTGAAATTTGCCAGATGTTACCTTTGAGACGGTGTGGTAGCCCAGGAATGAGAATTACCCCCATAATGGCATACCATTTGAAAAAGTAGACAACCCAAGGTATTGAAAGTGGGGTATGTTTAGTCTTTTTTAGTAGCCACTTAGTCACAAACACAAAGTTAGCGTTCATATTTGTTTTTGTGTGAAAAAAGCAAAAACCTAATATTTGGCCAGTATTTGTGACTAAGTGGCTACTAAGAAAGACTGGACATACCCCACTTGCAATACCTTGGGTTGTCTACTTTTGCAAATGGTATGCCATCATGGGGGTAATTTTCATTCCTGGGCTACCATACGCCGTCAAAGGCAACATAACCAATCTGGCAAATTTCAATGTCAAAAAATGAAATGCAAGCCTTATATGTGACTCTAACTTTCCAAAACACCATAAAACCTGTACAAGGGGGGGTACTGTTATTCTCAGGAGACTTCACTAAACACAAATATTAGTGTTTTAAAACAGTAAAACATATTACAACAAAATTATAGTCCATAAAAGTGCCGTTCGTTTGTAAAAAATGCAAAAAACTTCACTTTTACTTATAATATCATCATTGTAATACAATTTATCATTTTGAAACACTAATATTTGAGTTCAGCGAAGTCTCCCGAGTAAAACAGTAGCCCCTATGTACAGGTTTTATGGTGTCTTGGAGAGTCAAAGGGTCAAATATAGTGCTTGCGAATTAAATTCTCTGCACTTTCTCACTGTGTTGTCAGGCATGTCAATCAAATTTTAATTAAGCAAATCACATAATTATGTTAAAAGATTACTAACATGTAGAATTTTAATATATATGCATTTATAGGTATTTAAATTCTACGTGTATACTAATGTAATCTTTTATGTAATTATATGTATATATCTATATATATATATATATATTTGCGGTTATTTGTATTTTATATATAGATAGATATATATAGAATGTCATTCTAAGTGTATTTTGTTACCAATATATATACATTAATAACAAAATACAGTTAGAATGAAATTACATATGAATATATAATTGATATTAAATTTTGTTTCAATATTTTATTTTATTTATTTATTATTGTAATTATACGTATATATAATAGATATACATATATTATATATATGAAAATACTTTGAATTAATTTTAAACATGTTAAATAATTTTTTTTTTACACCTCCTACCAGCAGGGGGACTGTCTGACATTTCCACAGCCAGCTATAGGGGACCATGTGATCGCTCTTTGAGAGCGATCACATGGCCCCGGGGGCCTCATTTGCCGGGGGAGGGCTGTCTGTGCTGTCAGAAGAGGATCGTGGCGGAGGTAAGTACGCCGGACCTCCAGGGGCTGCAAGCCGTTACAGCGTTGTATGACGCCGCAACGGCTTTAAAGCCCTTTTAATGCGGGACGACATATTACGCCGTAACTGCGTTAAGGGGTTAAGGACCAGAGGTATTTTAACACTTTTGTGGTGTTTGTGTTTAGCTGTAATTTTCCGCTCTCTCATTTACTGTTCCAATACAAATTATATATTTTTTTTTTTAGGACAAAAAGGGCTTTCTTTACATACTATTATTTTTATCATGTCATATAATTTAATTTAAAAAAAAATTATAAAATATGATGAAAAATAAAAAAAAAAGTTTTTTGACTTTTATTTAAAAAATCTTTTACTGATCTACAAAATCGAATGAAACAAACTGCTAAATAGATTCAAAATTTTGTCCTGAGTTTAAAAACACCCAATGTTTATATGGTTTTTTTTTGCTTTTATTTGCAAGTTATAGGGCTATAAGTACAAGTAGGAAATTGCTGTTCCAAAATGTACATTTTTCAAATGTATCAATAGTGACATTGTAACACTGTTATGTCATAAATCTCCAAAAAACACCCCACATGTATATATTTTTCTTAAACTAGATAACCCAGGGTATTCATCTAAGAATATTTTGATACTTTCTATGCAGCCATTTTACCACAAACCTTTGCCAAACTTTGCATAGGTAGTTTTATTTATTTTATTTTTTTTTCACATACATTGCAATTCAGGTATAGATTCACAGATTCTCTTAGGTGTCATGACCAAACAACACCCCAAAATGTGTTCAGCAATATCTCCCGAGTACATAGGTGTATCGGGTTGTTGGGTGGCTAAAAGGCCACATTTGGCAGGTGCGCATATCAGTTTCCCAGCTTGGAATTTTGACATGTGCATGCATGTCCTATTTGGGACATTTTTGAAGCCGGCCAATGTATTTTACCCCCATCAAATCATATATTTTTGAAAGGTAGACATCCTAGGATATTTCACATGGTCGTATTTTAACACTTTCCATGCACTAATTCTACCACCAGGCTTCGTCAAACATTGAGTTAGTCATTTTTTTTCTGTTTTTTTCACACACATTGTACTTTAGGCATGAATTAATAGATCCTGTTATTTGTCACTGCCAAACAACACTCCAATATGTGTTCAGCAACATCTCCCAAGTACAGGGATACCCCCCATGTATAGGTGTGTTGGGTTGTTTGGGGGCTAAAAGGCCACATTTTGCAGGTGCGCATATCAGTTTTCCAGCTTGGAATTTTGACATGTAGTCAACCTGCTTGCATGTCCTATTTGGGACATTTTTGAAGCGTGCCAATGTATTTTACCCCCATCAAACCATATATTTTTGAAAAGTAGACACCCTAGGGTATTTCACATGGTGGTATTTTAACACTTTCCATGCACTAATTCTACCACCAGGCTTTGTCAAACATTGAGTTAGTAATTTTTTTTCTGTTTTTTTTCACACACATTGTACTTTAGGCATGAATTAACAGATCCTGTTATGTATCACTGCCAAACAACACCCCAATATGTGTTCAGCAAGATCTGAGTACAGTGATACCACCCATGCATAGGCCTGTTGGGTTCTTTGGGGGCTAAAAGGCCACGTTTGGCAGGTGTGCTTATCAGTTTCCCAACTTGGAATTTTAACATGTAATCAACCTGCGCCCATGTCCCATTTGAGCCAATGTATTTTACCCCCATCAATCCATATATATTTTAAAAGTAGACAACCCAGGGTATTTTAAATGGTGGTATTTTAACACTTTTCATGCACTGAATTCTACCACCATCCTTTGTCAAACTTTTGGGTAGTAATCTTTTTTTGTTTCTTTGTCACACACATTGTACTTTAGGCATGAATTAACAGTTCCTGTTATGTGTCACTGCCAAACACTGCCCAATATGTTCAGCAACATCTCCCGAGTACATTGATACCCCCCCATGTATAGGGTTGCTGGGTTGTTTGGGGGCCAAAAGGCAACAATCAGAACTTGTACATGTCAGTTTTTCAACTTGATATATAGGTCTATCTTCAGTTTGACATATTTTTGCACCCCCCAGTTAATGTTACCATCATGACAGTATATATAGTATATATTTTTATAAAGTAGATATTAAAGGTTATAGAAGATGGGGTGTTTTGACTTCTTTCCCCCAACCTTTTTGCCCCCTAAAGAAAGTGTAGTGGTAATTTTTTAATTCTGGTTTTTATGCACACGTCATCTGGTTTTGGCCAGCTGGTTATGTGTTACTGACAGAAAACTTGTTAGACCAAATGTACATTTAGCAGCAATCTTTAAACTGACTCCTGCAAATAGAATCTAACTGGAGATTTGGGGGAAGGAAACTGACTAACAATAAATGGCTGCTTTCCAAAGAAACAAAAAATAAAATAAAAATTCAGGAACACTTCTTACAACTGTTCAGTGTGGTACAGCTTGAAACATGTTCCTACACACAGTCCTGGTTTCGGAGGGCAATCAGGACAGTGAAAAGGGGTGTCTGTCCTTTTCCCGTTTTTAAAGCAGACATGGCAACGTTTCTGGGGAGTTTTTTTTCTAGCAGTTGGCAGTAACTTAAAAATAAAATGTCTGGACTCAGCTTGCACCGTTGTTGGAAATTGTCCATCTCCATAAATTGTTAAAGAAATAATTTTCAACTGAAATTGGAGAAAGGTGGTTTTCCCTGGATTATTTATTTTAAAAAAAGCAAAAATGAGTTGTGGGTTGCTATTTGCATCAGATAGATAGCCACCTTTTTATACCATGCTGTGGTTTTTCGTAAAATAAGATATGGCTGCATCAGCTGATCAGCCAAATCAACACCCCCCATGTACTTATTATACGCCCTGATGCAAACTGGTTTGGACTCTACTCTGCCCTGGACAAAGACGTCTGACATGCGTTCGTCATGTATGGTGGTTAGCATGTTGACATCCTTCCTGTCCCTAAATTTGCTTTGCGAAGTGCTTTACATTCGCCTTTTTTTAATTTTGCCTCTATGAGAGATCGTGGAAAGTCTTTGGAATTTTTTCTGGCAGTGCCGCAGGCCAGTGTCTGTAAACCATAAAGTGTTTTAAACAGACGGAAATAACTGTAAAAATTATCCACATAAAGGTGGTAACCTTTATTAAACAAGGGGTTTAGTGGGTCCCATACAAGTTTCCCACTTGTCCCCAGGGAGTCAGGACAGCCAGGAGGGTCCAGTTGACCATCTTAACCCTCATATATACGACAGGCAAACGTGTATCCACTTTCGCTCTCGCACAGTTTGTACAGTTTTATGCCATAGCTAGAGCGCTTTGAGGGGATGTATTGTCTGAACCCTAATCTCCCTTTGTATTTCATTAGAGATTCATCTATGGATACATTTTGTTGGGGGGTATAAATCTGAAAATTTGTCCAGAAAATGGTCTAGCAGTGGGTGTATTTTATGAAGCCTATCGTATTGGGGGTGATCTCTAGGGTGACAGAGGGTATTGTCACTGAAATTTTAAAATCTCAGCAGTAACTTGTATCTGGCTCTAGGCATGGTTTGGGAGAATACTGGACTAGACATTATTGGGTTGGTGCTCCAGTATTAGCGAATCGATGGCTTCTTTATAATCCCCATGAGCAGTGTAAGAGCCCAGAATTTTTTAAGCTCTGGGACATCTGTGGGATGCCAGTCATGCTCCCTGACTGTATAGCTAACTGGATTGTTATCAATAAATTGGGTAGCATACAAGTTAGTCTGGGAAGCAATCTCCTCCCAGATGGTATTCCCTAAAAATAGTTCTACATACTGCATTGGGGAGAAGCCATCCACATTAACATTAATGCCTGCGTTGGCACTAAAAGGGGGGACGTTGGGCTCGGCTAACTGTGGCGGTACCCAATCTTCCTCCACATTCGGCGTAGCAGAGGAAGCACAGCTTCTTTCTTCAGCTGGCTCACACACAGATGACATGTCGTCTTGACTAGACGTGTCAGAAAACTGACCTGGGTCAAAATCTGATGCAGTGTCAGTGGCGTCAGAGTTATACATACGCTGCATGTTTTACACACGCCTAAAACAAATTACAAACACACAAAAAAAAATGTATACTTTTTTTTTACTAAAACAGACTAAACAGCAATCCCTAAACTAACTCCTGTCACAAAAATCTAATGGAGATTTGGGGGAAGGAAACTGACTGACTAAGACAAACCAAAACAGACCAAGACAGACCAAGACACAGATTTTTAAAACAAATCTAACTCTTTAAGGGCAAAATAAAATACAGTACAAATGCACTGCTGGAACAGATCTGGCAGGGAAGGGGTTAAAAAGGATTTTTTATTCACTTTACATACTGTATAGAGCTCTGGAACACTTCTGCTGCAACAAACTATCACAATCTCTGTCTCTCTCGCCTCACAAAACGCTACAGAGGAGAGAGGGGCAGAGATCACTGTCAAAGTGAGGGTTTCTAACACCCACTTTGACAGCAGCCAATTGTGAGCGATCGAGGATCGCTCACACGCTGCAATTGGCTGTTACTATCTGCCTGGGATGTCTGGCAGATAGTTACAGCGTTATACCGGCGGGGGCGATCTTTGATTGCTTCCTGCAGCCCGTTTTTCGCTATGACGGTTCAGGACCTTCAGCGATCCAAACGCACGTTTTACCGCTGACAGTCCTGAAACGTCAGCGGTCCTGAAGGGGTTAAAACTGCTCTGGTCCTTAACGTACATCACCGAAACATGCCGGTCCTTAAGGGGTTAAGGACTGAGGCAGTTGTACAAGTTGTGATCAAAACAAAGCGTAAACAAAACCTTGAATTTGCGCTAAATGTCTGTTCAGGCATAATTCACATCTTTCATATTATGTGCACCCACACTTATCATATATCATTTTTTTCAGGAGAAACAGGGCTTTCACTTCAAATATTTATATATTAAACATAATTTAATATGAATAAAATATAAACAAATTTGTGAAATTAAGAAATGTTATTTTTTTTTAGTTCTGCATGGCATATTTACTGTGAATTCCACAATACTGTTAGCTGTTAATGCAAATAAAGTACACATATTTCTATTCAGCTATGTCTCACAATTAAAACAGTACCCCCAATGTACAGGTTTTTTGGTGTTTTGGAAAGTTACAGGGTCAAATTTTAGCACATTACATTTTTTAGTTTATACACATTGAAATTTGCCAGACTGGTTATGTTGCCTTAACCCCTTAAGGACCAAACTTCTGGAATAAAAGGGAATCATGACATGTCACGCATGTCATGTGTCCTTAAGAGGTTAAAACCAAATGGTAGCCCAGGAATGAGAATTACCCCCATGATGACGTACCATTTGCAAAAGTAGACAACCCAAGGTATTACAAATGGCCAAAATTAGCATTCATATTTGTTGTTTGTGAAAAATGCAAAAAACTAAATTGAACCCTAATTAAAACTGGTATATAGTTTATTTTTATTATTTTTTATTTAATTTTTTTCAATTTATTGATGATTTTTATTATATATATATATTGCTCAAAAAAAAAAGGGAACACTTAAACAACACAATGTAACTCCAAGTCAATCACACTTCTGTGAAATCAAACTGTCCACTTAGCAAGCAACACTGAGTGACAATCAATTTCACATGCTGTTGTGCAAATGGGATAGATAACATGTGGAAATTATAGGCAATTAGCAAGACACCCACAATAAAGGAGTGGTTCTGCAGGTGGTGACCACAGATTACTTCTCAGTTCCTTTGCTTCTTGGTTGATGTTTTGGTCACTTTTGAATGCTAGCGGTGCTTTCACTCTAGTGGTAGCATGAGACAGAGTCTACAACCCACACAAGTGGCTCAGGTAATGCAGCTCATCCAGGATGGCACATCAATGCGAGCTGTGGCAAGAAGGTTTGCTGTGTCTGTCAGCGTAGTGGCAAGAGCATGGAGGCGCTACCAGGAGACAGGCCAGTACATTAGGAGACGTGGAGGAGGCCGTAGGAGGGCAACAACCCAGCAGCAGGACCGCTACCTCCAACTTTGTGCAAGGAGGAACAGGAGGAGCACTACCAGAGCCCTGCAAAATGACCTCCAGCAGGCCAAAAATGTGCATATGTCTGCTCAAACGGTCAGAAACAGACTCCATGAGGGTGGTATGAGGGCCCGACCATATGCTGGTGTGGTTGGCCCTGGGTTCCTCCTAATGCAAGACAATGCTAGACCTCATGTGGCTGGAGTGTGTCAGCAGTTCCTGCGAGACGAAGGCATTGATGCTATGGACTGGCCCGCCCGTTCCCCAGACCTGTATCCAATTGAGCACATCTGGGACATCATGTCTCGCTCCATCCACCAACGTCACGTTGCACCACAGACTGTCCAGGAGTTGGCAGATGCTTTAGTCCAGGTCTGGGAGGAGATCCCTCAGGAGACCATTCACCACCTCATCAGGAGCATGCACAGGCGTTGTAGGGAGGTCATACAGGCACGTGGAGGCCACACACACTAATGAGCCTCATTTTGTCTTGTTTTAACATCAAAGTTGGATCAGCCTGTAGTGTGTATTTCCACTTTAATTTTGAGTGTGAGTAATTTCAGTCCAGGTCTGGGAGGAGATCCCTCAGGAGACCATCCGCCACCTCATCAGGAGCATGCACAGGCGTTGTAGGGAGGTCATACAGGCACGTGGAGGCCACACACACTAATGAGCCTCATTTTGTCTTGTTTTAACATCAAAGTTGGATCAGCCTGTGGTGTGTATTTCCACTTTAATTTTGAGTGTGACTCCAAATCAAGACCTCCATGGGTTGAAAAATTTGATTTCTATTTTTCAATTTTTGTGTGATTTTGTTGTCAGCACATTCAACTCTGTAAAGAACAAAGTATTTCAGAAGAATATTTAATTCATTCAGATCTAGAATGTGTTATTTTTGTGTTCCCTTTATTTTTTTGAGCAGTGTGTGTATATATATATATTAAAATGCGCTTTTATTAATTATGTATATATGTGTATATAAAAGTACTCAGATCATGAATACTTTATAGGACCCCCATAATTTAAGCCACACCCAATTTTTAACTTATTTCTAATCCTGACGAAAAAAAAATGTATTATATATTTTTCCTTTTTTTTCTTCCTTCGCCTCCCCCTCCCCCTCTCTTTTCCTTCCTTCCCCTCCCCCGCTCTTTTTCCTTCCCTTCCCTTACTCTTCCCTTTTTAAAATAGAAACATAGAAACATAGAATGTGACGGCAGATAAGAACCATTCGGCCCATCTAGTCTGCCCAATTTCTAAATACTTTCATTAGTCTCTAGCCTTATCTTATAGTTAGGATAGCCTTATGCCTATCCCATGCATGCTTAAACTCCTTTACTGTGTTAACCTCTACCACTTCAGCTGGAAGGCTATTCCATGCATCCACTACCCTCTCAGTAAAGTAATACTTCCTGATATTAACCATTCGGCCCATCTAGTCTGCCCAATTTTCTAAATACTTTCATTAGTCCCTAGCCTTATCTTATAGTTAGGATAGCCTTATGCCTATCCCACGCATGCTTAAACTCCTTTACTGTGTTAACCTCTACCACTTCAGCTGGAAGGCTATTCCATGCATCCACTACCCTCTCAGTAAAGTAATACTTCCTGATATTATTTTTAAACCTTTGTCCCTCTAATTTAAGACTATGTCCTCTTGTTGTGGTAGTTTTTCTTCTTTTAAATATAGTCTCCTCCTTTACTGTGTTGATTCCCTTTATATATTTAAATGTTTCTATCATATCCCCCCTGTCTCATCCTTCCTCCAACCTATACATGTTAAGATCCTTTAACCTTTCCTGGTAAGTTTTATCCCGCGATCCATGAACCAGTTTAGTAGCCCTTCTCTGAACCCTCTCTAAGGTATCAATATCCTTCTGAAGATCCGGTCTCCAGTACTGTGTACAATACTCCAAGTGAGGTCTCAGCAGTGTTCTGTACGATGACAGGAGCACTTCCCTCTTTCTACTGCTAATACCTCTCCCTATACAACTAAGCATTCTGCTAGCATTTCCTGCTGCTCTATTACAATGTCTGCCTACCTTTAAGTCATCAGAAATAATCACCCCTAAATCCCTTTCCTCATATGTTGAGGTTAGGACTCTATCAAATATTCTGTACTCTGCCCTTGGTTTTTACGTCCAAGATGCATTATCTTGCACATATCCACATTAAATGTCAGTTGCCACAATTCTGACCATTTTTCTAGTTTACCTAAATCATTTGCCATTTGGCTTATCCCTCCTGGAACATCAACCCTGTTACATATCTTAGTATCATCAGCAAAAAGACATACCTTACCATCAAGACCTTCTGCAATATCACTAATAAAAATATTAAAGAGAATGGGTCCAAGTACAGATCCCTGAGGTACCCCACTGGTGACAAGTCCAAGCTTCAACTATATTCCATTAACTACAACCCTCTGTTGCCTGTCACTCAGCCACTGCCTTACCCATTCAACAATATTGGAATCCAAACTTAAAGATTGCAGTTTATTGATAAGCCTTCTATGTGCAATGTCTACTGCACCACCCTGAAAATCTAGGTAAGCAATGTCTTCTGCACCACCCTGATCTATAATTTTAGTTACCCAATCAAAAAAATCAAAAAGATTAGTTTGGCATGATCTCCCTGAAGTAAACCCATGTTGTCTCTGATCTTGAAATCCATGTGTTTCACCTGGCACCCCGACTGGGTACCTCCGTTGAAGGATGCTCCTAGCGCTTCCTGAGTACTCCAAGCACTGCAGCAGACACCACAACCACCGAACTGGAGAAGCATACGAATGCTCTCAAGCATATGAATGCTGTAAGCAACTGAACAGGAAAAGCATACAATCAGCTTACACTCCTGGCAATCAACATACAATCCAATTCCCCCAATAATGAGACGACAATTCGTTTTGAGGTCAAGCAGAACTGCCTGTACTGGCACATACAGCCTCTTTTATTCACAATCCACAAACATAGTACTGCCCACAGGGTTTTGAAATACAACCAATCAAACCATACAATACACACAGACACTCCCACACAAAATCCTCCCCTCTGCCTGTGATATGATTACTGAACACAATGGTTAATATAATTATCACAGGCAGAGAAATACAGTATTATAGAACATATCACAGGGACCCCAAAACATGCAATAACCTCATAAAAATATATCCTCCCCTCTGCCTGTGATCTAATTGTGGCACACAATGGGTTAACATAATTATCACAAGCAGGAAAAATACAGTATCATAAAACACATCACAGGGACCCCAAAACATACAATAACCCCATAAATGTATATCCTCGGAACCGGGGGATCTGGGTGAACCATATATCCAAAATTCACCCAGATCTGTTCAGTAGTTTGGAAGATACAGTTTAATGCAGATTCCGCAGAACATATACAGGCTACATGAAAAATAATTACTGTATAATGTGTCCCCTGTTATATAGTTTAAAACTACTGCACGATGTCTTTGTGCACCAAATATCGGTGAGATGGCACCGTGTAGAAAAGTCCAAACAGTGTCTGTGAGTTAAAATGGCCGCCATCCATTGTTCTCACCATGTGCCTCTGATACATGAAATGGTGGACACCCAGTAACTCCACAGTATGTCCCCAGATTGTTCTTAAAGGACCAGCAGCAGCACAACACAAATCCATTATGCCCAAATCATGTCTTTAAAGGGCAATACATCCCAGGGGCCATAGTCACATGGCAGGAGGCTGGCAAACAGTCTTCTCCAATGCCCAGTGGCGAGGTCAGTTTCCCCACACTAATCTACTCTCTCTATTTAGACTTATTCCCCCCCTTTTTCCTATTGCCCTTTAAATATTTTTAAATATCCTTGTGTAAGTGTTTTTATTTCTGTATCATTATATCTTATTATTTTTCTTTGTGTTTGTAGTGCAATTGTACAATTTCCTTCTTAATTTAATTCATGTGTTTTTGTTCTGTGGGTGATTATATTTCCGTTTGTGTGTTGTGTTATTTAATTATTTGTGTATTTTATCTGATCCTGACATATTTGTGATTTTTCTCCTTATTCCTTACTTGAGATATTAAATTATTTGTGCTCCTGTGCTTATGAATTGAGTGTCTCTTGTATTCTTTCTTTTCTCCTTTTTTCCTTCAGGTAGTTGGAGCCTCACTATTTGTTTGATGAGTGTTTGGGGCCACTTCCTATGTTGTTTAGAATTAGCCAGGTTTTTAGGTCCTCTGCTTGATCAATAGCTATCATTTTTCCTATGTGTAATATGATAATTTTTGTGGGGAACCTCCATCAATACTTGATGTTATTATTTCTCAATATTGTTGTACTGTCAGAGAAGGTTTTCCTCTTCTGTCTGGTTGGCCATGAAAGGTCCTGAAATATTTTCATGGTTTCATATTCTTCAGCGCATTTTTTGACTCTTATAGAACTCATTATTTGGGTCTTGAGTTTAAAAGAAGCGCAGCATATCAACACATCTCTTGGGAGCTGGTCTGGGACTCCTCTCTTTTTATTTACTCTATGGCATCTCTCTATAGTAGGTATTCTGAAGTCCCATTCCACATCTAGATGTTTGATAAAATCTTCTATAAATGACTCCAGGTTTTTTGCGGTTACTTTTTCCGGTATTCCTCTAAATCTTAAGTTGTTCTGTCTTGATCTATCTTCTGAGTCTATCAGTTTGTTCTCCATTTCTGTCATTTTTCTTTCCAATGCCAGGTATTCCTCTCTATGGCTTTTCCCCTATGTTTCATCGCATTTAGTTTTTCTTCTGTTTCTTGTATTTGTGCATTTAGAGTTAATAATTCTTTAATGATGTCCCTGGTGTTGGCTTGCATTTCTTCTCTGAATTTCTCAAATTGATTATCCAAGTGTTTAAGTAGGTGGTCATATTCCTTCCTTCCCTCTCTTGTCTCTTGGTTGTCCTCCTTCTGTCCCTTGTTAATATCCCTCTCTATTTGAATATTTTACAGTAGGGATTCTTCCATATTTTTCATATTTCCTTGCTGCTGTGGTGAAAAAAAGGAGAGACATTTTTCTGTTTTGTTTTCAGGTTTCTTTTCTTTTTTTAGTTGTTTACCATCGTGTGTCTTCTTTGTGGCCATTTTGTTTACTTTTTCCTAGAGATTGTTATCTCTTTGGTATGTTAGTATCTTTAATTTGTTGTATTGTCTTCCCTCACGTCTTCTTATTTCCACTTGGACTCAGTTGTATTTTGCCCTTGTTGTCCTTTTATTTATTTTCCTTCTCTTTTCTCCCCCTTTTCCTTTCTATCTCTCTTTCTCTCTATTTCTTCCCTTTTCTCCCCCTCTTTTTTCCCCTTTACTTTTTACTTATCAAGTATACCCTCCTTTCCACTATTGATATAATACTAGTTTAAGTGATAACCACGTGGACGTGCAGGAACAGGCCACAGAAAAAAGGCAAACATAAAAATAAATAATAAAAATGTGTGTATATATATATATATAATACACAAATAGAAAAAAAACAGAATGGAAGAGGTTATATGGGGTTTTACCCCTGCCTAAATAGCGCTGTCAGGTGAACAACTCAGCCCTGTGAAAATTTTTTTCAAAGACTTTAGATCCTTTCTCTCCAGGAAATTTCTATTTTACTGTCCCAACCTTCGAGTATTGCTAATTGTATGTTTCCCTGCTTGCTATCAGTGTACAGCAATGTTTCAACACTTAGCTTTTGACTGTTTTTTTCCCAGGCTGTTATGCTTGTTGTTTCCTCCTGTCATGGCTAGCTTTGTGGTATCAATCTGACCTGCAGGTAGCTCCCCCTCTCTTGACTCGGCATCAGGTCCTGTTCAGTCCTGTGTTAGGGTCCATGTCATGGCATGGAAATTCTCCGCTTCGCTGACTCCTGGTTGGCTCCCTCCGTCGTGCCCTCAGCCGCGTTCCATGAGGACATGTGCGGATATGCTATGTAATCGCTCCGCTCACCTATTTGCCTAAAAGGGGGCTCCCTCTAGATCGCAGACCCTCAGCACACCTTTCGCACAAGACAAGTGGGACTCATATTCGAGTAATACCTGACATTACTCGAGATGCAGTATGGCAGGGCATTTCTGCGATGCAATACCTATTTCTCAGGTTGATTCCAGAATTTTGGAACAACCTAGTGTTTGATGTAAATATAAATTATTTTCTTGTTGTTAGCGTCACAATAAACTCTGTAGAGAGCCCCAAGAACAGACATAAATTTTGAAATTAAGTTAGTTTCAATAAATGCCAGTGGGATCAACACACCCAGTAAAAGATCTACGATCTTAGAATTTCTAACAAAAAACTGGGTACAAATTTGTGCCCTACAAGAAACACACTGGACAAAATCCAACAAAAATACAATAAGTTCATCAAGATACCCCCACCATCCTAAGCGCTTCTATGGATAATAAAAAATAAAAGAGATGTTGCCCTTTTGTTTGAAAAAAATGTCTCCCTAGATATCAAACATGAAGTACTAGATCCAGAAGGCTTAGTATGTCAAATCAATAATAAGCTATTTACACTAGCCAACATATACGCACCGAATAAATCTACAATAACTTATATCACAAAAGTCCTCAAGAAGATAGAACAGATTAAACAAAGACTGGTACTATTAATGGGGGACTTAACTGTGTAATCGATCCCGTTAAAGATAGGAAAAGCCAGAAAGACAGAACAAGATTACAAGTGGAAATAGAATGCAAAACTTATTGAACAACTATAATTTGAGAGATATATGGAGAATATTTCACCCCTCAGACTTAGACTATACATGTTACTCTAGAACATGTAATTCTTATTCTAGAATTGACCTTATGCTGGGAAATGTGTCCATGCTCTTGATACCGGAGAAACTGACGGAAGCAAAGCACAGAGGGATGGACACAGGTTTCTTCAGGAAGGAGGAGATTCTTTATTGGATCACCGATCGGGACTCAGAGGGACTAATGTCACCAAAAATACAGCAAGTTCTGAGCCCTGAACAATAGTGCAGGCTCCCTATATAGGCACATAACTCCTCCCATTAATAGCTACACCCACATATACCTTTAACCAATCAATGAGCAGACTATAGACTTGTACATCTAGTCAAACCACATGGCTCATCCAAGACAAAGGAAATAAGTGCAATTTCAGTTCCTGCATTCCTGCACATGCTCAGTACACTGATGACAGTATCCTAGCTACATGTAGCTAACCAACTGACACAACATACACATATGCCACATGGAGATTTTGGCCTACTAAATTTTGACCATGCTGGAATCCCATCACATTCCCCCCTTTTGATGCCTCTGATATAACATTATTCCAGATGCATCACCAATCACAGTTTTACCTACATCTCTCAAGTAGCCATTGAACCAGAGTAGACCTTGTAAGCATCTTAAAAACTCCTTCAACATTCTTCATCCTGAATATATTCTCTTCGGGCTAGGGGATCATATCTTCCAGACAGCCATTACATGAGCCGCTGTCTTTCTCTCTATAGTACTCTCTATAATACTACGTAGGGACCTTACCACTAGTGGAATTAGACAGGGCAGGAGGAGGCACAAAAAAAAATATAATAAATTCTACTCCTCCTACTAATGTCTTAATTCCCCCAAGCTGCTCATACCAACTACCAAACCAACTACTTGGATTGTACCCTTTCCATACCTGAGTAGGCACATGCGCTAGTTTAACCATGTGGCTTGTAAGTTCAGCTATTGCTTGCCCTTCGTCATCTATTTGAAGACAGCAATTGCTCAGGTTAAACTTCCCACATACACCTCCCTCTACTGCCAAAAGATAATCCAAGGCTAATCTATTTTGGTAAACTGCTGTCCTCATCCTGGTATTATGCTTCGCTAGAAGATTGAGCGCTTGTGATGTCTCGTTAGTAATGATCTCAACCACCGCCTGTAACCTTATAATGCGGTTGAGCATATAAATAGGGGTTCTATAACCAAAGGTACCATCCTCTGCCCACGTGGCTGGCCCATAATAATCTATAATACGCTGGGGAGGCCATTCATTATCTTCCCAGGCACCTATCTCTATGGGTCCCCTTTTCTTCCTATGATTCACATCATACACTTTAACACCTAAAGTCTCACCTGTTTCAATAGGCAACAGGAAGAAAGATGGCTTTGGCATACCTAATACACATGCCCCTTCCCAATCTTGTGGTAACTCCGAATAGGCCTTCTTACCACAGATCCAGTACAAATTCGCTGGGGCTCTCCAGTTAGATGTGATGGATAGATCAAACCATACGTCCTTTAAATTGGCATATCTTGCAAACGGGTTAGATGGTTCTGAGACATTTGAAGCTGACCACCAAGTAGTATTTTTAGTATTAACATTATAGGCTTTTTGTCCCAAGCACGTTAGCTCACCTACAGACGTGTTATACATTGTCCCTTTCCTGGCTATACAAACATGACCTATAATGGAGGTTTTTAACCACCATTCCAATTTACTTCTAGTACTTACTTGATGATCAGACTGGAAAGGTATCTGTTGTTCATATGTCTCAGAGCCAGGGTACCATATTTCCTTTGCCTCCCATGGCCACTGGTCTCCCATATTAGTACCTCCACACACATAGCAATTAGTTACATTAAGACTACCTGCAATACCCTCAGCCAAATCAATAAATAGGTTGTTAACATTATGGGGAATTTTATCCTCAATACTCATCTCCTCATAGAAGGAATGAGAAACCTGATGAGTTTGAGTTGCCACTGTCTCAGTTTCAAGACCTACATATATTATTGTTCCTGAATCTACTCCTGTGCCATATATTTGAAACCCAAACAGACCTCCAAACCTGTCAATAAAGTACTGCAGATTGGAAATGGTCATGTGAACGGGGTTGCACACATAGTTTTACAGTATGGTGTGGTAGGCAACCTTTGGATAATCATATCTTGATCCACTGTTTTTCCAGGTTGCCCAACCTACACATGACCAATAGGGGCAGAAGTTAGTCTCTATTTGGGCAATCAGGATCAGTAGATCTTATACTGGGACATAAGTATTTATCATTAAACCCATAAGTTCGTTCCCATTTAAGATTACCACATACATTCCAAAGTCTTCCACTACCCGAAATCGCCTTACATGCATCAAATAATAGAATACCCGTGGAATGTATGGTGCTTATCACAGTCCTATTTAGTAATGTCCCCTGGGAGTTACTATTCCGAATTACCAACCAAATTGTACGGGGTTGGAAATGGGGATCAAAACATTTAGACTCTCCTGATATTGGCTTGCACACACTATAATCAATATCCAAATATCTACATTTAGATACAGATCCCTTACATTCATACTGTGAGTGCTAGATGAGAGTTTGGGATATTTGGTTACCTGTTTTAGTAGTCTTAATGCAACTATCGCAATTCGGTATGTCTGTACTCCTACCTTCCTGAAAAAATCATAAAAATACTAAGACACAATAAAACACATTATTCCTGAAATCCTCATTTTTCTTCGACCGTGCGATGGCCTCTCAGCTTCCCGATTGTGAGGGCTGCAAGGATGTTGTTCTTCTGATCCTCACTTTCCTTCACAGAGATCCCTTCAAGATACTCTGGCTATGACACGTAGGCAGGTGGTCAGGCTTTATTATGGCCGTCAAAACACCTACTTGATGATCTTTGTAGACTTTTAATTAGAATGTCTCGATATCCCCTCGTCACTCCGACTGAGTTGCACGCTTCAACCGGGTCCTGCAAGGATTCTCAGGATCTGGAGTAGTTTGCCAAGAGTCTGCTGCTGGTTTAACCTTAGAATGATGAATCCAAGGAGTCACTTCCGCCACCTTTACAGCTGTTGGGGTAGATAAAAGAACAACATACAAAGGCTAACAGAATACACCCCGAGCTTTAACTCAATATGTATTGGTGGGATATTACGAGCAAGTCCTGGAGGATTATTTTCTTCCCATACTCCTGGAATGTCAAGTAAGGATTCATCACTCTTAGGGTTAACACTTGTCACTATGGAATAGAAGCGCCATTCTTCTTCCCTTGGCACCGATATCACCATTATGCCTGGTAATCCCTTAAACTTCAGAGATGTTAATCCATTAGGTAAAAGGTTATCTGAGTTTAAAGCTTCGATAATAGATCTCGTCCTAAAAGTTGAATCGGACACTCTGGCATATATAGGAACTAATGCTTCACCACATGGCCTCCCAGAATACAAGTGCGACTCTTAAGAACCGGTCTAGCTGCACTTCTCCCAGTAGCTCCTATCACAGTTATAGTCTTCCCCGAAGGCGGAGCCACCATCTTAGTCACCACAGAATGTTCAGCACCTGTGTCGATCATGAAAGAACTTCTCTTTCCCCCTATTGCTACATCGACCATAGGCTCCGCTCGACCAAGTGGGATGGAGCCCAGTCGGTATCAATAGTCTTCCATGATAGTGTCAGCCAGACCCACAAAATCTCTATCCTCTCTTTCTCTAGGTCTCTGCGTGGGTGGATAGTATCTGTCTCCTTGAACACTTCCTCTACTATTCCCATCATTCCCTCTAAAACTTCCTCTTCCTCTATAACTACCACTATAACCTCCTCGTACCCTTCTCTCTCCTGTCTATCACCTTCATACTACTCTCTCTGTGGACACTCACTCTTCCAATGTCCCTCCTTTCTACAATACGCACATTAATTCCTACTTAAAGTCCCTTGCTCAGCCTATTCTCATCTCCTCTATTCACTTCCCTGTCTTTCTACACTTAAGATAGCTACCGCTAGCATATCTGCCTTTTTCCTCATTTTACGTTCTTGCTCCCACTTTACCTCTGTCTCCCTATTACTATCACCTTGGGTCTGGCTGACAAATGCTGAGTCTATCATTCGGAAGCTTTCAGGATTGAAAGGAGTGTACAATCTATTTGACTCAAGCAGTGTCTAATATGGGACTTCGGCAAGGCTGCCCAATAATAGGTTCCAGTCTAGGAGTAGTAAGATAAGTGTAAGGGGGTGAGCTAATTTTATTAGTCGGCATTTGGTGGATGAAAAAACGTTTTTGTTTAAAGTGTTAAACCAAAAACCTACCAGTAGGTGTCACCAGAAGGTAATTGTATCAAAATAATCTTTATGGGTCTAATAAGAAAACTCAACTTTTAATATATTTATACATAAAATAAAACCTTATAGCAATAAATATATTAAAATAGGGTAAGCAATCCTACATCTATCTGTTATAAACAATGTATTATCAATGTAACTCCCGAAGATGGCCAGTAGGTGGCCCTAGAGTGCCTCCCTAAAGTCAAATGAAACAAATAGACTTTAATTAATTATGTCCTATTTTATTATTACTTATTTTAATCAATGTCCACCCTGCTAGCTAGGCTTGATTAAATCTTTAGTTCTAAGGTAAATTAAACATTTCAGTTTGTAGTTTAGTAAAAAGGGGACATTTTGGACAAAGCTGGGGAGGGGCCCATCCAGTAACTAAAAAAACCAATATACCATCTGATACCATTGATCATTGATTAGGGGGAGGGGTAGTACAGAAATACAAGAGTTTGAAACACAGGAACAGATAGGTATGTGGGTAGGCGGGGACAGTAGAGCAGGGGAGTGCAAATACTGATTATACCAGCCAGAAATGGGCGTGGCTAATCTGGCTCTGGAGGATGTTTGGGGGGTTGGTAATCAGATGCCAGGGGGGGAGGGGATGTCCAAAGCAGTTGTAATTAAGTCCTTAGTTCTGACCACCATATGGCTACATTGTTTCCCATATGACACAGTTTAATTCACCAAGGCAATTTTTAAACAATCAGTTTCCAACAGTCAATATATAGAAACTGATCATAGAATTCCAGCCTACTAGTTACAGCCACATGTACACCCTGCACTAAATTTAAGTGAAGACTGCTACATGGAGGCCATGCGGCCACCAGGACAAGCTACTCTCTACTTTTTTTTTTTTTTTTAAACATACAAGACAAAAGACTAACAGCCAAGTGAATCAGATTATTTCAACAGAACGTCTGATTCAAAAAGCTGTACAAATATACACACAGTTTCAACAGTCACACCAATCTCCTTATCACCAGCAACACATTGCGCAGTCACTAGGCCCAAACACACACACACAGGATCCTCACATGCTCAACAATATCACGACGTCGCACACACAAAATTAAATCAAAAACCCACCAAAGACTATACACTTATCAATGTAACTATTATTCAAACCATACAACTATCCACGCTATTAATCCATATAAACTAACCGATCACATAACATTTCAACAAATTCATCTCTACAATTATCTGTACTATAAATCAACTTTTGACTAACCAACTATATCACATTCTAGTAACCTCATCTTTACAGTCAGTGGTTATGGTACAGTTAGTAAGTGGTTATAATACAGTTTTAAAGTCACAGATCAGTTAGTAACAGTTATGGTATTATACATATAACATAAAACAGCAATTGTTAGTAATTTTTACACAATGTCAGTGGTTATGGTACATGTCAGTAGTTATGGTACCGTGCGCTATTTTACAGTTATACACACAATTTACACTCCCACTAGACAGCAGAGCTCTAACTTTCTAGTAGGACATACAAGTTAACCAATTCACCAACTACAATATATTTAACAACATTTACAATAATCCCAACTAAACTATTGGCCAGTACCTTGAATAGACTACCTAAAACTATATACACCCGTTTTGGTTAGCCACACTGCCCAAGCACCACATATAGCGAACTAGAGGGCTTTACAAAATTGCCCTTCTAGTCTATTTACTCTATCAAAAGTCTAGTGGGTTCCAAATTTACACGCCTTCCCACTTAGCCAAGATAGGTTGAGAGCTAGCGAACCGAATTTACACAGGCGCCGCTTAGTCTCCCGGTCCCTCCGACCTAGCGAACGTAATATACACCCTAGAACGCTAGTCTAGACAAGACACCGGTGTCCGGCTAGGGCTATTTACACAGGACCCCGCCTGACTAACCAGATCAAACGGTCTTACTAAAGAGCGTTCGATCGAGCGGTGCGCCTTCGCTCCTTCCCTCCGACAGAGGGGGCAGATTCCATACACAGATTTAAACCCCTTTTGGGCCTACCGCACAATCGGTATACCCCTAGTGGGTCTGCCGTCTAAAACAGCAGTTGTCTTACCTCCTCGTTCCTGAACCTGAGTTCACACTCATCGACGGGGACACCCCAGCACTTCTTACGTAGAGGCCGATGATCTCCTGGACAACAGACCAGTGGCGCCGAGACGAAGGGAGGTCCACGCAGAAGTTCAGGGGTGCAGCCGTAGAGAACGTGGGCAAAGATAGACCGTCTCACGCCTCTGCCTCTCAGCTACCGTTGAACGATGAGCTTCCCGGCCAATGCACCAAATGATACCGGAGAAACTGACGGAAGCAAAGCACAGAGGGATGGACACAGGTTTCTTCAGGAAGGAGGAGATTCTTTATTGGATCACCGATCGGGACTCAGAGGGACTAATGTCACCAAAAATACAGCAAGTTCTGAGCCCTGAACAATAGTGCAGGCTCCCTATATAGGCACATAACTCCTCCCATTAATAGCTACACCCACATATACCTTTAACCAATCAATGAGCAGACTATAGACTTGTACATCTAGTCAAACCACATGGCTCATCCAAGACAAAGGAAATAAGTGCAATTTCAGTTCCTGCATTCCTGCACATGCTCAGTACACTGATGACAGTATCCTAGCTACATGTAGCTAACCAACTGACACAACATACACATATGCCACATGGAGATTTTGGCCTACTAAATTTTAACCATGCTGGAATCCCATCACAATATGGGTGGGGCATTGTGATGTGACATGTGGGGGCAGCAAATTTTTATTTTGTCTAGGGCGGCAAAAATCCTTGCACCGGCTCTGATCCTGGGCAGGTGCACCAGTCTACTTGACTGGTTTTGCCCCCAGGCCTAAGGCTGCCAGCCCTCCCCTGGCCGCTGGGGAGGTCTTTTGGCGGCCGCTGGCGGACTTGTCCTGGCGGCCGCTGAGGGAGCTGCGCGAGCTGCGCTGGCTCTGCTCCCCAGCACGCAGCTGAATGAGACCGGCGCCGGAATATGACGTCATATTCCGGCGCCAGTCTCATTCAGCAGCGCGGGAGGGCACTAACACAGGAAGCACCTCTAGTGACCGTCTGAGTGACTGTCACTAGCAGTGTCACTTTGAAGCAATGTAAACACTGCCTTTTGTCTGAAAAGTCAGTGTTTACGTTGAAAAGCCTGTAGGGACATGCTATAGACACCAGTACCACCACATTAAGCTGTGTGTGTGCGTCTGCTAGTGAGTGAGCTTGCTTGCATGCGTGTGCCTGCTAGTGAGTGAGCTTGTGTTTTTATGTCAATGAGCTGATGTATATCAGTAAGATTGTTTGTCTATGAGGCTGTGTATCAATGAGCTTGTGTGTGTCACTGAAATGTCAGTGAAATTGCCTGTGTCTGCATGTGCATATGCTTACTGTATAATTAAACGTTTTACCCTGAAAGGACCAATATTTTATATTAGAAAAAGCATATATATATATATATATATATATATATATATATATATATTACTCAATCATCTGTCCTGGCAAGACATAGCCTTACATATTACACGCGACAATATATGGCGCAGTGACTTATGGGGCTGGCACAAATTTTTTTTCCAGGGCTGCTTTGTATCCCCAGTCCGGCCCCTGCACACACACACACACAGACATACTGGCACACAGACAGATATACTGACACATGCATACACATGCACTAACAGACATACTGACGCACTGACAGACATACTGACACACACAGATATACACACACACATATATACTGACAGACAGACAGACATACTGACACACACACACAGACATACTGACACACACACACAGACATACTGACACACACACAGACAGGCATACTGACATGCACAGACAGGCATACTGACATGCACAGACAGACTGACACACACACACAGACATACTGAAACACACACACACAGATATACTGACACACAGACAGACATACATACATACATACTGACAAAAACACACACAGACATACTGACACACAGACAGACATACTGACACACAAACACACACACTAACACACATACACTAACACACACTAACACACAAACGCACACTAACACACATACACTAACACACAAACACACACACTAACACACAAACACACACTAACACACAAACACATAAACACACATTTTTTTTTTAAATGTAATCCCCCCAGCCTCCTTACCTTTTGGAGTGCTGGGGGGATTCCCTGGGGTCCAGTGGTGCTGCTGACCCCAGCTGGTGGGTGGCCGGTCGGGCAGGAAGGCGGGCGCGCGAGGGGGCACTCAGTGCTTCCTCTTCAGCTCCCTTGCGCGTATCAGTGCGGTGCGCGAGGGAGCTGAAGAGGAAGCACTGAGTGCCCCCTCGCGCACCCGCCTTCCTGCCCGACCGGCCACCCGCCCGCCGGGGTCAGCAGGGCCAGCCTCGGGGGGCCCTGGGGTGGCCGCCTCCTGGGCCCCCCAGGGGAAGACGCTGGCCCTGTGGGTGCATACCAGGGTCGCAGCCGCGACCCTGGTATGTACGCCACTGCCCTAAGTGCATGGGCCACCCGGTGGGACGGGGGGAAAAAATAAATTGATGAGGGCAGCGGGGCCCACGGGGCAGGTGCCTCGGGCCCCCCAAGAGAAACTGGGCCCGGGGCAGCTGCCCCGTTTGCCCCGCGTTAAAGACGGCCCTGCCTGGTAAGTGTCACAGTATGGGGGGTTACTCAACACAGAACCTGTAACCAAAACCCAAGGAAGTGTATTACCGGTATTTGGGGTGACCAGGATTAAGAGCAATACTCAGGGTATAGCTGAGATCAAGGACAGGAATAGATAGGACAGAAAGGAGAGACAAAGCCAAGTCAGAGGATGGTCAAGACAAACTGGGTCAGAATACAGTAAATCACAATAACTAACACCTGGACCTATTATGTCCAGTCCATGAAGAGATATTGCTCTGTTGTTCTTTGCAACTGTTATCCAATTGACAAGATCCTAACAAATGTCAACCATCGGTGTTAGTCTATGTGAATATATATTTACTGTATCTTCTTATCTCCTCTGCCCACTTTGTTACATTTTACCAAACATTTATTTAAGTCAGTCTCTATTTGACAATAAGACAGTATTAGTTAAACTTTCTGTGTGTTGGCCTCAGGCATTGCGGCCTACTACTGATATTGCACCACCTGCTCCCCTCCAAAAAGATCATCTCACTGTCATCTGCCAGGGTCTGCCTGGGATTTGAGGCCCTGACCTCGGATTTGGCCTTCACGTGTGCCTGTCCGGTGGGTCCATCTCCTGCTTGTTAAACAACAGCCAATACAAACATCAATGACTATAGATCTATGGATTCCTCTCTGTCTAAAGGAATGAATGCCTACACCAAATGATTTTATTTTAGTTAAAAGTATTCTCATAGCATGCTTGCTCCCCTTCATTTCACAAGTCAGTCTCATTCCTGGAATTGGAGAACGTTTCTCTGAACATCCTTTACTTTCCTAATATTCTTCCAACCCGCAATCAGGTGGGAATCATGCCAGTATTGTGAGAGGAGATGGAATTCTAATTATCTCCAGTAACTAATGGGGGATTCCATTTTACAACATTAATACTATTGCTATATGATCATATAAATAAATTCTGAATATGGATGAGTGAGGTTCATTAATGATTCATTATTGTAGTTTTACCAAATTTCACGTTTGTTGAGAATTATTGAATTTGAAAACCTGTCACATTCTTTTATATTTTTTTATTTCCCCAAAAAACTGTTATTTCTATTCTAGGTAAAAGTAGAAACAAGAAACTTCTTTATAAAAATGACTGTAATTTTATGGAACTTTTTTATTTGCAGGGACGAGGGTTCAAGCATGCTTTTATAGAAAAATAAAGTACATTGGGCTTTTGCCTTATTTCCTATCTGTATAGTCAGAGGCATGGGAAGAGTCAGATGAGTCCAGTGGCCACGCATTGCTTTGATTTTCTGAATTGCTTGAGGGAGGAAGGGGATACTTCATTAAGATCCCCACTGCAGAGGCTGCACAACCTGGAGATTTGCAGCAAACATGAATTCTAAAGGTGAACCTTTTTTTTATCTTTTCATTTTTTCTGTTATTTATTTATTTATTTTTAAACATATAAAACCATTATGTTTATAATGCACTGGGCCTGCAGTGTCCCTTTGGAAGTAGTTTAGTCTTTATCTCTTGCACAGTAACTGCGCACATTGTTACATGACAAGGGACCATTGTCCGTTCAGTTCAACCTTCGCAAACGTTACATTATTTTCTACATTGAAACGCCTGACATATAACTGTCCATTTAGTCATTTTTAGAAATCCATGCCTACAGTATTAACACAAATAACTTCAGATTTTATTTTATCAGCGTTTTGTGCCATCTGCCTAAAATCTAGCATCGTGCTCAGCCCCTTCACTCCGATCATTAATAAAGCGTTAACAAGAAGGGACCCTGTATATCAATACAATAACTGAATAGGTCAGAATGTAGGCTAAAGCAGCCACCCACTCAGCTAGAGCTACAGTTTGACTATTTTAGCCTTAATTTTGTGTCTTTCAATTCACTGTTTAGTACATAAACCACCACGTTTAATCTCTAGCTAGGAATTGTGGGAAAATATCTGATTTGGAGAATGCAATCAATTTGGCAATTTCAATGTGCAATTCTGTTGTCAATGCTCCCCATTCCCTGCTTGGAGAATAGATTCCAGAGAGGGAAGTGTGTCCTGATTATATGCTGAACCCAGCTCCCCTGTCATTCTGTCACATGGCGGCTGAAAGATGAGACTGTCTCACCTGTGCAGTCATGCTGGGACCGGCTGTGAGAACTATTCCACGTTACCTGCTCAGTCTTGATACATATCATTGCCTACAGACAGACGCTGTCCCCCCATTACCGTGTACTGAGAGACTTTCTCATTTATGACTTGCCAGCATGTTTAAACCCTGCATTATTACAGCACAGAAAATCAATGTGAAATGTTTAGAGATGGGGTGATGAGAGCCGTGCCTGCTTTCTATCTGGCCCGGACTAGGGGGAGGCCTGGGATAATGTGAGGTGCACACCACAGTCTGGTCAGATTCCAATATAAAAGGACAGTAACCTTCGGCTGGGAGATTCACACTAAAACTGGGAAAATGAAATGTAAATTACATCGAACTGTAGAAGACGTCTAGAACTGGGACAGGAGAAGGATGGCGCATGTCCAACACTAGCCACGGTTATTCACTAAATCCAGATTATCAAGAATGAAATCCAAGCTGGTGGAATCCCCTAAACCAGACAGGATGAATTAGACTCTGAGGTTTCTTCACTAAACACCAAATTGCAGCAAATTAAAAACTGGATGGTACAATTTATACTCAAATAGCTGATTTGGAAAAAAAATTCTAGCTCGACTACATTCGGCCTTGCTGTTTTGCTCAGCATTTAGTTTAATAGAATATGCTGGTTAGTGAACACCCCTCAGACAGGATCTGTTTTCACAGTTTCTACGGGTGAGATCAATCTGAGCTGCAATCTTGCACTGGTTGCTCCGTTTCCGGAAGTCACAGGATATCGTGCAAGATACAATCAAGACCAAAATCTGCTTCTTACTGAATGAAACCTTCAGTTTCTTTGTGAACTGAGCTCACATATAGTTTGATGGTTTAAAATAACGGTGAATGTCAGGACTCTGAGTTAATTCGCATTTAGAAAAGTCTATGGGAAACTATTATCATAAAGTAATTAGATCAACAAAATAAAGTAGAAACGACAGACTAAGATTTTAAACAAATTCACAACTGACTGACAGCTGTCACTATCACTCAACTCTGTGGCACTGGTTTTATCCACTTCAGAAGGAAGAAATAATGAATTTAATCTGCCAGAGATCAAACCAAAATTCTACGATTTCAATAAGAGCCAGAACTAGCACATTAACCAAATGAGCTATCACACAATCTCAAAAGGCACATGGACAATGGGGGATATTTAGCAAAGTGTTCCAGAAAATACATTTAGATCACTTTGATTGCATTTGTTAAAGTGAGCCAAAAAAGTGGTGGTTTTCTTCATAGTAAATTCAGCAGAACTTTCCACTTTTTGCAGATGGACAAATTTGTAGTGGCAGAAAGATTTCTAATTTTTTTCAGTCTGAAAACTTTGTAAAAAAAATTGTCAGCTGAGGAAAACCCCCCCCCAAAAATAACACATACTCAAAAAGGAACAGAGGAAAAATCAAATCCAACAAATTGAATCAATCGCACCCAAAATTAGATGAAAAAGTATGAGTGACACTTTAACAAATCTTCTCTGGCCCCCATGTCCCCTCCAGATGTGGGGGTAACCGTGGAGCTTTTCGTGCTTTCCATTCGGTCTTGGTGGTCCTGCTAAACCATGACACGGTAGCAAGCAATGTGAGTGACCTAAAAGTTGTGTGGGATTGGCATGTTAATACATCACACGCATGTTACATGAAGGAAAAACCTTTGCTTGTTCAGCAGCTGCCATCACGATGACGCACGGCTATAATGTCCCCAAGTTCAGCTCACACAGAGCGATCTCAGTGACCTTGGCTAAATGTTGGCTGTAGACTTGCCCTTTCTGGCAGCAGCGAGCAGTGAGGGAGTGTCCGACTTGCTCACACAATCTCTGCATTTTCTGAATTTGACCTTCAGAGATGGTGACGTCCAGATGCTAATTCTAGCAATGAATATGGGTTTAATCATCTTGGAATAAGCCAGCAATCCCCAGCAGTACATCCAGTCTAATATTTATTATACATAGACAGTGTAAATCAGTGAATAATATGGTTAGCAATGTAATCTCCCCAAACACAGTAGGAAGGACTAATGAAGGCACCGGACACGGTCCGCCAAAAATACTGTATTCCGGTTTTATTAACCCTTGTAAATGCTGGTAGCTTTAAGGGATCTACATAGAAAACAAAGTCTACACGAGGTACGAACCTTTACTAGGACAGTATATACTAAAGATGAATTGTAGATTATGCTAGCTTTAGTCTTAATTTTATTAATGACAGGAGGCGAATATTTGCTTACGTCTCTCTTTACTAGAACTCCACAGCAGCAAAACACCAGAGAGTAAACAACCAATCAGAAAACAGTAAGGAGACCATATAACTCCCTTCTCAACATTCCATTTCCTCTTTCAAGCTGCGACAACAAAACACAGTCAGAAAAAAAGAAAACATAACATAACAATAACCGTCCATCTCCGACAGAAACAACGACTCTCATAGGAATCTTCAACCGAGTCGAAAACTTGGTCGTGATCTCATTACGGGACATTTACACTGAAACGAAATAAACAAAATCGAAAATTGTGATTAGCCAATGAAAGGTACGTAGAAAAGCATGCAGCCACCCAGTGCAAAATTCATAGTGAACACCACCAAGTGTACAGATCCCGGCCCAGGCAGAAATGAAAAACATATCGTAGGAAATAACCACAACGAACATTGACCAGAGACATATCTCTTAATTAGTATTCAACATACCAGATAATAAATACCAACAAGGGTCGGGAACAAAAGGGTGGGAAATATTCGCCTCCGGTCATTAATAAAATTAAGATTAGAGGGACACTAAAGCTAGCATAATCTACAATTTTATAACATGACAGGAGGCTTCATATTTGCTGTTTCAACGCTCAGCCATTAAGGCAAAAGCTGCATGTTCCGTTGGTCTGAAATAAAACTGTCGAAATGTGTCTTCTCGAGACCAGTCTGCTGAAAGTAGAATATCGGCCAGGGAAGCAGGGCTCCCGATGCCGCCGCGCCCCGAATGAGCACCAAAAGAGGAGTCCACGCCGGCCAACGACAAAAGCCATCTGATCCAATGAGCCAAAGTAATGGTAGAAACCGGTTTAGGCGGCCGTACATAAGATATCAACAGCTGTCTCGATTGGGAACTTTGAAGCGGGGTAGTAACTGCCACATAGCGAGACAGAGCAGAAACCACACAGAGCTTAGGAGCTTCTCGAAAAAAAGGGTAGAAAATGGCAGTGGAGTCAGACTTGGTACGTCTCAACACCGAAAAAGTCACCCCATCTGGGGAAAAGGTGAATGCGTTAATATCAAAAGCCCAGACGGGGGTGATGGTTGCCTCGAGAATCCAACAGGAGCAGATGCGGAGACGGGAGAAGGAGCGGGTCCTGATATGACAGCTCTAGCAATTCTGGGAACCAAGCCTGGCCTTGCCAAAGAGGTGTCAGTAATACCAACGATATCTGTTGACGTCGTACTTGGAGAAGGATCCTGGAGATCATAGTGAATGGTGGAAATGCATAGGCTCCCTGCGCTGGCCAGTCCTGAAGGAAAGCATCCACTGCTGCGCACATCGTATCCGGGAGCCAGCTGAAGTAATTTGAGATCTGGAAGTTCGTCCTGGAAGCGAACAGATCCACCGTGAATGGGCCCCTCCGTCGCGCCACTTCGCGGAAGAATGGTCGATGTAGAAGCCAATCGCTGGCATCCCTCCAGTGTCTGGAAAACCAGTCTGCCATCAGGTTCGACACACCTGGAAGATATTCTGTCTGGAGAGTGATATTGTGCTGAAGGCAGAAGTTGTAAATCTCCTTCGTCACCTCCGTCAGTGCCCGTGAGCGTGCTCCTCCCAGGCGGTTGATATACTGCACCGATGATACGTTGTCCATTCTCAGCAGGATGCAGCAATCCGACAGATGACCCGCAAGGCTCCGTATAGCGAATGAGCCCGCAATCATTTCCAGGCAGTTGATGTGATACCCTGTTTCCGTGCTCGACCAGGAGGCGATCGCGCAGGTCGCTCCCCAGCCCCATAGGCTCACATCCGATTCCAGAACAAAGTCCGGGGTCGGACCGAAAATCGCCTTGCCGTTCCAGGCTGATATATGTAACAGCCACCTACGAAGTTCGGTCTTGACATCCTGCGTGATGGGAATCAGCTGGTCGTATGAGTGCTTCCTGCACAGGAAGCGTGCCTTCAGGCATTGCATGGCCCTGTTGTGAAGGGGACCTGGGTAGATGGCTTGGATCGATGCGGACAAGAGGCCTACCACTCGTGCCAGCATCCTGAGTGGGATCATCTCTTGATGCAGGATCCGTTGGATCTCTTTTCGAATGGCCGTGATCTTTGCCTGAGGGAGGCGTAGGATGCACTGAGTTGCATCTATTTCGAACCCCAAAAATTTAACTAACTGCGTCGGTGTGAGGGCCGAGTTCTCTCGGTTGACTACAAACCCCAGGGATTCAAACAAGGAGACCGTGTAGAGCGTCTGAGATTTCAGCCTGGAGGTGTCCTCGCAGAAGAGAAGCAAATCGTCCAGGTATATCAGGCACCGAATGCCCCTGGAGCGCAGGCATGCTGTTATTGGTTTCAACAGTTTGGTGAAACACCAAGGTGTCGAGCTGAGGCCGAAGGGTAGGCAGGTGAATTGGCATGGCCTCCCTTTCCAAATGAAACGCAGGAATCGTCGACATCCGGATTCCACCGGCACGGATAGAAATGCGTCCTTCAGGTCTAGACGAGTGAAACAATCTCCTGGGCGCAGTAAGTCTCTTAGAAGATGGATGCCCTCCATCTTGAAGTGCTGATAGGAAATGAAGGCATTCAGGTTTCTCAGATTTATGACCGGGCGGAAATCTCCCGTCTTTTTCCTGACTAGGAAAATCGAGCTGAAGAAACCTCCGTCGTCCGGCGCCCACTGAACTGCCCCTTTGTCTGTATTTCGCCTGTATTTCGGCATCTATCAGGACTTGCAGTACTCTTGACGACACCGGAGCCGAGGGGGGTACCTCCTGGATTGGGGTGAATGGAAGTCTATATTGTAACCTCGGACTGTTAGGAATATCCAAGCGTCCGAAGAAATGTCCCGCCACCTGTCGAGACAATAACGTAACCTGCCGGCATGCAAAGGACTGGGAAAAACATGTGGTGTAATTTGTCTCACCTGTGGGCATTCTGCCCCTACCGCGTGTCCGGTTCCCTCTGCCACTGTGCGACCTCTGTGAAGTGAAGAACCCAGAGTGGTAGCTGGGGAAGAAGGATGGTGTCCGGGATCCTCGGTGGCTCGAAAGCCAGAAGCGGCTGGAGGCACGACCCCGCTGCCTTCCAGCCCTGCTAAAAACACGAGAGGTGTGAGAGCGGAACAAACTCCTCATCGAAGATTGGGCCTTATTCAGAGTGGCATAGAGGTTGACGTGCCTATGGAGCTCTTTGATGAAAGGTTCTCCGAATAGCAGCCCTTTGGCCAATGGTCCTAGTTCCTTGGATCCCAACTCCGATAACTTATCGTCCATGCGCATGAGGACCGCCTTCTTCCGCTCCGTGCATAATGCCACGTTGGAGTTACCCAGCAGGCAAATGGAGCATAATGCTAAATCTCTTATGGTTGCAGCGTCCAGGGGGGAGCCCTGCGAAACAGCCTCGTCCGCCATAGTAAGGATCCGTGCCAGCGGCCCCAACATGTCAAGCACCTTATCTTGTGCCAGGCGGAGATTGCGTTCGATCCCTTTCTTGGGATCGCGCCCGGTAAGGGTCAAATAGGTGGAGACCATCGTGTCGAACTCGGGCGTCATAGCGACCTTGTCTGGTAAGGTGGGTCTGGGGCACTCAAAGGAGGAGGACGTGTTCTTGGACTCAACGGGCGAACTCCTATTCGACCCATGCACCATCCGGCACCCCAGGTCTCCTGAGTGGTCCTTACCCGAACACATGGCCCAGTTCGTCCATTATTGGGTTCACAGACCAGTCGATTGGGCAGTGTTGCGAAGCATCTTCACCGGCGTCCTGTTGGTATGCCGACTCCTCCGGTTCTTCCTCACCACAACAACCTTCGTCCTTTGAGGGGGATTGATCTGCCCGCCATTCATTCAGTATGGACAGGAGTGCGGGGAGGGTGAATTCTTCCTCCTCTTCGGGGAAGTATCGTGGGCGCGAGGGCTCGGAGGGATCGGAGGAGGCAGCAATAGGCCGGCCTCTCGAAACCCTCGAGCAGGACGAAACCCGTAGCAAGGAAAACAGGAAACGAGAGGGGACAGTTAAGTGGGAAGAGCCCCAGAAATGAAAATAGGAAAAAGAAGAAATTCTCACTTACCCAGAGGTAGAGTAAAAGGGCAGATAGTTTACCCTATAAGGAACAAAACAGTCCCCAAATAAGACATTCAAGAAAATATAACAATATAAATAATTATACAGAGAAATCTTAAAATCCCAAAGCCACCAACTAATAATAGCAGGAGGCAGTGGTACTCTGACCTGTACTGATGTGGAGCAGCAAAGAAAGAGGAAATGAAATGTTGGGAAGGGAGTTATATGGTCTCCTTACTGTTTTCTGATTGGTTGTTTACTCTCTGGTGTTTTGCTGCTGTGGAGTTGTGGTAAAGAGAGACTTAAGCAAATACGAAGCCTCCTGTCATGTTATAAAATTGAAGAACACTGCACTCACAAGATATCCAAGGAAAAATGTTCAGGAAACAGCTCCTTGGTGATACAGGTTTATTGCAAAAATACAACATGGCTAAAGTGTACAGACCAAATTATAGTGAATGGGCACAAAAGAGTCCGTGGGGGTGGGGCTACCAAAAAAATATATACACCTTGGACGCGTTTCGCCTCTATAAAGAGTTGTTGAGAAAGCATGTTTATAAGTGTGTTAATCCCCTAAACTTGGAGTTAATGTAACAAATTAGAAAATAGCTTGGGCAGACAGTCATAAAAACAAATTATAACTATACAGTGTTGATATATGGCAAGTAATTGACAGACAAATTAATGATGACAGATATTAGAGGTGACTGCTAAGGTAGGCTGACTGGGCTTTGAACGTAGGTTTCTTAGGTCTCAGACAGTGAAATAACCACCACTCTAACCGGCTGATATAATTTATCATAGAAGGTTATGAGAGCGCCTGTTCAAGATGTTGTATTGTTTGATGGAGGCATAGTGTCTCCTCAGAGAGAGAGGTGAGCTGATGTTGGGTTTAAAAACATAATGATGGAAACTCCGTTATGGTCCTAGAACTGCCCATTTAAAGAGCTTCCTCACTGACATATTACCTCCAGCACTATTGAGATTATCTGTCTTTAGAAAAGCCTCATTTACGGTAACAATATTCTGACAGAGCTGATCCAGCTGAGATGGAATTGTAAAACACAGCGGGAGTGATCCACTGAGAGGAATAATCCACTCCTTCAATCGTCTTATCAACTCACGGATTTGTCCTTTTTGGAAGTGAAGTCCCCCCCCCCGCAGAGATACATTAACCATTGTGTGTGACACATATTATACACAGATACAGCAACGGGGGCACAGCGTTCATATATACAGGGACCTGATCCAGGGGAATAAGAGATTGAAATTTCACTGGTCAGAGCAGTGAGACTTGGGATAACTCAATAGAATCGTGAGCAAGACCTGAATTAATTATACACAGACGATATAACCTTCTAAACTCTGAGAGTGCATTAATATCGCAGAATGTGGGACTGATCACTACGTTCAGCTATGAACCGAAGCCAGTTTAGAGATCAGTCCTGGACACACAATCCCACTTTGGCCAAAAAATATCTCAATTCTATGCATAATGTAGGTAGGTGGACATTTACTGAACACAGAATTGCATCTGAATTAATCCCAAATGTGTCTGTTCTGAGGCCGATTTGATGATTTAATTAAAAAAAACAGTGGTCTGGTCCCATCTTTATGTCTTTTTTTTTTTTCAATTTGAAAATAAATTTTATTGTTTTAATTGTCAAGTATCTTTGCGGCGCCTGCTCGCCAGGGTACAGAAAAGAAAAGGGGTAGTGCAGGAACAATAGTTAACATTGGTGTTACACAATGACCATTCTTTATTTTCCTTTTAATATCAACCGGTACTACTCATCACTTTAGGGCTGTCTCCCTTCGTGCTTGTCCCCTGTTCTGGTTAATGGTTATGTGAGTATGTGATTCTGGCCTCTGCGTCTGCTTGAGACGTTCCACGTCTGTTATCTCTTTATAACTTCTTATTGGGTCAGTGACCATCTGTTTGACCTTTCCTGGTTATCCCCATCCTGGGTTATTCTCGCGTCGGACCCCTGTAGTGCTACTGGACTCTGATTCCCCTCTGACCTCTCTCTGTATTCCCTCCATCTTTCCCTCGCTTTTTAAATGTTTTTCTGTGGTGTCAAGTGTTTGAAAGCCATTAGTTCATACTTCCAATTGGTTTCTGCTTGATTTATTAATGTTTCCCTGTTCGGTACCTGGGTTGATTTCCATGCTCTGGCTAATAGTGTTACTGCAGAAATCAGCATGTGGAAAAGCAGTCGTTCCTCTATTTTGTCTAATGTTGTGGGAATCATAAAGAGTACGCATTGTTCAAGGTTAAGTGGCCATTGTCTGCCTATCATCTTCCCTATCTCTTTTTCCAGCATTACCCAGAGTGGTGCTAGTCTCTCGCATGACCACCATATGTGTCCCATTGTCCCTCCCTGGGCCCCACACCTCCAGCATCTATTGGGGGAGTCTGGGTAGATTTTGGATAGCCTCTCTGGTACCATGTACCACCTGTATTGTAGCTTCCTTATAGTTTCTAAGTGTGTGGAACATTGTGTGTTTCCCTTGTGAATTCTAGAGGCCCTCTCCCATTTTTCCGGTGTTAGGGTGTATCCCAGTTCCCCGTTCCACGCTTCTTGGAAAGGCATAACGGTGTCCTTTGGCTCGTTGTGTAGCTCCTTGTACAGTGTAGATAGTATGCGTTTGGTTGGTTTTGGTGAGAGGCATAGTTGCTCTAACTTACACCCTTGTTGCTGTGGTGTGTTTTTTACTTCCATTCCCTTGAGAAAGGACTTCAATTGTAGAAATGGGAATATGGCTCTGTTTGGGAGGTGGTATAGTTCTTGGAGGTCTGGAAAGGTCATTAACTTTCCTTCTTTGTATAGGTGTGTGACTGTGGTGCACCCTCCGTCTCTCCATTGTTTGTGGACAAATATTGGGATTCCTACCGCGATCACGGAGATCGGGGCGTTCCCTGGTATACTGTCCCGGGCTCCCTCCCTGTCCTCTGTCTCATCCCAGATTGTCAGGGTTGTTGAGGTGGTCGGTAGGGGGTCAATGTATGCGGGGCGTAGGTGTCTTGGCAGCCAGAATAGGTTGTGTAGGCCATGCCCAGTGGGCTTTTAATTTGGTCCATTGTGGGGCTTCCCCTTCTGTCGCGGATGCTTTAATTGCTGCTATGTGTGCGGCCTTATAGTACATGTGGATATTTGGTAACCCCAACCCTCCCCTTTCGACTGATCTTTGTAGTACCCAGGCTGCCACCATTGGTTTCTTCTTTGCCCATATGAATCGTACCACGAGACTCTGCAGTGTTTTAAGGTAGGTTTTGGGTAGTTTTATGGGTAGTGTGCGTAAAAGATACTGGAGTTTCGGAAGCAGCATCATCTTTATAGCTGCCAGCCTCCTTACCCATCATAAGTATTTGCCCTCCCAACCTTCTAGAGTCACCGCTAGTTCTTTGTAGAGTTTGGTGTAATTTTTTTCCATTAGCCTATTTAATTGGGTCGGAATGTTAATGCCTAGGAACGTGATGTGGTCCGTTCTCCAATCAAATGGAAAAGCAGATTTAAGTCTATCCAGGGCTTCCGTCCCAATCCCCACTCCCATGGCTTGGGTCTTGCTAATGTTTAATTTATAGTACGAATGCCGTCCATATTCTAGAATAGTTTCCACCAAGTTGGGGAGAGATATCTGGGGTTGCGTCAGGGTGAGCAGTACGTCGTCAGCAAATAAGTTTGTTTTATATTCCTTATCCCCTATGGTCACCCCATGTATTGAGGCGTGTTGCCTTATGGCTATTGCAAGCGGTTCCAGCGCTAAAACATATAGCAATGGGGAGACCGGGCACCCCTGGCGAGATCCATTAGTTATTTGGAAGGTATCTGACACGAACCCCGCGTTTAAGACTTGGGCTGTTGGCCTGTTATATAGAGCCCTGACCGCCGAGAGGAAGCCCTCTGGCATCCCGACCTTAGTAAGGACCGCCTCGAGGAACTCCCAGCTCAGTCGGTCAAAGGCCTTTTCTGCATCTAGTGCCACCACCACGCCTCCCATTCTCATGCGTTGGGCACTGTATATTATGTCAAGCACTTTCCTGGTGTTGTCTCCCCCCTGTCTGCCTTTTATGAACCCCACTTGATCCGAGTGGATGATGTGTGGGAGCAGGCTTCCCAACCTTTGTGCATATATTTTAGCTTATAGTTTGGCGTCGGTGTTTAGGAGGGAGATAGGGCGGAAGTTTTGGGGGGCAGGTGGGCGGCTTTCCAGGCTTGGGTAGCGTTATGATGTGGGCTCAGTGACGTACATACCAGGGTCGCAGGGGTCGCGGCTGCGACCGGGCCCGGCCCACCAGGGGGCCCGGCCGCCCCTGCGACCCGGTATGTAGCCACAGGGCCAGCCTCTTCCCCTGGGGGGCCCAGGAGCCGACCACCCCAGGGCCCCCGAGGCTGGCCCTGCTGACACCCGGAAGGCGGGTGGCCGGTCGGGCAGACGGGCGCGCGAGGGAGCACTCAGTGCTTCCTCTCCAGCTCCCTCGCGCACCGCACTGATACCGGAGCCGGAAGATGACATCATCTTCCGGCGCCGGCATCCCTACACGGCGCGCGAGGGAGCTGAAGAGGAAGAACTGAGTGCTCCCTCGCGCGCCCGCCTGCCCGACCGGCCACCCGCCCAGGAGCCCAGCAGCACCACTGGACCCCAGGGAATCCCCCCAGCACTCCAAAAGGTAAGGAGGCTGGGGGGATTAAATGTAAAAAACAAACAAAAAACTAGTGTTAGTGTTTGAGTGTGTGTCTGCTAGTGAGTGTTAGTGTGTGTGAGTGTTAATGTGAGTGTTAGTGTGTGTGAGTGTTAGTGTGTGTGTCTGCTAGTGAGTGTTAGTGTGTGTGAGTGTTAGTGTGTGTGAGTGTTAGAGTGAGTGTTAGTGTGTGTGTCTGCTAGTGAGTGTTAGTGTGTGTGAGTGTTAATGTGAGTGTTAGTGTGTGTGAGTGTTAGAGTGAGTGTTAGTGTGTGTGTCTGCTAGTGAGTGTTAGTGTGAGTGTTAGTGTGTGTGTCTGCTAGTGAGTGTTAGAGTGAGTGTTAGTGTGTGTCTGCTAGTGAGTGTTAGTGTGTGTGAGTGTTAGAGTGAGTGTTAGTGTGTGTGTCTGCTAGTGAGTGTCAGTGAGTGTGTTACTGTGTGTGCCTTACTGAGTGTGTGTGTTAGTGAGTCTGTTTGATGTCTGTTAGTGAGTGTGTGTTTGTCAGTGAGAGTGTATGTATGTCTGTCGCTGACTGTGTCTCTGTCAGTAAATGTGTGTGTCTGTTAGCTAGTGTGTATGCGTCTGTGTAAGTGTGTGTGTCTTCAGCACTTACCTTTCTCCAGCGCCGGACTCCCTTGGCGCTGGGGATCCCTCAGCCTCTCAGCTCCGAATGCGACCGCGCACGCATTCAAACCGCCCATAGGAAAGCATTACTCAATGCTTTCCTATGGACGTTCAGTGTGCTCCTCTAGCGGCTGTCAGTGAGACAGCCACTAGAGGCTGGATTAACCCTCAGTGAAACCCCCTCAGGGACCCCCTCCCGCCCAGCTCTGGAAAGGGGAAAAGGGGTAAAACTTACCTTTTTCCAGCGCTGGGCGGAGAGCTCTCCTCCTCCGATCCTCCTCTTCTCTTCCCCGTCGGCTGTATGCGCACGCGCGGCAAGAGCTGCGCGCGCATTCAGCCGGTCACATAGGAAAGCATTCATAATGCTTTCCCATGGACGCTGGCGTGCTCTCGCTGTGAAAATCACAATGAGAAGCACGCAAGCGCCTCTAGCGGCTGTCAGTGAGACAGCCGCTAGAGGAAATAGGGGAAGGCTTAACCCATTCATAAACATAGCAGTTTCTTTGAAACTGCTATGTTTATGAAAAAATGGGTTAACCCTAGCTGGACCTGGCACCCAGACCACTTCATTAAGCTGAAGTGGTCTGGGTGCCCAGAGTGGTCCTTTAAGTGTGTGTTCATCTGCATGCACTGGCGTACATACCGCGGTCGCAGGGGTCGCAGCCCTGTAACCCCTGCGACCAGGTGCCCACCGCCATGTGTTGCTGCCCTGCCCAGGGGGGGGGGGGCCCGCGGATCAATTTTCGCACCGGGGCCCCATGGGTCACGTGTACGCCACTGTGTGGGCTAGTAGTGTTTCACGGGGTAGGCTTTGTTGTTGAGTGGCTTCGTTATAGGCTTTCGTTAAGTATGGCACCAGGATGGGTTTGAATGCTTTGTAGTAGCAGTTAGCAAAGCCATCTGGGCCTGAGGTTTGCCCGTAGGGAGCTGTTGGATTGCTGCGTCCACCTCCTCTTCGGTGATGCCGGAGGAGAGTTTGTGTTGTTGTTGCGGTGTGAGTGAGGGCATTGGTATCTTGTGCAAGTATTGTTTTATATTCTGCGGTCTTGGTTGGTGTGTTTTGGCATCATTCGCCAGATTATCGAGGGTTGCATAGTATTTGGCAAACGCATTGCTAATGTCCTTGGGGGCTGTGATCTTGTGTCCCTCCTCTGTTTGGATGTGTGCTATCTTTTGTTTAATTTGGAGTGTTTTGAGGCGCTGTGCCACTAGTTTGCCTGCCTTGTTTCCTTGAGCGTACTGTATTGCTTTAAGCCTCTGAAGGTGCTGCCCTGTTCTATCTAGCGCCTGTTTGTGCATGTCTTGCGTAAGCTGCATAATGCATTTCTTTAGGTCCTGTGAGGGGTTCCTTTGGTTTAGGATCGTAATATCTAATAGTGCCTTCTGCCTTTCCCGCTGTTTTGTGTCTGCCTGTCGTTTGAGGGTTGCCGCTCTTTGGATCAGGAGTCCTCGTGCTACTGATTTGTGTGCTTGCCAAATCGTGTTGTGGGATGCGTGAGCTATCGTATTTTCTGCAAAGTAGTGTCGTAGTGCTTGTTCTAATGTGTTACAGAAGTTGGGGTCCCTGAGGAGAGAGGCGTTAAGTCTCCAGGGGCTTCTGTGTGTGGAGTCGTATAGGTCGGTTAAAGTCACTACTACAGGTGCATGGTCTGACCACGTGATCTGTTTGATGTCGCATTCTTTTATTTGGTCTAAGTGTTGTCCCTTTACTAATATACCGTCAATTCTGGAATATGTATTATGTGCCGTGGAAAAGAATGCGTAGCCCCTTTCCCCGATGTGTGTCGCCCGCCACACATCGTAATAGTGGTGTGTGTTGAGTAGTTTTTGTAGTGCTTTGCATTGACGTTTGAGCGGTCGCATTCTGGGTGCTGATGGTGATACCGTGGAAAATTAGTAATATATGTACCAGAAAACATGAATGAGCAAAACACATTTCTTTTATTTCTTATTGGATTCATATTCCATTGCAGGTTATAACAGAATGGTACAATCATAAAACAATTCTCAAAACAACAGCACATGGAGAGACAAAATAGTATAAGAACGATGGGGTACTTCAGTTTGTTTGTTTAGTATTGCGCCTGCGCAGGTATGGTGTTGCTATGCGCATACGCGGCAGTTTGCCGTTATGTGCATGCGCGAGCGGGATGTTACTATGCGCACGCGCGGCACTCATTATAGTACGACTGCGCATATGGGATGTTGCTATGCGCATGCGCTGCAGTTTGCCGTTATGTGCATGCGCGAGCAGGATGTTACTATGCGCTGCACTCATTACAGAACGCATGTGCGGACTATCGTTGCGCGCAGCAGTGGCTATGATGCCTATGGAGCATATTTATACAGGTGTGTGTGTGTGTTCTGCCAATAGGTAAGATGGCGGTTATGGACATCGGATAAAGTGGGAGTACACTTATTGTCTATAGAGGTTGGTTATTAGAATTTTAACATCTGTTATTATTATTTTAGGCCCCATGACTCTTTTTATTCCATATATGTTTTCAGTGCACACAATCAGTTTTGATGTGATATGTTACTATTAAAATATTGTGCCAGCACTTGAGGTGATGATGTCCCTTCCTGAGCTGGTAACAATTTGTGCTGATGGCCATCAGCTGTGAGAGGGCTTTATAAACAGACACATTTGAACATGGATACAGGTACCCTTGATAAAGGCAGCCAGTTGGTGCCGAAACGTTGGGGGGGTTTGGTGACTCGTGTTTCTGTCTTGAGGCTTGTAAGAATTTTTGTGGTAATTTATTATTATTTTATTGTGTTTGCCCTTGCTTCTGTCACTTTGTTTATTTTTTCTTATATGCTTTCACTTTGGTACTTTTTTGTACATAATAAAGCTAAGTTTTTTTTGAGATTGTTATAGTGTGCATTCTATATTCTATATACAATCATAAAACAAAACATGGCAACAAAGAAAAAAATATGAAATGACCCCTCTTCAAAAGTCTCAGTACTGTGTATTGCCCCCTTTAGCATCAATGACAGCGTGCAGTCTTTGTTGTAATCGTGGTCTATGAGGCCCATAATTCCTGCAGGTGGTATAGCTGCCCGTTCGTCTTGGCAAAGTTACCGTGAGTATACCAAATAAAGTTCAGCCTCTCTTTGTTTGAAGGACTCCATAATCAGCCTGCACGGACAGAACTCGCTGAAATGAATTGGAGTCATATCCTTATGTAATCGTGGAGAAATTCCCTATGCCATTTCATGCATTGGAGTTGGAACATATATCTTTAATGGACAGCAGTTTGGGAGAAGGCATACATTAATTTAAATCCTTATATATCGACCTCTGGTGTTTAATGCAGCAGCCTGGTCTTGTGCCCGTTTTTTTTTTTTCTTCCTGGGTTTGCAGAGAATAAATGGAATTTAGCAGACTTTAATATTCTTCCTGGGTGGTAATTTCTTTTATAAATTCTCCTTATCTCCTAATCCTAATCCCAATTCATACTCAATCTGTCATGAGAATATAACAATAGTAATTCACAAACGGAGGATGCTGCTCTCACACTCAGGAATCAAGGGTTGGGAAAACCCAGCCTTAACCCAGCCAAGCTTGATAAAGGCATCTGTGTAGGCCGAAACGTTGCACTTGTTTATGTTCCAATAAACCTGCCTTTCTGCAGCAATCCTGAGTGCCTCGACCTAATTTATTTTCTAAGAATATTAAGGCTAATAAATACAGAAAAAAGCGCACTTAGTTCTTCCCAGAAAATAATTTTTCTAGGGGCTGGGATAGACAACACAAAAGCACAAATACACTTGTCTCCAGAGAGAATGATCAAGATACAAGACAAAGTCAGAAAGACTTTAAAAATCAATCATTCATCGGCAAGAAATCCTATGAGCTTGATGGGTTCAATGACCTCTACAATAGGAGACTCATACATGGATACACCAAGCCTAAAGTTAGCTGCCAAATTTTCTGACTGCTACCGCCACTAAGCTTCATATATATGGTAAACATATACTGGGTCACTATAAAATGATATTAATATGTATTGGCCAAAGGCCGCTGATCTGATACCATAACAGAAGCCATATGCTTCCACCCCCACTGCACCACTAGTTGGTGCCTTGCCGGAATTCCGGCACAGTTGGTTCTCATTAATGTCTATTCACTTTCTGTTATCGAATTTCTGTTTGTATTATATTTGTTTACTGTTATTAGATTATGCTCTGACATGCATCTTCCATGGGCCAATTGGGAAGGGGTACCACATCCACATCCTACAACTTTCAAGCCAGACAATGCACTACACCTTCTCCAGGTAATACAGGGACATCTCCTGGGTTCAACCGAACTGTTTTCCTACATGTTGGTACGCATAGTTCCATGATCACCTGCCACCGTGAGGATATACTCACACAACGTTAGAGGACTCAACATCCCAGTGAAACGACACCTCTTGTATAGGGAAAATTAAAAATAAGGGAATGGATGTAGTGTGCTTGCAAGAGACATTATATGACAGGGACTCACCCAGACATTCTGCAACAAGATTATCCGTTCCAATTCCACGCAACCTCCCCCAACAAAACTAGGGGCACCTCGATATTGATCTGTAAAAATTTGGCTTTTCTCTTACACTCCCAACACATAGATTCAGACGGCAGGTACACTATTATTGTGGGCATGCTTAATGATATGCACTATACTATAGATAATATATACGCCCTGAATGCAAATCAACAGAGTTTTCTCCACAATATCATATTAAAACTACAATCAATCCAACAAGGCGCCACAATTATATGTGGAGACTTTAATCAAGTGTTTGACCCTGCATTAGACACGACTCTGGCCTCAGCCAGAGCCCGCAATGCTCCACTCAAAAAACAAGGCAAAGTACTAAGAAAGCTCATCCACGAATACCACCTGTATGACATGTGTAGGGCCACCCATGTGGGGGAGAGGGGGTACACCTTATTCTCCTCAGTACATAATACCTATTCTCGTATTCATGGTTTTCTTGTCTCAGATCCGGGCATGAACCAAAAAAAGTAATGCGAGATAGGACAGATCCCTTGGTCCGACCATGCCTCAGTTGTACTGACGCTTAAAGATCTCTACAACCCTACCTGCAGGAGCCCGTGGCCACTAAAAACAGCACTTATGAGGGACAGACGCTTTACTAGAGACCTAAAGGCAGCAATAACGCAATATTTCAAAGATAATGACAGCACAGACGTTACCCAAAATATTCTATGGCAGGCCCACAAACCCGTGATAAGGGGTTTGTTAATACGACGAGCATCCTTTTTAAAAAATAAATCCCAATCACAACTGTTAAAATATCAAACAGACTTGCATCGCGTAACAACGCAAAATCAAATTACACCAAATGAAGAGCTGAGAAATCAAATCACACAATTAACAAAATGCATAAATTAATTGTCTCTGGATACGGTAGGCTTTCACTTAAAAAAAAAAAAAAAACCTTAAAGCACAGAACTACACACAGGGCAATAAAGCAGGCAAATTGTTAGCCCAAAGACTTAGAACTCAACAGCTCAAAAAATTGCATATGTGCTGTCCCCCACAGGGAACAAGATAGTAGCACCCAGACATTAGCAACGCATTTGCAAAATACTGTGAGTCACTCTATAATCTCCGGGATGACCCAACCGTACCCCAACCCCAGGACTCCAAAATAGCCACCTTCCTAGATAAGGTCCACTTGCCCAAACTCACCCCCACGCAACAGGTGTACCTCTCAGCCCCAATTATGGAAGTGGAGGTGTTGAAGGCTGTTGCTTCCCTGCTCGCAGAGAAGGCTCTGGGTCCGGGCGGCTTTGCTAATTGTTACTATAAGCACTTTCAACAGGCCTTTAGCCGCACCTCACAAATGCCTTCAACGAAGCAGTTTTACAGCAACAACTACCCCCAGAAGCACTGAAATCGCATATATTCACGCTACCCAAGCCAGGTAAACCACACATCCCCAAATTTTGCCCCATATCGTTACTAAACACCGATACAAAAAACCTTTTGCGAAAATCTATGCCACTTGGATGGGGGAAATACTTCCACACCTAATTAAAAATGACCAAGTTGGTTTTGTGAAGGGGCGCCAGGGAGGGGACAACACGAGAAAAGTTCTAGACATCATACACGGCGTTCACAGGCACCGTATAGAGTGTGTGACACTCTCGCTAGACACGGAAAAGGCCTTTGACCATCTGAGCTGGAAGTTTCTAGAGGCAGTTTTCCACAAATTCGGGATGCCAGATGCCTTCCACTCAGCGATCAGGGCTTTATATTGCAACCCGTCCGCACAATTGGTGACGGCGGGCTTCACCTCGGATCTTTTCACCATAAGCAATGGGACGCGTCAGGGATACCTGTTATCTCTCCTGCTACATGTAATGGCTCTAGAGCCACTCGCAGAGCTTATCCGGGAACATAAGTCCATCAAGGGAGTAGTTATTGGAGACAGAGAATTGAAAATAAATTTATTTGCGGACGATGTCCTGTTAACACTGACTCAACCCCAAGTCTCACTTCCAAACCTCCTGGATATCATTAAAGACGGCCTTAACTCTTACTACAAATTGAACGTCACCAAATCCCAAGAAATGGGCACACAAGTCCGAAAGGACCATTTGAAACACCTCAGCAAAACATTTTCACTGGAGCCGAGACCACATTACATTTCTAGGCATCCACATACCTCCCCACCTACCCTTTCTGTTTAAATAAAATTTTGTTAAACTAATCAAGACATTCACGGACACGCTCCAGACATGAGAGGGCAAGTATCTCTCATGGTTCGCTAGACTAGCAGTGGTCAAGATGACGCTGCTTCCCAGTCAAGATTTACTATGAACTATCCCCATTAGACTGTCCGGATCCTACTTAGCCACGATCCAGAGGCTGTTTGTTCGCTTTATATGGTCAAACCGCAAAGTGCGGGTGGCCACCAGACTCCTACAACTACCAATAAGAGACGAGGGACTGAGTCTACCCAACATCAAAACATACAAAAGAGCAGCTGTTGGCAGCAATAGCGGTGTCCAATTCAGTCGAGGAACCCCCTCAATAGGTATATATTGAATCACAATGGGCATGCAAACAAAGTTTAAAGCACCTATACTGGTTGCAGAAATCACTGAGACCACGATATCCTGACATGCTGCCAACCACGTCGTTGATGCTAAAAACGTGGGAGATGGTCAGGGCTTCACTGAGCACGGTCGGACCGACAGTAGGGAATATGTCACTAAAGAGCGTGTCGGTGGGCATCCCGACATTTGACCATGGGTAGCGTGAGACTGCACACACCCCTGGCAGGTGTGTGAGGAGGGTAAGATCCTTTCATTCCCGGAGTTACAAACCGCCAGACAAATCTTCTCCTACCTCCAGCTGAAGTCCTTTGTATCTACCTTAAATATTACCAGGAGTCCCACGCCATGACATATTCGCTCCCTAGAACAGATGTGCCTCTCAGACAGCATACCCAAGAAAATCATGTCCCGGGTTTTTGCCCTTCTGATGACCCATCGCTACCTCCTCCAACGTCAGCGAGGGGGAGCCTAGAGGACACGCGTGGCGAGCGCACTGAATCAATACTTTCCAATGGGGATTTGCAAGATGCTGGACGTTGTCATTTCACAGAGTTAAACTCCATGAGCATGGAGGAAGCGCCTCTAGTGGCTGGCTGGAAATTTCTCTTAAACTGAAATGTTTTCAGCTGCAGAGTTAAGGGGACAGTAAGACAAAATGAAGTGGTCCCTTTAAATATTACACAGGACTAAGTGGATAAAAATATATATATTCAATGCGACTCACTCTCCAATTCATTTATCATTATAAATTCACAAATTTCTTCATTTTAGTATCAAAATGCTTTGAATAACTGTGTTAGAGGACCCACCCCAGAGGCAACTATGGAACATTTATTTCACTCTCGTCCAATTCTAGTTCAATAAAATCCCAAATGACTGCCGAACCATGTAACCCTTTTCAACAAATCTGAAACTAACAAACTAAAGTGACACAGCAAGTTCCACATCTGCACAACTAGCAGTTTTGGAAGAGAATGCAAAATATGTCTCAAATAACCGCCATGCCAAGTGACATTTGGCCTTCTTATACCAGCTATAGAGCATCACGTTTCTATTATCACACTACATTTCAAACGAGAGACGGGTTTCTCATTTTATAGATATTTGAAAAGTAATAATAATAAAATAAAAAAAGAACAATACATAGAAAATGAAGAGGTCATCCAGCAGCTAATCTGTGAAATCGTCCAGTACTTTAGTCATGTGTGTGCAATATTATGTTTGACATGCCACAGAGAGACATCACGTCTCACTTCCTGGGATCACAGAGATGAAATACACACAATCCCACATGGGTAATGTGGGCAGTTAAATAGAAAGATGTTTTCATCTGCAGAATGTCCTCTGACAGTGAATCGAGAGCAAGATATGGTACAGAAACATGTCTCAGTGAATCGAGAGTGGGGTATAGTGCAGAATCACGTCTCAGTGAATCGAGAGTGGGTTATAATTCAGAATCACGTTTCAGTGAATCGAGAGTGGGGTATAGTGAAGATTCATAACTCATTGAACCGAGAGTGAGGTATATTGCAGATTCATGTCTCAGTGAATCGAGAGTGGGGTATAATGCAGAATCACGTCTCAGTGAATTGAGAGTGGGGCATAGTGAAGATTCATATCTCATTGAACCGAGAGTGAGGTATATTGCAGATTCATGTCTCAGTGAATCGAGAGTGGGGTATATTGCAGATTCATGTCTCAGTGAATCGAGAGTGGGGTATAATGCAGAATCACGTCTCAGTGAATTGAGAGTGGGGCATAGTGAAGATTCATAACTCATTGAACCGAGAGTGAGGTATATTGCAGATTCATGTCTCAGTGAATCGAGAGTGGGGTATATTGCAGATTCATGTCTCAGTGAATCGAGAGTGGGGTATAGTGCAGAATCACGTCTCAGTGAATCGAGAGTGGGGTATAGTGAAGATTCATAACTCATTGAATCGAGAGTGAGGTATATTGCAGATTCATGTCTCAGTGAATCGAGAGTGGGGTATAGTGCAGAATCATGTCTCAGCAATTCAAGAGTGGGGTATAATACAGATTTCACGTCTCAGTGAATCGAGAACGGGGTATAGTGCAGATTCATGTCTCAGTGAATCGAGAGTGGGGTATAGTGCAGAATCATGTCTCAGCGATTCGAGAACGGGGTATAGTGCATGTGGCGAAACCAACCTCGCCACGTGTCCTTGGAGGGGGCTGCTTGCCCGCCTCTTGCCTTTAGACTATGGCCCCTGTTCTTTTTCCCTGCAGAAAGGCTGGTTTGTGCCTTTCTGCGGACTGTTAAAGCCAGGCTACCCCAGATAGCTATGCCATGGAGCCCAGCCGTATACTGAAAGACTGTATGAAAGACTTTGGCTCCATGGCGATTGAACTGTATATATGTGATCTGAGCGCCATCCGGTAATAACGTGCGCTCAGATCTAAGCTATCTGGGGATAGGTAGAATGTCTGTATTTTATGTATAAATGTAACCTTGTGTATTTTATTGTATTTTACTGTCTTTTGTCTGCCGTGTGTGTAATGGAGTTTGCCTCTGTCCTTGGAGATAATTGGATTACTTCTCACTTATCTCCAGGATAGAAGACTCTGAAACTGGTTTGGGCCGGAAAGCCATGCTTCATTTAGTCACAAAGGACTTTCCCTTAACTTTTGAACCCCTGGTCTGATTCGTGCCATTTTTTACTATGTTGTTCCCCTGAATGGATTGATTATGAAAATGTATGTTTTATGTTGGTGACATGTATATTTTAGAAGTTATGAATATTGTGTAAAAACTGTATTTCTCTGGCTGTGATAATGAGATTACCCATTGTGTTCAGTAATCATATAACAGGCAGAGGGGAGGATTTTGTGTGGGAGTGTCTGGGTGTATTGTATGGATTGATTGGTTGTTTTGTAACGCCCTGTGGGCTGTACTATGTTTGTGGATTGGGAATAAAAGAGACTGTATGTGACAGTACAGGGAGTTCCTGTTTTAACCCTCAAAGTGAAGTGTCGTCTCATTATTGGGGAAGGATTTATTGTATGCTGTTCCAGTTTGACTGCTAGGAGAGTAAACCTATTTGTATGGTTCCTATTCAACTGTCTACAGCATTCATATGCTTGAGAGCATTCATATGCTCCTACGGTTCGGTGGTTTTGGTGTCTGCTGCAGTGCTTGGAGTCCTCAGGAAGTGCTAGGAGCATCCTTCAACGGAGGTACCCAGTCGGGGTGCCAGGTGATCCGTTACAGTGCAGATTTCACATCTCAGTGAATCGAGAGTGGGGTATAGTGCAGATTCATGTCTCAGTGAATCGAGAGTGGGGTATAGTGCAGATTCATGTCTCAGTGAAACAAGAGCCGGGTGTAGTGCTGAATTATTTCTCATTGATTCGAGAGTGGGGTATAGTGCAGGTTCATGTCTCAGTGAATCGAGAACGGGGTATAGTGCAGATTAATGTCTCAGTGAATCGAGAGTGGGGTATAGTACAGATTCATATTTCAGTGATTCGAGAGTTGGGTATAGTGCAAATTAATGTCTCAGTGAATCGAGAGTGAGGTATAGTGCAGGTTCATATCTCAGTGATTCGAGAGTGGGGTATAGTGCAGGTTCATATCTCAGTGATTCGAGAGTGGGGTATAGTGCAGGTTCATATCTCAGTGATTCGAGAGTGGGGTATAGTGCAGGTTCATATCTCAGTGATTCGAGAGTGGGGTATAGTGCAGGTTCATATTTCAGCCAAAACAAAGTCTCCAGAGCTATGTGCTGCAGACCATTCAGCCCCTCTTGCCCCATCCATTACCAATGAGAACAATAATATAGGAATAATGCATAGAATTAATAGCGGCTCATTACATGGATGTACAGAGCACACTGGCCATTGTTATTGTAACCACATTCATGATCAGACTACAGTACTCAGCTCTACAAGGGTTAAAAGGATACCCCTAGAGTGTTTTATGCATGAAGAGTGTGTCCTCCTTCATTCACTTCACAATAAGTGCAGATTTCCATAGAAATTGACACTTTTATAAATTAAGCTGCTTACACCCCCCTAGCTGTCAATCAGAGAGCTGGTCCTGTTACTTCCTGGTTTGTTTAGTTCAGTGGAGATAAACGCAAGAGGCAGCAATTGCCCAGAGCACCTGCCTTGCAAAGACTTCTCACTGAGCTGCATTGGGAAGCCTGTGATTGGACAGTCACAGAAAGTGTGGGTGGAGTTAGAAGTGGAGTGTTTGCAAAGGCTGCAGGCAAGAGATCGGTAGCTATTGCAAAATGTTTTTTTAGATGTACCCCCATTAAATATATGTATAAATAAATAAGTTTTGGGGTTTCTTTTTTATTGATGGCATATCTGCCATACAATTATTTTTACATATTTTGGAAATTTGGGCAGTGCAGTCTCTTTTTAAACTTGTTTTTTTTTTTTTTTATATTTAACAAATTTGTTGTTTCTCTTTACTAAAAGTAAGAAATGCACAAGAACAAACAAACAGACCTTTGCTAGTGCCTAAGGCAGCAGGTTTTACAAGCTGTTAAAAATTGGATATATGTCAAGATTGACACTACTGGATTATACACACAGACAAATCCACACCTTAACTGACATGTTTAACAGTCTGCATTGTGTATTTAAGACACTAGAAGTGTAATTTGTCCTTCACTGCTCCTGACGTGATTACTCCCTTGATGTGGCCTCAGGCCCCAATGACGTGATTCTACTTACATTTCAAGCAAAGATGTGATAAAATGTAAAAGTGATCAACATAATACTGGAAACCGCCAGGTACCCCAACTGAAGTGACTTTTAGGGTAAATGGTTCCAAAAATAGCGACATTCAATGCTGGTTCTAAGATCACTTAAAAAAGGTGTTGTAATGGGAGGCTGGGCCTGACTGCCGAGCCAGCAGGACGCGGGTTGAGAGAGATCCTCAACTTGACTGAGTTTATTCAATTTGCGAATTTGAAGCACCAATGAGAGGAATAGACACTGGATCGACCTTACCGTACTCTTAAGGTGCTCAGCGAGACCCGAAGTTTCCTTTGATCCAGGGCGAGAGACATGGCCAATCGACTGCCTTACAGTCAACTCAACCGCAGTCTGTGTCATGCTCACCCCTCTTTTGGGCTGGTGGGGCTTATCCTGATCCCCTCTGTACTTGGTTATTACTGCCTTACAGCGTTGGGATGCTGTTTCAGTACCTTCTAGGCGGCAAGCTGAATTCAGCAAAATGGCTGCCGCACATGGTCCTGCAAAAAAAAGGGCCTGGTGCCCACATGCATCAATCAGACCAGCTTCCCATGCCATACCATGGTTACACTGGAGGTTATTTTTTTTTTAGCAATTTTGGGCATGGCTGGAGGAACCTTCAACAGTAATTGATTGCCTGCCTGCGAGGAAAGATTTGGGGTGCTGCAGGAAGAGGTCAGGATGTTTCCTCATGGCACACTGGCCTCTCGCGTTACACCCCACGATTCCATATGCCTACCTGAGTAGGTTTACTATCCATTTCACTACGCAGAGGGCATCCCTTGAAGGCACTGAGCCCCTGCTATGGCTGCTACCTGGCTCTATAAGTTCCTATTAGATAAGCATTTTACCCCAATGGCACGAGAATATCTTTAAAGATGTGCTTGTTCTTATAACTTGGTCTGCTATTTTTCTTTATTCTCCTCTGGCCTCCCAATTAGTACGGAATCGGGGTGGGCTGACAAATAACCATTGAGCTACTTCTGTAATAGTCTAATAGATCCCTACTGCTATACCTCTAACAGCCTAATTTAAGATGCTTTCTTAATATTGTGATGGAGGCCTGAAATACCGTACTGCAATGTGGCCGGGTCAAACAGCGGTGTATTACCTGTACTCATGTTTCAATCACATTCTAGCTCTCGTTATCAGTTTTCTTAATATCTAGCTAGTGACACTAGAGCTGGAAACGTTATATGCCTCATATCAAATCGTATGTCTCTCTAACTCTTCTCATAATATGAGCAGGGTCAGATTAACATCAGCAGCTCCAGGCCCATGCCTATGGAATAGGCCCATTGATTTAAAAAAAAGACTGAGCTCGGCTCTATTCACTGAGTGACCGTACAGCGCTGTGTGACTTTATCCCCTGACAGCTGTAAGTGTAACCAGTCTGATACCGTCTCTACTCACTGAGTGACCGTAGAGCACTGTGTGACTTTATACCCTGACAGCTGTAAGTGTAACCAGACTGAGCCCGGCTCTATTCACTGAGTGACCGTAGAGCACTGTGTGACTTTATAACCTGACAGCTGCGAGTGTTACCAGACAGCTGTGAGTGTAACCAAACGAGATCTATTCACTGAGTGACCGTAGAGCACTGTGTGACTTCATACCCTGACAGCTGTAAGTGCAACCAGTCTGATCCCATCTTTACTCACTGAGTGACTGTACAGCGCTGTGTGACTTCATACCCTGACAGCTGTGAGTATTACCAGACTGATCCCATCTCTACTCACTGAGTGACTGTGCAGCAAGCATGTCAAACTCGCGGCCTGCAGGCCGAATGTGGCCCACAAGGGACATCTTTGCGGCCCGGCAAGCTTAGTGTTATAGCAGAGTAGGCACCTGCTTTCCCCACATTGCAGGTGCCTACTCTGCTAAAACTTACCCGGCCAGAGAGGAGAGCCAGCGAAGGAGCTCTGTGTTTCTGCTCCTCACTGCTCCCTTGAGCGTGCTGTCTGTAGTGAAGCCGAGTGCCGGAATAGGACGTCATATTCCGGCATCTGGCATCACTAAACCGCGCGAAGCAGCAGTGAGGAGCAGATAGAAGGACCCAAGGGAGATGTCCCACATCAGCTCCAAAAGGTAGGGAGCAAAAAGGTAAAGTATGTGTGTGCAAGAATGTGTAAGTGAGTGTATGTGTGTCTGCCAGTGTGTGTCTGTGTTATGTCACAAGTTGAATAGATGTGGAACACAACCGCAAATTATAAATTCCTTTATTTCAATAGCGTGGAACTAATGGTAGGGAAAAAAGTTCTGTAAGTAAGCACAATTACTGTAGCTTTAAGGATCCCTGGACGTTGGAAGCAATTAGATGAAAGCAAAAGCTATAGCAATTGTAGCAGATACAGTGGCAACAAAGTTGTAGCAGGAGATAGTTAGCAAGCAGGATAAAGTTCACTAATAATGCAATTCCCAGAATTATGAATAAGTGTATACTTAGAGTATGATGAGAGTAGTCTTCCACAAGCTGGGTCACTGTAGTCAGGGTGGAGCATAACTTTCAAGCAGTCCGGTTCTTGAGGGTTGGAGAGAGCAGGATGAACGAAATTCAATCCGAGATCAAAGGAGTGGAGAAGGCAGGGAATCCGTTTAACAATCCAGGAGTTCGGTACACAGTTATCAACAAAGAGGAGCTTAGCCGGCATAAGGAGTACGGAGGTAACCTAACACTATCACTAAGAAATTTTAAAACTGGCGCGGTTTCTCTATAAAGGCGTGAGAAAGCCGCGTCAGAGAAGGGGGCGGGGACTGTTCCACTTACCCGGAAGTGTCAGAACGGAGCCGAAGAGGAATTGACAGGTCACTCAAGCTGTGAGTGTAACCAGTCTGATCCCGTCTCTACTCACTGAGTGACCGTACAGCGCTGTGTGACTTTATACCCTGACAGCTGTAAGTATTACCAGACTGATCCCGTCTCTACTCACTGAGTGACCGTACAGCGCTGTGTGACTTTATACCCTGACAGCTGTGAGTATTACCAGACTGATCCCGTCTCTACTCACTGAGTGACCGTACAGCACTGAGTGACCGTACAGCGCTGTGTGACTTTATACCGTGACAGCTGTGAGTATTACCAGACTGATGCCGTCTCTACTCACTGAGTGACCGTACAGCGCTGTGTGACTTTATACCCTGACCAGTGGTGTATCCTGGTTTTGTGCTGCCCTAGGCAGGACAAAACTCAGGCGCCCCCCTCCCCTCCGCGCCACCCCCACCCAACCCTTCCCCCCGCCCCACCTTCTAAATACACACACACACAGTCAGACACAAACACACACACACACAGTCAGACACATACACACAACACACACACAGTCAGACACAAAACACACACACACACAGTCAGACACATACACAAACACACACACACACAGTCAGAGACACACACAGTCAGACACAACACACACACACAGTCAGACACACACACACACACATACGTTAGACACAAACACACACACAGTCAGACACAAACACACACACACAGTCACATACACACACACACAGTGGGCATGCAGACACAAACACAGTCAGGCACAAACACACACACACAGTCAGACACATACACGGGCTGAAACTACAGTCAGACACGGCACACACGGTCAGACACATACACGGAACTTCAAACCGCAGTCAGACACAAACACACACACAGTCAGACGCAAACACACACGCAGTCAGACACAAACACACACACAGTCAGACACACACATACAGTCAGACACAAACACACACACAGTCAGACACAAACACACACACAGTCAGACACAAATACACACACACGGTCAGACACAAACACACACAGTCAGACACAAACACACACACAGTCAGACACACACACACACACACACACAGTCAGACACAAACACACACACGGTCAGGGCACATACACAGACTACAAAACACAGTCGAGACACAAACACACACACACACGGTAGACACATACACAGACACAAACACACACTCACAAGAGCACACACAGTCAGACACAAACACACACACAGTCAGACACAGAAACACACACACGTAGCTTTTTTTATTTTAAATCCCCCCAACCTCCTTGCAGCACGGGTGCTGGGGGTCCTCTCCTGGTGTGGTCCGAGGTAGAAACGCAGGGGCGTGCGGCGCTGGCGGGTGGAGCGGCCGGCGAGGGAGCGCTTCCATGAGCTGACTGCTCGGCTCCTCGCGCGTCGGCTGCAGAGTGGGGCTGGGAACCGGAAGATGACGTCATCTTCCGGCTCCCAGCTCTCGCTGCGTGCGCGAGGGAGCTGAGCAGTCAGCTCATGGGAAGTGCTCCCTCGCCGGCCGCCCGCCCGCTCGGGATGTCAGTTAGCCGCAAGGCTAACAAGGCATCTGCCCTGGGCATTTGGGGGGGCGGCGTTTTTTGCCGCCCCCTGAAAAATGCCGCCCAAGGCAAATGCCTTGTTTGCCTCGCGGCTAATACGTCCCTGACCCTGACAGCTGTGAGTATTACCAGACTGATCCCGTCTCTACTCACTGAGTGACCGTACAGCACTGAGTGACCGTACAGCGCTGTGTGACTTTATACCGTGACAGCTGTGAGTATTACCAGACTGATCCTGTCTCTACTCACTGAGTGACCGTACAGCACTGAGTGACCGTACAGCGCTGTGTGACTTTATACCCTGACAGCTGTGAGTATTACCAGACTGATCCTGTCTCTACTCACTGAGTGACCGTACAGCACTGAGTGACCGTACAGCGCTGTGTGACTTTATACCGTGACAGCTGTGAGTATTACCAGACTGATCCTGTCTCTACTCACTGAGTGACCGTACAGCACTGAGTGACCGTACAGCGCTGTGTGACTTTATACCCTGACAGCTGTGAGTATTACCAGACTGATCCCGTCTCTACTCACTGAGTGACCGTACAGCACTGAGTGACCGTACAGCGCTGTGTGACTTTATACCGTGACAGCTGTGAGTATTACCAGACTGATCCTGTCTCTACTCACTGAGTGACCGTACAGCACTGAGTGACCGTACAGCGCTGTGTGACTTTATACCCTGACAGCTGTGAGTATTACCAGACTGATCCTGTCTCTACTCACTGAGTGACCGTACAGCACTGAGTGACCGTACAGCGCTGTGTGACTTTATACCCTGACAGCTGTGAGTATTAACAGACTGATCCTGTCTCTACTCACTGAGTGACCGTACAGCACTGTGTGACTTTATACCTGTTAAGACACCTCCAGTGTCTTTAGGCAAAACCGCCGTTTAGTAGACCTTCCCCGGCTGCAGTACAGTCTCTGTTCGCTTAATCTGTAATACACGAACCAAATGCAGAGGAAGCGGCAATCTCCCAAACGAGATCTGTGAACGGCTCCAAACTCCCGAACGGCAATACACGAACTGCTGGCAACCGTCGAACAGCAATATTCACCAAGCGGCTTCCGTTCCATCCAGCAGTCTCTAAACGTGAAGAAGAAATCCCCCCAATAACGAGACAGAAGCTCCGCATTGAGGGTCAAACAGGATCTGGCTTTAGTGTGGGCTACCTGCCCGTATTTATGCAGGTCTCCCACCTGGTGGACACTCCCCTAGGGGACCAAATGGGAGACTTAAATGACAGACAGATATGGGGACATTCCAGACACACAGTCACAGATTTTACCCACAGTGCATTATGATTCTCTCCCCTCTGCCCTGGAGTTAATTACCAAGTAACTCAATTAACTCCAGGACAAAGCCAGTCGCCATCTTAGACATAAAATAATAAAAGACATAAAAATATATAACTACACGAAAACCGAACATTTCCCATTCGTATCACCCATCCCCAGATAGCCTGGATCTGAGTGCATATTATTAGCGAATAGCGCTCAGATCCCACACACATAGTTCAATCGCCATGGAGTCAAAGTTCTTACAGTCTTTCGGTATACGAATGACTCCATGGGAAGGCTATCTGGGTTAAGTCTTTTCATATGCTCTAAATCTCCCGAACGGCCGGTGTTCGCATGCTTTCGTGGAGGCAGCTAGGCGTTCCGTTGTTTCAGCGGTGTTCGGCAGAAAAAGTGTCAGTTTTTAGTTCCATAGAAATAGAGCCAAACACCGCTGGGCGTTCGCTTGATTTAAAATGGCCGCTGCCTCGTGGTCGACATACGAACGACGACCACCCTGAATTCGGTGTAATTGAGAAGTGTCTGCGGTTAACCACAACGTTCTAATTGGGATCACTACGTTAACCAGCAGCACACTCCTCTCTTGGGTGGCCGTTCGTTCGGCAGGTTTGTTCGGGAAAAAAAGAGTAATTCGAATGGCTGGGCTATAGAAACCAGTCATTCATACGAACGGGAGACAAACAGACGAAAGCAGTAAAAATCCAAGCAGACAGATGGTTCTGTCACAATACCCTGACAGCTGTGAGTATTACCAGACTGATCCCGTCTCTACTCACTGAGTGACCGTACAGCACTGTGTGACTTTATACCCTGACAGCTGTGAGTATTACCAGACTGATCCCGTCTCTACTCACTGAGTGACCGTACAGCGCTGTGTGACTTTATACCCTGACAGCTGTGAGTATTACCAGACTGATCCCGTCTCTACTCACTGAGTGACCGTACAGCACTGTGTGACTTTATACCCTGACAGCTGTGAGTATTACCAGACTGATCCCGTCTCTACTCACTGAGTGACCGTACAGCGCTGTGTGACTTTATACCCTGACAGCTGTAAGTGCAAGCAGACTGTACCCTGACACTTGAGTTATGCCTCCATTTTTGTGTTTAACACTTAGGTGCGTGGGTTAGACAGGACTGAATAGCCTGATATTATTCTGTTATTTTTATTTCTCTTTTTATTTAAAAAAAACAAATGAGTGGCTAATGAGCTGTACATTGATTTTTATGTACTTGGTGATTATTATACACTGTTTTCTCTTGCTTGTAATGTATCTGCACCACGCAATAAAACATTTGATTGACAAAAAAAGGGGGTTGCAATAATGATACTGCAATCTATTGAAACTTGATGGACCTTAAACCACAGCATCATTAAACTATGGAAAAAAGACATTAAAAATGATGCTTAAATGAAATAACTCCTTTATTTGTATTCCTAAATGTTATCTGTCACAGTATACTAAGTCAGCTTTTTATTACAGAGCAGGAAATTTAATTGATACAATGTGCCAGCAAAAAGGCTGGCTCCATGGAGGTATTTAGCGAGTATTGTGACCGGGAGAACAAGGGGTTCTGCTCTTTGTAAAGCGGCTCCTGGCCCAGCAAGCACCCCTCATGTGGAGGCTCCGAGGCCAGCATGTCTACGCCATCAGAGAGAATTGTCGTGGCTGGTGAAGTGTCCTCACACAGGTTCATTCACGATACACACAGGGTCGTTCGCGATACACACAGGGTCGTTCGCGATACACACAGGGTCGTTCGCGATACACACAGGGTCGTTCATGATACAAACAGGTGAGACGGGACCAGCTTTTTTGGATGAAAATATGAGATAAGTTTAGAAATCCCGCACACCGCTTTATAGGGAATAGAATTTCACGTATACATGTTGCAGCCAAATCGCTAGTTGCTGTATAGATGAAAGTAATTTTTTTATACATATGCAGGGTTTGCAGTTACGCAAATCTACAAACATAGTGTAGATAGCAAATTCACCTTCAGGTGGATAAAGATTCAATCTATACATTGTGCAGGCATCTCCAGTGACCTCTGTTAGGATTCTAGCCATGTGGATTGTAGGTAAACCTGCGCTCATAATCTTGTGGACTGGCTGGGAGTGCTAGCCCTTATAGTTTAGGTTCTCCAGTGTCTATATCTAAGTTAGGTTAGGCCACATTATACACTTTCTCTGTGACAGGTGCCTACTACTTCTTGGCCCACTACAGACGTAAAAACGCAAAGAATGCAGGAAGCACAACTGACGATTTATTACAGTGTTGGGAACACAAGGTAGCGAGGTTTTAGCAAGAGCCGTACTCACAGTGAATATATAAACAATACCCAGCTTAAATAGACAAATACATAGGCCAAGGCAGGAAACAAATCTGTTTCCATGGAGACCATACGTAAGTTACCATAAACAAAAAGAATAAAAATCTCTGCAATATCCATAGGTGGTAACCACCTAAATAAATCACAAGATATTTCTGACACAATAGATAAATTATGCCACATAATTATCACTTAGATACATCCAAAGGGTTATTCTCAAAACTCCAGATTGTACGGAATGTAAAGGAATATTCCACGACTCGCTGAAATGTTTTTGTTTCTGGATTCTGCCATATTTGTGACAGTTTATAAAAGTGCCCATTTCAATAAAAATCAGCACTTTTATAAATGAATGTCACTCAGACATTCCCTGTCTCTGAACGTCACTCAGATATTCCCTGTCCCGGAACGTCACTGTCACATAAAAATTCAAGTCCGTAAAATTCGCTATTTTCACGCCAAGTTTCCTCTAAAGCCTGGTCCTGCCCGCCCAGTGGGCGTTCTTCAGGTTGGGGGTAATGTCACGTATTCATCCGCTTATAAAAATGTGGTTAATGGCATTTACTGTCCACACAGGAAAAGTTGTGCCGAGCAGCAACCAAATCCACAGAAGGGTTAATGCTGAGCAGCAATTATGAAAATGGGAACCTGGTAACTGCCTTTGGGGTCAACTAGTAATCCTGACAATCACTCAGACATTCCCTGTCCCGGAACGTCACTCAAACATTCCCTGTCCCCGAACATCACTCAGACATTCCCTTTCCCCGAGTGACATTCCCTGTCCCCGAACGTAACTCAGACGTTCCATGTCTCCAAATGTCACTCAGACGTTCCCTGTCCCGGAACGTCACTCAGATGTTCCCTGTCCCGGAGCGTCACTCAGACGTTCCCTGTCCCGGAACGTCACTCAGACTTTCCATGTCCCCGAACGTCACACAGACGTTCCCTGTCCCTGAACGTCACTCAGACGTTCCCTGTCCCCGAATGTCCCTCAGACAGCCATTCTTCCTCTTCCATTAGTTTAACAGAGCTACCAGGAGCAGCAGGCACTGTGAAAGTGCATAGGAAAGCTGCAATCACGTGCATGTGCGCTATTGGATCCAGCATAAGGAGAAGCCTTTGATTGGAGTGTTTGAAAGTCTGTGCTGGGGAAAAAGAGCAGACATTAGATTTTAGATATATTCCAACGAAAATATACAGAAATACATGCATTCATGTTTTCATTGGGTGTATATCTACTAAATAGTGATTATTAGTATTATTACAGTTTTTTTAAATCCTAATAATTTTCAAACTCATTCTTTCATGCCTATTATTTTGTAATACTGCAGTAGATACTAGATAGCCATGTTGTGTATTTCAGCAAATCTCTACTATGAAATGCCGTATTATAATATTGTCGGGATCACGGCAGCACAGTTTCTATTCTGGATTCAATCTACAAGAAAACAACAAAGAACAATAAGTATATTCCTCCTGATCCATCACGAACATTCCACTTTATTACTTAATGGGACACTCTAAGTACTACAACAACATTAGATCAAACAAGAAGCAAAACTAATATACAAACCAAAATAAAACAGGAACACCATCTAAAAGTATGTAATAAACGTTTATACACATACTATAAACTTTGTCAGATTGCATTGCTGGACACACCTCTCAGCTGGGGGAGGGGAGTATCTTCAGCCCTCCAACCAGGACCAGTCTACTAATGGCAGAAACAGGGCATCATTGTGTAGCATCAGGAGAGAGAAAGCTGGCACCGGAACCTGCTCTGCATGATCACAATCACACTGATCAGACTCCCCCTGTCAGGATGTTAGAAGGTGCAACTGTGTAAATCTGTCAGGCATGTCCAATGCACATATCCAGAATTCCTAGGGATACTCACACAGCCTCCATTGAAAAAAAAAGGAAAGTTTTATTTTTTTTTACAGCACAGTGTGTTTCATTTAGAAATTCTAATATCCTGCTTAGTTAATAGCCTGTTAGAACATGAAGCAGCCTTTAGTGTGTGAGTAAAGTTTAATTAAAGCAGGGGATAAGAACTTTTAAAGTAAACACACTGTGCTGTAAGATCTAATTGAACATGACACAATTTTTTCATAGAGGATGTGTGAGTCAGAGGCAGGTGTGGTTAGGGATGAATAAACAGAAAAAAAGTGATTTGACTTCTAAATTGCGGAGTTGAGCAGTCAGACTGCGGGGACATTATCTATACATCAAAACTGTTCATTGCGCTAAAGTTGTTTTGGTGCCTATAGTGTCTCTTTAAATAAGCTGACTGTATTCCTTATTTAAGCCTCTGGATCACACAAAATCTAACCATTTTCTTTAAATAGCTCGTCTTCCTCACTGCTCCTTCGTCTCTTCAAACAATTAATCATTTGGAATCTTAACTAAGAAACACTGTGCCCCATTTCTATAACATGTGCCCATATAGACAAGTTCCATGCCTACAAAACCGTTTTCTAAATGGTTCCAAAAGTAAGCAGACTCACAGGTGAAGTATTCTCTGACCTTATAGGTTTTACCAGTTCTACAGAGGGAAGGTGCCTCCCTTAATAATAAGGTTATAATTAAGGTGTAATGATTCTATATTACCAGATTGCGCTGATATACAGCACATTGTAATGTCTTCTGTCATGACATGATAACTGAATGAATACAGAGACATTACAATGTGGCTTTATATGAACACTATAGTGTTATACAGAGCTGTATTCCTAACACTACAATGTCCCTCTGCCTCCGTGGCTCACCGCTGACCATGAGAGGGTTAAATAATCATTTAAAGGAACACAACCATGTATTCCTGACCCTATAGTGCAAAACCCACCATTTAGGCTGCTTGCTCCCCCAACCCCTTAAAAGTTAATAAAACTCACCTTATTTCCAGCGCTGCACGGGTCCACCCATCAGAATTGCAGAATTTCCAACTGGAAAAGCATTGGATTGGCTAAAATCGACAAGGTCAATTTTGGCCAATCAACACCTCCTCATAGAGATGCATTGAATCAAGCGTCTCCATGCAGAGCTGCCTATTGTGCAGCCCTGAGCAAGGAAGCACCTCCAGTGGCCACTTGGAGGTGTCCCTAGGGGCAATGTAAACACTGCCTTTTCTCTGAAAAGGCAGTGTTTGCATGAAAATGCCTGAAGGCAATGATTATACTCACCAGAACAACTACATTAAGCTATAGTTGTTCTGGTGACTATAGTGTCCCTTTAAACTCTTGCCTGATTCCAGAAACGGCTCCTCCTCTTACGACGTCAGCCAATGGGTGGAACCTAATGTGCATATACAGCGAGCACGTTAATACTTCCCTGTAGGAGAAAAATTTATTACGCTGTTTTCAAAACTTTTGTTCACGGGGAAAGTGAGATCGACACTTATTTGCAGGACTTTGAGAGACAGTGCGCTTTAGAGGGGCTAGAGCAAGAACATTGGGCTGCGATATTGAGCAGCAAACTCACCGGCCGAGCGGCATAGGGATACCGGGCTGTCCTAGACGCTGCTATTCACAATTAGGAGCGGGTAAAAGACATCCTGCTCGCCCGGTATGCTGTCACCCCAGAAGCGTAAAGGGGAATCAAGACTTGTATGCCGAATGGGCCTTTCAGATGCACCGGGCGGCTCGAAATTGGAATTCAGGGCTGCCAGGCAAAGACTTTGGAGGATGTGGTGCAATTGATATTAATGGAGCAATTCTTTGAGCACACACCAACGGAAACTGGGTGATGGATAGGAAACCGGGTATGGTGGAAGAGGCAGCTTAGTTAGTGGATGAGTACCAAGATGGGAGAAAAGTAGAATCGAGCGGAGGGTGAACCATTTTTAAGCCCCCTGTCCCAGCGCAAGGACTTCGGTACCACCACCAACACCCATACGGCCCTCACCTTCCCTCTCTCACCACTGCCAGGGCAATATAAGATGCACTGTCCTCAACAGAACCGAGGGAGCTGACACCAGCCCTCCAACCAGCCTGGGCCACGGCACACTGCTACCACCAAGAGGCGATCGAGACACAAGGACACAAAGAGAAACAATATATGGTACTACACAAAGCCAACCCAGTCCAAGCAGCAGGTGACAATCAGGATTACTATCGGCAGTGGGTCACCATAGATGGGCAGGAGGCCCGAGCCTTAAGAAACACCGGTGCCACTCTCACCCTAGTACATCCCCACAGAGTTCGAGCCTAAGCTCGCACCAACAGGACCGTGGCAGTCTGAGTAGCAGGAGGTGCCATTCACAAACTACCCACTGCTCGGGTACACCTCAACTGGGGTACCGGAGCCAAACGCTTGGAGGTGGGCATCATGCAGGAACTAGCAGCCGAGGTGCTTTTGGGGAATGACCTCGGTTGCCTAACCTCCCAGCTTGCCCAGCCTGAACCAGAGGAGATGTGTCCCGTGACGACTCGGTTCCAACAGCACCTGAAGCACTTGTCTATGGTATTCAAGAAAATTGAAGCCAGAGAAGTGCCATGTAGGCATGGCCGATGTACAGTATCTCAGCCATAGAGTAGGGTCAGGGAAACAGTGGACCAAACCAGTGAAAGTGGAAGCGATTGCGAATTGATCCCAGCCCCGGACCAAAACTCAAATACTAGAGTTTCTAGGGACCACGGGTTATTACCATAAATTTGTCTCTGAGTACAGCGCCCTGGCCAACTCCTCACAGACCTGACCAAGAATTCCTTTCCCAGACAGGTAGCATGGTCCCCGAAGTGTGCGGCAGCTATCCAGAAACTCAAAGCAGCGCTGAGCGAGGCACCTGTGTTGGTCGCCCCAAATCATACTAAAAAGTTTCTTGTTCACACAGATACCTCCATGTTTGGGCTGGGAGCCTTGTTGAGTCAAGTGGGGGACGACGGGATGGAGCACCCCGGTGGCATATCTCAGCTGGAAACTATTACCCAGAGAGGTCAGCTATGCCACTGTGGAGAAGGAATGCCTGGCTCTTGTATGGGCATTAAAGAAATTATAACCATAACTCTAAGGCCGTGCCTTTACTTTAATGACAGTTCATAACCCCCTCATCTTGTTAAACAGAGTCGCTGGAGATAATCCCCGTTTGTTATGCTGGAGCCTGGCCTTGCAACCCTAAAATTTCACCAAACAGAACGGCAATGCGGATGGTTTATCCCAGCAAATGGAGTTGGAACCTTGACTGACTTCCCCGGACATCCCCAATCCAACCCGGCAGGGTCTAGGCAGGTATGCCGACCCATGAAACTAAGGGGGAGCAATGTGAAGAAACGACCCTGTTTTGTTAGTTGATTTGGATTTTTCTCATTCGGAAGATAAAACTACCGAACACTGACCACCCCCTGGCTCATTAACTACAAAGGGAACTGCAGATTAAGTGCTCTCCCTGTGTGGCCACTATTCGTATAGCCGAAAGCAACGTGTTGGAGAAAATGGTGGCCATCTTGTTCGCATGAAAAGAGGCAGCGGGACTTGGTCGTCAAACCGGGTATGGTGGAAGAGGCAGCTTGGTTATTCATGGAACTAAAATCGGACGCTCGACTTTGCGAACGCCTGCTTCTGTTCACCGACCAGCCTGGAGAGCGCTATTCGGTACTTTTGTTCCCAGGAATTAGGGGAACGAACGCTACTCATGAGCCAGGGGAACAGTTCATGAATTTTTTCGGTTTTTAGATTTCCCAAAATGGACCGACCGCTACCGCTGAAAAGTTGGAACTGCTTGCCCAGCCTGAACCAGAGGAGATGTGTCCCGTGACGACTCGGTTCCAACAGCACCTGAAGCACTTGTCTATGGTATTCAAGAAAATTGAAGCCAGAGAAGTGCCATGTAGGCATGGCCGATGTACAGTATCTCAGCCATAGAGTAGGGTCAGGGAAACAGTGGACCAAACCAGTGAAAGTGGAAGCGATTGCGAATTGATCCCAGCCCCGGACCAAAACTCAAATACTAGAGTTTCTAGGGACCACGGGTTATTACCATAAATTTGTCTCTGAGTACAGCGCCCTGGCCAACTCCTCACAGACTTGACCAAGAATTCCTTTCCCAGACAGGTAGCATGGTCCCCAAAGTGTGCGGCAGCTATCCAGAAACTCAAAGCAGCGCTGAGCGAGGCACCTGTGTTGGTCGCCCCAAATCATACTAAAAAGTTTCTTGTTCACACAGATACCTCCATGTTTGGGCTGGGAGCCTTGTTGAGTCAAGTGGGGGACGACGGGATGGAGCACCCCGGTGGCATATCTCAGCTGGAAACTATTACCCAGAGAGGTCAGCTATGCCACTGTGGAGAAGGAATGCCTGGCTCTTGTATGGGCATTAAAGAAATTATAACCATAACTCTAAGGCCGTGCCTTTACTTTAATGACAGTTCATAACCCCCTCATCTTGTTAAACAGAGTCGCTGGAGATAATCCCCGTTTGTTATGCTGGAGCCTGGCCTTGCAACCCTAAAATTTCACCAAACAGAACGGCAATGCGGATGGTTTATCCCAGCAAATGGAGTTGGAACCTTGACTGACTTCCCCGGACATCCCCAATCCAACCCGGCAGGGTCTAGGCAGGTATGCCGACCCATGAAACTAAGGGGGAGCAATGTGAAGAAACGACCCTGTTTTGTTAGTTGATTTGGATTTTTCTCATTCGGTAGATAAAACTACCGAACACTGACCACCCCCTGGCTCATTAACTACAAAGGGAACTGCAGATTAAGTGCTCTCCCTGTGTGGCCACTATTCGTATAGCCGAAAGCAACGTGTTGGAGAAAATGGTGGCCATCTTGTTCGCATGAAAAGAGGCAGCGGGACTTGGTCGTCAAACCGGGTATGGTGGAAGAGGCAGCTTGGTTATTCATGGAACTAAAATCGGACGCTCGACTTTGCGAACGCCTGCTTCTGTTCACCGACCAGCCTGGAGAGCGCTATTCGGTACTTTTGTTCCCAGGAATTAGGGGAACGAACGCTACTCATGAGCCAGGGGAACAGTTCATGAATTTTTTCGGTTTTTAGATTTCCCAAAATGGACCGACCGCTACCGCTGAAAAGTTGGAACTGTTTTGGGCATAGGATCTTGTTTGCGGTTGGTAAAATTATGACCTCCATGGAAATCCCGAACTCCTGAACCGATCGGGGTGATTTTGGGGTATGTTGGTCCCCCAGATCGGGGCAATGACTTTTATGGGGTTTCCATGGGTTTTAATGTACTTTCTGGGTTTTGTTGAAATGTATGTTTTTTGTGCTTGGAGATAATTGAGTTTAGTACAATCCTTGACTCAATTATCTCCCAAGCTGTCAGGATTACTAGTTGATCCAGCACGCAGAATTATATCACACCTAGGACTAAGGATAACGTTTAACCGGACCTTAGAATGGCCGGACTTAACGTATCCAAGAATAGTCAGAATACTTGCCGAGGTCAGGGATACAAAAGGAGACACAACAATGAGGGAAAGCCAAAAGTCAAGGATACCAGAAATCAGGGAAGTCAAAACGAAGCCAAAGTCAAAAAACAGAATAATACAATCAGGAACACACTCTCGGATAACCAGCAAAGGGAAACCACAACAGGGCACTGATCAAAGGGCCATCTGGGTTTAAATAACCCTCCTAAAGCTGTAATTGGCTGTATGTGGCCTCTGACCCTAAAAAGTGCGTGCACGTCTATGACGTGACGTTGCACACACGTAAGCGCCATCTTTAATGTGAGCAAAGGCTATATTCCCATTAAAACCCTAGCGGCCGACGTCTCTTGGAACGCTGCACACGCTGGGGACGGGAACGGAAGGAGGTCAGGTAGTGGTCTGCCGCGGGTAAGGTATTTATTATTTCTGTTGGCGTGACCGCTGTGTTTCTGTGCACAGGGGAAGGATTATCTTATTTTATGTGGGAGTGTCCTGGACCTGAGAGACAATGTAGTTACAGTATGTATTTTGTCAGAGTACCCTCTCAGGTCCATTAGGGGATGCACCTCGAATATGTCACGGTAAACCCCTTGCAAGAGGACTTGCATATAAACCGTCCAGTTTGCCTGAATAAATTCATTTCTGTTGTACCCTTCATCTAGTTTAGGCTGATGTTTGGGTATGCTAGGAGAATTTACTTGGACACTGCATTGTCTTCTGAACGTTTCAATCAACACCCGAACTGCGAGCTATAATCACTGAGCTTTTAGCACTTCGGGAGGAACCGGAGGCAAACGGGTATCTGACATACCAGCGTTCTTAACATGACCCTTTAATGCTTTGTTATAAGATTTTTCAAGACGCTAGACGCCCTCATGCACAGCACAGCTAATCTGTGACATTGCAGGAAGTGCCTCTAGTGGCTGTCCGGTGCAATATAAACATTTAGTTTTTCTAACATGGTTTACATTGCAGGAAGGGCCTCTAATGGCTGTGTGGTGCAATATAAACATTGAGTTTCTCTGACATGGTTTACATTGCAGGAAGCGCCTCTAGTGGCTGTCCGTGCTATATAAACATTGAGTTCTCGGTTATTATCACAGAGTGTTATTATCACTGTATGGCCAGTCACAGAGTGTTATTATAGTCATAGAGTATTATGATCGCTGTATGGCCAGTCACAGAGTGTTATTATAGTCATAGCATGGCATTATCGCTGTATGGCCAGTCACAGAGTGTTATTATCGCTGTATGGCCAGTCACAGAGTGTTATTATAGTCATAGAGTGTTATTATCAGTGTATGGCCAGTCACAGAGTGTTAATATAGTCATAGAGTGTTATTATCGCTGTATGGCCAGTCACAGAGTGTTATCACAGTATGGCCGGTCACAGAGTGTTATTATCACGGTATGGCCAGTCACAGAGTGTTATTATCGCTGTATGGCCAGTCACAAAGTGTTAATATAGTCACAGAGTGTTATTATCGCTGTATGGCCAGTCACAGAGTGTTATTATCACGGTATGGCAGGTCACAGAGTGTTATTATCGCTGTATGGCCAGTCACAAAGTGTTATTATCGCTGTATGGCCAGTCACAGAGTGTTATTATCACAGAGTGTTGTTATCACCGTATGGCCAGTCACAGAGTGTTATTATCACTGTATGGTCAGTCACAGAGTGTTATTATCACAGAGTGTTATTATTGCTGTATGGCCAGTCACAGAGTGTTATTATCACGGTATGGCCGGTCACAGAGTGTTATTATCACTGTATGGCCAGTCACAGAGTTTTATTATCGCTGTATGGCCAGTCACAGAGTGTTATTATAGTCATAGAGTGTTATTATCGCTGTATGGCCAGTCACAGAGTGTTATTATCGCTGTATGGCCAGTCACAGAGCGTTATTATCATGGTATGGCCGGTCACAGAGTGTTATTATCACTGTATGGCCAGTCACAGAGTGTTATTATCACTGTATGGTTGGTCACAGAGTGTTATTATCGCTGTATGGCCAGTCACAGAGGGTTATTATCACAGAGCTTTACTGCTTTATGGCCAGTCACAGTGTTATTATCACTGTATGGCCAATCACAGAGTGTTATTATCACAGAGTGTTATCGCTGTATGGCCAGTCACAGAGTATTATTATCACTGTATGGCCAGTCACAGAGGGTTATTATCACAGAGCTTTATTGCTGTATGGCCAGTCACAGTGTTATTATCACTGTATGGCCAGTCACAGAGTGTTATTATCGCTGTATGGCCAATCACAGAGGGTTATTATCGCTGTATGGCCAGTCACAGAGTGTTATTATCACTGTATGGCCAGTCACAGAGGGTTATTATCACAGAGTGTTATCGCTGTATGGCCAGTCACAGAGTATTATTATCACTGTATGGCCAGTCACAGAGGGTTATTATCACAGAGCTTTATTGCTGTATGGCCAGTCACAGTGTTATTATCACTGTATGGCCAGTCACAGAGTGTTATTATCGCTGTATGGCCAATCACAGAGGGTTATTATCGCTGTATGGCCAGTCACAGAGTGTTATTATCACTGTATGGCCAGTCACAGAGGGTTATTATCACAGAGTGTTATCGCTGTATGGACAGTCACAGAGTGTTATTATCACTGTATGGCCAGTCACAGAGGGTTATTGTAACGGCACCCCCAGGCATAAAAGGGTTAAACCGCTGTTTAGAAGATCTTCCCCTACCAGAGATACAGGCTACTGCAGAACACCAAACTCCCGAACCGCATGTAAGGGAATGCTCCAAACTCCCGAACTGCATACAAAATAGCACTCCAAACTCCCGAACTGGAACCTCACGAATAGCTGCTAGCAGACGAATAGGAAAAGCACCCAAGCGACTTACACTCCTAGCAATCAGTCTCTATCAGCATACAGTAAATCCCCCCCAAGAACGAGACAGAGCTCCATGTTGAGGGTCAAGCAGTGGTCTGTTTAATGAGGGCTACCTGCCCAGTATTTATGCAGGTCTCCCACCTGGTGGACACTCCCCTAGAAGAACAAATGGGAGACTGTGACAAAGACATTGTAGCAACCAATCACAGGGTACACACTTAGCCAGTCCCCTTTTCTTACCTAGAACCCTCTGCTCTGCTCAGGGAGATAATTGTGAAGTAATTCAATTATCTCCCAGGACAGAGCCCAAACGCCATTTTAGATGAAAATAACAAAAGACATAAAAATACATAACTGGTACATTTTATAACATTTTACAGGCATTCAACATGTCCCCAGATAGCTAGGATCTGGGCGCACCAAAGTACCGAATAGCGCTCAGATCCTATGCACACAGTCCAATCGCCGTGGAGCCAAAGTGTTCACAAAGTCAGTTTTCATACGAATGAGCTCCACGGGATTCCTATCTGGGGTATGGTGTATTCAGGTACAAACTACCGAATATAGGGCCGTTCGTGCACTTCTACCGAACAAGAAGGGAGGTCGGCAGCTTCAACGGTGTTCGCGCCAAAATGTATCTGTTTTCAATTCCATGAGTTGGGTGTCGAACACCACTGTGCGTTCGCCTGTTTAAAATGGCTGCGACCTCGTGTTCGGTATCCGAATGGCGGCCACCCAGCATTCGTCAATTAAGCTGCGGTTAACCGCAGCTTCTGGGAGGTTAATTGCCGACACACTCCAGCTCCCAGGTGGTCCAGTCATTCGTGCGTTAGGTGGTCCAGTCATTCGTGCGTTAGCTACCACGGGAGTAGCCTGGTTGGAGCTTGGTTGTTGGAGGGGGAGACCGACTGTCTCCCCTTTAGATACACAGCTCTGCTGCCGGAGGGGGAGACCGACTGTCTCCCCTTTGGCTAAACAGCCCTGTCGCTGGGGGGACAGAACCGACCGTCCCTACTCCCTGCATGGTTGTGGGGTTTACTGTTCCCCCCCTGGTCCCATCTGCATGGTTGTGGGGTTTACTGTTCCCCCCCTGGTACGTTAAGCTGCCGCTGGGGAAAAGGGGTAACAATATCCTCTCCCATACATACTTCCAGCCGCGGGGAAGGGAGACCGACTGTCTCTGCTCCCGATACAGGGTCCTGCTGCTGGGGAAAGGAGACTGGGCTCTCTATTCCCTGTAGGACACTCTGCCGCTGGGGAATGGAGACTGGGCTCCCAATTCCCTGCTGTATCTCCCGCTGGGGAATGGAGACTGGGCTCCCAATTCCCAATAACTCATACTGCCGCTGGGGAATGGAGACTGGGCTCCCAATTCCCTGCAATTCATTCTGCTGCTGGAGGATAGGAGCAACTATCTCTGTCCCCTGTAACTCAGCCTGCTGCTGGGGAATGGAGCTTGGGCTCCCAATTCCCTGCAATTCACTCTGCTGCTGGGGGACAGGAGCAACTATCTCTGTCCCCTGTAACTCAGCCTGCCGCTGGGGAATGGAGCTTGGGCTCCCAATTCCCTGCAATTCACTCTGCTGCTGGGGGACAGAAGCAACTATCTCTGTCCCCTGTAACTCAGCCTGCCGCTGGGGAATGGAGCTTGGGCTCCCAATTCCCTGCAATTCACTCTGCTGCTGGGGGACAAAAGCAACTATCTCTGTCCCCTGTAAACCAGCCTGCCGCTGGGGAATGGAGCTTGTGCTACCAATTCCCTGCTGTATCTCCCGCTGGGGAATGGAGACTGGGCTCCCAATTCCCTGCAGGACTGGTGGAGAGACCTCGGTCCCATCTCCACCAGCCACCTGGGGTTCTTCCCAGTAACACTCTGCAATATCTGCCCAGCTGAATGGGTCTGGATCTGGGTCTCCGCTTCCCTGCTGAGCCTCCTCACTGAAGTGGAACAGATCTTGGTAGCCCTGCTCCAGCTCCATCTCTCGGGTCACTAAGTGGACCAGGTCTTGCTCAATCTCATGAGTGTCGTCCCAGTCATACCTGCTCTCCCTCCACTCCAAGAGATCACTGAACCGGGCTTGTGTAGGGCTCCCAAACTCAGGCTCTGAAAAAGCCTCCCATAACAAGCCAGGACCATCAAACTCCTCTCCCTCTGGTTTGTCATGCTCGGCTGACCAGGGCAGGTACTGTGCCCCATACCACCAGAGCACCTGGTAGGCATCTTCCAGCCACATCTCCTGCCATACCCGGAGCTCCAATTCCTTCACCCATTCCTCCAGGGGCTGCTCTCCCAGGAAGGGCATCCGCAGGGCTAGTCGCTTCTGCAACCGCTGGTACTCCACAATGCCCAGTGCCAAATAAATGGTGTCTCCTGTAGCTGTCCTTCTGGCTGTAGGAACGATCCCACTGCTGCCACCAATTGTAATGGCACCCCCAGGCACAAAAGGGTTAAACCTCCGTTTAGAAGATCTTCCCCTTCCAGAGATACAGGCACGGCTACTGCAGAACACCAAACTCCCGAACCGCATGTAAGAGAATGCTCCAAACTCCTGAACTGTATACAAAATAGCACTCCAAACTCCCGAACTGGAACCTCACGAATAGCTGCTAGCAGACGAATAGGAAAAGCACCCAAGCGGCTTACACTCCTAGCAATCAGTCTCTATCAGCATAAGGTAATTCCCCCCCAAGAACGAGACAGAGCTCCGTGTTGAGGGTCAAGCAGTGGTCTGTTTAATGAGGGCTACCTGCCCAGTATTTATGCAGGTCTCCCACCTGGTGGACACTCCCCTAGAAGAACAAATGGGAGACTGTGACAAAGACATTGTAGCAACCAATCACAGGGTACACACTTAGCCAGTCCCCTTTTCTTACCCAGAACCCTCTGCTCAGGGAGATAATTGTGAAGTAATTCAATTATCTCCCAGGACAGAGCCTAAACGCCATTTTAGATGAAAATAACAAAAGACATAAAAATACATAACTGGTACATTTTATAACATTTTACAGGCATTCAACATGTCCCCAGATAGCTAGGATCTGAGCGCACCAAAGTACCGAATAGCGCTCAGATCCTATGCACACAGTCCAATCGCCGTGGAGCCAAAGTGTTCACAAAGTCAGTTTTCATACGAATGAGCTCCACGGGATTCCTATCTGGGGTATGGTGTATTCAGGTACAAACTAACAAATATAGGGCCGTTCGTGCACTTCTACCGAACAAGAAGGGAGGTCGGCAGCTTCAACGGTGTTCGCGCCAAAATGTATCTGTTTTCAATTCCATGAGTTGGGCGTCGAACACCGCTGTGCGTTCACGTGTTTAAAATGGCCGCGACCTCGTGTTTGGTATACGAATGGTGGCCACCCAGAATTCGTCAATTAAGCTGAGGTTAACCGCAGCTTCTGGGAGGTTAATTGCCGACACACTCCAGCTCCCAGGTGGTCCAGTCATTCGTGCGTTAGTTCGGTAGATTGAATCTACCGACCGCCGGGCAGAAAGGCACGAATAAGCCCTTTCTGCAGGGGAAAAGAAGTCTTTTAGCATGGGGCCATAATCCAAAGGCAACAGGCGAGCAACCAGGCTTCTCCAATGCAATGTGGCGAGATTGGTCTCGTCACAGTTATTATCACAGAGTGTTATCGCTGTATGGCCAGTCACAGAGTGTTTTTATCACTGTATGGCCAGTCACAGAGTGTTATTATCGCTGTATGGCCAGTCACAGAGGGTTATTATCGCTGTATGGCCAGTCACAAAGTATTATTATCACTGTATGGTCAGTCACAGAGTGTTATTATCACTGTATGGCCAGTCAAAGAGTGTTATTATCACTGTATGGCTGGTCACAGAGTGTTATTATCACTGTATGGTCAGTCACAGAGTGTTATTATCACTGTATGGCCAGTCACAGAATGTTATTGTCGCTGTATGGCCAGTCACAAAGTGTTATTATCACTGTATGACCAGTCACAGAGTGTTCTTATCACTGTATGGCCGGTCACAGAGGGTTATTATCACTGTATGGCCGGCCACAGAGTGTTATTATCACTGTATGGCCAGTCTCAGAGTGTTATTATCTGTGACAGACCCATCTGTATGACTATTATTTGTCGGTTCGTCTAGTTTGCTTCCTTTCGTGGAAATTGCCTGTTCCTATAACCCCATGCGTATGATTTACTTTTTGCCGAATAAATCACAGTGTTATCGCTCTATGGCCAGTCACAGAGTGTAATCGCTGTATGGCCAGTCACAGAGTGTTATTATCGCTGTGTGGCCAGTCACAGAGTGTTATTATCACTGTATGGCCAGTCACGGAGTGTTATCGCTGTATGGCCAGTCACAGAGAGTTATTATCGCTGTATGGCCAGTCACAGAGTGTTTTTATCACTGTATGGCCAGTCATAGAGGGTTATTATCACAGAGTGTTATCGCTGTATGGCCAGTCACAGAGTATAATTGCTGTATGGCCAGTCACAGAGTGTTATTATCACGATATGGCCAGTCACAGAGTGATATTATCACTGTATGATCAGTCACAGAGTGTTATTATCACAGAGTGTTATTATCACTGTATGGTCAGTCACAGTGTTATTATCACAGAGCGTTATTATCATGGTCTTCTCACAGAGGGTTATTGTCACAGTGTGTTATCACGGAGGGTTATTGTCACAGAGGGTTATTATCACAGAGTGTTATCATAGAGTCTTATTATCACATTGTGTTATTATCACTGTATGGTCAGGCACAGTGTGTAATTATCACAGTTTGTTATTATCACAGAGTGTTATTGTGACGGAACGCTGGCACTCCGACTGAGTACCTCCGCCAACCGATGCTCCTAGCGCTTCCCGAGGACTCCAAGCACTCTAACCGACACCATCAGCACTGCAGACCCCACTTCCAGCGATACAGCTGCGCCGGGGTCTCGCCGTCTCCACCCACCCTGGATCCACGACCAGGATCCAGCTCCCAGTGGGTGAACCTCTCCTAAATCCAGAGAGCGTAGCAGGGACAAATCAAGCTATTGCAAGAGCTTACCAATACAATAAACATCAAAATAATCTGAATTGGAGTATACCAAAACTCTATACACAATAATAAGCAGGGCTGCGTCACATACAAAAGAGCGACTAAACAACCAAATAAAATATAAACCAACAAGGGTATGTGAGCGCTCCAAATAAAAAAGGACCACTAGAAAAATTACACTCCAAAGCAGCAGCTGTAGAATAAGATAAAAATGTACATATACACAAAATATTTATTCATATAAAAATAAACAAATCATAAGAACCATGAAAAAATCCTTATAAATCTAAATATAAAAAAAGTTCATAAGGATGTGTCCAAACCAAAGTTCAAAGATACATAGTGTGGGGCCCCCAACACTAATATGGATTATGTATCAAAAGGAAAAAAATTTAAAAAGAGATTGTGCACATCAAATAATAAAACATCAAAAAAATTGTCCAAAAATGAATATCAGACCTCAAACACATATATAGTTCATGGGGGAGGGAGCTCATAAACCCGCCAAACTACTAGGTAAAGGTGAGGGGTGCCGCAATGAATAGTCTCCTAGTGTTAAAAACCTAGGGATTAAACAAAAGCAACTTACCCTATTCACCCTACTTTCGTGTAAGGTGAAGGGAGCACGCCAACTCCCTACCACGAGACAAGATGTGTGGGACTGAATTCAACAGCTGCCGAAAATCCCTCCCGAACCGTAAATGAAGTCGGGTAGAAAATCAAAGGAGACGGAAAAACAGATCGTCTACGCGTTTCGTCCCCTATGAGGGACTTTATCAAGACAAAGATCTGTTGTCCACAGACTGGGTATATATACCCTATTCCTAAAGGAGTGGTCATTCAATTAAACAATAATAAAAATTAAGAGTCAATTTGTAGAAGGCAGATCGCCTAAGGTGTGCATTTATTTATAATTTTTATAGAATAAAAATTTTATAGAATTTGGATGTTTATTCTATAAAAATTATAAATAAATGCACACCTTAGGCGATCTGCCTTCTACAAATTGACTCTTAATTTTTATTATTGTTTAATTGAATGACCACTCCTTAGGAATAGGGTATATATACCCAGTCTGTGGACAACAGATCTTTGTCTTGATAAAGTCCCTCATAGGGGACGAAACGCGTAGACGATCTGTTTTTCCGTCTCCTTTGATTTTCTACCCGACTTCATTTACGGTTCGGGAGGGATTTTCGGCAGCTGTTGAATTCAGTCCCACACATCTTGTCTCGTGGTAGGGAGTTGGCGTGCTCCCTTCACCTTACACGAAAGTAGGGTGAATAGGGTAAGTTGCTTTTGTTTAATCCCTAGGTTTTTAACACTAGGAGACTATTCATTGCAGCACCCCTCACCTTTACCTAGTAGTTTGGCGGGTTTATGAGCTCCCTCCCCCATGAACTATATATGTGTTTGAGGTCTGATATTCATTTTTGGACAATTTTTTTTATGTTTTATTATTTGATGTGCACAATCTCTTTTTAAATTTTTTTCCTTTTGATACATAATCCATATTAGTGTTGGGGGCCCCACACTATGTATCTTTGAACTTTGGTTTGGACACATCCTTATGAACTTTTTTTATATTTAGATTTATAAGGATTTTTTCATGGTTCTTATGATTTGTTTATTTTTATATGAATAAATATTTTGTGTATATGTACATTTTTATCTTATTCTACAGCTGCTGCTTTGGAGTGTAATTTTTCTAGTGGTCCTTTTTTATTACAAGAGCTTACTCTGGGGAGTAAGTGATTATAGCAATCCCCAGAGTGTAGGTATCCCTTCCCCCAAGCATTAGCCAAGGCTTCAAGAAAGGTACAAGATGATCTGGTTTTAATGACCACACACTGGCTTTTATGCAAGTCCCCATGCAAGGGGACATCCCACAGGGTGGGACACAGTATAACCAATCACAGACAATACAAACAAAACACTCCCACAGTGACATCACAATCCCTCCTCTCTATCCTGGAGATAATTGGGAAGTAATCAAATTATCTCCCAGGACAGAGGCAAGACTCCATTAACCACATGGTTGCAAAAATACATAAAATTACACAATGTTACAATTACTATATAAAACATATACATGCAACATATCCCCAGATAGCTTAGATCTGAGTGCACATTATGATTGAATGGCGCTCAGATCACCTACATACAATTCAATCGCCATGGAGCCAAAGTCTTTTCCATAGTCTTTCATTATACGAATGGGCTCCATGGCATAGCTATCTGGGATGGCACTACTACCACACTGAAAGTCCAGAATGCCCCGGCAGAAATACACAAATAAACCTTTCTGCAGGGGAAAATACCGCTATCAGCACATGGGCCATAGTAGGAAGGCAGGAGGCTAGCCAGTAGTCCCCTCCAGGCACAAGTGGCGAAGGGCACTTCGTCACAGTTATTATCACAGAGGGTTATTATCACAGAGTGTTATAATCACAGAGGGTTATTATCACTGTATGTTCAGCCACAGTGTGTTATTATCACAGAGTGTTATTGTCACAGAGTGTTATTATCACAGAGGGTTATTGTCACAGAGGGTTATTATCACAGTGTGTTATTATCACAGAGGGTTATTATCACAGAGAGTTATCACAGAGGATTATTATCACAGAGGGTTATTATCACAGAGTGTTATTATCACAGTGTGTTATTATCACATAGTGTTATTATCACAGAGGGTTATTATCACAGTGTGTTATCACAGAGCGTTATTATCACAGAGGGTTATTATCACAAAGGTTTATTATCACAGAGTGTTATTATCACAGAGGGTTATCACAGAGGGTTATTATCACTGTATGGTCAGTCACAGAGTGTTATTATCACAGTGTGTTATTATCACAGAGGGTTATTATCACAGAGTGTTATTGTTACGGTACCCTCAGCATAAAATGTACAAATCGCCGTTTAGTGAATGCTCCCCTTTCGCAATAACATAGGCTGCATGCGTATCCAGTATAATCATGCGAACCACAAGCAAGGGAACGCTGCAAACTCACGAACGGGATCCGTACGGGCACTTCACTCCACGAGCTCCAAACTCACGAATCGCCAATATTAGCCAAACGCAGGTATCTCCCAAGCGGCTAATAATCCCATTCAGCAGTCTCTAGTCGTCGGTAATAAATCCCCCCAATAACGAGACCAAGCTTCGCATTGAGGGTAAAACAAGAACTGGCTTTACTGTGGGCTACCTGCCCGTATTTATGCAGGTCTCCCACTTGGTGGACACTCCCCTAGGGGACCAAATGGGAGACTGTAACAATAGACAGACATATGGCAGGTTAGGACCCACAGACACAAAATATTCCCAGCATTTCCTTCCCTCTGCCCTGGAGATAATTGAGAAGTAATTTAATTATCTCCAGGACAGAGGCAAATCGCTATTTTAAATTCAACATAGCAAAACATATAAAAATACATAACGTTACAATTGTCGAATGTTACCCATTCGTATCACATACCCCCAGATAGCCTGGATCTGAGTGCATATTATTGGCGAATAGCACTCAGATCCCATACGCATAGTTCAATCGCCATGGAGTCAAATTCTATTACAGTCTTTCGGTATGCGATTGACTCCATGGGAAGGCTATCTGGGGTAAGTCCATTTGTGCATTTAAACCTCCCGAACGGCCGGTGTTCGCACACTTCTGTCGATTGAGAAGGGAGGACGGCGGCTTCATCGGTGTTCGGCTGAAAAGGTGTCCGTTTTCAGTTCCATGAAATCAATGCCGCTGGTCTTTCGCATGGTTTAAAATGGCCGCCGCCTCGTGGTTGACATACGAACGACGACCACCCTGTATTCGGTTTTAATTGAAAAGTGTCTGTGGTTAACCGCAACGTTCTAATTGGACAGCACACTTCTCTTCCGTTCGGTAGTTTTGTTCGGCGGAAAAGTCAATTCACGGAACAGGGGCATACGAACGGGTAATTTCATGAAAAGGCAAAACAGACGAATCCAGCAATCTCAGTCTATACATATGGATCTGTCACCGTTATTATCACAGTGTGTTATTATCACAGAGGGTTATTATCACAGAGTGTTATTATCATAGAGGGTTATTATCACATAGTGTTTGTGACAGAACCATCTGTCTGCTGGATTTTTGCCCATTCGTCTGTTTGTCCCCGTTCGTATGAATGGCTGGTTTCTATAGCCCAGCCATTCGAATGACTCTTTTTCCCGAACAAAACCGCCGAACGAACGGCCACCCAAGTGAGGAGTGTGCTGCAGGTTAACGAAGTGATCACCATTATAACGTTGTGGTTAACCGCAGACACTTCTCAATTAAACCGAACTCAGGGTGGTCGTCGTTCGTATGTCGACCACGAGGCAGCGGCCATTTTAAATCATGCGAACGCTCAGCGGTGTTTGGCTCTATTTCTATGGAACGGAAAACGGACACTTTTTCTGTCGAACACCGCTGAAACAAGGGAACGCCTGGCTGCCTCCACGAAAGCATGCGAACATCGGCCGTTCGGGAGATTGAGAACATACAAAAGACTTAACCCAGATAGCCCACCCATGGAGTCATTCGTGTACCGAAGGACTGTAAGAACTTTGACTCCATGGCGATTGAACTATGTGTGTGGGATCTGAGCGCTATTCGCCAATAATATGCACTCAGACCCAGGCTATCTGGGGACATGTAATACGAATGGGAAATGTTCAGTCTTCATGTAGTTATGCATTTTTGTGTCTTTTATTATTTCATGTTTAAGATGGCGACTGTCCTTGTCCTGGAGTTAATTGAGTTACTTGGTAATTAACTCCAGGACAGAGGGGAGGGAATCAGAATGCACTGTGGGTAAAATATGTGACTGTGTGTCTGAAATGTCCTTCCAGCTGTCTGTAATTTAAGTCTTCCATTTGGTCCCCTAGGGGAGTGTCCACCAGGTGGGAGACCTGCATAAATACGGGCAGGTAGCCCACAGTAAACCCAGATCTTATTTGACCCTCAATGCGGAGCTTCTGTCTCGTTATTGGGGGGATTTCTTCTTCACGTTTAGAGACTGCTGGATGGAACGAAAGCCGCTTTGGGGATATTATTGTTCGACGGTTCCTAGCAGTTCGTATATTGCCGTTCGGGAGTTTGGAGCCGTTCGTGGATTTCGATCGGGAGATTGCCGCTTCCCCTGCATTTGGTTCGTGGGTTACAGAGTAAGCGAACAGAGACTGTACTGCAGCCGGGGAAGGTTTACTAAACGGCGGTTTGGCTTAAAGACACGGGAGGTGTCTTAACAATTGGTGGCAAGCGACGGGATGAATCCTACAGCATTGGAGGTCAGCTACGAGACATGCAGTACGAGGAATTAAGGCGTGCTACACTTAAGGACATATTGGAACGCCGAGGAAGGTCAGCAAGCAATTTAAAGAAACGGGAGATTATTGCTTTGCTAATGGAGATGGATGCAGCAACGGGAATGGAAAGAGTCAACGTGCCCAGTACCTTGGATTTAACACCCGAGGAAATACAATTCAACCGGGCAGTACAAATAAGGCTGGCACATTTTGGCCCCAACCCCTCAGCTGACATCGTGGTTCGTGTGCAGGCAGCAGTTGCAACACAACAGGCAGCCCGGGAAAGAGGAGCTGCAGCAGCAGAGGTACCGTATGACAATAATGTGGTTGCTAGAAAAAAGGTACCTTTTGCTGCGTTTAAAAATTTTGTGGAAACAGAGGGAGAGATTGATGGATTTTTGGCAGACTTTGAGAGGCAGTGTGCGCTACATCAGGTACCTGCAGATGAATGGGTCACCATCCTCTCTGGGAAATTATCTGGCCGGGCTAGTGAAGCTTTTCGGGCCATCCCAGAGGAGGAGATCACCAGCTATCGGGCTGTGAAAGAGGCGCTCCTAGCCAGGTATGCAGTAACCCCAGAGGCGTACAGGCGGAGGTTTAGAGAAACCAACAAACTGGTTGGGGACTCTTATGTGGAATGGGCCTGCAGAGTCCATCGTACCGCAGCCCACTGGATGGCTGGATGCCAAGCGGTAACTGGGGAGGAGGTGTTACAAGTGTTCCTGCTGGAGCACTGCTTTGATAGACTACCTGCTGGGGTCCGGGAATGGGTCAGAGACAGAAAACCCTCTACCCTACCCGAGGCTGCCCGTCTGGCAGACGAATACACGGATGCCCGCAAGTTGGATGGTACAGCTGCTAAAGCCCCTGCCAGACTGGAGTATCGACCAGCAGTAACACCCGCTCCTGCAGTCTACCAACCCCCAGTACACCGTACCCCAGCTGCACCACCAGCTAACAATTATATGCAACCAGCCCGATTTAATGCCCGGGAGTACTCCCAACCCATCCGGTGCTATGGGTGCAAGCAGTTGGGGCACAAGCGTCCTGAGTGCCCCCTGAACAGTGCCAACCAGGCTCAGTCCTGGAGGAGACCAGTTAACGGAAACCAGCGCCCACCTCAGCCTGCTGCTCACTGCCTAGAGCAGGAGGAATTTTGGGGCATTCTGCACGAGGCAGATCCAGTGCAAGCAGCTCACCAGGATAATCGCCAGCAACATCGGCAAACTGTGAAGCTAAATGGCAGAGTGGTGAATGGGCTGAGAGACACAGGAGCCACGATGACACTGCTCCAAAAGAACTTGGTCTCAGAGCATCAACACACTGGAGACACTGTGGCAGTAAGGGTAGCAGGGGGTGCCGTGTTTCGCTTACCTGTTGCCGAGTACATTTGGATTGGGGAGTGGGCGCTAGGCATGTGGATGTGGGGGTGATGAAGGACTTGCCCGCAGATGTCCTTTTGGGAAACGATTTGGCCCCTTTGGTTTCAGCCTATGCTCCGATGGGCCCTGCAGACGTGAACCCAGTGACCACCCGTGCCCAGACCCGTGCTGCCGGAACCAGCCCACTTGCTGACGAGACCCAGGTAAGATCTCCTTCCCCGACTGATACCCCAGATCAGGTCCCCTTAAGCTGGGATTCCCCAGAGGAGTTTGGGAGGGAAACCCGGGCGGATCCGACCCTCCAAAGATACAAGGACAGGGCAGAGGCTGGGGAGGAAGGAATAGATGGGGAACGGTATGAGTGGGTGGGGGACAGGTTATATAGGATCCCTAAACCTTCCCAGAAGAGTGTTGCCTCTCCGCCGAATCGCCAGTTAGTGGTACCTGCAAAGTACCGGCAGGAGATTCTGCGGATAGGGCATGATGTTCCTTTAGCTGGACATCTAGGGTCCCGCCGCACAGCCTATAGGATTTCACAGAACTTCTTTTGGCCAAACTTTAACCAGGCTGTGCGGATGTACTGCAGCACGTGTGACACATGTCAACGGGTAGGAAAGCGGGGGGACCACCCTAAGGCTAGGCTATTATCGATGCCTATTATAGGGGAGCCCTTTGCCCGCATAGCCGTTGACATTGTGGGTCCACTGGCCAGGGCTAGTCCATCCGGTAAGAAGTATGTTCTTACCGTGGTGGACTATGCCACCCGCTATCCAGAGGCAGTAGCGCTGTCTAACATAGAGGCAGAGACGGTTGCTGATGCCCTGGTTAGAATTTTTACTAGGGTCGGGTTCCCTAAGGAGATCCTCTCCGACCAGGGAACCCAATTCACCGCTGTGCTCACCCAGCAACTGTGGAAGGTGTGCGGCATTAAGCCGTTACTTAGCTCACCCTACCACCCACAGACTAACGGTCTCTGCGAGCGCTTTAACGGTACCCTCAAACAGATGCTGAGGACCTTTACAGACACTTGCAGAGACTGGGAGAGATTCCTGCCTCATCTATTATTTTCTTATAGAGAGGTGCCCCAGGAATCTACTGGGTTCTCCCCTTTGAGCTGCTGTATGGGAGAAGGGTCCGCGGACCCCTAGATCTCATTAGAGGCCACTGGGAGGGGGAGACGGAGCAAGAGGGGACCCCCATTGTGCCATATGTTCTGGAACTCCGGGACCGCATGGAGAAACTGTCCCTGATGGTAAGGGAGAATCTCCAGGCGGCCCAGGGGAGACAGAAGAGATGGCACGATCAGGGTGCCCGACAGCGGGTCTTCCAGGTTGGGCAAAAGGTATTGGTGCTCAAACCCGTGAAGGCCAACAAGATGCAGGCATCTTGGCAGGGCCCGTACAAGGTGGTGGCGCAGATCTGCGACACTACTTACTTGATAGCCAGCTGTGCAGATGAGAGGATCCAGCGGTCCTTTCATGTGAACATGCTGAAAGAGTACCAGGAGAGACCTGAGAATATTGCAGCAGTATGTGCCCCAGCTGCAGATGATTCTGAGAATTTACCCCTTCCAGATCTATTAGAAAGGGATTCCCAGACTGACCTTACTACCTTGGTACAGCTAGGGGACCGGTTGAACCCCACAGAAAGGGTACAGGCGCAGCAGTTGTTATGGGAGAAGCAGGCGACGTTCTCCCAGGAACCAGGTTATACCACCCTAGCTGTGCATAAGGTAGAGACCCCTGGACAGACCCCGTTACGACAGCCCCCCTACCGTATCCCTGAAGCAGTCCGTGAAGGAATGCGGAAGGAGATACAGGAGATGACCCAACTTGGGGTTATCGAGCACTCCGACAGCCCTTGGGCCTCGCCTGTAGTCCTGGTGCCAAAGAAAGATGGGACCACCCGGTTCTGTGTGGACTACAGGCGACTCAACGAGCGGACCACCACTGACGCCTACCCAATGCCCCGGGTAGACGAATTACTAGATCGTATTGCCAGGGGGCGATATCTGACCACCATAGACCTGTGTAAGGGCTACTGGCAGATCCCCCTGGCCGAGGATGCTATCCCCAAGTCGGCATTTGTCACCCCATTTGGCCTGTACCAATTTAAGGTCATGCCTTTTGGGATGAAAAATGCACCGGCTACTTTCCAACGGATGGTGGATAGACTCCTGGATGGCTTCCAAGAATTTGCCTGTGCATACTTGGACGACATTGCGATCTACAGTGGGTCCTGGGAGGAACACCTGGTACATGTAGGGGTAGTGCTGGATAAGATTAGGGCCGCTGGCCTGACGTTGAAGCCAGAAAAGTGTCATCTAGGTATGGCTGAAGTGCAGTACCTGGGTCACAGAGTGGGGTGTGGGAGCCAGAGACCAGAGCCAGCCAAGGTAGAGGCAGTGGCTAACTGGCCCACACCTACTACTAAGACCCAGGTATTGGCCTTCTTGGGGACGGCAGGGTACTACAGACGTTTTGTCCCTGACTACAGCGCTATCGCTAAGCCCCTGACAGACCTGACGAAGAAGAACTTGCCTAAGCAGGTCCTGTGGTCTCCGGCTTGTGAAGCTGCGTTCCAGGCACTGAAGCAGGCTCTTGTGAATGCCCCTGTCTTGGCTGCCCCAGTCCCTAACAACCGCTTTCTCGTCCATACAGATGCTTCCATGTATGGACTGGGGGCTGTGCTGAGCCAAGTCGGGGAAGATGGAGGAGAGCACCCTGTCGCATATCTCAGCAGAAAGTTGTTACCCAGAGAAGTGAGTTATGTGGCAGTGGAGAAGGAATGCTTGGCCTTGGTCTGGGCATTGAAAAAGTTAAGCCCCTATTTGTATGGGCAAGAGTTTTCCCTTGTGACTGATCACAACCCACTCGTTTGGCTTAACCGGGTCTCAGGAGACAATGGGAGACTGCTGAGATGGAGCTTGGCACTACAGCCCTACAATTTTACCATCAGCTACAGACCCGGTAAGCTAAACGGAAACGCAGATGGGTTGTCACGACAAACAGACGTTTCCATCACCTCGTAGTCCGGTCATCCCCAAGTTGACCCGCCACAGGGTCAAGCCGGGTCTGCCGGAGTGTCCCACAAGGAGGGAGCCGTGTGACAGAACCATCTGTCTGCTGGATTTTTGCCCGTTCGTCTGTTTGTCCCCGTTCGTATGAATGGCTGGTTTCTATAGCCCAGCCATTCGAATGACTCTTTTTCCCGAACAAAACCGCCGAACGAACGGCCACCCAAGTGAGGAGTGTGCTGCAGGTTAACGAAGTGATCACCATTATAACGCTGTGGTTAACCGCAGACACTTCTCAATTAAACCGAACTCAGGGTGGTCGTCGTTCGTATGTCGACCACGAGGCAGCGGCCATTTTAAATCATGCGAACGCTCAGCGGTGTTTGGCTCTATTTCTATGGAACGGAAAACGGACACTTTTTCTGTCGAACACCGCTGAAACAAGGGAACGCCTGGCTGCCTCCACGAAAGCATGCGAACATCGGCCGCTCGGGAGATTGAGAACATACAAAAGACTTAACCCAGATAGCCCACCCATGGAGTCATTCGTGTACCGAAGGACTGTAAGAACTTTGACTCCATGGCGATTGAACTATGTGTGTGGGATCTGAGCGCTATTCGCCAATAATATGCACTCAGACCCAGGCTATCTGGGGACATGTAATACGAATGGGAAATGTTCAGTCTTCATGTAGTTATGCATTTTTGTGTCTTTTATTATTTCATGTTTAAGATGGCGACTGTCCTTGTCCTGGAGTTAATTGAGTTACTTGGTAATTAACTCCAGGACAGAGGGGAGGGAATCAGAATGCACTGTGGGTAAAATATGTGACTGTGTGTCTGAAATGTCCTTCCAGCTGTCTGTAATTTAAGTCTTCCATTTGGTCCCCTAGGGGAGTGTCCACCAGGTGGGAGACCTGCATAAATACGGGCAGGTAGCCCACAGTAAACCCAGATCTTATTTGACCCTCAATGCGGAGCTTCTGTCTCGTTATTGGGGGGATTTCTTCTTCACGCTTAGAGACTGCTGGATGGAACGAAAGCCGCTTTGGGGATATTATTGTTCGACGGTTCCTAGCAGTTCGTATATTGCCGTTCGGGAGTTTGGAGCCGTTCGTGGATTTCGATCGGGAGATTGCCGCTTCCCCTGCATTTGGTTCGTGGGTTACAGAGTAAGCAAACAGAGACTGTACTGCAGCCGGGGAAGGTTTACTAAACGGCGGTTTGGCTTAAAGACACGGGAGGTGTCTTAACAGTGTTATTATCACTGTATGGTCAGTCACAGTGTGTTATTATCACAGAGGGTTATTATCACAGTGTGTTAATAACCGTACTCTGTCTTCTTCTCTTTCTCCACCTCTTACTAAAATTCTCAATCTCTCTCCTCTGGTATATTTCCATTGCCCTTCAAACATGCAACTGTAACCCCAATTCTAAAGAAGCCCAATCTGGACCCTGACTCCCCATCCAACTTTTGTCCTATCTCGCTACTGCCTTTTGCATCCAAGATCCTTGAAAAAATTGTGTATGCGAGATTGACAGACTTCCTCGAGTCCAACTCTCTGCTACACCCGCTTCAGTCTGGTTTCCGCGCTAAGCACTTTGTGGAAACGGCACTGACCAAAGTATCCAATGATCTACTCGCTGCAAAATCTCATGGTCACTACTCTATCCTAATTCTCCTTGACCTGTCTGCGGCTTTTGACACTGTTGATCATCAACAGCTTCTTCTCATCCTCCGCAATATCGGTCTACAAGATATTGCTCTCTCCTGGTGCTCCTCCTACCTCTCCCAGCGCTCTTTCAGTGTTTCTTTCTCTGGCTCTGCTTCTTCTCCCCAACTCCTCTCTGTTGGTGTCCCCCAAGGTTCAGTCCTTGGCCCCCTACTGTTCTCCATCTATACTGCCTCCCTTGGTAAACTCATTAGCTCCTTTGGCTTCCAATATCATTTCTATGCAGATGACACGCAAATCTACCTGTCCTCTCCTGATCTCTCCCCATCCCTCTTGACTAGTGTCTCTGACTGCCTCTCTGCTGTCTCTAACTGGATGACTGCCCATTTCCTTAAACTAAACTTGACCAAAACTGAAATTCTGGTCTTTCCTCCCTCAAGTGTTGTTACTCCTGTGTCTGTATCCCTCCAAGTCAACGGTGCTACCATCAGCTCCACCACGCAGGCTCGCTGCCTAGGTGTTCTCTTTGACTCCGACCTCTCCTTCAAGCCTCATGTTCAATCTATTGCCAAATCCTGTCATTTCTATCTCAAAAACATTGCGTGCATCCGCCCCTACTTAACGCCAGATGCGACTAAGGTGTTGGTCCATTCCACTGTCCTTTCTTGCCTTGACTACTGTAATCCGCTTCTCAGTGGTCTAACGTGCTCCCAACTTGCGCCGTTACAGTCCATAATAAATGCAGCAGCAAGATTCATCTTCCTGTCCGCCTGCACCTCCCATGCCTCACCCTTCTGTCAGTCCCTACATTGGCTTCCTATAAAATATAGAGCTCAATTTAAAATTCTGGTTCTTGCTTTCAAATCTCTACATAATGCTGCTCCCACCTATCTATCCTCCCTTATACACAAGTATGTCCCGTCTAGGCCCTTACAATCTGCTGAAGACTTACGTCTATCTTCTGTCCGTATTCCCACCTCTGATGCTCGCCTTCAAGATTTCTCGAGGGCTGCACCGTTCCTGTGGAACTCGCTTCCCTCCTCTGTTAGATGCTCACCCAGTCTCCACTCCTTCAAAAAATCGTTAAAAACCCACTTCTTCATAAAAGCGTATCCATTTAACTGTTAATAGCTCCTGACTGATTTCTCTTCTGCAACTGTCACTAGTCTAATACTATCCTTACCTTTTGTGTCATTTTACCCCACTCCCTCTTGCATGTAAGCTCATTGAGCAGGGCCCTCAACCCCTCTGTTCCTGTGTGTCCAACTTGTCTGGTTACAACTACATGTCTGTTCGTCCACCCATTGTAAAGCGCTGCAGAATTTGACGGCGCTCTATAAATATCATAATAATAATAATAATCACAGAGTGTTATTATCACAGAGGGTTATTATCACAGAGAGTTATTATCACAGTGTGTTATTATCACATAGGGTTATTATCAATGTATGGTCAGTCACAGTGTGTTATTATCACAGAGGGTTAGTATCACAGAGAGTTATTATCACAGTGTGTTATTATCACATAGGGTTATTATCAATGTATGGTCAGTCACAGTGTGTTATTGTCACAGAGGGTTATTATCACAGTGTGTTATTATCACAGAGGGTTATTATCACAGAGGGTTATTGTTACGGTACCCTCAGCATGAAATGTACAAACCGCCGTTTAGTGAATGCTCCCCTCTCGCAATAACATAGGCTGCATGCGTATCCAGTATAATCATGCGAACCACAAGCAAGGGAACGCTGCAAACTCACGAACGGGATCCGTACGGGCACTTCACTCCACGAGCTCCAAACTCACAAATCGCCAATAGTAGCCGAACGCAGATATCTCCCAAGCGGCTAATAATCCCATCCAGCAGTCTCTAGTTGTCGGTAATAATCCCCCCCAATAACGAGACCAAGCTTCGCATTGAGGGTAAAACAAGAACTGGCTTTACTGTGGGCTACCTGCCCGTATTTATGCAGGTCTCCCACTTGGTGGATACTCCCCTAGGGGACCAAATGGGAGACTGTAACAATAGACAGACGCTGTGTTTCCAGGATGAGCGACATCCGTTGATGTCCCACCAACCGGGGAGCCCGCCCGGTGCCTCACGAACACTGATGAGGGGTGGCTCCGAGATCTGAAACGAGGAGAAGAAATCCTGGGCAGGGTGTACTGTTCCTCGCCCACCCTCCCGTCCCAACCCAGGAAGCGCCTGCCTGTCGCCAAGGCCTCCCGCTGCCCGCTGCTCAGCTGCTGCCTTCCTGAGGCCTGAATGGCCCAGCCCGCGCGGCTATTACCCCCCGCTGAACTAGCGGACGCAGACCCTCGGCGCCGCCGCCTCTCCGGATGCCCCCTTGCCCTAGCGCCCCTAACCGGTGAGAGGCTAACGCTGCTCGACCTGGAGCCTGACCTATCACTGGACCTACTCCGCCGAAGCCCCCCACCTCCGGCCCCCAAGCTACCGTGGGCAACCCCAACCTCCCCCCCACCGTGACCAGAGAAGGTGCCCCTACGCCCCTCCCCCTTCCCCTCTGCTGCCTTCTGCCCCTCCCTTACCCGAGAACCACCGGGCCGGCCTGAATACGGAGCCTTCTCCCCACCCACCCCCCCGGTTACCCCTCCGTGCCCCCCTAGCTAATGGACCCACTCCGTGCCCCCTGAGACCTACCCGCTGACCCCAGCACTGCATCAGCCTGCCCCCCAACCTCGCCCCCGCCTGCGGCTAGCTGGCACCCCATGCGGCCCTTCCTCTCCCGCCACTGGACTCCTGGGGGAAACTCGCTCCTTCTCCCCCCATCCCCCCAGGCACTATCCCCCAGCTGTTCACCCCCCGCGTCCTGCACACCAAGGGGGCCCCTTGGAGGGCCCCCTGCACTTGCCTGCTGTGTTTGCCTTGCCTGGGGCCTGCTCCGGGCCGTCCTGCCCCAGGCTCCATCCTCCGCGGCCTCCCGTAGTGGGGGAACCCTCCTGGGCTGCGCCCCTGTCCTTCCTGGCCCTGGAGAGGGCCGTTCAGCCGCCAGTGCAGCCCTTTCACCAGGCGCCACCCCGCCTGCACCGGGGGGCGCGCCGCTTGCCTCCCGTGCTGCCGCCGGGAAGCTCCCCGCCGAGGCCCCGGCTGCACAGTGGGAGGCGGGGCCTCAACCACATGGCCTCGGGCCTGCTGCTGCTGCCGCCCGCTGGTTCAGCACCCGGACTCAGGAGCCGTGGGGGCCTCCTGGCCCGCGCCGGTCTTCCTCCGCCGCCATCCCTCCCAGACGCCGCCGTCAGGAGCTGGTCGAGCTGGGCCCGTACCCAGCCCGTTCCCTGTTGCAGTGCTGCCGCCCGGACTCCAGCCAGCAACCTCTCCACGTCCTCCATGGCCCTGCAGAGGGAGACAAAAAGAGACAAGCTCTTCCCAGCAAAGCAGTGAGCACCAGAGTGCACACAAACTCAGCCAGGTAGGAAATTGGATGTGCTCTATCCAAAATGGCTACCTCCTTAAGTAGACCAACCCCTTACTCCCACAACCCACCAATCCTGGCCGGCTCCTCCTAAGCCGGCCTCCTAATCCCTGTCAAGGCCCTCCTCCGCTAAGCTGTGCTTTGGCTCCTTGGGGCTACAAGAACTGGCTTTACTGTGGGCTACCTGCCTGGATTTATGCAGATCTCCCACTTGGTGGACACTACCCTAGGGGACCTAATGGGAGACTGTAACAATAGACAGACATATGGCAGGTTAGACACAGAATATTCCCAGCATGCATTAGTATTTCCTCCCCTCTGCCCTGGAGATAATTGAGAAGGAATTTAATTATCTCCAGGACAGAGGCAAATCGCCATCTTAAATTTAACATAGCAAAACATATAAAAATACATAACTTTACAAATGTCGAATGTTACCCATTCGTATCACATATCCCCAGATAGCCTGGATCTGAGTGCATATTATTGGCGAATAGCGCTCAGATCCCATACGCATAGTTCAATTGCCATGGAGTCAAAGTCTATTACAGTCTTTCGGTATGCGATTGACTCCATGGGAAGGCTATCTGTGGTAAGTCCATTTGTGCATTTAAACCTCCCGAACGGCCGGTGTTCGCACACTTCTGTCGATTGAGAAGGGAGGTCGGCGGCTTCAGCGGTGTTCGGCTGGAAAAGTGTCCGTTTTCAGTTCCATGAAATCAATGCCGAACACCGCTGGTCTTTTCCATGGTATAAAATGGCCGCCGCCTCGTGGTCGACATACGAACGACGACCACCCTGTATTCGGTTTTAATTGAGAAGTGTCTGTGGTTAACCGCAACGTTCTAATTGGGATAACCAGCAGCACACTTCTCTTCTGGGTGGCCGTCCGTTCGGTAGTTTTGTTCGGCGGAAAAGTCAATTCACGGAACAGGGGCATACGAACGGGTAATTTCACGAAAAGGCAATTCAGACGAATCCAGCAATCTCAGTCTATACAGATGGATCTGTCACAGTTATTATCACAGTGTGTTATTATCACAGAGGGTTATTATCACAGTGTGTTATTATAACAGAGGGTTATTATCACAGAGGGTTATTATCACTGTGTGTTATCACAGTGTGTTATCACAGAGAGTTATTATCACAGAGGGTTCTTATCACAGAGGGTTATTATCATAGAGTGTTATCACTGTGTGTTATTATCACAGAGGGTTATTATCACAGTGTGTTATTATCACAGAGGGTTATTATCACTGTGTGTTATCACAGTGTGTTATCACAGAGAGTTATTATCACAGAGGGTTATTATCACATAGTGTTATTATCACGGAGGGTTATTATCACAGAGGGTTATTATCACAGTGTGTTATTATCACAGAGGGTTATCATCACAGTGTGTTATTATCACAGAGAGTTATCACAGAGGGTTATCACATAGTGTTATTATCACAGAGAGTTATCACAGAGGGTTATTATCACAGAGAGTTATTATCACGGAGGGTTATTATCACAGAGAGTTATTATCACAGTGTGTTATTATCACAGAGAGTTATCACAGAGGGTTATTATCACAGAGAGTTATTATCACAGAGGGTTATTATCACAGAGAGTTATTATCACAGAGGGTTATTATCACAGAGGGTTATTATCACATAGTGTTATTGTCACAGTGGGTTATTATCACAGTGAGTTATTATCACAGAGGGTTATTATCACAGAGAGTTATTATCACAGTGTGTTATTATCACAGTGTGTTATTATCACAGAGGGTTATTATCACAGTGGGTTATTATCACAGAGGGTTTTATCACTGTGGGTTATTATCACAGAGAGTTATTATCACAGAGGGTTATTATCACAGTGTGTTATTATCACAGAGGGTTATTATCACAGAGAGTTATTATCACAGTGTGTTATTATCACAGAGAGTTATTATCACAGTGTGTTATTATCACAGAGGGTTTTATCACTGTGGGTTATTATCACAGAGGGTTATTATCACAGAGAGTTATTATCACAGAGGGTTATTATCACAGTGGGTTATTATCACAGAGGGTTATTATCACAGTGTGTTATTATCACAGAGAGTTATTATCACAGAGGGTTATTATCACAGAGGGTTATTATCACAGAGAGTTATCACAGAGAGTTATTATCACAGTGGGTTATTATCACAGAGAGTTATTATCACAGAGGGTTATTATCACAGAGAGTTATTATCACAGAGGGTTATTATCACAGAGGGTTATTATCACAGAGAGTTATCACAGAGAGTTATTATCACAGAGGGTTATTATCACAGAGAGTTATTATCACAGAGAGTTATTATCACAGTGGGTTATTATCACAGAGAGTTATTATCACAGAGGGTTATTATCACAGTGTGTTATTATCACAGAGAGTTATTATCACAGAGGGTTATTATCACAGAGGGTTATTATCACAGAGGGTTATTATCACAGAGAGTTATCACAGTGTGTTATTATCACAGAGAGTTATCACAGAGTGTTATTATCATAGAGAGTTATTATCACAGTGTGTTATTATCACAGAGAGTTATTATCACAGAGGGTTATTATCACAGAGCGTTATCACAGAGTGTTATTATCACAGAGGGTTATTATAACAGAGAGTTATTATCACAGTGTGTTATTATCACAGAGGGTTATCATCACAGTGTGTTATTATCACAGAGAGTTATCACAGAGGGTTATCACATAGTGTTATTATCACAGAGAGTTATCACAGAGGGTTATTATCACAGAGAGTTATTATCACGGAGGGTTATTATCACAGAGAGTTATTATCACAGTGTGTTATTATCACAGAGAGTTATCACAGAGGGTTATTATCACAGAGAGTTATTATCACAGAGGGTTATTATCACAGAGAGTTATTATCACAGAGGGTTATTATCACAGAGGGTTATTATCACATAGTGTTAATGTCACAGTGGGTTATTATCACAGTGAGTTATTATCACAGAGGGTTATTATCACAGAGAGTTATTATCACAGTGTGTTATTATCACAGTGTGTTATTATCACAGAGGGTTATTATCACAGTGGGTTATTATCACAGAGGGTTTTATCACTGTGGGTTATTATCACAGAGAGTTATTATCACAGAGGGTTATTATCACAGTGTGTTATTATCACAGAGGGTTATTATCACAGAGAGTTATTATCACAGTGTGTTATTATCACAGAGAGTTATTATCACAGTGTGTTATTATCACAGAGGGTTTTATCACTGTGGGTTATTATCACAGAGGGTTATTATCACAGAGAGTTATTATCACAGAGGGTTATTATCACAGTGGGTTATTATCACAGAGGGTTATTATCACAGTGTGTTATTATCACAGAGAGTTATTATCACAGAGGGTTATTATCACAGAGGGTTATTATCACAGAGAGTTATCACAGAGAGTTATTATCACAGTGGGTTATTATCACAGAGAGTTATTATCACAGAGGGTTATTATCACAGAGAGTTATTATCACAGAGGGTTATTATCACAGAGGGTTATTATCACAGAGAGTTATCACAGAGAGTTATTATCACAGAGGGTTATTATCACAGAGAGTTATTATCACAGAGAGTTATTATCACAGTGGGTTATTATCACAGAGAGTTATTATCACAGAGAGTTATTATCACAGTGTGTTATTATCACAGAGAGTTATTATCACAGAGGGTTATTATCACAGAGGGTTATTATCACAGAGGGTTATTATCACAGAGAGTTATCACAGTGTGTTATTATCACAGAGAGTTATCACAGAGTGTTATTATCATAGAGAGTTATTATCACAGTGTGTTATTATCACAGAGAGTTATTATCACAGAGGGTTATTATCACAGAGCGTTATCACAGAGTGTTATTATCACAGAGGGTTATTATCACAGAGAGTTATTATCACAGTGTGTTATCACAGAGTGTTATTATCACAGAGGGTTATTATCACAGAGGGTTATTATCACAGTGGGTTATTATCACAGAGAGTTATTATCACAGAGAGTTATTATCACTGAGGGTTATTATCACTGTGTGTTATTATCACAGAGGGTTATTATCACAGAGGGTTATTATCACAGTGTGTTATTATCACAGAGGGTTATTATCACAGTGGGTTATTATCACAGTGGGTTATTATCACTGTAGGTTATTATCACAGAGAGTTATTATCACAGAGAGTTATTATCACAGAGGGTTATTATCACTGTGTGTTATTATCACAGAGAGTTATTATCACAGAGGGTTGTTATCACTGTGTGTTATTATCACAGAGGGTTATTATCACAGTGGGTTATTATCACTGAGGGTTATTATCACAGTGTGTTATCACTGAGGGTTATTATCACAGAGGGTTATTATCACAGTGGGTTATTATCACTGTAGGTTATTATCACAGAGAGTTATTATCACAGAGGGTTATTATCACTGTGTGTTATTATCACAGAGAGTTATTATCACAGAGGGTTATTATCACTGTGTGTTATTATCACAGAGGGTTATTATCACAGTGGGTTATTATCACTGAGGGTTATTATCACAGATGGTTATTATCACAGAGGGTTATTATCACTGTGTGTTATTATCACAGAGAGTTATTATCACAGAGGGTTATTATCACTGTGTGTTATTATCACTGAGGGTTATTATCACAGTGTGTTATTATCACTGAGGGTTATTATCACAGAGAGTTATTATCACAGTGTGTTATTATCACTGAGGGTTATTATCACAGAGGGTTATTATCACTGTGTGTTATTATCACAGAGGGTTATTATCACAGAGGGTTATTATCACTGTGTGTTATTATCACAGAGGGTTATTATCACTGTGTGTTATTATCACAGAGGGTTATTATCACTGAGGGTTATTATCACTGAGGGTTATTATCACAGTGTGTTATTATCACAGAGGGTTATTATCACAGTGTGTTATTATCACAGAGGGTTATTATCACTGTGTGTTATTATCACAGAGGGTTATTTTCACAGTGTGTTATCACAGAGGGTTATTATCACAGTGTGTTATTATCACAGAGGGTTATTATCACTGTGTGTTATTATCACAGAGGGTTATTATCACTGTGTGTTATTATCACAGAGGGTTATTATCACAGTGTGTTATTATCACAGAGGGTTATTATCACAGTGTGTTATTATCACAGAGGGTTATTATCACTGTGTATTATCACAGAGGGTTATTATCACTGTGTGTTATTATCACAGAGGGTTATTATCACAGAGGGTTATTATCACTGTGTGTTATTATCACAGAGGGTTATTATCACTGTGTGTTATTATCACAGAGGGTTATTATCACTGTGTGTTATTATCACAGAGGGTTATTATCACAGTGTGTTATTATCACAGAGGGTTATTATCACAGTGTGTTATTATCACAGAGGGTTATTATCACAGAGGGTTATTATCACTGTGTGTTATTATCACTGAGGGTTATCACTGTGTGTTATTATCACAGTGTGTTATTATCACAGAGGGTTATTATCACAGAGGGTTATTTTCACAGAGGGTTATTATCACAGAGTGTTATTATCACTGAGGGTTATTATCACAGAGAGTTATTATCACAGAGAGTTATTATCACAGAGGGTTATTATCACAGAGGGTTATTATCACTGTATGGCCAGGCAGTGTGTCTCCCCCTTTTATATCCCTCAGCTATCTCTGACACCCACTATGCCCCGCCCCTCTCGTCATGCCCCGCCCCCGGGGGCTCGAATGCTGTCCTTCCTCTCAGCCAAACTTTCTATTAATCCCAGGAAAGTCCCTGTGCGGGAGGGCACGCCCTTATCGGGCGATTCGATTGGCTGTCAGTCCTGTCACTCATTGTACCATCCTGGCTGTGATTGGTGAGAGCTCCGCCCAGCAGGTTAGTCTGTCTCGGAGATACCCGCTCCAGTCCCACATATAGCCGCCACGCCCCTCGGGTGACGCTAGGTGTCCGACACAATCCGTGTGATTGACAGGCCGCCGCCTCGCGCTATTAACAGGGAGACACAGCCATCTGCTGTTCCTCTCCCGCTACACACACACAGCCCCGCCCCCCGGCAGCCAGCTCACACTCTGATTGGCTGTCTGCCCATGCCCTTCAGCCCGCTGTCTTATTCCCCGCCCCTCCATATGTGAGTTTTGTTCTCGTCCTCCCATTGGCTGAGTTCCCTTCGCTGCGTAGCCACGCCCTTTATTCGCATCGGAACTCCTGATTGGTCGAGGTGCTAGGCCTGTGTTTGATCGTCACTTGTGATTGGCCAGCGGCTCTGCCTGTCAGTGGCTCAGGGGGGAGCGGCCGGTGTCCGGAGGGATTTGGTGGCCGCTGTGAGAGGAACGGTTATATCGCGATATATCGCAGTGCGGGCTGTGAGCTGCACCGACACGGACAGTAAGTTCTTTCACTTATTATATGGGGCTAGCTGGGACTGGGCCTGGGCCGCGGAGCTGGCACTCTATTACTGGCCACGGAGCTGGCACTCTATTACCGGGCCGCAGAGCTGGCACTCTATTACTGGCCACGGAGCTGGCACTCTATTACCGGGCCGCAGAGCTGGCACTCTATTACTGGGCCGCGGAGCTGGCACTCTATTACTGGGCCGCGGAGCTGGCACTCTATTACCGGCCACGGAGCTGGCACTCTATTACCGGCCCGCGGAGCTGGCACTCTATTACCGGCCCGCGGAGCTGGCACTCTATTACCGGGCCGCAGAGCTGGCACTCTATTACTGGCCACGGAGCTGGCACTCTATTACCGGGCCGCAGAGCTGGCACTCTATTACTGGGCCGCGGAGCTGGCACTCTATTACTGGGCCGCGGAGCTGGCACTCTATTACCGGCCACGGAGCTGGCACTCTATTACCGGCCCGCGGAGCTGGCACTCTATTACCGGCCCGCGGAGCTGGCACTCTATTACCAGCCCGCGGAGCTGGCACTCTATTACCAGCCCGCGGAGCTGGCACTCTATTACCGGGCCGCGGAGCTAGCACTCTATTACCGGCCCCGGAGCTGGCACTCTATTACCGGGCCGCGGAGCTAGCACTCTATTACCGGCCCGCGGAGCTGGCACTCTATTACCGGGCCGCGGAGCTAGCACTCTATTACCAGCCCGCGGAGCTGGCACTCTATTACCGGGCCGCGGAGCTAGCACTCTATTACCGGCCCGCGGAGCTGGCACTCTATTACCGGGCCGCGGAGCTAGCACTCTATTACCGGCCACGGAGCTGGCACTCTATTATCGGGCCACGGTGCTGGCACTCTAATCACCGGGCCGCGGAGCTGGCACTCTATTACTGGGCCGCGGAGCTGGCACTCTGTTACTGGGCCGCGGAGCTGGCACTCTGTTACTGGGCCGCGGAGCTGGCACTCTGTTACTGGGCCGCGGAGCTGGCACTCTGTTACTGGGCCGCGGAGCTGGCACTCTGTTACTGGGCCGCGGAGCTGGCACTCTGTTACTGGGCCGCGGAGATGGCACTCTGTTACTGGGCCGCGGAGCTGGCACTCTGTTACTGGGCCGCGGAGCTGGCACTCTGTTACTGGGCCGCGGAGCTGGCACTCTGTTACTGGGCCGCGGAGCTGGCACTCTGTTACTGGGCCGCGGAGCTGGCACTCTGTTATCGGGCCGCGGAGCTGGCACTCTAATCACCGGGCCGCGGAGCTGGCACTCTGTTACTGGCCCGAGGAGCTGGCACTCTGTTACTAGCCCGAGGAGCTGGCACTCTGTTACTAGCCCGAGGAGCTGGCACTCTGTTACTGGCCCGCGGAGCTGGCACTCTAATCACCGGGCCGCGGAGCTGGCACTCTAATCACCGGGCCGCGGAGCTGGCACTCTAATCACCGGGCCGCGGAGCTGGCACTCTGTCACCGGGGGGCCGCGGAGTGTTGTTATTATTGCCATTTATATAGCGCCAAACAGATTCCGCAGCACTTTACAATATTATCAGACGGGGGATTTTTACTAACATTACTGGGCCGCAGAGCTGGCACTCAGTGGTGGCTCCATTACTGGGCCGCAGAGCTGGCACTCAGTGGTGGCTCCATTACTGGGCCGCAGAGCTGGCACTCAGTGGTGGCTCCATTACTGGGCCGCAGAGCTGGCACTCAGTGGTGGCTCCATTACTGTGGACGACTGACCTACTGAGCCCCCTGTCACTGTGATGTTTACACTGTGGCCCACAGAGCTTACAATCACGGACATCTCTATTATTGGGTCAGTCGCTAACCCACATAGCTTACAATTGCAGGGACATACTCTGGCAGAGCTTGCGTTCACTGCTATCCTATGGATTGGTTGAGCAGTGACCTCAAAGACGTACAATCCCTAATTGGACAAGACTTTAACAGAGATAGTCACTGGGAGTTATTTACTAGGTAGGCTGTGGAGATAAGTCTCTGACCCACAGAGCTTGCAATCAAGGGGTGCAGTTTTAATGAGTTGTCATGACTTCTATGGGTCACAAACCAATGCTGTGAGACAGCCTATCACCTGGGGATAGCCTCCTGCTTTGGACATTAGCAGACCAGTTCTGCTCGTCATCCCTGGAACCAGCTGCCTATTAATGGTTCAGGTCCACAATGCTTGCTCTCATTAGTAGCCTCCAACTGTGTCCAGACCTGCAAAGCTTGCAATCTGTTGGCCTTTATTATTACTGGGTTTTGTGTGTATAGATCTTATAATCCATCACTGGAAGGGGACACTGGCACCCCTCATTGTCCATTCTTTTATCCCCAAAGTGCTGGCATGCTGGGTGTGTCAGGATCCCCTGGGAGGGATGGGCTCTGCAATAGCCAGGGCTCTTTCACTTGGCCTCAGTGTAATGTTTACTGACTGGTGATATTAAAGAATATATTCTATACATCTAGTGTAAATGTGGCATAAAGCTGGTTACTTGCCATGAATCTTTGTAAAGTGTTTTCCTGGGAATTATGTGTTGGTGTTCTTGTCTGAAGTATGGCCCCCTGTCATGTTGGACGCTTTGAGAAGCAGATCTGTCCATGGTATAACGAGTTAATGCTGCTCCTTTTTTACCCTTTGTTTTTACATATAGATGGCTTGGTGTGTGCAGGCCCGGGGACGGAATGCTGCCACAGTGCTATGGGAGATATTGATTAAATAAACATTTATCGATTTATTTCCATTCCCCCTCCTCCTCACTGATAACCTGAGCTGGTAGATATATTACTGCTTGAGGTTTGCCACTTGCCCATAATGTGCCAGGACACACCCATTCCTCCCAGCACTTTGTGCCAGTCTGATGATATATCAGAGTAGGCCAGTTACTATAGGGGTCTGTACAGTTCAGGCTAAGCTTCATCCATGTACTGATGTAATGTCTATGTTGCCTTTAGCTTCTATTGTGTACAAATATGTACACCGTGAATACTGTGTATGTTGCTGTATGTGAAAATAGAGTACGGTTAGTCCTTGCAAGTTATGTAGTGTGAGCAATATGTGATTGCCAAGCAGCTTGTTCTATATGGCGCTCCATATCAATCATTCTGAGACAGATCAGGTGGCTGGATATATAGGGTCTGTATGTGATTTGCGGTACCGCTTCTCACAGAATTAGTTTACAAACCGGTTAGCAGTGAATCTGTGTTGTCTTCATTTCAGAGTTTTGATTTTGGAAGGCATCCTCCCAGTGTGAGTAATTTGTTCTGTTAGGAGACTTGTTACTTTGTGATTATATGAATTCTGCTTGCTCTGTATGTTATTGCCTGAAAATGGCTATATTGACATTAGTGTGTGCCTGTCATTCAATCTTATGTGATTTTATATTTTATGATTGATATATTTTGTAATATTGTATAGAGTAAATGCTGCTTTTATTCCATGAATCTCTTTTGATATGTTTTGTAATATTTTCTAATCTCCATGGACTCCTTTCCTGTTCTCTTGCTATTCCCCTGTGATTTGCATGTCTCCATACACTGTGACCCTTTCTGTTTGCTTTAAACACTGCCTTAGGTCGTTTAATGGCTTCTGTCCCTTTATTTAAAGGATTTTATAATATTGGGGCTAAGTCTTGTCACTGCCAAATCTACATGTTGTCCGTAGCACTCCCTTGTTTTGCCATTGTCCCTGGCCCTCTGTCTAGCTGCCTCAGAGGTTGTCCCCCAGCCCTCTGTCAAGCTGTGTCATGGCCATCCTGATTACTCATTCTCTAATGGATGAACTCTGTGTGTTATGCAGTGATGGGCAGTAATTGGTTTGGAAGCCCAGTGATGATCTGACTTTCTTAGTAGCCGAATGGCCAGAGTTAATCTCCATTATTTGCGGCCCACTAGGTAGACCCGTTTATTGTAGAGGTGGACGAATAACCTTACTGGCTGAGATCAGTGCTTGGTACAGTTTCAGTCCAATCAATTGACTGGTTATTTCAAATGACCCTTTTTAGTGCATAGCTCTGTAACATTGGTTAACGATGGCGTACTTTCATGTCAGACTTGCATGCGCATGTATGCTGGCCCATTTACCTGTACCACATTACATCACTGAGTAAATTTAATCTTCCAGACAGGAAGCAGTACACAAAGAGAACCTACCCAGTCCTACATTAACTGGATCATTACTGTGCAGACTAATATTCATTACAATACTGGAATTCTTTTCACTAAGGTTGTTTGGGGGTGTATTTATTTATTTTCTTTCTTCTTCTTCTTCTACTGGGCATTGTTTATATACTACTTTTTAAAACAGGGGGTCAGATCCAGCTTAGATTAACTAGTGGTAGAGACAGTGTTTTGAAGGAAAGAAAGGCTTGAATTTCCAATAGTCTGTGAGTAATACATTCTCTTTTTATGTTTTGAACACTTGTTCCTGACTAATAACCATTTCTGCAGACTCACTTGACCATCTGCGCGTGTCACTCCGCTTTAGCTGTTAGCCTGCAGAGGCTATGTTTAGAGTGCTCTGGGTGAATATTCAGAATAGGTTATTGGAGGGCTTGGTTAGAATGCTCTGGGTGTGCAGGATAGGGGACGTGTCGGTTATTGGAGGGTGTGCAGGATAGGGGACGTGTCGGTTATTGGAGGGTTTGCTTAGAATGCTCTGGGTGAATGTGCAGGACAGGGGACGTGTCGGTTATTGGAGGGTTTGCTTAGAATGCTCTGGGTGAATGTGCAGGACAGGGGACGTGTCGGTTATTGGAGGGTTTGCTTAGAATGCTCTGGGTGAATGTGCAGGACAGGGGACGTGTCGGTTATTGGAGGGTTTGCTTAGAATGCTCTGGGTGAATGTGCAGGACAGGGGACGTGTCGGTTATTGGAGGGTTTGCTTAGAATGCTCTGGGTGAATGTGCAGGACAGGGGACGTGCCGGTTATTGGAGGGTTTGCTTAGAATGCTCTGGGTGAATGTGCAGGACAGGGGACGTGCCGGTTATTGGAGGGTTTGCTTAGAATGCTCTGGGTGAATGTGCAGGACAGGGGACGTGCCGGTTATTGGAGGGTTTGCTTAGAATGCTCTGGGTGAATGTGCAGGACAGGGGACGTGTCGGTTATTGGAGGCGTTCTGGACTCTGGTTTACTCTGTATTTATGGCGGAGGGGGTTCTGGGCTCGGATTGGTTTACTCTATTTATGGCGGAGGGCGATCTGGGCTCGGATTGGTTTACTCTGTATGTATTTATGGCGGAGGGGGTTCTGGGCTCGGATTGGTTTACTCTGTATGTATTTATGGCGGAGGGCGTTCTGGGCTCGGATTGGTTTACTCTGTATGTATTTACGGCGGAGGGCGTTCTGGGCTCGGATTGGTTTACTCTGTATGTATTTACGGCGGAGGGCGTTCTGGGCTCGGATTGGTTTACTCTGTATGTATTTATGGCGGAGGGGGTTCTGGGCTCGGATTGGTTTACTCTGTATGTATTTATGGCGGAGGGCGTTCTGGGCTCGGATTGGTTTACTCTGTATGTATTTATGGCGGAGGGGGTTCTGGGCTCGGATTGGTTTACTCTGTATGTATTTATGGCGGAGGGCGTTCTGGGCTCGGATTGGTTTACTCTGTATGTATTTACGGCGGAGGGCGTTCTGGGCTCGGATTGGTTTACTCTGTATGTATTTACGGCGGAGGGCGTTCTGGGCTCGGATTGGTTTACTCTGTATGTATTTATGGCGGAGGGGGTTCTGGGCTCGGATTGGTTTACTCTGTATGTATTTATGGCGGAGGGGGTTCTGGGCTCGGATTGGTTTAGTTTGCCTGCAGGGACAGTTATAGCTTGCTGCATACATTTAGTGTACCCTGGTTTATCCTTTTTGAGGCTCTCACTGTTACTTGCATGTAGTAGGAGTCAGGGGCGACAGTTGGAAGTTTATATTGAGATTCATCATCTGTCTATTGCTTGCAAGCTGTTGCCAGGAGAGGAGTGTTTGTGGAATTCTCCAGAGACCAGTGTTTGTATGACATGCGGGTCTCTGATTACAGAGCAGGGATGGGCAACTGAGATATCTGCTTCTCCTCTACCTCCTCATTATCATAGTCACATGAACTGGTAGCAAATACCTTGGATTAAGCCCTCTCTGTTATTTTAAATGTGAAAATGATTCTGCATGCTGTAAGTAGCAGACAGGTCTATAGATCTTCATGTGAAGATGTAACTTTGCATCCTCTTCGTGTCACCACGCTGCCACTACAGAAACCTTCATATCCGTGCGTTACAACTATGACCAATACCCTTTAAAGACATGCTGTTTAATTGTAGATGGAAAACCAATTTTTATTTTGTCTGTGTGACACGTTCCCCAGCTTTCCAGTGCGGACGCTGTTGTTGAGTCTTACATCGTCAGTGACATGCTGTATATAGAGACTGACTGCTGTCTGTGAGCTGGTGTTAGAATGGGAATGTTTTGTATATTTTTGGGCTCTGTGAGGGTTTGTGGGTATAATGTATCCCAGTGACAGATTATCTGTTACTCTCCCCCCATGGGGGAAGCTCATTGTCCTGTGTGAAGGCGTGGTGGGCCTCTCAGTCTGGGATGAGACCGTTATTGGCTTGTAGTGTGGTGGTCAGGCGGGGATAACTGTGGCATTACATCACAGAATCTGAATACAGTATGTCTGGACTGGACGAAGATATAGCATTTCACAGGCTCTGCTGTCTGGGAGGGAGGGGGGGAAATGGCTTGTGACTACAGGGAGATGCAGTGATCTTACAGCATGTGTCACTCCTGCGTACAAAGGGTATGGCACAGAAAGTGTTAATCAGTGGATTACTGCTTCATTCCTACAGTATAAACACACTTCACCCAGGAGAGAAGTTTACACGGATTACCCAGCATGCACCATGGCCCTCTCTCCTTGATGGCTGCGCTCCCTGCAGTTTTTAAGTCGTGGATAGTTTTTTAGAAATGGTTCTGATTTTTGGATGAATTCTAATGGAAACCTTGTTTTCTGTTTCATGTGTCCAGGTGTTAGTTACCAGATTGGTTGTTCCCTGCATTTACCTAGAATCAGGAGCAGTTTCTGTATAACTGCACCCAGTCAGGTTATTCACTGAAATGAGAATTCAGAGGGAGTTTCTAAGGTCAGAGTAGTCAAACTGGAGGCATAGATGATTTGGCCATTTTTTTCAGTCTGGTAGATTGACCAGGAATTAACTTTGAATTCTCACGTTGGTGAATAACCCAGCATGTTTAGGGTGTTGGACCTGATTGCTGCATAGTCTTCCATGCCAAAAGTGATGGAAATGTGTGAAAGGTAAGAGATGTCTCTGTATTCGGAGTATGCGCTGAATGATGGCAGATTTGCAGCTTCATTCGTAGCATATCTGGCTTGTTGTTCATTTTGTGACTCGTCTGTTCTCTCAGGTATTGTCTCCTTATTCTGTGAGCACCTGTGCCTCGCCCTTTGTTCCCATGCAGTCTGGAAGAAATGGTGCAGAACGAATGTAATCCAATAAATATCAGCATGTTCTGTCAAAGTCTTTTACACCTTGATTTCCAGTGATTCCTTGACATCCACTCGCTCTGCCAACAGTTCTGCTTGATTGACCTTTCTGTATAAGCCTGCTGCGCATGGGCTGCCTGTAAGTCTCTGAGCACTATTTATCTTTCCGTACCTCCACTAAACCACTATACAGCTTGCTATTCATTTATTTGTGTCCTATGAGCTAAAGTAACAGAATAAAAGAATTCTCCTGGAAATGCCAGTGTGTTCATTTCTGCTGGGCACATGGTCGACGTGCTGATGTAAAAGTGACATGTCCCAGTATTCCTGTAGCATGGAGACCCTGCATGATACTGTGCCTCGATGCAGGCCCTTTGGAGGGTTTTACAGAACAAAACTCTGGGTGCTTTTATCTGTCTGTAAGGGATGCGTCCATCGAGGTAATGTAGTTTAATGCTGCAGCCTTCCTGATTCCTGGGATTTGTCCAGACCTGTCAGAATGCATTTGATTATTTGAATAGTTTTAAGTTGAAATCCTGCAGCCTAACAAAATAATGTGTTGCTGTTTTAATGATCTGAATAGAAATTTTATATAGCTTTAATACCATTTCTTAGAAGGTAGCATGTTTTCATGCAGTGTGTGGTTCTCCGTGGCTTAGTGATGAGAGAGGGCTGGTGTAACGGACCGTTTTGCACACAAGGGGTAAAAACCGTTTAGGTGATCGGCCCCCTTTCCAGAGATCCAGGCACAGCTACTGCAGAACACCAAAACTCACGAACTGGATACAAAATAGCACTCCAACTCCCGAACTGGAACCTCCCAAATGGCTGCTAGCAGACGAACAGGAAAAGCAGACGAACAGCTTACACTCCTGGCAATCAGTCTCTAACAGCATACAGTGAATCCCCCCAAGAACGAGACAAGGCTCCGTGTTGAGGGTCAAGCAGTGGTCTGAGGTGCTGGCACACCCAGCCTGGTTTTTATTACAGTGTTTCAAATACAGGACCACCCACAGGGAGGGATAAAACAACCAATCATATCACAGTTACATCCCACATATTTCCTCCCCTTATCCTGAGAGGAAACTCAATTATACAAACAGTTAAAACATACTTTCTACCCAACTTTCATAACTCCAAAACCATACATCACATTCACATAAAATTACATATTCTCAATCAATCCATTCAGGGGAACAACATATTCAAAATGGCACAAATCAGACAAGGGGTTCAAAAGTTAGTAAAAAGTCCTTTGTGACTAAATGAAGCATGGCTTTCTGGCCCAAACCAGTTTCAGAGTCTTCTATCCTGGAGAGTAATTCAATTATCTCACAGGACAGACACAAGACTCCATTAAGCACATGGTTGCAAAAAGACACAAAGACAGTAAAACACTTTAAAATACATAAAGTTACATTTTACACATAACACACAGACATTTCACATATCCCCAGATAGCTCAGGTCTGAGCGCACATTATTAAGTGAATGGCGCTCGGACCACACAAATACAGTTTAATCGCCATGGAGCCAAAGTCTTTACAGTCAGTTTCATACTAATGGGCTCCATGGGATTCCTATCTGGGGTATAACACATTCAACCAAAACTACCAACCCCCAGGCAGAAAAGCACGAATGAAGCTTTTCTGCAGGTAAAAAAGATGTCTTTTAACAGGGGACCATAGTCCAAAGGCAGCAGGCGAGCAACCAGGCTTCTCCAATGCAATGTGGCGAGATTGGTCTCGTCACATCTCTCCCCTTTTCCAAACAGACTAACAGGGTATCTGACCTCCTGCCGGTCAGTGCCCTTGTTAGTCCAGCAGCCCACCCACAAAACATAATCAACAGCACAGCCCACCCACAATAACTGGTTACTACACCTGAGTAAGGGAGAATCTTGTCCATGTCCAGGTGCCTCACCACAGCTGTGTGGGGGACTGATAGGCTGCCTTGGTGGGTTGCTGAGTAGGCAGAGACCAGCGGTACTCTGCCCTGATGCCAGTACTACCGCGGGAGTAGTCTGGTTGAAGCCTGGTTGCTGGAGACCGACTGTCTCCCCTTTAGTTACACCGCTCTGCTGCTGGAGACCGACTGTCTCCCCTTTTGTTGCACAGCTCTGCTGCCGGAGGGGGAGACCGACTGTCTCCCCTTTGGATACTCTAAGCTGTCGCTGGGGAGAGGGGGTAACAGGCTCCTCTCCCGATAGAACACTCTGCCGCTGGGGAAAGGAGACTGAGCTCTCTATTCCCTGCCCATTAATGATCCGCCGCTGGGGAGAGGTGGTAGCAAGCTCCTCTCCCATACATACTTTCATCCTCTGTGGAGGGAGACCGACTGTCTCCGCTCCCAATACAGTGTCCTGCTGCTGGGGAAAGGAGACTGGGCTCTCTATTCCCGGTAGGACACTCTGCCGCTGGGGAATGGAGACTGGGCTCCCAATTCCCTGCTGTATCTCCAGCTGGGGAATGGAGACTGGGCTCCCAATTCCCGGCACATCACTCGGCCGCTGGGGAATGGAGACTGGGCTCCCAATTCCCAAAAAATCACGCTGCTGCTGGGGGCAGGAACAACTACCTCTGCCCCCTGTAGCTCAGCCTGCCGCTGGGGAGGGAGGACGCTGCTCTCCTCTCCCTGCACTTTACACTGCCTTCCCGGCATATCACTCTGCTGCTGGGGGGCAGGAACAACTACCTCTGCCCCCTGTAACTCAGCCTGCCGCTGGGGAGGGAGGACGCTGCTCTCCTCTCCCTGCACTTTACACTGCCTTCCCGGCATATCACTCTGCTGCTGGGGGGCAGGAACAACTACCTCTGCCCCCTGTAACTCAGCCTGCCGCTGGGGAGGGAGGACGCTGCTCTCCTCTCCCTGCACTTTACACTGCCACTGGGGAATGGAGACTGGGCTCCCAATTCCCGGCATATCACACTGCCGCTGGGGAATGGAGACTGGGCTCCCAATTCCCTGCATATCACACTGCCGCTGGGTTGAGGAGACTGGGCTTTCTCTGTCCCGCAACTGTAGCTGCCGGTGGAGGTCCACCCACCGTGGCAGCTGACCGTCACCCTCTGCCCGGTACAGCAGAGTCTTGAATACTAGACTCCTCACGAACTTCACGGATTTCTCAGCTGGATTAGGTCCGTAGAAGTTCAGCCGCAACCACATCATGCGGTCAAATTCCTGTACAGAGTATCTGTACTCCACTGCTGGTTCCATTCTGTTGCTGTCAGGGTCGCTGTACTGAGACATGCGTTGCCCTCAAATTGTAAAATCCACGGAATGGTGGCTCCTGTAGCTGTCCTTCTGGTTGTAGGAACGATCCCGCCGCTTGCCACCAATTGTAACGGACCGTTTTGCACACAAGGGGTAAAAACCGTTTAGGTGATCGGCCCCCTTTCCAGAGATACAGGCACAGCTACTGCAGAACACCAAACTCCCGAACTGGATACAAAATAGCACTCCAACTCCCGAACTGGAACCTCCCAAATAGCTGCTAGCAGACGAACAGGAAAAGCAGACAATCAGCTTACACTCCTGGCAATCAGTCTCTAACAGCATACAGTGAATCCCCCAAGAACGAGACAAGGCTCCGTGTTGAGGGTCAAGCAGTGGTCTGAGGTGCTGGCACACCCAGCCTGGTTTTTATTACAGTGTTTCAAATACAGGACCACCCACAGGGAGGGATAAAACAACCAATCATATCACAGTTACATCCCACATATTCCCTCCCCTTATCCTGAGAGGAAACTCAATTATACAAACAGTTAAAACATACTTTCTACCCAACTTTCATAACTCCAAAACCATACATCACATTCACATAAAATTACATATTCTCAATCAATCCATTCAGGGGAACAACATATTCAAAAATGGCACAAATCAGACAAGGGGTTCAAAAGTTAGTAAAAAGTCCCTTGTGACTAAATGAAGCATGGCTTTCTGGCCCAAACCAGTTTCAGAGTCTTCTATCCTGGAGATAAGTAATTCAATTATCTCACAGGACAGACACAAGACTCCATTAAGCACATGGTTGCAAAAAGACACAAAGACAGTAAAACACTTTAAAATACATAAAGTTACATTTTACACATAACACACAGACATTTCACATATCCCCAGATAGCTCAGGTCTGAGCGCACATTATTAAGTGAATGGCGCTCGGACCACACAAATACAGTTTAATCGCCATGGAGCCAAAGTCTTTACAGTCAGTTTCATACGAATGGGCTCCATGGGATTCCTATCTGGGGTATAACACATTCAACCAAAACTACCGAACCCCAGGCAGAAAAGCACGAATGAAGCTTTTCTGCAGGTAAAAAAGATGTCTTTTAACAGGGGACCATAGTCCAAAGGCAGCAGGCGAGCAACCAGGCTTCTCCAATGCAATGTGGCGAGATTGGTCTCGTCACAGCTGGTGTGCAGGAATTGTAGGGAATAGGTTTCCATGTGGGATTGTGTGCGGTTCCCTGCGCCGTTAAGGCTAGGCTGGTGTGCGGTTCCCTGCGCCGTTAAGGCTAGGCTGGTGTGCGGTTCCCTGCGCCGTTAAGGCTAGGCTGGTGTGCGGTTCCCTGCGCCGTTAAGGCTAGGCTGGTGCGCAGTACTTGGTGGGCTTCTGGAAGGAGGTGGGGAGTGAGGTGAAGCAGCATTCCAGGTAACTTAATTTTGACAAGCGACATACCTGAAATCTTGGCTTGTATGTATTGTCTACTCCCTGCTTAGCAATGCTAATGCTGGGAACACACCCCTCTCATTCTGTTTTTCTGTAATGGGATTTTACCAAGCTCTCTGGTAGCTTCATTATAATTAAGTGTTCTTGCATAGCAAGACCACTTATTGTTATCTCACATATATATTATTATTCTTATTAAGTGTTCTTGCATAGCAAGACCACTTATTGTTATCTCACATATATTAAGTGTTCTTGCATAGCAAGACCACTTAATGTTATCTCACATATATATTATTAAGTGTTCTTGCATAGCAAGACCACTTATTGTTATCTCACATATATATTATTAAGTGTTCTTGCAAGAACACTTATTGTTATCTCACATATATATTATTATTCTTATTAAGTGTTCTTGCATAGCAAGACCACTTAATGTTATCTCACGTATATATTATTATTATTAAGTGTTCTTGCATAGCAAGACCACTTAATGTTATCTCACATATATATATTATTATTATTATTATTATTATTATTAAGTGTTCTTGCATAGCAAGACCACTTAATGTTATCTCACATATATATTATTATTATTATTATTATAGCAAAATTTGCCACCCTAACTCCTCCCACAGTTTTTACACTACATAGACAAAAATTTACCAAAACGCGCAGATTGTTCCCGATCGGATTGCTATTACTTTGTGGAACGTTTCGCCGAATGGTTCACGGAATATCGTCGTTCTTGTGGCGAAATTTGTCCCATAGGAATGAATGGCAAAGCTAGAGTGGGAGCTGGCAAAAGCTGAAAAATCAGGACATGTTTTCTAAACTGCCACCACTCCCTTATTTTCAGGCCCACCTACACAAATCTTATATCAAAACGTTCAGCTATCCCCGCTGCCACTAAACATGTCAACGGCTAAGCCGTAGTCCTGATAGTTTTCACAATATGACCATTTGTTTGCAACCAACGCCGTCCATTGACATTCATTGAGCTATACCTGGCATAGTTGGAATTTTGGTTTTATAAACTCGACTGTGCCTTCATTTTTAA